>CM076684.1:43632191-44832191 GCA_038501925.1 Xenopus petersii | reverse complement strand
TTATTAATAACATTGGGATCAACCATCATTTTTACCAGCCAGGCCGGTGAAATACCGACCTAGTTACACCAGGTCTGAGGTGGAGTAAAATGATTCTGTAAAACAAGGTTAATTTAAGAAATCAGGAGTAAAGAGAACAATGCAGATTTATAAATGTGCCTACATCGTTTTCAAGTATAAATATTATACATTGCCCTAAATAGTGAATTCTTAATGGAAGGATTATACAGTGCTCATTAAAAGTGCTATGTATAGAGTATATGATGTAAGCGTAATTTGTTCCCCCACCCATAGCACAATGCTACAGACTTTGATCTAATTACATTTGTCCTTGGGCTGGGTCGTTACATTTATATTAAAGGCTCATAAGTGTTTGGATTTTGAGATCTTGCCTGATCCACTTTTACCAGTGGCATTTCAGTTGCTACAAGTTCCTCCTTTTTTTCCAGCTTCATGTTTTGGATCACACACAGCCCACAGGAGGCCAGAAATTCAAAAATAAGCAGCTGATTTTGAGGCCACTGGGAGCAACATACATGGATTGGTGAGCAGCATATTGCTCATGAGTCCCTGGTTGGGGATCATTGCATTAGGGACTAGTTCATACTTAACAAACCCCTATCTATGAGATGCAGTTTAAAAACAACTTATTTTTATTATAATGGGTTTCTCCATAGAAGGAAATAATAAGCATACCCCATGCCTTGGCTTAGGAAGTCTTGATCCACCTATCATGGGAATTGTACCCATATTCAGTGTATAAATAATATAGGTTGGGCAATGTTGATTGTATACCATCACTTTAAACTGAAAAGTCCCTTCTAACCTCTTCTGCTCACTAGCCATAAACACCATCACCCCATTAAATATTCCACACAGGCACCTGTATTAGCCCAGTGAAAAAATGAAAACGTGGCTGTTTATAATTTGTTTGTTATTAAATCTAGATCTGTGGCCCAATCCATTAGCCATTATGTCAGCAAAGCTCTCTACCCCCAGCGCACATGATAAAACTGACACGATGAGAAAACTAACCATGATGTCTGTCTTCCCGTAAAAGTTATTCGATTATCTCATCACTTGTGGGACAACAAATCCCTGTTATTACATCACACATTTCTGTCTCGTATTTTGCGTCTGTGTCCTTTACCTTCACGTGTTTCACATGTAGAGAAATTGCTCCCTTTATTCCTGTCAACTTCTGAACGACGTTTGAGATCCTCATACGAAATAAAGTGGCTCTTATTTCATTGGTACATAAACCTTGTTGAATTAAAATACTGATTTCATATATGTGCTGCCCCAGTTGTTGTTGAACTGCAACTCTTTTTTATCCTTCCAGATATGATGGTTGTTAGTAGATAACCATCAGCAGCTGCATACAATATGCGCAGGTTGGGTTAGCATTAGGTCAGATCTACTATAATAAGGGTCCTAAAATACATCACCCATCATTGATTTACAGAAATAATAAATTAGGACCTACACATATGTCCTTGTATTTTCTGTGTCCTTATCAAGGTGATGTTGTCCCAGAAATATTCTTTATAACAATTTCAACTAAGCTGTTTCCCAGATTCATTTGCCCTGAGGCATTTTTTTTGCATTGCAGATCTAATAGCATAGAATTGCTGGAACAAAAGCTATCCTCCGCATTACATACAATCTACTATAATAAATAACAGTTTGACTGCCAGTTGGGTCTCTGTTGTATTGCAGAGTCTAGCTTCCAAGGTGTTTGTCCTATACTCATAATATGTTGGTTAACAAATGTAATCTGAAACAACTTGATTCATTATAAATGTATATCCTCACACCTAAAGCCAGAAGCTTCTAAATTGGGCACACAGCACACCACATTTTTATCACATTAATCAATTAGGGGTTGTTCAACTATTTTGCATTATTTAGCTTCATAGTCAGCAGCTCTACCGTTTTCAATTCTACAAATCTGGTTGCTAGGGTTCAAATAAGCCTAGAAACCATTTATTGATTTGAACAAGTGACTGGAATATGAATAGGAGACGGCCTGAATAAAAAACTTGAGCTCTAAAAAGTATCACTAATAATACATTTTAGCCTTACAGGGCATTTGTTTTTAGATAAGGTCAATGACCCCCATTTGGTGTACTTTATTACTAACGAAGGGGGCGTGAAACGTTTGATTTTTGTACTCCGCACCAATAAAATATTGGAGGTACTATGGGTACACCGCATCGAATTGGATGAGTGCATCGTCTTTTTTCTCCATTTCCGGTTAACAGTCACGCAAACTGAAGGTAGCACCGACAAGGAAGTGTTTAAACTTACAACAAACCATGAGTGTATTGAATCTTTATTGTATTGACCCCTTTTTGCAAGTTGGAGAGATAGAAGACTAAGAAGAAGGCAAATAATGCAAAAACCAACTGAAAAGTTAGCATTAGCCATTCTATAACATATTAAATTTAAAATATAAATTTAACCACCCTTTTAAGGCTCATTTACATAGGGATGACAAAGCACAAAAAAAGAAGTGCCTATGATTTCCATGGATATCAAGGGTCGATGAATTTAATGCCCACACAACAGAAGAGGACCCTTGAGCCTTGATTAGGCAAATATCACAGTATCCCTAACTATGGGCAAAATGTGTGGGATCTCAAGGACACAATTGTGCACCCCTTGAGGCTCCAATACTTGCACCCCTGCCTACATTAAATTAGCCCTTAAGGCTACTTGTGAGTCCTATAAGCAAGACTTTAAGGACAACATTCAACCTGGGACCTCACAGGCATTTTCATAATGGCCCAGCCTAGTGGAAAATGATTAGAAATGATTTCATGTAGCCTCGTTCCTTTTCAATGCTTACGTTTAACTTCAAAGAACAGACCATCATGGCTACACACCCACCTTGCTCTGAAAAAAACCCAACATATACACAATAGAAATAGGATTAGTGAAGCATATTTGTCTGGCTTTCCACCCACTTGTACAACAGGAAAAGCTGCAAATGCAGGTGATGGTGCTAATCCTCGAGTGCCTCGTTACAATAGATGTGTTTGCTGATTTCTCCCTGTGTTACATATTTGAAGAAATGTTTCATGCGTGAATATAAAGAAAACACAAAAGACTATTTTGCTGTTTGATGGTGCTCCTTAAAATGCCTTGGAACAGGGAAAATTTTGAATGTTACAGACTGCTGACGCGCACATGAGCTTTGCATATATGCTTTGCGTTACAAACAGACATATATATATGCGTAGGGTCCTGGACTACAGTATGAAGGTAAATAACCAGACTGCTTTTAGTTATGGTAAATGATGCAATAACAGGGTGAACGTGTAGTCATGTGCTCTCTTTAGTGGCCATAAAGTCAATGAGTTCTTGGAAGAATAGGATAGCTGTAAAAACATGTACATAGCAAAATGCAAAATAGATAAATGCTGCCGAGTGTTTTGTTGATCAATGGAATGATTGACAGGAAGATTTATTGGTGGCCGTTTGTTGGGGGCCACTGCATACACTCCGAGTTAAACCAGTGCTGTTTCAGGATTGGGAGATTTGGGAGGATAGGAATGTGCCCTTAGTCATGTGGGTCCACAAGAGAAGAAGACTTAGATATGTGGTTGCATCATGAATTTGATATAGGTCAGTATGTAAGGAAAAAGCAAAGACAGTTTTGATTAGAGGCCCTCCTTTATAACTATATAAACCTTTTTCTTCTATTGCTCAGGACCTCAATCTTAAAGTAGCCACATTCTTCTTGCATTCAAAGTGATTAGTTCTTTTAACAATGGGCACTGGTCATACACTACTAATGGAGCTCCTAGCCATATGATTTGCAGTGTAAATCTACCTCTCTCTGGGATACAGTTACCACAGGATATAGATCCATATTTATCCAGAATGTTTCTGTAATCTGGATTTTCATACCTTAAACCTCCTAGAGAATCATGTTAACATTAAAAAAAAAAAAAACAATAGGCTGGTTTTGCTTCCAGTAAGGACTAATTATATCTTTGGATCAACACTTTGCCAGGGAAAATTCGCTCAGACAACGCTAATTTACTAAAATGTGAAGTTGCGTCCAGGGCGCTGAACGCTGGCATATTTTCACTAGCGTTACTTCGGCAATCAAATCGAAGAAGAGCTATCATTCAATTATGCCTACTGAAACTTCGTTAGAGGTCTTGCGCTCAGGCTAATTTGTATACGGCAACTTGAATGGACGTATATGTTGCAGCAAATACATTACACAGTGGCGTAACTAGATATTACTGGGCCCCACAGCAAATTATTTTTCAGGCTCCCAAAATGTTTAGAGGTTGACTTGTTTCTCCAATATTTATTGAAATTGTACATGAATTAGGGCCTCGTGGGGCCCCTATACCTTCTGGGCCCCCTTGCAGCCGCAGGGTCTGCTTCCTCTATAGTTACGCCCCTGACATTACAGCATTAGGGAACTTGGGCTCTGATGTTGGGGGATCAGGCCTGACTCAGGCATTTGAATGCATCTTATAGGTGTTCAGTTAAAGGGGTTGTTCACCTTTCAAATAACTTTTAGGGGCAGATTCACTAACTGGCAAAAAGTCACCAGTGACCGCTTCACAGCCATTCTACACTTTGCCAGGCGAAAATTTGCTCAGACAATGTTAACACACTAAAATGCGGAGTTTCGTCCCAGGTGTCGAACGCTGGCCACTTTTCGCTTAATTTCTGCCTAGAGCCAATTCGCGAGAGTTCTTGTGCTCAGACTAATTTGCATATGGCAGGAAATTTAAAGTTGAATCAACGTCTTTATGTTGCAGCAAATACATTATATTTACACTGTTAATTACACAAGTCCAGGGAACCTTAATAATAGAGTTGTTATAATGCCCTACACTTGAGCCCAGTGTATAGTTAATGTTCCATATGTAAGAAAATGTATGGGGGAACCTGGTTACCCAAAAATAATTTGTAGGCTATGAATCTGAAAAAAGGAAAAGACGCCAGCGTTTTTTGGAGCTTAGAAACCTTTTTCCAATAAAAATATGATGTAAGCAAGAGGAGGTTGAGGAAGTTCTATGCACTCCAGTGCACTTCATCTGGTCTGAGGTGGCGAAGGCAATTCTGGCAAAAGAGCTAACGTTTAGTAAAATCCACATGTGAGTGAAATTGCGGAGTAACGTCCATTCGCCAGAGTGAAAATTCGCCTGGCGACAGCGTGCGAATGACCGATAGTGTCTCTCTTTTTCGCTAGCGAAGTTACGCCTGCACCCATTAGGAAATTGGCCTGAAAGCAGTAACGCTGGCAAATTGGCCTATGGGAGATGGCCTTTCCATAATTTGGAGCTTTCTGGATATTGGGTTTCTGGATAACTGATCCCATACCTGTGTGTGTATGTATATATAAAGTATATATGTTCCTGAACTGGTTTCTGTTCATCTATACATTTCCTGTATTAATAAATTGCTACTTAGTCAGACAACATGTGACTAAATGGGGCTGCTGTAAGATTCCATAGACAGTCACTATTTCTTAGACTGGTGGGAGTCTGTTTGGGCCTCTGTGTACGTGAAACGTTGGAGTTGGTGGTAAATGACTACTGACTCAATATTTTAATGGGAAGGAAAGATCAAGAAATAGTTTCTGAGACCTATACTGTGCTGTACTTAGCAGCTACACTAGTGTTTAATAATCAGTTGCAGTCTAGACAAGTTCATTATGAAATGATCCAGACAGTGCAGGAGTTCATACATTGGCTAGAAAACCACAGTGTATGTTAAGTCAGCAGAAGAATCGGCACTGAGGTCACAAACATGTTTTTCCAGGTGCCCTTAAACAACACGGCTCTAATTCTTTTCCCTTCTCCTGCAAAAACCACAAACGTGTTACACATACCATGTAAGCAATTAAGAATCCTAAGCCTTCAAGGTAGCGCCCAAGCTTCAAATTGATACCATGACATTGCACAGTTTTAAGTGCAAAGCTCCATATGTCACTGAATCCTTATTATATGGGCTGCCCAACTGGAGGTGCAGAGGTTTAATATAAGCTACAACAGATTTTTATGGCCATTCAGCCTAATATCTCTATTGACTTCTCTGTATGAGAGCATCACTTGAATATATTTGTAAAACTAGCTTCATGTCATTACGGTGATCAGGATTTAGTCCTGGATTTCAGAACCTAGTTACTTTTCACTCTAACAAGTAACATAAAAGAAGGTCTCAAAAATGACTGGAGTGGATCATTATTACAATAAGGACATGAGCTTTGGTATAAACTGGCAAGTTGGTCTTAAGGACCAAATGGGCAGATTAAACATGACTGTGTATGGCCAGTGCTAACATTTGTCCCATTTCTCTGATTTCTCTTATACATTCAGTATACAACCCACCGACACCCTTTCCCTCTGAGTATGGCTTGCTGGACCTGTTTCAATCTTGCTTTTGGACATAACATTGAGACTGTTGATCAATCTTTCCTCCTCCAGTTCCTTCCATTCTCTTTGCCTTTGTTACACCACCCTGCCTACTACCTATTGTAACCTTCTATTAATTGACCTTACCCTCCAGAGACTATTACCTCTCCATCCCATATAAATGCTGCTGCCAGACTCATACAACTCACATACACACTGAAGTTGCACCCCTTCTCTAAAATACCCTACCATGTTCCATCCAAATTTCTCCCAATCTATGCATTTCTGTATGTAATCACCTCCACCTATTGTACAGCTTTGCAGAAAAAGTTAGCACCTTATAAATAAATGTGAATTGTAATAACAATTATAACAATAATAACGGGGTTAGATGACATCTCTGCAAGGGTGACATCTGCTATATCCCCATTGTGCTATTACCCCACTATGTGTAGAGATAAATTATTCTGCACACATCAGTAATTTGCCTTCCTTCCCACTATCCTCTGCTTTTCCCTCTAATTACCTGACCTGAATGAAGAGCAAGCAACCTGGGAATTCTTGTATGGGTATGGGGTCTGTTATCCAGAATGCTCAGGACTTTGGGGTTTTCTGGTTAAAGGGGTGTTTCACCCTTACGTTAACTTTTCATATGTTATAAAATAGTGAATTCTAAGCAACTTTTCAATTGGCCTTCATTTTCTCTTTTTATAGTTTTTGAATTATTTTCTTCTTCTCTTTCCAAATGATCCCATCTAAAAAACATGCTCTGTAAGGCTACAAATGTATTGTTATTGCTACTCTTTAACAGGACCGGAACTAGGGGTAGGTAGAGTAGGCACGTGCCTAGGGCGCAAAGCCTACCCCAAGTTCCAGTCCCGTCTCTCCCCGATCGCGGCTGGATTTTTTTGCGCGAATGTGCGCAAACCGTTTTGCGCATGCAAGCTTAATCGCAGTTTCGCGATTCCAGCCTCTCATTCAAATCAATGCATGATTCCTAGGGTTATTTGGTCCCTAGCAATCAGATTGCTGAGAGAGCTCAAATCTCAAAACCTACCAATAATATAAAATAATAAAAACCAATTGCAAATTGTCTCGGAATATCACTTTCTATACCATAGTAAAAGTTCATTTAAAGGTGAACAACCCGTTTTCCATAATTTAACTGCAACTACCTTCTTTCACCACTGATCTGAGTAAGGCTGTGTGGATTGGCATTCCGAAGCCAAAAGCAGTGTTTAGTCCCCGTAGCGGTGGTGTGAACTAAAGGGTTAATTTGTTATTATTATATTCTAAAAGATATACAGCTTCAGGTGACACAGTGTTATAAACCCTTAGGGCATAAATGAAGCCAGCTCACTAATGCTCTTGTGGATGAAAGAAAGCAAACACCAACAATGTTCCAAAAACGTATTGATATTATTTGAATATAGCACAGACACATTCTGCAGAGTTTTACAGAAATTATACATCATTCATATCTGTTTCAGTGGAGCTTTTAATCTAAAGTCCCTGTCACATTCACACTGGAGAAAATCCATGCCCACAGAGGCAGAACATAAGAACTCCTTGCAGGTACTGCCCTGGCCGGAATCAAACCAAGGACCCCAGTACTGCAAGGCAGCAATACTTTTCACTGGCTTCATAAATGGAGTGCTCTGAGAAATACACTGGAGGCTTCATAAATTACATTGGCCATAGTGGAGCTTACAACCTATAGTCCCGATCACATTCACACTGGAGAAAATCCATGCCCACAGAGGGAGAACATGAGAACTCCTTGCAGGAATCAAACCAAGGACCCCAGCACTGCAAGGCAGCAATACGTTTCACTGCCCACTTTGAAGCGAGAGAAACAACTTCATATGGACCGATGTGTGCAGATATTTATTACTATATAATGTATGATCAGTATAAGCCCAATAAAAACAACTGACCAGTTTGCCTTTGCTTTAAAACTAAATTTGCAAGAAAGACTCCCTCTCTCCAATCTTTTTGCTTATGTAAAGTAAAATGTTATCTCAATGCAGCCTAGAGAAAGAAAGTGATAATCATCGATGTTTGCAAGGCCATAGAGTCACTTGGGATGTGCTACCTTCCTGAGTAAACAGATATACAAGGTGCAAAAGGAAATCAAGCTTGCACTTTCTAATCTGATATATGGGGCTTAAACCAGCAGATTTTAATTTAAGTGTGCATTTCCTGGAAATCCATCTGGCCAAAAAACGACATTTTGTGAAACTAAGCCTACATTCTATGTCTGGTAAAAAAGGGTGGTGGCTGGATCTGGACAGAGAGAGAAGCAGCTTCAATTATGAATAAGTGTTGTCCGTAGGTCATTCATGGCTGAATTCAGTTATTCTAGTGATACATAGAGCAGATTTTTGGGTGATTTGCCGATATCTGTGGGGCTCATTTATAAACACTGGACAAATAGCAACCAATAGTGATTTTTCTTGCAGCTGCAAGATGAACACTGAAAGCAATTGGTTACCATGGGTTACTGCCCAATAGCAAATTTGCCCAGTGTCTTACTGAGTTAGAAAATGCCAAAAAAAAAGCAATGGAACTTTCAGTGTGAAAAGGTTTCTCAACTCAGGGGTAGTGGTGTAACTATAGAGGGGCAGGGAGTGGGCCGGGTGGAAGCAGGATATGGGCAAGGCAGAGGCGGGAAGTGGGCGGGAGGATGGGAATCGGAGTGTGTCAGGCCCTTTTGACGATTTTTTTGCAAGGAGGCTGGCGCACTCTAGTTACATCACTACTCAGTGGGAGGCTACATAATCTACCCCATGATCCTTAGACCTTAAGTGGAAAATATCCCTCCCTTTTTGAGCTCATTCAATTGGGTTTATTTTGAAAAGGTCCATAAACACCCTGTTCCATTATGAAGTGATGGATTCTCGGACTTTCTATAATGAGTGTCTGTGTGTATACTGTATGTACAGTATGTGTCTGTGTGTATACTGTATGTACAGTATGTGTCTGTGTGTATACTGTATGTACAGTATGTGTCTGTGTGTATACTAGCGCTTGATGGGCAAATTGGTCCTGTTTCTCTTTGCAGAAAATCTGCAAAACACATTGAATTCAATGGGTGTTTTTATGCGGAGAAACCTAATGATAAATTTCGCTCATCACTACAAGCGATCCAATGCGCACATTAGGAATAATGCCCTTCCATGCACCAATGGCATGGGTGTCTGTTTGCACTTTTCACCATGTCCGCTCTAGTAAAAGAGCGTTTATATGGGCAAGTGTGTGAAGTTTGTGTTCAAGTGAGTGTGAAAGAAAAAAAAAAATCTGCAATATGCAAGTATTTTGTTTGAAACAACTGAAATTCATATGGTGCAATTAATATCACTTCTTCTTCTATTATTCTTTACTGTTCAGCTTGGATTTGTTCCACATTTACCAGCATGTTGTATTCCCTTTTTCCTACCATTTTCTATTTTCAATGTAATATAACAATCTTATAATTCCCTTTTTCCTGACTTTTTCCTTGTTTCCCACATTCCCTGCCCCCTTGTGTCTCTCTACCTCCCACACTGAAGCTGCCACAATTGCAAGCAAAATGGTTAATTAGATCGGTCTTTTTCTCCCCTCGTGCTTTTCTCAACTGATATATTTTTTCTGTTTTAGCTTTATATGGCTTGCTGTATTTCTTCCCAATCTAATAAATGTCACCAGTAAACAGAAGCAGGAAGCAAGGACCCTGTAATTAGAAAGATAGGCCTCCCTCCCCCTCAGCCAGATATACTGCAGCTCTGGGAATGCACAGGGGGTAAGACAAAGGCAACTCCTTTCCTACACATAACTGTGAACTAGAACTTCACATCCCCCATGTGAATCGTGTCACCAGCAGAGGTGAATGCAGCATATTGTATATTAAGCAGCTCGGAGAGCGTATAGGGTGGAAACAGGAGCAAGAGTACTACATACGAGAGCAAATAGAGAGGTTTGTATTTATGACATACCATATTGTATAAATCGCAGGCATAGAAGCAGCGATTCTCGAGGAAATAACATTTCATTATAGCGACATTTTAGTTTGCATGGCGAGGACGTTTCTTCTCTACAGACGAGTGGAAGCTGCCACACTGTCTCCAGCTTTAACAAGGTCTCTAGGTCCTAGTGGTTAAACTGAGGTCTGTTATTTGCAAATCAGTATCCAGAAAGCTCCAAATTACAGGTAGGCCATCTCCCATAGAGTCCATGTTAATCAAACAATTCAGATGTCAAAAAAGTAGTTAATTTTTCTCTGTACTAATAAAACAGTGCCTTGCACTTCATCCTAACTAAGCTATAATTAGTTATGCTTATTGTAGGTGAAACAATCCTATTGGGTTTCTGTTGAGGTATGGTGCCTGTTGTTCGGAAGAGGAACAAAACATTCATAATTTTCAGGCCCAGATTTGCAGCGAGGCCACATAGGCCCGGGCCTAGGGCGTCAAAAATGAAGAGGCAGCATGCCGCCCCGCCGAAGGGTTAATCTCCTCTATCCCTGAACACTAAGTGATTGGTGCTTAGCGCTCCACTAATAATATATGCGCATGCGTGCAATCTTGTTGGAGGGAGGGGGCAACGGAGGACACTGACCTACGGGCACCCTCTGGGGAAATCTGCACCTTGTAGTCATCTGAATGGAAATCCCCTGAAAGCAGCTCACCCATTGAAATGAATGCAGGGTCAATTTTAAGCATTTTGTCCCCTGTCCAACATGTTCCAAAATTTCAAGGAGGCACAATGTTTCACTTTGTGTGCAATGTCGGACTGGCCCACTGGGATACCAGGAAAACTCCCGATGGGCTCAGGTGTCAGTGGGCCCTCCTGCTTCTAAACATTTGGCCTAATTCATGGTCACTCCCTATTTCTATGAGAACAAAGAGGCTAAATAGGTGGAATAATAGATTATAGTATGTAAAGAAAACAAACTAGGAGAATAGAAGCTGATTGAGGAGATGAAGAACATAAGTATTGAGAGTGGGCCCCTGGTCTAAGGTTTTATGGTGGGCCCCTGGTCTAAGCTTTTTGGGTGGGCCCCTGTTGTCCCAGTCCAACACTGTGTGTGCCATTACTTTAAGGCAGTTGTTGTCAAACAGTTTCAGTGAAGTCTCCTTTAAAGCCCAACCTTTGGTCAGGGCCCCCAAAAGCTCATTAAATGGGTATAGATGAAGTAAAATATTGGTGTATTGGTGTCATTCTACCATAGTTCCAAAATATCTGGGCCTGCAAAGACATAATCCCTCCATATCTCACTCTAACTGACCTTTATGCTGGGGTTTTTGGTATATCTAGGAAAGTAAATTGCCTTTGGGCTTAGCCCCCTGCAACTTTTCCAAGCCCTCCCAGGGGGACAGCTGACAGTTGGGGACAGTCTTCTAGAAAATCATGTAAACATTAAATAAACCCAATAGGCTGGTTTTGCTTCTATTAAGGATGAATTATATCTTATTTTGGATCAAGGTACTGTTTTATTATTACAGAGAAAAAGGGAATCATTTTTAGAAATTTGGATTTTTTTGGAAAAAATGGAGTCTATGGGAGACAGTCTTTCCATAATTTGGAGCTTTCTGGAAAATGGGATAGGGTCTACATTGTGACCGTCTAGAGAGATCTGCACCACCAGGGCAGGAAGCATTGTGGAAAGGGTGAGAGGTGCGGTTCATCTACACACATAGGGTCACAGTTCATCACACTAGCTTTTGGGGGCAGCAAAATAAAATGACCTACAGTGGCCTAAAATGTAAATCCAGAAGACGACAAACATGTATATAACATAAAGCATTTTGCTTTGGCATTGTCTTAGTGGCTTATTCTGCATACTGGGTGCTGTTCATATTGCACTGGGTTGATTTCTTTAAATATTGTGCCGGTTTTGACTTCTGTAACCCTGTTCTATACAGAGGAAATGACAAGCCGTGTTCTCACAATAACCTTAGCATAGAATGCATTTCAAAAACCGGGTATGCGCGGAGTATTTAAACACGGCTTAGCTGGAGTTAAAAGCCTTTTTGTTTTTCTTTTTTAAAGGTCTGATTTCATTCACTTTCACAGTTCACAGCCACTTTCACCTCAATATATGTTAGCACAGGTGGCTATCTTTTACAAAATGTGACATTTCTTTAAAAATAAAATATATATATGGGTGCGTTGTTGTTCAGCACACTTCTATGGATACACCGCAGCTCAAAAAGACTGGTGCAGTGTGACGTTGTGTTCTGTGATCACACCCAGGCTATTGTACCAGAAGGAGAACATTTCCGTTGGGAAGGGGGTTACACAAATGAGTTCATCAGTACTGCTAAGGTGTGAATGGGTGGTGGCCAAAACTGACCTTTTACTACCTACACCACACTTTTCATGGTACATTTGCTTGAAATGGCCTCTATAGGAGATTGCCTTCCTGTATTTTGGAGCTTTCTAAATAATGGGTTTCCAGTGAATGATCTTGAGCAGTTCATGGGAAGTCGAAGTCATACCCACAGGCCTCCAGATGGACAACCCTGCTTCAACTTATGAGCAGACATCATTTTTCCAAAGATTTCTTGTCTTAATATTATATGTGGATGACATGAACTATTCAGTCATACAAACCTCAACTTTATTTACCAACTTTGAAATATAAGATGCCAGTCTGTGATTTAGTGCTGAGCATAATGTCTGAGGGAACCGAGGTGTAGAATCTGATAGCTGAGCATTAGTAGACAGAAGAAGAGAGTAGACACAGTATGCTAAATTTGTCACAACAATAAAATCTAAATATAGAAATCTCAGACATTCCTTATTATTCCCAAAGTCCCCGTTGGATGTCGGCTGAAGGAACAAACTAAAATCTACAGTATGTACTTGCGTTATGAGCCACCAAAGGCAGAATGAGTTGCTGCCAGTTGCCTGCTGCTGGGGCTTGGGTTCATTACCTACAGGGTGTGCCTCCTAGTGGAATAATGATTTTGTGTGGATGAGGGTGGGGTTTTAACTTATTCCCATATTACATTCACAGGAGCAAAACATTCTATAGACTCCCATTTTAGAAAATATTCTCTTAGTTGATTGTGTGGAAACAGGTGGACTTCAGAAGGTAAGTTAATAGGTCCTCAAGAGGACTCGAGGAGTTGGTGTCAGGTGTTAACTGGCAGAGCAGGGGGTAGTGTTCACTCATTGATGGCTGTGGAGCTTTAGGGTAAGATCACACCTGGAGATTCGGGGAGATTTCGTCGCCCAGCGCCTCTTCTTTCGGCCAACTCATCTCCCCGAACGGCTTCCCCCTGTCTTCCGCCAGCTATAATGAAAAAACACCTGCGTAGTGGCACTCACTAACCGCGCTTCGTTTTCCGTAGTCGCCCGAAGTTTCCTCGCGAGGCAACTTTTGAAAATGAATCGCCGTGAGTGCCACGGTGCAGGTGTTTTTTCATTATAGCAGGCAGAAGCTGTTTTAGGAGATTAGTCGCCCGAAAGAAGAGGCGATTAGTCGAAGGGCGACTTAATCTCCCCGAATCTCCAGGTGTGACCTTACTTTTATGTCTGGGGTTTTGAAAACATGTCAAGGGATTAGAAGCATTCTGTAGGTATTGGTTGCTAGACCTCTATCACCATTTCCATACTTAAACAGTTAATTTACTTAAACAGTTACTACCCCATCAAATTTTGACTTTGTAGGTGAATCCTGCCCCTGTTTGCCTACTGCTTGACATTCTGTCTTGGCCAGTAATGTTACTGGTGGGGGCAAAGCAAATAAAGTGCCCTGTCACACCCGCAGTCAATAGAAGCAAGAAATATGGCAACGCTTTTTTCATGTATATAAATGTAAATGTCTCAGTGCCATTACTTATATTTATTTATTTATGAATATATAGTAAATAAGTAGTCTTTGATGTTACTGATGTGTCTCCTTTTCTGACTTACGATTTCAAATTTTCCTGCAAGAACATTGAAACCCAGTCTCCAATGGGGAAACGACTATATTAGAAGTATCACGACATCATTTGTGTTAGCGTCACACCATGTGGTCTATTTTTTTTTTTTTTTAATTCTCTTGTTTTCCATTTAGAACAAAACAATTGTATGAAATAGTCCCAGGGTAGAGGAATACTGAGGCATACTGCAGAAGAAAGGCGGTTGTTTGGGTACTTGTAGAACCTTCATGGGGGAGACAAATGTGAAGGACTAATGAAGCTTTTTCTTTTCACTGAATGCAATGTGTTGTACTAAACTGAGCTCTCATGCCATTCATCTTGTTTACAACCAGCTATGTCTTATTATGAGTAGATACTATGATAGGCTTTCAAGGCCACTTGTTGATCCTCCAGCAAGTACTACAAAGATGATGTTTAATAGGAAGAATCTTGTCTACACAACATGCCACCATACAGTAAAAGCATCAATTAAGATCTTAACACAATTTCTGCAGTGCAGCGATGGGATCTAACAATTGCACAAACGTCCAGAACAAGGGAATGCCATTTCCTATATATACTGTATATATATATATATATATATATATATATATATATATATATATATTATAGAACTGTAGGCAAATGCCTTTGGCGGTTTTGTTTTTTTTTCTCTGTAATTATAAGATATGTTCACACAGCTAGCATAAAAAAACACATTGATAGCAAAACATTCCCATTATTTTTTTTTATGTTTGAATGTTTTTTAGTAGACTAAAACTGATAAAAAAAACCCCTTATCCAGAAAATCCCAGCTCCCAAACATTCCCGATAATAGATGCCATACCTGTACTAGAAAATCAGCGGATTCCCGATAATAGATCACGTACCTGTACTAGAAAATCTGCGGATTCCTGATAATAGATCCCGTCCTGTACTAGAAAATCTGCGGATTCCTGATAATAGATCCCGTACCTGTACTAGAAAATCTGCGGATTCCCGATAATAGATCCCATACCTGTAGTAGAAAATCTGCGGATTCCTGATAATAGATCCCATACCTGTAGTAGAAAATCTGTGGATTCCCGATAATAGATCCCATACCTGTACTATAAAATCTGCGGATTCCCGATAATAGACCGTACCTGTACTAGAAAATCTGAGTATTCCCGATAATAGATCCCTTACCTGTACTAGAAAATCTGCGGATTCCCGATAACAGATCCCGTACCTGTAGTAGAAAATCTGAGGATTCCCGATAATAGATCCCATACCAAATTTGTCTGTTTTGCAGCTGGCAAATAAATCTAATTTGCCGCAAAAATTCACTTGCGAAAATTCGCCGGCACCAAAAAATGTTGACGCCGTTGACGGTTTAGATGCCAGTGTCAACGTTTTTTCCATGCCGGCGCCAATTTTGACGCTGGCGATTCGAAAATTTTTTGCCAGTTTCAAGAATTTCACAGGAAATTTGTGAAATTCGCAGCGAATTGAAACAGGACAAATTTGCCCATCACTACCCATAATAGATCCCATACCTGTAGTAGAAAATCTGCGGATTCTCGATAATTAGTGATGGGCGAATTTATTCGTCAGGCGCAATTTTGCCCGTTTCGGCACCAGAAAATGTTGACGCTGTTGACGGTTTCACCGCCGGTGTCAATGTTTTTTTGAAGCTGACGTAAATTTTGACGCCGGTGAAATGTTGCAGGCGTCAAAATCGATGTTTTGCTAATTTTTTGCCAGTTTTGAGGATTTCACGGGAAATTTGCGAAATTCGCTGTGAAACGGGACAAATTCGTCCCCGTCACTGCCCATAATCGATCCCATACCTGTAGTAGAAAATCTGCGGATTCCTGATAATAGATCCCATACCTGTAGTAGAAAATCTGTGGATTCCCAATAATAGATCCCATACCTATAGTAGAAAATCTGCTGATTCCCAATAATAGATCCCAAACCTATAGTAGAAAATCTGTGGATGTTTGTGACTGCAAGTTAAAAGTCTCAGCTTCATGTTTGCATGGCAGATGCCTTTAGACTTGACATTGTTCCAACTAAAATACACACAGGGGATGTAATAAGCAAAGACAATCATTTCCTGTTGACATTAATATTTCTTTCTTTTTAACCCTTCTACTGCCGTAACCAATGGGCATCCTCGCAAGCTACAGAATTTGGCGATGCACTGGCACTGATCTAAATATACTCATTCTACGTTCCACCTAGATCTGAAAGATATTAAGAGATGAGTGATAAAATTGTGACCCTCCATCTTTTGTGAAGTACAACTTCTAACAAGCTCAGGGAGCCGAGGATGCTGGGAGTCGTGGCTGGCAGTTGAGAACTGTCACTTTTTTTTCCTACTTTAGATCTATACAACATGAAGGTTTTGGGGCTGCACCAGCTAATCAAATACTTTCCAGGCAGCCCATGCTCCTGTTGAGTTTTAATTAGAATACTGTGCTCCGGAAATAGCAAAAGACACATCTGGAAGTGTATCGTTCCTTCCCATGGCTCGTTACTGCCGCACAAATTCTGTTCCTATGGAGAACAGACCTGTGTATTTCTGGTTTCACAAGAGGAGTCTGTTTAAGAAAGACCTACAATGAAGCCGGGGACAGGAAAAAAACCAAGATTTCTTTGTTTAGCGTGTTTTGCAATGGCAGTTTCTTATCAAAGTACATTTTTTAAAGGGGTGGTAGTATGTAATAGAATGGCCAATTCTAAGCAAATTTTCCATTGGTTTTCGTTATTTATTTTTTATAGTTTTATAATTATTTGCCTTTTCCCTCTGACTCTTTCCAGCTTTCAAATGGGTGTTGCTTGATCCAATCTAAAAAGCTGTGTAAGGCTACAAATATATTGTTAGTGCTAATTTTTTTTACTCATCTTTGTAGTAAGGTCCTCTCCTATTTATATTCCAGTCTCTCCAATTGCAAATCAATGCATGGCAATTTGGACCCTAGCAACCAGATTTTTTATAATGCAAATTGAATAAAAAGCTAAAAAACTCAAAAACCTTAAATAATAAAAGATGAACACCAATTGCAAATTGTTTCGGAACATTAATCTCTATATCATACTACAAGTTAACTCAAAGGTGAACAACCCCTTTAAGTGGTAAAATATATCTTTGTCAAACATTTTCTGATAAACACATTTTATACTTTAAATCACATAATTTATTACTAGTGGGGAATTTAGTCAATTTGTGTAGGTTTAGGTGCCAGGCACATTTCAGGAATGACCTGATTCTTTTGCCCATTGTGTATATTATATTACCTTATAAGGAACTCATTCTGAAAACTATTACTTAAAAATTGGGTATGAGTATTATTATTCTTTATTGATATAAAATCAACATGTCCCCCAGCACTTTACAAACATTATACCCTACATGCTAGGGTCAGTTTCATCAGGAACCAATTAACTTTGCCTGAATGTTTTGAAGTGTGGGAAGAAACCAGAGTACCCACAGGAAACCCCCATAGACACAAGAAGAATATACAAGCTCATTGCAGAGGGGAATTGAACTCAGGACCCCAGCAGTGCAAGACATTTACAATACATTGCTACCCAACAAGGCCAGAATTAGGGCTAGGCAGAAGTTGCATGTGCCATGGGGAGGAGCTGAGCACTTACCTCTTCTGCCTCCATTCACTATTCTCTCACCTGGGAGAAGGTCAATGACTGCTCACCTACAACGGCTAGCTAACTTATCCGACCAGTCAGATTCTGGCATTCCATAGTTCTAGATCAAATGTGAAAAAGTATATACTTATGAGTTTGCAAACGTATTGAGCTTTAATCTTCCATCTCCTCACCCCAAAATCATATGCCTGCCCATCTGAAAAATGAGATTGTGCCATGCATACCTCCCAACTGTCCCGTTTTTAGAGGGTTACCTGTTTTGAAAGCTCAACCCGCAGTCCCTCATTTGTACTGGATAGTCCTGATTTTCTCTGCACTGAACAGGCAGAAAAAGAAACAATGTTTCTAACTTAATTGGCTTTTGGCAGAGCGCCCAGAACAGCCTCAAGGTTCAGATAAGATACTTTTGTAACAATTTTGAGATAAGCAAATAAGTAATTGTAACAATATAAGATAACAGGTCTCTTGGGAGAACTTAGACTCACAGCTTTAGGGCAGGGGCACACGGGCAGATTCGGGAGATTTAGTCACCGACAATCTCCCCGAACTGCCTTCCGCCTGAAAGTTTGAACATATTTCTGTTTTTTTTTTCAGTTATTACAGATTTGCTAATGAAGGTGAATTGCCCTTTAGGGCAGGGGCACACAGGCAGATTCGGGGTAACTAATCGCCTCTTCTTCAGGGCGACAATCTCCCCGAACTGCTTTCCCCGTGCCTTCCACCTGCTATAATGAAAAATCGCCTGCGGCAATGCAGTGGCGGCACTTCAATTTCCGATGTCACCCAAGTTTCCTCATGAGGCAACTTCGGGCGACTTCGGACATCGAATCGACGCGAGTGCCATTGCGCTGGCATTTTCTCATTATAGCAGGCGCAAGGCAGGCGGAAAGCAGTTCGGGGAGATTGTCGCCCAGAAGAAGAGGAGATTAATCCCCCCGAATCTGCATGTGTGTCCCTGTCCTAAAGAGCAATTCACCTTCATTAGCAAAACTGTAATAACTAAAAAAAAACAGAGAAATATGTTCAAACTTTCAGGCGGAAGGCAGTTTGGGGAGATTGACCTTCATTAGTGAAACTGTAATAACTGAAAAAAACACAGAAATATGTTCAAACTTTCATAACCCGCCAAATTTTGTAAAATGAACATGGTGATTAGGGGGCGTGGCCACAAAAATGGGCATGATCCAAAAAATTGCTGCACTGCGCACGGCAACTTTTTTGTCCCTCTTTTTATTTCCAAAATGTTGGGAGGGTATGTGCCATGTTATTATATTGGAGAACGACTGAGCAGCACACTGCAGGAAAGGGGAATCCACAGGGGGTTTTCAATGGTGATGAGTTTTGTTATGATGCCGATTTGCCTGCAAACCTGAATGGCTGGGTACAGACCTACCTACCTACATGATCATAGGCCAGATTCATGTTCATGTGACTCACCTAAAGGCATACTTTGCTAATGTTCTTGTTAGTGGAGTCTGTACAGTTGTGCTCTCCTTTTTGGACGACGACTTTTACCACTCTCCTTGTACACAGAGCAATTAGGCACGGTTATGCTACAATGTCAGCCAGCAGTTACCTGTTAATACAAGGCAAAGAAATCACACTTCTGTTAGACAGACAGTCCAATATTTATCCAACTTTAGCGCTGTGCTGTAAGCTTTTTAACCATGCTTCCACTCGGATTCAGTTGCTTGTTACATTGCACACAGGGCAGAGCTATCCCAATAATTAGGATGAATTAGCTATATATACAACTTTAATACCATGCTCATATACTGTCGTTTAGGATCACAGAATTTATGCCAATGGTAGAAAAGAATCTAAATGCAGGTGCTTTAGATTGGACATTCCTAATTGAAAGAAGAGCAAATGGACGGCACTCTGGTTAAAAATTTATTGCAGCAAACTGCGGATAGGTATAGCCTAAAGCATTTCAAGAACAACTCCCTTAATCATAGGCTTAAGGGATGTTTATACTGCACATGGATGTTTATACTGTAACGCATGACATAGGTCAAAGTAAACTTTGCACTGCCACTGGTGCAATTGCACTTTCTGCAATACAAGAGCTAATTTCCTTCTTAAAAAAATTAAAATTTGTCTTTTAAGTCCACCATACATCAGCTGCGACAGACCAAGTTGGCAGCTGATTGGTACATGTGGGGGGTTCTCCGACAGGCTTCCCCGGCTGATATCTGGCCGAAAGATGCCGCCCGTATTACCTCTATTCTGATCCAATCGTTGGGCCCTAGGACCCACAATCGGATCAGCCTGATATCGCCCACCTCAATGTGGGCATAGCGGATCTCCCTGTGTATGGTCACCTTTACGCACAACTAAATACATAATACCTACATTTAATTCCCATTAACTTCCCATTTAACTATTTTAGTGCCATGCGACATAGAATCTATGGCACCTACATAAATGATCTATGGGAAAATGCAGTTTTTCTAAAAAGGTCGGGAGGGCATGAGTTCTTTTATTGGATACAGAGGAGCACATTAAGGGGGTTATTTGCTAAACTCCCATGCCCGATTTTAGCTTATTTGTTAATTAAAAAAACTTGATTAAATTGAATCGCGGGAAAACACGATAAAATCGAGTAAAAACCCAAATCGCTCAAATTTTTAGAGTTTTTTTCTTGAAAACCCCCCCAAATATAGGATTTTTTGGGCTAAACCCAGCGCAGACCACGAAAACTTCAAATTGGGATAGGTGCCTCTCCCACTGACTTACTGTATACAGGAAAAAAAATCTAGGTTTTTTTCCCCTCTAAAAATTTGAGTTTTCTAGTGAAAATAATTAGAATTTTTCAAGATTTCAGAACTCAACCTTTAATGAATAACCCTCTTTTTGTGTATATATATATCTATATATATATATATTTTGTGTGTATATTATAGAAGAGCATGGATAGCACTAATATTTATAAACAGTACATATAAAAGCAAGAATCTACTGAATATAATAGTAAAAATCAGATTGTCAGGTAAGGGCAATCTGGAGACCTCCATAATCCCCAAACACTGTTACAGCTGCACAATACCAGAGATCAAAGAATTATTTCCACCCAGTGCAATTTTAGCCACAGTTCCACTAACGTACGCAGTATAAAAATAATGGTGGTGCAGTGCAAGTCAAGCTTGTTGTGCATGTGCCAGTTCTAGGTAAAATGAATGAGGCAGGAAGAGCACATTTGAGTCAGACACATAAATGAACTATGGGCAAATGCAGTTTTTCTATAAAAGGTGGTGGTTCTTTTACTGGATACAGAGAGGGCACGTTTAATGTATGAAACCAGTCTGATGGCTTAAAGGAAGATTATCAGCATGGCTGGCAAGAATAAGACATGCCCAGGTCATTACAGGCCTTTTACAATGTGACTGTGTGGGCAGTTTGCACCATGGGTTGGTCAGATGTGAAAAAAAGGGTGAAACATAAGCTGATTTCAGGAACTGCAAATGGGGAACATATATCCAGTGTCTATTTTTATTATGCAGTATTAACATTTTGCTCATCCCTCTTGAAATTAAAGAAGCTTTTTATGTAATACTGAGCCACCTCTTCTGTGGGCCATAGTCATGGGCACATTTCTGAAGCTAGCGCTGCTTTAGCACACCTTCCCATCAGCCCCCAAACACTTATCTGTGTTTTACTTCCTCAGAGGAATACAAATGAGACTGTACTGTATATAGACACACATTAAATGCCTTTCTTTTCCCCTTCTTCTCCTAGTACTGTTCCCTCATCAAACATTCCTGAGCCTTCGTTGGACTGTTGACCTTCTTTTCACTGCAGATGTTGGTGACCGTAGCTGCAGTTTCAGACTTGTGGTCGACTTCATTGTTCTCAGCTGGGTGGTCACAGACTTTCTTACATTCATATATGTCCCTTACAAGAATCCTACATGCCACGGACTTGGTCTGAAAAGTCAAGTGATTTGAATGTCCCAGCATGGAGCCAGCAATAATTATTATTATTATTATTAATAACATGTATTTATATAGTGCAAACATATTGCGTAGCACTGTAAAGTAAATGTGATTATACAACTAAATCACATGAATTCTATACACAGAACATATGGAGTTACATACATCACAATCAATACCGGTACAAAAGGTGAGGAAGGCCCTATGCAGAAAGAGCTTGCACTCTAAAGGGAAGGGAGTAATACACAAGGTGTGGGAGTGGGCAACATCGAATTAAGTGGGTGAGAAATGTGGTACTGTATGTTGTGGTGTTGCGTTTGGTAGTTAAGCAGAGTGAGGGTAGGCTTCTCGAAAGAAGTGCGTTTTAAGAGATTTCTTGAAAGCAGAAAGTTTGGGAGGAAGTCAGACAGACCGTGGGAGAGAGTTCCAGAGGAGGGGTGCAGCCCTTGCAAAGTCTTGAATGCGAGCATGTGAGGAGGTAATGAGAGAAGAGTTGAGTAGCAGGTCAGTAGAGGAGCGTAGTAAGCGGTTGGGTGAGTATATAGAGATGAGTTCAGAGATGTAGGGTGGAGCAGAGTTATGAAGTGCTTTGAAAGTCAGTGTCATTAATTTGAATTTGATTCTGAAAGATAACGGAAGCCAGTGCAGGGATTGACAGAATGGCGAGGCAGGGGAGGAGCGGTTGCTGAGGTGTATGAGCCTCACAGCAGGATTTATTATGGACTGGAGAGGTGACGGTCTCTGAAGGGGGAGGCCAATTAAAAGAGAGTTACAGTAGTCTAGACGTGATATGACAAAAGAGTGAATAAGAATTTTGGCAGCATCTTGGGTGATAAATGGTTGTATTTTGGATATGTTCCTTAGGTGGAAGTGATATGATTTAATAAGTGACTGGATATGAGGAGTGAGTGACATGGCAGAATCTAGGATAACCCCAAGTACATTAAATTAAAGCCTGTTTATATTTATTATTATTCCCCTGTACTATGCAAGAACATTTGAGTACAGTGAACATTCAGGTTCATTGGGATACATGCAACTGGTCATGTCGCATTCCTTCATTTCGTTTTCTCTGACATTGTGGCAACATTGACGCATTTCGGTTTGCAGCTGCTTTTTGTTCTGAATCCAGAGATTTTGATTGACAAACTATGTGTTCCAGATGATGTCGAACCATAGCCCTGTTGTTGAATTTGCTTGCAGACTGAGTCTGGGACAGTGTTTGATTGCACGGCTATAAATATTGCAGAATGTTTGGAAGAATATATGTTTTCCCTTCCCCTCAGTACATTTTAACAGAGTAGATTAATTTATGAGACAATGGGTGCATTAGGTCAGTTCACAGATGCTAATCTACAGTACATCCCAGAATAGTTGCCTTTTCCAGCGTATAAATGGCAAGTTTTTCCAATGCACTCTTATATTCAGATACCCAAGGCTGCAGAGCTGCCCACTTGTCTTTGTTCCATGCTTTACACCATTCAAATAACGCATTTCTTTGGGTGATGACATTTTATGCATGCTTCTTTTTCCTCAGTCGTTTGTGTGTTATTGTAAAAGAAGGAAGCGAAGTGAAAACTTGTTTGTACAGCAAAGGTAGAACATAAGCCGCCAGTTCGTTTCTCTTCTGCTTGCAAAGGGCTCCCCCTAGCATATATCATGGAAATTGCTTTGCACACTCTTTGTCAACAAGTTAGAAGGCTTAGCCCAGAACAATGTTCTAGTTTGTGAAAAAAAAAAAACCACACACCTGGAGATCAAATAAAATGCTTTAAACCCACGTTTCCCTTGCGTAAATCCATATGTGGGCAAGCAACACAAACAGACTAGTCATTCAGTAACAATTAATTAGGAATGCCTTAGCAATAGCATTACAACACCCCCAGCTTCTCTAACAACTTCCTGCTCTTCCATTCTGTTGCTATTGATCAGCAAAGATCCAGAAGTTCAAATCATTTTAACATTCAGCTTTTTAGGGAGCCTCAGGAAAAAGTGGGCAATGTAGGAGACCTCATTACCCCATGCTCTCACTTTTAATATGAATGCAAAATAGACTGTCTTTCTCAACGTTTTAAGAAGGATAGGCACTAAAAAGTTTTTAAAATAAAATATGAATAAATATGAAGACGCTGAATACTGCCTGTTGGCTGAGAGTGGGTGCTATGACTTTAGCCGCACTGGGAGTTGCAGCTTTAAGGGACAAGAAATGGAGTAGCAGCTTATCCTTAATTATGTTACACATGCTTATTGTTATTGGCTGTAACCCTAGTAAACATACCTCCCAACTGTCCCAGTTTTCGCAGGACAATCCCGATTTTGGCAGCTCAGCCTGTAGTCCCGGATTTCTACTGAAACGTCCTGAGTTTATCTTTGATCTCCTGCACTGAACAGCCAGGAAAAATAAGTTTCTGAAATGTTGTTTAATAAGAGGCTTTTGGCAGAGAGCCCAGAATACTCGGCAACTGCACTTAAATACACTTGTAACAATTTAAGCTAAGAAAATATACAATTGTAACTATTTAAGATTCAGCAGGTCTTGGGGAAACTGTGACTTGCAATCCACCTTCATTAGCAAAACTGTAATAACACATAAAACCTGACCCTAAAACCTCCCAGTGTTGTTAAACTTTCCTTAACCTGCCAAATCTTGTAAAATGGATGTGTGGATGATGTTTAGGGGGTGTGGTCATAAAGTGGGTGTGGTCAAAAAATTGCCGCTTGTAAATTTTCTTTTTCTTTTACAAATGTTGGGAGGTATGAAGTAAGGACAGGCCTGGATTTTTAGGACAAGTCCCTGTACCCACGCCATCTCTTTCCCCATCTCTTTCCCCACAAGTTCGCACAGGTTCCACCATGCGCAATAACATTTCTTCCAGGGTTCGGAGAACTGGGAATTATGTAGGAGCTCTGGAAGAAAATTAGATGCAGCTGGGAGGCATGCCACCCCTGAATTCCTGCCACCATAGCCCTTTTTGGCCTTCCTTGAGTAAGTAAGCTGCACGTTTATATCTAAAAATGTCAAGTATCAAGTATGTATGCCTTTCCCCATAGAAGGCAACTTATAAAATATAGGGTGGATTTCCTACAGGTTTCACTGTTGCTGGGTAAAGGCTCGGTGTGGCATTGCCAAGCAAAAAGATTGTAGTATCTGAATTATTTGAAATAATATATGTTTCTATAAAGAGATTGAGCTTGAGGATATGTGCATACAATCACTGATTTGTATCTGTGTGTCCCTTGCAAGCAAGAAGTGCCTTTATCTCATTAGCTTGTCTACCAGTAGATACCAGTACAAAGGGAGAAGGGCCTCACACACGGATATAATAATATATACAATGCTTCACCTATTCATGTGCAGTGCTATAAAGCTCCACTGTACAAAATGCTGGAAATGTTATGGCTCTTTACCTTTATCTATATTGCTGCTCAGATGTGCAAAAGTGAACTCCAATATAAATATATTATATATATATATCTTCATGTTAAACAACACAGTGAAAAAACACATTTGTGGATGCTACCAATTTGTGACCAACCCCAGTGATACTTTCAATTGAAAAATGGAGGAGGAAAGTGTTTCATGCTTAAAGGAAAACAATACCCCAGAACAATGTAGGTCTCTATATATTACATAAAACAGCTCATATGCAAATAAACCATTTTCATAATATTATACTTTTTTAGCAGTATGTGCCATTGGGTAATCATAAATAGAAAATTGCCATTGCAAAAAATAAGAGCCGCCCCCTGGGATTGTATGATTCACGGTGCACACAAACAAACTATACATGTTAGGTCACATGAGCCAATTAACAGACAGAGTTGTGTCTTTTGCTTCCACACTTCTTCCTGTTACAGTTAGAGTTGTAGTATTTCTGGTCAGGTGATCTCTGAGGCAGAGCCGGCCAACCCGACCAGGCGCCCTAGGCAACCTGGCCGGCCACAGTGCATGCTGGAGTGAAACTACGTTCAGCTGCGCATGCGCGAAATTACAGAGAGATTATCTGCGCCAGTCTGGGAGAGACGGGACCGAACAATGGGGTAGGCGAAAGAGCAGGCACATGCGCCCTAGGCACATGCCTACTCTGCCTACCCCTAGTTCCGGCCCTGCTCTGAGGCAGCACACAGACTATCACAAAATTGTGGCTCAAGGCAAGAGATGTAAAAGGACAATATTTACTTAAATATAAATACCAGTTTGGTAAGATTCTTAAATAAGCTATTTAATTTGCTATAAACTATCGGTTCATTAAGTATTCATTTTGGGGGTATAGTTTTCCTTTAAAGAAAAACCTTTCCAGGTTCTGCACATTATTTAACTGAAAATTCCATTTGTCTGCCTTTAACTTCTACTAAAAGAAGTAGAACGTGGCTGAACAGTAATAAGCATTGCCTTCAGGATCCCAGGACTGACGGGCCCATTATACACTTTGTGGCTCCTTGCTGAAAATTATCAGACGAGATTATATTGGGCTCACACCCAGGTCTTTGGAAACATCAGAGGCAGAAAGCTCATACATGATGCATGCTGCATTCCCTCCCTCCACTTCACCGCTTACATGGATGTTTCCTCGGCTGCCTGGGAAGAACATTTTGTTGCCGTTCTTAATATGAATATATGATACTTTACAACCTAGTCATTTATCAGAATGCAGAAAATAAGGCTTCCTACCTATTTTACATATTCTTCCCATTTAGCTGTGATATCATAATCTAACGAGTGAGTACACGCTGTGATTCCCAGTCTGACTTATCCTGTTATTATTTCTCTTCCAGGAAATACCATTCGTCAAGTCATTTGCTGGGAGTTCAGTGCATACTAATGGCATGGCAAGTCTGTGCTAAACTAGAGTATAGAGAGGACACAAGGCTGCAGTAGGTTTACCAGCGTATCACAAAATTGCAGCACATTCTTACGCAGTGTTCTTTACTCAAAGGTCATGATGTGACCTTAATCTGCAGAGATACTAACCAGCTCCCTCATATCAGTGATGTATTGATTCAGTTCTAGAGTCTTAAATGTTACTGCAATGCCTATGCTGAGTGGTTTTATCATTTCTTTCCATACAGTCTATGAGAAGGAGTTGTATGATCTATGGAAAGTTTAATCTATGGCTTATTTCTGCTGGTCACTAGGGATGTAGCGAACGTCGGAAAAAAAGTTCGCGAACATATTCGCGAACTTGCGCAAAAATGCGAGCGGTTCGCGAACGGTTCGCGAACC
Organism: Xenopus petersii; assembly: GCA_038501925.1. Classification (NCBI taxonomy): domain Eukaryota; kingdom Metazoa; phylum Chordata; class Amphibia; order Anura; family Pipidae; genus Xenopus; species Xenopus petersii. Next base: position 44,805,097 of record CM076684.1, on the reverse strand, counting down.
CCATAGACTTCAATGGGAAGGCGAACTTTAACATCTAAAAAAGACATTTCTGGCCAGAAAAATGATTTTAAAGTTGTTTAAAGGGTGCAACGACCTGGACAGTGGCATGCCAGAGGGGGATCAAGGGCAAAAATGTATCTGAAAAATCTGCCTGTGTGTGCTTGGAAGAGATAGTGTAGGGGGAGAGCTGTTAGTGATGCTAGATGGCAGTTGGTTGAATAACACACTGGGCAAAAAATGCCTACAGGGCAAATAATGCCTAAAAGGTCAACTTATACACTACTACAGCGATGGATACGGATTACGTAAAATATATTATGGCTGCTTGAAAAAAGTCACTCCGGTGTTTTTTCTGGAGACGGTAATATTATGGATATTTAGACAGAATGTGAACAAGGTCACACAGCTAGATGGCAGTTGGTTGAATAACACACTGGGCAAAAAATGCCTACAGGGCAAATAATGCCTAAAAGGTCAACTTATACACTACTACAGCGATGGATACGGATTACGTAAAATTTATTATGGCTGCTTGAAAAAAGTCACTCCGGTGTTTTTTCTGGAGACGGTAATATTATGGATATTTAGACAGAATGTGAACAAGGTCACACAGCTAGATGGCAGTTGGTTGAATAACACACTGGGCAAAAAATGCCTACAGGGCAAATAATGCCTAAAAGGTCAACTTATACACTACTACAGCGGTAGTAAAATAAAAAAAAGTAAAATAAAAAAAAAATGAATATTAAAAAAAAAAAATTACAGTTGGTGCTGCTGAACTACTAGGAGCAGCAGATTAGCACACCAGTCCCACTCCCCAACACTGCTAGACTAATAGCACTGGGCTCTTATAGTAGTAGTAGTAGTAGTAGTAGTAAAACAACAAAAAAATAAATAAAAGCAGTCCTTACAAGGACTACTGTTATTGCAGCAGTCAGCAGATGAGATCAGAAGCAGGACAGCTGCCCACTGCAGCTACATACAGAGCACTGCAGTAGAAGGTAGATTACTAGCCAGCAAAGCTACCTAAGCTTAAATGTCCCTCAAACCCCTGCAGACTTCTGTCCCTCCAATAACAGAGCAGTATCAAAACGATTACTAGCCAGCAAACTTTCAACTGTCCCTGAAATCACTAACAGGCAGCAGCTCTCTCCCTACACTATCTCTTCAGCACACACAGGCAGAGTGAAAAAACGCTGCAGGGCTTCGGTTTTTATAGGGAAGGGGAGTGGTCCAGGGGAGAGCTTCCTGATTGGCTGCCATGTACCTGCTGGTCTGGGGTGAGAGGGCAAAAAAAAGCGCCAACAATGGCGAACCCAAAATGGCGAACGTCGCGCGACGTTCGCGAACTTCCGGCGAGCGCGAACACCCGATGTTCGCGCGAACAAGTTCGCCGGCGAACAGTTCGCGCCATCTCTACTGGTCACACCTTGGGGACATCATGTCACACCTCACAGCTTCTGGGTCACAACTCATGTTTTATTACAAAGGGATCATAAAACAATAGGGGGGTAAAGGACAAGATAAGAAAGCTAGACTGGCTGAATGAATTCTGATGCTAGGATGAAGCTTGAAGGGAAAGAAGAAAATAAGTGACTCTTAAACAATGTAGTTTGACCACACTTGAATTTACTTTTGGGATATCCATCCAATTGACCTTTCTGAAATCAGACAAGAATATAACCAAGCTACCACTGCTTTAGAGTTGTAGAAGTTGTCTAAGGTAACCCTCCCCCATAACGCACATCAAGTGATGTTTCTTGTATCACATTCGTTGACCCCGAAAACCTCAGATTATTCCTTTCATACGATCATTTTCAACTGAAGTCTGAGATATCATGAAGCATACAGTTTTGGCAACGGCCTAACCCTGTTCCAAGAAACTTGAGAACCAAGACACAATTATAGCACTGACTGGGCGTGTTCCCCAGCACCTTTTCACGTCAGATATTTGCAGAGTTCTCAGTTCTGCTTTATTGTCAGATGCTCAAATAAATGCAGTCCGGCTAAAGGAAAGAATAAACCCAAGGGTGATTCAAGGACTCAAGATGATCGAAGCCTAGGGTGAGAAATAAAATAGCAGAGAGTCATGCTAAGGAAGGAAGAAAAGCTGGGCATCCATCAGAGATCTCCAAGCTGCACCCCTCCATTTCCAATGCCAAATATTACCCTGACAGCTGTCGACTGTTGGGGGAATGTTAGTTGCATATCTATCCCTAATGAATATACCTTTTTTATCTAGGTTGAAAGGCCTGGAGCAGGCAAATGCCTCCCCTTCCCTACCCAATATCCTGAACTTTAGACAGAATGAAGTTTCATTCATATACTATAAAATTGAACATAAAGCAAATCAGGCCCTCTGTACTTCTAGGCCCTGACAGTAGCTGCTTCAGTCACCGTCTCTGTTATTATGACCCTGATACCATAATGAATATACAATATAGCTCCATGGCTGCATTTACACACAGGGCACCCCAAGGCCTCGTCCACCCTCCTTTCCCCATCCCGCCTCCCCATTCATACTTGCATGCACACATGCACAAGTCTTATCACATTGTTTTGGAGAATGGGAATTGGAGCACAGGAGATTTAGGCCAGAGAAATACGTGGAGATTTGGGAGATTCAGTTGCCCGATGACAAATCGCATCCTGTTCTTTGGGTGACTAATCTTCCTGATCTGCCTTCCCAATGGCTAGAATCTAAATCGCTGGTGGGATGGCACTCAGAAAACTTCGTTTTCTGAAGTTGCACTCACGATGGAAACTTCAGGCAACTTTGGAAAACGAATCCTGCCGGTGATTTAGATTCTAACCATCAGGAAGTCAGATCAGGGAGATTAGTCACCTCGAAGAAGAGGCGATTTGCCGCTGGGTGATTAATCTCCCTGAATCTCCCAGTGTGTCTCTGCCCTTAAAGAGCCACATGTCCCCAGTGCTTCTGAACCCATTGTGATGTGACCGGGTGGCATGCTGCCCCTAAAATTTTGAATCCTGGGCCTTTGTGACCTTTCCACAAATCTGTGTCTCCTTAGCCCCACACATTTCTCTCCATTTCTTCTAAGCCTTCCCAACTCAACTCCAAAACAATTAGACTTTACATGAGCGTGATTCATTGAAACCAGTCTCCCCCATTTCTCCACCGCCTAGATATAATCTGGCCTCTCCCTCGGATGCTCACAGACTGCCAGGCACTAGGTTGATTTGCATGCACAGCACTGATGTCAGTCACAATGTCTTTAATGATTATAATGTCCGGAAGTGATTATCACAGTGCAGGGTAGAACAGAGAAGTCAGTGAAACATTAATACAAGAGAAAAAGGATGCAGCAGACAACATTGATTTAGACTAATGCAAGCAGCAATCTTCAGTAGTCTTCAGAGTGTTTTTCTGGGAAAATGCATTTTTTTTTCAGATGACCTCTAACATCGAAAGCTCAAATCAACCATAATATGTCTAGAGCTGCTCCAGTAGACATAATAAATGTAACTGCTAAGAACTAGGTGGAAAGTTAGGAGATGCTGCCAAGTTATTAGAAGGCTTAAGTATTGTCCATTTCAGGATGCAAAAAGGCTATAAAGTGAAGACTGAATGCAAAATAAATAGCCATGGTGGCTTGACATATGCTTTATCATTCTGGGTTATAGCTCATTTCTCAGGCACAGCAGGGCTTTTCTTTGCTTAAAGAGATAGCTCTTATAATGGTATTCCCATATAAATTCCTGGGGTATTCCTATTATAAGAGCTATCTCTTTAAGGAAAGAAAAAAAAGCCCTGCTGTGCCTGTGGAATGAGCTATAACCAAGAATCACCAATGCAGCCAGTGGTTCTGCCTCAACTGTAGTGCTATAAACCATGCCTTATATATTTGCCTATGAGGGTTTCTAAAAGGGGCAGTGACAATGAAGCCTGAAAATGCTTTATAATTATTTATACAGTATTTCTGGCTGTCTGCAGATAAAGTTGCACATATCATTCAGGTAGTTGACTTCTGTTTTCATTGTATTGTAAGCAGTTTGAGCCACACAAGACTTGCAAGGCTGCCTCCATTACTAAAGAAGAACTTATTTATATAAATGTGCTTCTATACATACATCATACAGTTCTTATATACACAGGATAATAGTACAGAGAGCCTTGTCACTACCATCTGCACTGAAGCAGACAATAAAGTGCTCTCTTTGCCTTTTACAGCTCCTTGCACTTTGGCCTTGCGCTTTATAAATGTAGCGCAGACCAGATAAATGGGACACTGCACTACATCACTCCTTTAAGAAGCATATCGAAATGCCATATGTGTCAGTGTAGCAGGAGCTGTAGATGCCAAGAAAACCCTGTGGAATCAGGGAAGGAAAGCCTGGCACCCAGGGCTCAGAGGCCCTTTGATAAATGAGCCATACTGAGACTTGTCAGCCCTGTTCTTGTTACCTTCTTTTAATTGGAGGCAAGTAATCCAAAATAATTAGACTAGACACAAGGCCTGTATATATGTCATTCCTGGCCAGTCTTTCATGGAAATCAGGGCAAGGTCACTTTACAAAACTTTCAAGCCTACACTTGCCTGATGGAATCTGCCAAGAAATCAATCTCTTGTTTTGGACAGATATTCATTCATTTATGGATTGGTTTGTTCCTATTAAAGCAAGGTCCTGATAAAAATTGGTGATTTGGAGCAGAATGGTTAGATTTTTGCAATTGGATAATAAGGTTATTATGTCTGGGAATCATGATAAAGTAAACTACAGAGAAATAACCAGGACTCTTAGTTGTTATTTCATGGTGTCCACAGCCATCACATAATAATATATTATACATTCATGAAACAAAGCCTTTTTTTAGCTTGAGACACAGGGTTCCAACCATGTTCCAAGTCAGTTAACAGTGGCAGACAAGGAGATATGACACCTCCGGGAAATCTGCTCTATCTGTGAAAGGCAAACCTCCTGAAAATACCACTCTTCAATAAAAGGATTTAATTTTTAGACCTATAAGTGCTGTATCCTAATGATGATGATTCCCTATATGGCACCAAGGCAACGGTGGCTATCTGAACACCACACAGCTCCCATTACCCCTGACTGGAAGAGATAGTGGTGGGCACAGACCAGCTGGTACAGTAAGAAGAGACCAGGCTCTGGTCCAGTGACCACTATCTAAAAATAGTTGCATCCTAGGGTTGTGCCGCTACTACCAACCCCAAGTTCTGGCCATGTCTGCAATGACTGTGGACTGGGGGGTCTGGATCATTACTGTTATAGGGTTGGTAAACTTCTTGGCTGGTACAGTAACATTAGGACATAGGAATAAGCAGTTCTGGTCATATTCTTTTCAGTTCTTCTTCGATAGAGGACTGTGAATGAGTATTTCTGGCATTTCCTAAGCTAAAAAAAGTGCATTTTTACTGGTCACAAAAAGGAGTTTCTATTTTAATTAGCCCAGAGTCTTTGGGCCTTCTTCATAATATAGTGTGGAGACTTCTTTTTTAAAAGGTTAAATCTTAGCTATACCATGACGAGTTTCAGCCATGCCCTGTTCCTGCTTGTTTGTGCCATAGATAGCACATTCCCAATTTTATTGAATGGAAAGCGTCTGCCAGTAGGAAAGGACAGCTTGAGTGGCACAGTTCTCTTTGAAAGGACTGCAGTGAGTAAATCTGCCCGTGTGATACTTTACTATGTGCACATGATATGGAAATTACAGGGTAGTCCATAGTTTATATTTTTATAAGGACCTTTGGCCACTGACCTTGCATTGTTATAGCAATGGAACTTCTGTTATGTTTTGTAACATTCCTATTATACAACAAAGTCAGCTCTTACTATTATATTTTATAAACAATTCCTTGATATCATAATGGTCCTGTGGTGTATAACAAGTATAAGATGACTTTCCATCCTGTATTTTCCATAAGGGCCCTTAGTCTGTGACCTTGTAACTTTACAATAACTGAACTGTTCATGTCCTGTGATGCTCTTATCACAGGTTCTTTGTGATGCTTTGGCTACACTAGTTCCATCACCTACATATTATAAACATCTTATTTAGAAGAATGTTAAATAAAGTGCAGAACATTGTAACAATAATAAGTACAAAATGTATAGAAAAAATGTCTAGGACTGTTGTTCTGATGTAATTTTTAAGGTCAACAGCAACAGTTCAGTCCCTATAGTGATTCCTTAGATGTATTCTCTAAAACTATTGTTTTCACCTCAATTAACCAAGCACTAATTACCCGGACATATACCCCAGCAATTTTTAGGCACAATAGAACTTACCACACACTAAGGGTGTTTTCCCACCCTCCATGCTGATAGGACAGATCCAAAAAAAGCATCTCCAATGAATACCCTCTCCTTAACCTTATGTACACCCTTTCTACTTTTGTCTTTTTTTGTCCACACCCGCAGCTATCAAAACAACAGAGAAGGGGAGGATGTCTGTCAAGTCGGGGTAAACCATTCCAGGAGGACAGAAAGACACAAATGGACAACACAATGGTAATGTATGATGTCTCTTCACGGCTGGTAGCAAATAAGGATGAAACTGTAATACTGCAGCTTCTACTGACTGATTCTGCTACATACTATATAAATTATAAAGACAGTGCTCTTCATACTAATAATATGAGTAACTTATCGAAACTAGTGTTGACTCATGATGAACTTATTATCAAGGGGACTTAATTATGTTGTGGAGATGAAATGTGATACGTTTCAGACTATTTTGGATCTTAACACGTTGCCATCAAGGGTAAAAATAAACAAAATGATGCTAATGATTTGATAGACACTGATGATGTAATTGTGATGGAGGGTAGTGACAAGGATTTTTCTAATGAAAGGGTAGCAACTTCAGAAGGTAGCACCCAAGTACTAGTGTTCCAGGCTATATGTACGTTGCACGTTCTGGAGGACCTACAGCTGGCGCGTTCCACCAGTGGCGATTCAATGATGAACTTGGTGCATATAGTCTAAAGAAAAAAATCTATATTCCACCATATACAATCCAAAGGTCATTACATTGGATTATTTCATAAACTAATTCAGCAGTATATTGAATGAATAGTGTCTGCCCAGGGGTGAATAATATACCATCCAACTTCACATATTTTGAGTTGGAATGAGTTTCTTTGCCATGGTTAAAGGACTTCCCTTCATCATTGATCTCAATACTGGATACCATAGCCCTTCATATTCCATGGAATCCAATCAACTGCCAGATTTCTTGTGTCACAAGTTGATCGACAAGCATGAATGGGAGTTAAATCATGAAGTCTTTTTCCAGATAACCCAGAAGTGGGTTCAGCCAGGGAGGGACCTGATGGCAACAAGTGGGAATTGCAAAGTGAACAGATTCTACTCCTGTTTTCAATGTCCTATAGCAGAAGCGACAGGATTTGAGTCGGGTCTATTGTACGTATTTCCTCCTTTTCCCCTGATACAGAGGGTCTTGAAGAAAATCAAGGAGGAAAGGGCCAATGTGGTGGCAATAATCCCAGACTGGCCCAAGAGGATATGGTATCCAGTATTGAGATCAATGATGAAGGGAAGTCCTTTAACCCTGCCAAAGAAACTAGATTTGTTGATACAGGGCCCAGTCAATCATGCTTATCCCCAGACTTTATCTCTAAAGGCTTGGAGTTTGAAAGGAACAGGTTGATAGGGGAAGGATTTTCTTCTACAGTCATACACTATGCTGTCATCCAGGAAATTTACCTTGAATAAGACCTATGAAAGAGTATGAAAGACATTTTTAGCTTGGTTACTTAAAAGAAGAGCCACTCCTGAACAATTAACAGTCTTTTGTGTACTCGATTTTCTTCAAGCAGGATTTGAGCGTAACCTAAGTGTTAAAACTTTGAAACTGCAGACTTATGCCATCGCTGAATGTGATCACATTATCCCAGACTGGTGACATTTTTATGTGGGGCACTTCATTTGAGACACCCAGTTAGGCCTTTATCTGCAGTTTACTTTTTGTCTTGGAGAGACTAACCACAAGTCCATTTGAACCATTGGAAACCGTTTCACTAACTATAAAAACAGTTTTTTTAATGACAGTAACTTCATCATGCAGAGTGAGCGACTTGCAAGCTCTCTCTTCAAAAAAAACTTGCACAGTGGTTCAAGCCAAAAAGGTCCTGTTGTGAACAGTACCAGAGTTCTTGCCTAAGGTGCTTACTGAACACCATTTGAACAGAGAAATTGTCTTACCTTCAGTCTCCCCTAATCCTGGCACAGAACAGGAAAAGGAATGGCACAATGTAGACAGCATTAAGTGTCTATTCATTTACTTGAATAGAACAAAGTAATGGACACATTGTTTAGTATTCCTTCCGGGAATTGGAAAAGACAAGCTGCTGTGACTTTCACAATAAGCGGATTGTCAATTTTCAAAGATAGCTTATCAAGAAAGCAGAAAATGTTTTCCTAAGGGGGTAAAGGCACACTCCATCAGGGCAATTAGTGCTTCATGGGCATTTCAGGCAGATGTTCCAATGGAAGAAATATGCAAAGTTGCAAAATGGAGATCTGCAAATACCTTCCTCAAGCAGTAATATCTAGATGTGTAGTCTACTAAGAATCCAAATGTTGACTTGAAGGTTTTGAAAGCAATTTGCAATCCAAAATAAAACTTGTTTTCTTTCAGCAGAATTGTTGTTTACAGACGGATTGCATCAGATATGCACTCGACAAACTTTCCCTGGAGTGCCTAAAACAGGGTACTTTGACTCGCAGGACTCCTCTCTAAGAGAAGACACATCGCCAAGCCCTTCCAGGGAGAGAGGCTAACTCCCCAAGTAACCAATTTCATTCTGGAACTTAGTGAGCCATAATATAATGTATTACAGCAAATAAGCCCTAACAAAAAAACCTGCTTATAAGCCAGTGAGGACAGGAAGAAAAAAGACAAAGGTTGGAAGGGGAGGTGGGTATATATGAGGAAAAGGTTTTCATTGGAGATTATTTTTTGGACCTGTCCTATCAGTATGGGGGGTGAGAAAACACCCTTAGTGTGAATGCTGTCCATAGTATCAGGAAAAGAAAATTCAATAAGTATGAATTTCAATGTTCTCTTTTGTTGTTATTCCCATATACAAATGGATTTGTGCAAATTCTAACAGTGTTCTAGTATGAAACAGTGAGAGAAGTAGAAGAAGTAATAAACTGTCCATTGTCCCTAAATAGGGTTCACTCTCCATTAATATGGATTTGCGAAATGTTGCGCATGTTATGGGCTATAACTACTGTGGCAACAACTCAGTTAGCATGGTAGTGGGGCCCTGGCTCAGTATATGCACAGGGGTATATGCTCTCTGGGTGTTTGTATGGGTTCCTCCTACATTTAAAATATATGCAGAATGGCTGACTGGCTTAGATTTACACTAGTACGTGGTTGGGAACATGACTGTAGGCTGAGATGAACTGATGTGAATGAAGTACTGTGCATTGCCAGCTCTGCAGGAATAAAGGATGATGATAAAATTTAGGGGAGAACTAAATACAGCATTACCTTCAGGTCCAGGGGTTTAAAGGAATTGTTCAGGATAAAAATAAAAACTAGGTAAGTAGATAGGCTGTGCAAAATAAAACATGTAAACTGTTCCTTTAATGTCATCATTTGGTACTTTTGTTGTGATTCTTTGCTATACTATACTTTAAAGGAGAATTCATAAATAATAAAACTTCAGAAATTTTTGTGACTTTCAGCACATGCGCAGTTTTCCGGACCGAAAACATACTCCTACTGCACATGCACTGAAAATGCAGTCAATACACAAAGATTACCGGAGAAGAAGAAGATGGCTGCCGTTAACTCAGAGGCCAGAATCTGCATGGAGGGGTGAGTAAAAAATTAGGGGCATTTGCCCAGGGGACAGGTAGGCTGGGGGGGAGGATTTTTTTTATTATTATGGGTTGAATTCTCCTTAGGGTGGGGGTCCCCAACCTTTTTTACTTGTGAGCAGGGCTGATCCTATCAAATGTGGGGCCCAATTGGGACCAGTTGGCGGGGCCCCTAGACAAAGTGTTGCTGGCTACTGACACAGCAAGTATTTAGGAAAATAAGGGCATACAGGCACAAAATAGAAAGGAAAGGGGCAGTGCGGGGCCCCCAGAGGTGCGGGGCCCAATTGGTCTAAGGCCAGCCCTGCTTGTGAGCAACATACAGCAAAAGAGTTGGGGAGCAATCCAAGCTTAAAACATGTTCCTTGGAGGTGCAAAATTAGTGCTATGATTGGTAATTTGTTAGCCCCCATGTGGACTGGAATCTTACAGGAGGCTCTGTTTGGCAGTACACCTGGTTTTTATACAACCAAAACTTGTCTCTAAACCAGGAATTCAAAAATAAGCAGCTGCTTTGAGGTTGTGACGGTTAATCACCCTGGTGGCCTAGCGGGCCGACGGGAAGCCAGCCGCACTCTCGGCGGGGACGCCCGCCACGCAGGTCTTCTTCCTCTGATGCGCTGGTTTCCTAGTGTGTGCGCGGCGCGTCTCTGCTTTAGTTATAGGCGCATTGGTGCTGGCATAATGATGTCAGTGTGCAATGGCGCCAAATTCAAACTATTTAAAGGGGACTTGGGATCTTTTTCATTGCCCATTATAGGTTCATCTTGTGAGAATTCCTGGTGCTATTTCTGAGTAATTCTTGTGTTCTGATACCTGTTTTGACCCTGCCTGCCTGACTTTTCCTGACTTCTGTGATCCCGACTTCTGCCTGGTAACCGACTGTTCTGATATCTGTATTCCGACCCGTGCCTGTCTCAACCATTCTTGATTGATCTCCCAGGTTTGACCCCTGCTTGTTTGACTGCGTTTGAATTCTGCCTGCCCCGACCCGGCCTGATTTGACTACGCTTTCTGTCTACACTTTGTACTGTGACCTTCTGCTTTACCGTCGTGCCCCTTTGCTCGTCCAGAACCCTTCGCTTGGCACCTCTCTTAATAAGACCTGGCAGCATCCAACAAGTCGAGGGCTCCTCCCGAGGTGAAAGACGGCTGTTAAAAGCAGAAGCAAGAGCCGAGATGAGGGTGCTTAGCATTAGTTCTGGATTTAGGGTACCGACCGTGACAGTTGTTCACAAGTCACTGGTTAGGGATGCACCGAATCCACAATTTTGGATTCGGCCGAACCCCCGAATCCTTCACAAAAGATTCGGCTGAATACAAAACAAAATCCAAACCTTGATTTGCATATGCAAATTAGGGGTGGCAAGGGGAAACATTTTTTACTTCCTTGTTTTGTGACACAAAGTCACGCAATTTCCTTCCCCGTCCAAATTAGGATTCAGATTTGGTTAGGCTGGGAAGAAGGATTCAGCCGAATCCCAAACCGAATCCTGGATTCAGTGCATCCCTACTGGTTGTGGATCAACGTTTTAAGAATTTGGGCAGGGCCGGCCTTAGGCCAATTGGACCAATTGGGCCCCGCACCTCTGGGGGCCCCACACCACAGGGCAGCACAGATAATATTTCCCTCAGCACATGATGCTGCCTGGCCTGCCCCCAACTTTGAGAGTCCAGCCCATCCCCAAATCCATAGGTCCAGGCCACCCCCAACTCTGATAAGCCAGCCTATCCCCCAACTCTCATAGGTCTAGCCTGCCCCCAACTCTCATAGGCCCAGCTTTCCTCCAACCTTGATAGGCCCTGCCTGCCCCCAATCCAACCAAGCCTGCTCCCAAGCTGAATCGGCCCAGCCTGCCCCAAACTAATTGGCCCAGTCAAATCTCCTATTTCCTCCCTCTCTCTCTTACCCTGTGTGCCCCTATTATGTGCCCCTATTTCATCCCTCTCACTCTCTTACCTTGTCTGCCCCTTTCCTTTCTATTTTGTGCCTGTATGCCCTTATTTTCCTAAATACTTACTGTGTCAGTAGCCAGCAACACTTTGTCTAGGGGCCCCGCCAACATGGTCCCAATTGGGCCCCACATTTGATAGGATCAGCCCTGAATTTGGGGATGAGCAAAGTAGTGTTCCTGCTGATATTAAGTTATGAAGGAGGATAGTTCCATTACATGACTAGGTTGCATGTGATCTTGGAGTACAACATGTAGTATGACGGTTGCTGGAGTCCTCTGGGGATACTGTAATTATGAATGCATGTGGGAGACATCAATATCCATGCGTTTTTCTTAACACTAATATGTCATTCTTATGTAGGAGAGCTGTGTACACTTGTCTCTCCTCTGTATTGTTTGTGCAAGGAGGGGGAGGAGCCCCACCCTCTGTGAGCTGACAGGAAGCAAGAGGGAGAGAGAAAGTGCTGCTGGGAGAAAAGGAAGTGCTGCTGGGATATAGAATCAGCAGACTACAAGTACAGTGTACATACTCCCAGAGTTTTGTGTGTGAAACTTAATAGGGAACCCCAGTGGCAGAAAAGCGCACTCTCTTTAGGGTGCGGAAGGAAAGGGGGTCCTTGTCAGGGCTCTGAAGAACAAAGCAAGCTCTTTTCAGGGCACGGAAAGCCAAAGGGAGTCCTTCTCAGGGCTCTGAAGCAACTGCCACATAAGTGGGATTCCCTTCAGCAGTCCAGAGATCAATAGCTGTGTTATTTGAGGGAAGTTGCTCCTGGCTGGCAGGCTATCTGTATCACTGAAATTTAAAGGTATAGTGTCCTGCCAAATAAACACCGTTCCACTGTGTGTGTGTATTGCGGATCAGAGAAGTTCCCAGGGAGGGGTATTACAGTTCAGCCTGTCCTGACCTTGGGTGGAGGCACGCCATATTAAAGTGTACCTACTCTCCCATATAGCGGAGGCACAGGACTACTGTAGCGCCACACGCAACTAAATGCTGCTAGATGTCATGCAGTAGCAGAAGAGGGCTATACTTAATTAGAATATTTATATGGAGAGATAAGACTTTAAACCAGGGTGACCAGACCTCCCCTTTAGGAGATTCTATAAAACACTTCCTGCAGGACAGAAATAATTTTAATTGTACTTGTATCATAATTTAACTGTATCATATTTTTTTTTCCTATACAAAATGAGGGCTGGTCACCAAAATGAATGGATGCATGAATTATCTGAATAGTTGTCCGCCTGTATCAGAGAAGGACTGGGCCAGCAGGACTCTGGTAAAACACCAGTGGCCCTGGCCCATGTGGGCCCTGTAGCCCTCACCGACCCAGGCCCGCTCCCTCCACTGGGAACTGCGGACACCAGCATTTCACCCAACCATAATCACATCTGCAAGGATGAAGTAAGGTATAAGAGAGACATGTTGTGCTGTGGGGGGAGGGGTGGCATCTGCAGCTCATGACTAGGGTGCTGGGTCCTGACACAGCAGCCCCAGTGGGTCCCAGACACACCAGCTCAACACTAACCTGTCTTACTACAATTTTCATATACTGTATTTATCTAACCTGTATACCACCAAGAACAGTGTTTATCTCAAAATGTATGATGGAAACCAATACCTTCTAATTCAGGCATGTCCAAAGTGCGGCCCGGGGGCCAATTGTGGCCCGTTTTCAAATTTACACCGGCCCTCAGCCTCCGTCATGAAATTAATTATAATGAGGCCCCCCCAGCATAGTGCGATCAGAAATCCCATAGCAGTAATATTAAGGCACATTAGTGAAATGACCTGCCACTATACTGCTGCCTGTGTGCTGAAGGTGTTTGCAATAGACATGTACTGGCACATAGTGACGTGCTGTTTTCACATACTTCTTTAGGGCTGAAGGTTTCAATAGACGTACTGACGTGCCAGTACAGTAAACTAAAGAAGTATGGTGTCACTACGTGCCAGTATGTGTCTATTGCTAACACCTTCAGCACACAGGCAGCAGTATAGACCAAGTGGCAGATCATTTCACTAATGTGCCCAAATATTACTGTTACGATTACTCGATTTCTGTAATTTAATGTTAATGGTTCAAAGAATGTCAGGCTGAATGGTCGGCCCCCACACATTTTCACCTCACCAAATCTGGCCCTCGTTGCAAAATGTTTGGGCACCCCTGTTCTAATTAGTCAATGATTACTTAATATTTAAAGATGACAGTTTCATTATTATTGTTAGGAGTCTTTCTGTTTCACAATTTCACACACCGGAAACATGTCCTAAGACACAAATATATCAAAATCAAAGATCAGTTTCTCACGAGGCAGAACTTGCAAAAACAAGTATGCCCTCTCCCATTAAAAATGCACAATACACTGTTGTTTCTATTTTCTAGCAATTTTAACATATGATGCAAAGTATTAGAAAAGCTCATGTCAACCTCATCCTGATTTATAATATGTACAGTATGATATAAGTCTTCCAACATACTGCAAAGGTTCAACCACCTCTCACCTGAAAGATTATTGACAGATGTTAAAACAAATGGGTACAGATGTGACAATTACTTTGTGCCTGACTTAATCAATTCCTAATATTACGAGGACATTTTTTGCCGAGTATGCAAACAACCAAAGACTCCGATGTGTTAGATGGCAAAAAAGTCGCAGCAAAAAGTCACCATGGAATGAAAAAGATCACCATGAAAAAATACCCATTGACCAATGTGTTTTGGATTTTTTGCTGTTTTTGCAAATTTTTCTGTGACGTGAAACAAAGCAGATTTGCTCATCACTAATTACCAATAAAAGCTGTGACAATCACATCTGTCTGACATGAGATAAAAGTCACTGGCTCATTTATAAACGTGTATATGAAAGTTATCAGGCACATTTCAGGGGCTGCTGCTGCCCGAGGCAGCACCCCAATGCCGGCCCTCCTGCTCCGCGCTTCTAACTTCCAGCGTCGGAGCGGGTGGAGGAGGGGCCGCATTGCGCTCGCTGCACTAGAAGAGATGAATTTCCGTTTTAAATTACGGACATTCGTCACTTTAAGTTACCAAAGGTGGATAGACTAATATTTATGTCAAATTTTAATTTGGTAAAAGATGCAGCATATAAATATATATATATATTCATGGAACCAGGGGCACACCTGTCATGATAAGGCGGCATTGCCCCACAAGTTACCAGGGGGGGCAAAAAGCTGTTTCTGCTAACTTTAAGAGCTGAATTTCCAGGTTTTGAACCGGAAATTCAGGTCTATTAGTTTAAGAGAGTGCTCTCTGCACAACCGATGTGCCCCCCCCCAGGACGGCTTAGGGGCCAAAATCACCCCTGCATGGAACAATGTACAATGCATTGCAAGGTTTTAAATCAGTGTCCCATATTTGCTGAAAAGCAAAAACTATATACTCTGTGGGGCTCATTTATAAACTTTGCGCAGGACAGATTGGTTTGCACAGTGAATATATTTTCCCTGCACATGGTTGCATTTATAAAGCTGAATAAGAGGGTGCAAACAGAATTGCGGATTTTTTTTCACACTGCGAATGTCTATAAGAGCTTTTCAAATATGGCAAAAAAAATCGCAAACTGCGAATATTATGTGCACACTCTGGGGCCGATTCACGAAGGGTCGAATTTCGAAGTTAAAAATACTTCGAAATTCGACCCTCGAATTGAAATCCTTCGACTTCGAATATCGAAGTCGAAGGATTTAGCGCTAATCCTGCGATCGAACGATCGAAGGATTTTTCGTTCGATCGAACGATTAAATCCTTCTAATCGAACGATTCGAAGGATTTTAATCAAACGATCGAAGGAAAATCCTTCGATCAAAAAAAGCTTAGCAAGCCTATGGGGACCTTCCCCATAGGCTAACATTGACTTCGGTAGCTTTTATCTGCCGAAGTAGGGGGTCGAAGTTTTTTTTAAAGGGCAAGTACTTCGACTATCGAATGGTCGAATAGTCGAACGATTTTTACTTCGAATCGTTCGATTTCATTCAACTTCGATCGAATTCGAACGAATTTAACCAATTCGATGGTCGAAGTACCCAAAAAAAACTTCGAAATTCGAAGTTTTTTTCATTCGAACCCTTCACTCGAGCTGAGTGAATCGGCCCCTCTGTGTTTGAATAACACCACAACTTTGATGGCGAAGAAAATATTCGCAAAACGGTTTCACACATTTAAGTTACTGTCAACTAGGGTTGCCACCTGGCCGGTATTTTAAAAATGATGCTTGATGCCAATATTATTAATAGGAAAAAACAGCAAGAATATAGGAAGGCCAGTATTTTTTTCCAGAAAAGGTGGCAACCCTACTGTTAGCGCTATTTTCACGCACAACAACCACGCACAGTAGGCACACTTACGAGAACACCTGTCTCATTTGCGAGCCATTTGCAGAAACATCTTCTCAGTGCGAATTACCCAAAACCGGAAAGACGGGCATAGCAGTGCAATATTTTAGCGTTGAGGAAAAAACATTTGCAAATAAATATGCGCTGTGTGAACTTTATAAATTATATAAAACATAGCCTAACACACGAGCCGATAAGCTGCTAACTGCCTTAATGGGCATGTAAAGTCTAAAATAGAATAAGGCTAGAAATGCTGTATTTTGTATACTAAATATAAACATGAACTTACTGCATCACAAGCCTAATCAAACAAATAATTTATGCTTTCAAAGTTGGCTACAGGGGGTCACCATCTTGTAACTTTGTTAAACATCTTTCGCTAAGACTGTGCACATGCTCAGTGTGGTCTGGGCTGCTTAGGGATCGTCATAAACAAAGCTGCTTGAGTTCTGTATGGCTGGGAAGTAAGAAGGGGGCTCCCCCTGCTGTTCATAAGTATGATTGTTTCCCTGCTCAGCAGTTAGGGACCACCTGACAATTCCTATCCACAGCAGTAAATGAAGGGAGAATTTCACTGCATACAGTGAGGTTTCTTTTAAAAACCGTACACATTTTTTAATTAAAGTATATTCGAGATAGTTTTACTATCTTGTTTTACTGCCTTTACATGCCCTTTAATGGTTGCAACTCTCCTTTACACCTCACATAAATTTCCTATTGTATTACAATCCCTTAACAACAAATAGAGGAGAAAGGTTTAGGCTGGCGGAGGGGGGGGGTACAGCCAGACAGGTACAATTTAATCTGCAAACCCATTATCCAGAAAACTCTGAATTATGGGAAGGCCATCCCCCATAAACTCAATTTTCGTCAAATAATTCACATTTTTAAAACTTTTTTTTCTGTAATAACTAAAAAGTACATGGTACTTGATACCAACTAAAATGCAATTAATCAAAGGCAGACATTACAGAAGGGCTCTTTATCCAGAAAACCCCCCAAGCATTCTGGATAACAAGTCCCTACCTGTACCATTATTTTTGTCGGTATGTATTCCCTGTACAAAGCACAGAAATGCAGGAGTATTTGGCAATATAGTGGTCCTTTTAAATGAATAAATTGACTGGATATACCCTATGGCTATTTATTACCCAATCAAACTCCACTCAGTATAGTCAAGGATTAAAGTCTGATGAAAGCTTGGCCAAAGCCAAGGGAGGGAAACTGCTGGAAGGCACATGCCATGTTGTATCCACTCTCCAGCAGCACACCTGCAAATAATAATGGCACATTGTGTGTTATAGATCAGCCACTAGCTGGAACCAAGGCTAACTAGAATTTTAATTGCCCCTAAACTTCACAAATCGCAATAATGTTTTTTTTCTCAAACCTACAGATGGAGCAGCAGGTATTTAAAGGGAATTACAGTTGTATCTATTTCATCTGTTCCCACATTCTCAGGGTTTATGACAAAGGTTGTAAAACAGATAAGGTAACATATTCCTAATCTACACATATTACATTCAGTGTATTGTTTTCTTGTTGCTATAGTGAATAACTTCACTTTCAGACCTCTCTGTGCTGTTCTGTCTCTACCAGAAATGTGTGGGAGGAGGCGTATAAGAAAGGAAAATGTGAGAGTTGTTAAATATGTAAAACCAGGCCTTTATATTTATTATCCCTTAGACTGAAGGATGTTCTGATGTGGAAATGCAAGGAAAGACCATGTGTTGTGCACACCAAATTGCAATAGATGTGTGAGCAGAGTCGGGGTTTCTGGGAAGACCACAAAGACACGGACTAACCCTACTCTTAAACTGACCACAGACGCAAAGATCCGATCGTACGAATCAATGTACAATCAGACTTTCCCATCTCCCGACCTGCCACTGACCATTCAGATCAAAGTCTTATTATTCTGACCAAATAAAGTAGTTAAAGAACAGATCAGCCAATGTTCTGCCCCTGACAGCAATCGTACGATAGATAAAGCTTATGACAGTCTCCCACTGAAAATCGTACGATGGGCAATACACGCAGAGATATTACCCGCAGCCGACAGAAATTTTGTAACCTGTCCGATCGACCAAACAACCAATCTATGCCGGACGAAAAATTACGGGACTGTCATACCCAGTAGTGAAGTTTTATTGCAGGCGACAATATGTCCTGTGTGCCGTTTTCACAGTTTTCTTATAATATGATTTTTGTGCTATATATATATATATATATATATATATATATATATATATATAATATTATTAGATGTTATATAGCGAGACTGGTAAATATGCAAGGGAGGCTAATTAAAATTTGCTAAATTAGCTTTTATCTATGTAACACCCTTTTTGGAGTGTGGGACTTAAAAATGTTTTCCCAGAATGAACCCACACATATAGGAGGCTTTATTTTGCTGGATAAAAGGAATCTCTAAAAAAACCACAGTGTAAAAAGCTGTGTAAAATAAATGACAAAAATTTCAAGGTATGTATGCAGATTTTGACACTATTATTCTTATTCGCCCCTTCAAACCTTACATAATATATTAAAGTCAAGGGGAAAATTTAAGCAACAAGCAAATTCCAGTGGAAGTTGCTCTGGGAAAATCAGTGTAAAAAGCTGCAATTGATGATCACCGTTTTTTTTGCCTGGCATTTTCATGCGGATGCTTACAGTTACACAAGACTTTTTTTTTTCCAGAGCTTATGCAGTTGCTAAAAATCAGTACAAAGATTAAGTATGCCGTTTTTTACGTGGTCATGTGTCCTGAATTGGAACCCCACCACTGTGAAGTGGGCCATTACAATAAATTGTCCTTTTGTAAACTAAATGGAGAATCCAGCCTTTTGTATGCTGCAAGTTTAATGTCACACTGAATATCATAAAATTACTATATGTTATTGCTAGGGCCATTATTCATGCAGACAAAAATGGGCCAACCAGCATTATAGGAAATATATGGGGCCACAGAAATAAAATTAAAGGCAATATTTATTGAACAAAGTTAAAGTACAGACATCTCCATTGGCCCTAAGCAATTCATGCTCAGTAGGCACTTAATCATGGGCTCATGATTTACTTTTATTTCTGTGGCCCTGTTGATTTCCTAGAGTGCCTGTTGGCCCATTTTTGTCTGCCTGAACAGCAGTTTACTGCTCCGGAGCTTGAGTACATGGACCACTGATTCTGGTCGGTTTAGGCCAGGGCCAGACGATGGCGGATCTCGGCCTACATTTCTCTGAAGGCCGAGAATCCACTGCCCTGCTGCTCTTCCTCTCCTGTTCTGCCTGCACCCGGAAGCATTATTTCCACGTGAGTGCAGGCAGACACGGCAGAATTCATAACCGAAATGCAACATTTTGCATTTCACGCAGAGCTCCGCCCTGTGCCTTCAGAATTCAAGTGGAGCAGCAGGGCAGCGGATTCTCCTATCCATCGTCTGGCCTTAGCCATACTGTGGCACCTTCTTCTTTTTCTATTTGCAATTGCTAGGGAATGTTGGACTTCCTATACTATTATCTTTTTTCCTTGTTGATAACATTGGCATCAAGCTTACATTAGCATAATTTTTCTGGACAAACCTGTATAATTCCAGCCAGGTGGCAAGCCTAGGTAGTTCAGAGCCTGTCGTAAGAACAGGTGCCTGTAATGACCACTTCCACGATATTCTTTAAGAAATATGTATCTAAGCCAAGTTGTGGGACACTGTGGCTGGTGCTGGAAGCAATTAGAAGCCTGCAGGTTGTACCTCCACCTTACATATATCAAAACATAATATCAAACAATGAATCAACTTAATAAACTTTTGTATTTTAGTTTTATCTCCCCAGTATATGAATGCATATAAGTGGTTGGTGAAATCACAGAACCATCAAGAGACAAGATAATCTACTGGTCTCAAAACCCAAACATGCTATTGGAGATAATGTGCCCTCTTCCTTTCAAATGCTGCGATATACTGGAAAAAGACTTGCATTTCTCTTAATGGATAAGATTTATGTTTGCATATGTATTGGGGTGGAGGAGAGTTGTATAGATAGCAGAAGAGAGTAGTGGAGATATGAGAAGCTGGAGTACTGACCTACTTACATGTCTGGGAAATGAAACAACCCCCATGTCAGACCAACACCTCTGAAGAAGATTGTGATATATAAAAATAGGAACAAGCAGTTTGGGTCCATCTTTTATTGCATACCTCATGCATTGCTATTAATTAGCCGATCTATCTATCAATGAAATTAAGGTTAATTCAGGTTTCCTCAGGAGGAAAATCTGTGTGGAGGGAGAGAAAGGGCATATATTCTTATAATACACAAGAACCATGAATATCCTGTAATTTATATCCGTATAAAAGGTGCTTAGTGATGTCATCAGTTATAAACGGAGCTTAGTGATGTCATTTCTGTCACATGACTCACTGAAACTTGTGTATTATAATAAATAAAGTACTGCCTGTTGCAAAATATGAGGATATAAGAAGTCACCTTGACGTTCCATGACCTGTATAATGGTCCCAGAACTCCTCGGTAACTTATAATATCCTTATAATTTACAATAGGGGGTACTTTATTCACTATATATTTGTTGCTCTATAACATCACAGAGTGACAAATATAAAGACAGATGGGACTATGAGTTCTTATGTACATGTACCTGTATTTTCATACATACACAAACAGTGCTGCATAATTATTTTGCCATTAAGTATATATCAGCATATAGCCTGCAAAGTGCAATACAGACAGAAAAATACAAAACAGGAGCATGAAAATAACAGATATAAATATGTCTGCAAAACAAGACAGTCTCACACTCGTGTCCAGAAATAACACTGCGCACATGCAAAAACGCTCATCCTACTAGTACCACGCGCCATACACCCCCATGCACAAATAATGAATAGTCATGTGCAGCACATAAATACACTATTTATGATTAAACAGGTCATGCATAATCATTCCACACATTCACATACTGTATATAGAGTAATGCACAGAAGCTTAGCCTGCATCCCTCCCCCATAGGCTGCCACACACAGAGAAAGTAATCCTGCAATGCCCAGACTTGCAACTGCCAACAAGATACCAACCAACCTTTAAATCAGAGTTGCCCCTTGGGTACAATTGGCCCTGACCACCTGTGACCTTGATATTTGCCCTTTTAACCAAGGGGCTGATCCATGTCACATGTGATTCCAGGGCAGTACAGTAAGCCGCTTCAATGTAATTTATCAGTTATGCAACTGCCAGTTATTACTCCTGATACCTATGCATCTGTATTGGTGAACATAAGAACCAATCATCTCTTTTTTGTTAAAAAAAAAAACAACAATAAAGTAATCTCAGGTTATATTTGTTATATGTTGCGTACATTTCTAAAACTATCCAGTAATGATTACTGGGCACAAGAGGATATTTCTGTGTATACAATGTCCTTTTCTTTCAGAGATCATGAATATAACTTGTAACTGCCCATCACTAGTTCAATGTTCTCTTTAATCTGAGCATCAACTAGAGAATCAGGATAAATAAAGGGGACAAACTGAGTTTCCTGGAAGCCAGCTTATGGACACTCCTTGGTAATTATATCCAGGGAGGCATTCTATTTACAGACCATCCCTATGATCCAAAGTGGCAGACTAAGCAAAGCTCAAACGTGAGTGCCTGCCCTTCCCTTGAGGGTAACAGAGTGCACCAGACTTCCAGCCATCTGCTAATTAACCTTGTGATAGACAGGCAGATAAAATAGGGGCAGAGTACAAGCAATGCTGAAATGTACCTGAGCGACTGGTGTAGGATAAGGGACAGAGTGTTGCTAGGTAACACACTGGCATGTGCTTATGCACAATCTAATAAAAAAACAGTAAAACGGGTTACTATTCTTGAGACTTTTTATCTATGAGTACAGAGAATTGCCAGAAGAGAGCAACTGGATTACAAGGAGGGTATATGTTGCACTTAACCATGTCAAAGTCCAGTCTGACATGTAAAGCAGAGGGGTACTATTATGTTAAACTGCAACTTGTGTTCATACTGGGAAAATAAATGCATTAAACACAGAGTTGCAATTGGATGTACAGTTTGTTGAAAACTCATTGGTAGCTGCACCTGGCTTAGACCCAGTTATGCATAGACTATACTGGATATCATTTCAGGATTAGACCGAATCCTAGTACAGAATGCTCGGGACCTGTGGTTTTCTGTAATTTGGATCTTTATACCTTAAATCTACTAGAAAATCATGTAAACATGAAATAAACCCAATAGGCTGGTTTTGCCTCCAATAAGGATTAATTATATCTCAGTTGGATCAAGTCCAAGCTACTGTTTTATTATTACAGAGAAAAAGGAAATTATTTTTTAAAATTTGGATAAAATGGAGTCTATGGGAGATGGGCTTTCTGTAATTCTGTGCTTTCTGGATAATAAGTTTCCAGATAACATATGCCATACTTGTACTTTTTGTGGGTTTCAGATGAACCAAATCTGAAGCCTAAAAATCAAGTGACTGGAAACTGAACACAACAAGCTGTTGTTTACAATCAAGACATTTTTCCCACATTTTTACATTCTAGTTTTTTACAATCTAGTTATAGCCACATTTAAACACCATTCATGATATATTGGAACCACCTTTAGCTACTCATTTGCAAACGTGATATAGTGAATAAAGTACCCCCTATTGTAAAATATATAGTGAATAAAGTACCCCCTATTGTAAAATATATAGTGAATAAAGTACCCCCTATTGTAAAATATATAGTGAATAAAGTACCCCCTATTGTAAAATATAAGTATATTATAGGTCATGAGGAGTCCATGGCCAAAGGCAAAATGGTTACTTCTAAAATCCTCATATTTTCCAACAAGAGTTACTTTATTTATTATAATACACACGATTCAGTGAGTCATGTGACAGAAATGACATCACTAGTCACCGTTTATAACTGATGACATCACTAGTCGCAATTTATAATGAAATAATTTACAAGATATTCATGGATCTGGTGTATTATAAACTGATAAACTTTCTTTTAATTTCTTAACGTTCATCAAAACTTCTCGTCTATGTGCCATTCATTTTAAAAGCATAAATATAACATCCCTTTACATATTCTGCACAGGTTGATTATTCTATTGAGAGAGCAATGGCAATTCATTAAGAAATCGACCATATGTTAAAGTGAATATTTCACCTGAGGCTTCTTTTATGAACATCACATGTTAATTGGAAATATCAGATGACTTTGCCACCATCTATGTGAGCCACATTGTGCCTGTGGGACAAATTATATATTACTGCTATGTTCTATATGAAGAACATGTATTAAAATATATGGACCTTTTATTTATAAGCCGACACAGGCATAACATTATTACAGAGATCCCTTGTGATCTAGCCTCCCTTTGTAACACCCCCCTCATTTGTTGTAACTAGCTTTCAGCGTCCCTTGTCATAGGAGATTTTGGCACAGTTTGCATGATGGAAACTGTCAGATTTAATTTATTCCACCACAGTACACACAATCCCAACAAGGGAACATGCTGCATAGAAATGGCCCAAAGATGTGGGGGTTGTTGGTTTGAGGATCAAAAGTCTATTTTAACCAAACTGTCTCAAGTAGATTTTAAGTTGGATGCTACAAGTAATGACTGGAATTTGAAAATCCAATAGAAGTATGTCTCTGACTAATGCAGGTGCAACAGATAAATGATCTGGGTGCTGTGTAGTAATGGCAATGGCAGTGATTCTGTGCTGAGAAAAAGGCACAAAGGCTGACACATGGAGATAAATGGGAGGCATGGCCATTGATAAAGTTCACACAAGGCATATGCATGTCAGGGGTCTCCAACCTTTCCCTGAGCAACATTCAAATGTAAAAACAGTTGGGGAGCAACACAAGCATGAAACAAGTTCCTGGGTGGTGCCAAATAAGGGCTGTGATTGGCCATCTGGAAGCCCCGATGTGGACTGGCAGCCTACAGGAGACTCTGTTTGGCAGTACATCTGGTTTTTATGAAACTAAAACTTGCCTCCAAGCCTGGAATTCAAAAATAGGCACCTGGTTTGAGGCCACTGGGAGCAACATCCAAGGAGCTAGGGAGCAACATGTTACTCACAAGCTACTGGTTGGGGATCACTGCTCTATGTACAATGGACCACTTTAGATGAAGAAGCTGGAGAGTGATATACCAGTAAGGATAAATTATGAGTCCTTATCATCACAAAACATTGCCATAAGTATTAATGGTTGAAGTCATAATTCTCTTATATCTCTCCAAAGGACTATTACCAGAGAACAGGGCTTTGGAAACATGTTTGTGAACACTTTCAAATGGGCTAATGTACAATCGCGTCTGCCTGTGGATTCTAATTGTTGCATATACTGTATTGACACAATTTATTAAGGGTACTTGTGTCCAAACATACTACTTCACTACAGTCCTCCATTGGCCATTACATCAAGCTTGTCTCTTTGGATGAATTGCGAAGTGAGCTTACTGACATCAGCGAATGCTAGAGCTACTGTCACCCTATAGTACTCTACCTTACGCGTTTCATACCTACTGGTACTTAATCATAGGCCGTTGCCTATGATTAAGTAATGGCAGGCACAAAACGCATAAGGCAGGGGTCTAGGGGGTCTGTACATATATATTATTAAGATGTAATTCCGATGAAAGATTTTATTTTTATATGAAATTTTGAATTACAGGATAATTTTTTGATAATTAGTTTTTTTGCCATTTTGTTCTGAGGGCTTATCTGTTTCCCATTGTTAAGGATACTTTTGATCTACTGTAACCCTAAACATGGCAGTAATTTCATGGTTTTGTAATGAATGCAACAGACTTGTGCCCAATGAAACACATGCAAATGTTATTTTAAGTCAATTTAAGCAATTTAAGACAATTTGATCGCAACTTGCAGCTGATTCATGAAAACATGCATACAGTTACATTCACTTTGTGGCTGCAATCCCGTTGGACTTCGGGGGGGGACACATTGTAGGTAAAAAAAAATGATGAATTGTGTCAAAGAGTTTTCATTTGTGGGTGATGTTAAATAATGTAGAATGCTGCATATAAATTGCTATTGTGCAGAAGAAAGCCTGTAGCAGAGAAGAGGCACTGCCATATTCTAAAGCATTATTTTTATTATTATTGTTATTATTATTATTGTGCTTTATATGGAACAGAACAGAGTTCCTCTTGCTTATTCTAATCCAACAATTTTCCTTTATCATAATTCAGATTCCCAGTTGACCTGAAAAATAAAAGGATTTTAGAGAAATGATACTTTCCCAGTGCCATAAAGTATAATTATTGTAGTATTTTTGTTTCTGAAGAGACTTCATTAATTTCTTTCCTGACCTTATGGGATTTCATTAAGTCCAAGATGAAAAGGAAATGAAAGTACAAATGCTGCTGAAGTACTGTATATTATTCTTGTACAAACACTTATTTTTAGAACACAAAGCAGGAAATAGAAAGTATTATAGCAAAGATAATAATAATGTCTCAACATCCGGACAATTGCATGTAACAAGATTCTAACATGCTCTTTTGTCAGTCTGGAGCCTGAAAGATACCACTACATCAAGTGACTATAGCCAACTACCCCTAATTTACAGGGACAATCACTACAGCCAATTGCCCCTAATTTACAAGGATGATCCCTATAGCCAACTCCCCCTTATTTACAGGGACGATCCCTATAGCCAACTGCCCCTAATTTACAGGGATGATCCCTATAGCCAACTGTCCCTGATTTACAGGGATGATCCCTATAGCCAACTGCCCCTAATTTACAGGGATGATCCCTATAGCCAACTGTCCCTGATTTACAGGGATGGTCCCTATAGTCAACTGTCCCTGATTTACAGGGATGATCCCTATAGCCAACTGTCCCTAATTTACAGGGATGGTCCCTATAGTCAACTGTCCCTGATTTACAGCAATGGTCCCTATAGTCAACTGTCCCTGATTTACAGGGATGATCCCTATAGCCAACTGTCCCTGATTTACAGGGATGATCCCTATAGCCAACTGTCCCTGATTTACAGGGACGATCCCTATAGCCAACTGTCCCTAATTTACAGGGATGATCCCTATAGCCAACTGTCCCTGATTTACAGGGACGATCCCTATAGCCAACTGTCCCTAATTTACAGGGATGATCCCTATAGCCAACTGTCCCTGATTTACAGGGACGATCCCTATAGCCAACTGTCCCTAATTTACAGGGATGATCCCTATAGCCAACTGTCCCTGATTTACAGGGATGATCCCTATAGCCAACTGTCCCTAATTCACAGGCACGATCACTATAGGCAACTGACTCTAATTTACTGGGATGATCCCGATAGCCAACAGCCCATAATTTACAGACCATATTGCTCATTTACATCTGCAAGAGCAGTAGCCAATTTGAGCTTTTTCACATAAATATACGCTCCTTGAACTTTCATATAGCTGCACTTAGTGCTTCCTACCCTCTGTTCAGAATAAGGCACTGCTGCTCCCATTGAAGCGGGGGAACACTGGAGCTCCTGATGAGGCGCAGCACACTTGCATCAAAAAAAGCAGATGAAGACGTCACTTGCATGGCAAACAACAGAAATGTTGCTGAGCAGATGTAAAACATATTTTGCACTACTGAACCCAAATTGCGACGAATGCATCAATCTTTGAGAATCAGACACAATTGCTTCAAAAGAATTGTCCATTTCCATCCACAATGAGGAAAATGCTGCATTGTTGGAAAAAAAAACATGCAACGGCACTTGAAATTATACTTTGCTCACTTGGCCATTGGTCTGTAGCTTTCTGCGCAATAGGTAATGCATACTGGTGTACTGGTGCCCCACCCCTATAGCATGTTTCTGCCACAAAAATGTTTTTTAGACATTTTAATCAGTTTTACAAATTATTTCCCTTTTTCTGTAATAATAAAACAGTAGCTTGCACTTGATCCCGATTAAGATATAATTAATCCTTATTGGAAGCAAAACAATCCTACTGGGTTTAAAGAATGTTTACATGATTTTTAGCAGATGTATGGAGATCCAAAATTATGGAAAGATCCCTTATCCATAAAACCCCAGGTCCCAAGCATTACGGATAACAGGTCCCATACCTAATTTTATGCCTTTGTTTTTTTAAAGCTCTGCCATAATATGTGAATATTTCCCTATTGAAGCCCCCACCCAAAAAAAGAATATAGTTTAGATTTCAAAACAAAATCCCCTAATGACCCCATTTGATACAGAGAAGTTTGCAAGGAAGTGTCTAGTGAATTACAGTACCCTGAGCACAACTGCAGCCCTCTGCGCAGAGCGAGGGAGACAAAGAAGTACATTACGTAATGGAACATACTTCTACTTGCTGTTTCCCAGTAAAGCACATGGAAAGCCAAAGGAAATAGCCTGCACTTTTTTTCTTTTTATGAGCTGGGCTCCGAAATTTCACATGGGAGAATTCCGGGCTTATGTTCAAAGTGAAGGGATGGAAATTTTTACAAAACATACTTAACCATCACCCTCTCATTTTGTTTTAAGATAATATATACATTATTTGGCAGCTTCCTTTTATCTTTCTGTATGATGACGGTCTAGTCATTAGTCAAGTCTAATATTGGATCAAGTGCAAATCCTGAAACTAAGTCTAATTATAGATTGTTTGTTGTGTTTTTTTGATAGTAAAGGAAGGATGTGTGCCATAATAAGGTGCAGTAAATTTTCCGGGCACTTATATTGGGGCATAACACAAGCTAGGGCTTTAAGCTGTTTGCAAAAAGGTTTTACTGTTTCCTACTGGGTAAGGGGGCATGCATTAAATAAAAGTATGGTTGCTCTCAGGAAACAAAGGAATCTATTTGTATTCAGCTTCAAGAAGTTTGTGTTACCCAATTGTTTTTCAATTCACACTTGTAGCCATTTTGACTTGCCTCCAAGTTCATTAAAGGGATTCTATGGTTTTTATAATGTATTTTTTATTTCTAAATTACACGGTTTACACTGCAAATAATTCACTCTACAATATAACATTTCATTCCTGAACCAGCAAGTGTATTTTTTAGTTGTAATATTGGTGTGTAGGCAGCCATCTCAGGACATTTTTCCTGGTCATGTGCTTTCAGAAAGAGCCAGCACTTTAGGATGGAACTGCTTTCTTACAGGCTGTTGTTTCTCCTACTCAATGTAACTGGATGTGATGCAGTGGGACCTGGATTTTACTATTGAGTGTGTTCTTAGCTCTACCAGGGAGCTGTTATCTTGTGTTAGGGAGCTGTTATCTGGTTACCTTCCCATTGTTCTATTGTTAGGCTGCTGGGGGGGGTGATATCACTCCAACTTGTAGTACAGCAGTAAAGAGTGACTAAAGTTTATCAAAGCACAAGTAACATGACTGGGGGCAGCTTGTAAACTGACAATAGCCGCATTTCAGATTTCAAAATTAAATATATAAAAATCAGTTTGCTCTTTTGCAAAATGGATTTCCGTGCAAACAGAAGAGGTTCGGAGCTCATATTAACTCAATTCTTCTACTTTAGTTGACTACTATCAGAACTCTGGTCTTTTTTGGCCTGATACTATTTAACAATATGTTTAAATCATGTCAAATATAGTATAGTAAAAAAAGTCCTCACACATCTACTGGCTATATCCAGAGATGCCCTACTAGACTGGGGTTGGGAAAATGTATGCATGACAACAGCTTAATTCTTAAAATAGACTTAGGTTCAGTATGATAGGCTAAATGTAGATTCCATCATTTTGTCTAACCAGGGTCTAGTGTTGGCCTATGACCAGAAACAGAGATTGGCTGCTCAGCAAATTGTGAGTGTTTTTCTAAAACCCTCATCACAGCAATCATAAGCAAGAGAGCTAGCGATAGTATAAGCATCAGTCCAGCTGCAGCCATATAGGTCCTGCAAAGGATTTTAGTAACTCGATTTTGTCAATTAGACTTTCTCTTCCCACCTCATTCCAATGCAGCCCTACCCTACTATTAGGTGGTTCTAAGCACGTCAGTCCTTCCTCTTGATAGAATACCAAGACTTAGGGGGGCATGTGTATGTAGAGCTTTAAGAAAGATGTTCTATTAGGTTATGTGTTTACATTTTTACCGTCAACGACTATAGTTTGTGTTGGGGATAGTAAATACACAATTTCTACTTATATATGTCATTCAGATAGGTCAGTGGAGAACCAGCACCACCATTGCAGTGAAAGAGAAACAGTAGGAGAGCGGTAGATTAAACACAATATTCAGATACAAAGAAACTGTCACGGTCGGCAACCAACACCAGAACAAATGCCAAGCACCCTTGTCTCGGCTCGTGCTTCACCTGTAGTGTGACCGCCGTTGGCCTCGGGAGGAGCCCTCAGCTACTTGGATGCCACCAGGACTTAAACGAGAGGTGCAAGGCGAGAGGTTCTGGATAAGCAGAAGGGCACGACTTTTAGCAAAGTCTTTGGGCAGAAGGTCGTGGTACAAGGTGTTAGACGGGATCGTAGTCGGAACTAGCCTGGTCGAGGCAGGCAGAAAGTGAGCGTAAACAAATCAGGCCGGGGCAAGCAGCGTTCAAAGTGAGGTCAGGCAGGCAAGGGTCAAAACCGGAAGATCAATCAGAGGGATACAGCAGAAGAGGTAGTGAAATTCAGGCAATGGATCAGGATACAGAGGTCAGAATCGTCAGGAACAGGCAGGGGTCACAACAGGTAGTCAGAACAAGTTCAGAATCAGAATAGCAAACAGCTAAAGGCACCAGGAACAAACCTATAACAGGCAATGAGAACTGGCCCTTTAAATATTTGAATTTTCACGCCGTTGCGCGATGACGTCATTGCGCCAGCGCCAATAAAACAGCAGGAGTGCACCGTGCGCGCCCCTAGTTACCGGCGCCTAGAGAAGAAGAACGCGGCGGGCGTCCCCGACCAAGGGGGCGTCTGGCGTCCCTGCCGCCCCCCCACTAGACCACCAGGGTAAGTTCTTACTGAAACAGGGGTCAAGGTATAACCTAATCATTGAGGATGCAATTTGCCTGTCAGGGGGCCTATCGGCTTCCAGCGGGAGAAGTCCGGACCAAGGAGGAAGCTTTGGGTAAAAGTCCAAGTTCAGCGGTATACAAAAGGGGTCAGGCGAAAGTGTAGTCAAATACAGGCAAAGGTTCAAAAGGCAAGCAGCAAGAATCAGAATCAAGGTTAAAGCAGAGGTCAGGAATCCAGGAAACAGCAAAATAGGAGTTTAGGGAACCCAGGAACACAAGTCAGGAATTCCTATAATCTGGCGTTGAACCCATGACCTGAAATTTCGCGCCAGGCGTGTTGCGTCATCGCACCGGCATCAACCCACGTGGGTCATGGGTGCCGCCATCTTGGATGTGGTGGAGACGGGAGCGTCATCGGGTGCCACATCGAATGTGGTTTTGATTGGCATTTTTAAAAAAAAGTTGGTCTTGCTGGTCCTTCCTCTTATCTGTTGGGGCTCATACAATAGAATGTAACATATGCTTTATTTAGCAGGACATCTGTACAGTTTATGACAAAAGATGGCATGTATATAAATGGATGTGTATTTCATTACTAATATATACCTTTTGCCACTATATTGGGTAAATTGCATATGTATCAGACCAGGAGGAAATATGAGTTTCCTAAGTGAGTACCTTGTACTGGTGCACTAAGGCAGAGATATTGTCTCCCAAGGGCTACATGGTTAATAGGTCAGGAATATAGGGCTAAAAATTTTTGCTTTCTTGTTAAATAATTGAAATACTTCACTGCCGAATGTGGTTTGTATATTGCACAGAAGCTCATGTTCATAAATAATCTAGCTTTCAAAGGGTTTTTTTTATATCCAACCAACCATCCCCCTTCCCCCACTGGTGATTTTGACTTGGGTTCACTGCAAGTTTCCATGCTCTGTAGGTCATTTATGGACTTGTTTCTGACCATATTTAGAGGATCTAGAATGGGATCATATGTGGTATTCATTAATATAAGATCTACTCTTTGTTGCACTAATATGCTCTTGTATTATTTGGCTGTTCTCATTGCCCCCTCCTGACTCTCTATCTCCATCTACTATCTCCTTCCTCTTGACTATGGCATTCTTATTTATGATTCTGGATTTTTTTTTTTTAGGATAGGAGGTAAGGGATATGCAGAAGTGGCAACCACACCTGAGACACAGGTGACATTGGGCACCATTGTACTAATGTACAATCCTACATACAAGGGTTGAGGGATATTGGTGGATAGATGGCTTGGAATAAAGAAAAGGAGAGTGGTTAGAGCATAGGTCCATTAGTATTGCAATGAAAAAGAAGATACCCCTAATTAAATTGTACACATAAGTCCTTTTGGGGAACCCCAAATGTTAGGCCCATGGTCATGCATTTGAGGCAACAGCCTTATTTCAGGGATGATGGTTTATAAATATATAAAAAATTAACCTTAGCATCCAACCTCATCAGTACAGGTATGCCACCTATTATCCAGAATGCTTGGGACCTGGGGCTTTCCGGATAACGAGTCTTTCCGTAATTTGGATCTTCATACATTGTCTACTAGAAAATCATGTAAACATTAAATAAACCCAATAGGCTGGTTTTGCTTCCAATAAGGATTAATTATATCTTAGTTTGGATCAAATAGAAGCTACTGTTTTATTATTACAGAGAAAAAGGGAATAATTTTTAAAAATGTGGATTATTTCATTATAATACACAAAAGCCATGAATATCTTGTAAATTATATCCTTATGTGAGTTCTGATGTCATCAGTTATAAACGGTGAGTTCTGATGTCATTTCTGTCACATGACTCACTGAAACTTGTGTATTATAATAAATAGAGTAACCCCAGTTGTAAAATATGAGGATATTATAAGTTACCTCGGAGTTCTTTGACCTGTATAAAAACACTCGGCCTTGACCTCGTGTTTTTATATGGTCATGAAACTCCTCGGTAGCTTATAATATCCTTATATTTTACAAGAGGGGGTACTTTATTCACTATATAGTGGAGTCTATTGGAGACAGCCTTTCCGTAATTCAGAACTTTCTGGATAACGGGTTTCCAGATAACGGATCCCATACCTGTACATGATAAATTTCAATATTCGAATTTTCACATTTTTTTCAAATTCAAATTTTTTTTTCCCAGGCAAAGTACACAAAAAAATGTATAATTCAAATTCCAATAAGGATTAATTATATCTTAGTTTGGATCAAGTACAGAGCACTGTTTTATTACTACTAAGAAAAAGGAATTAATTTTTTATCTGTCTCCTATAGATATGGAATCTTCAGCCTTCCCATTATTTGGATAATGGGTTTTTATTAGGGATGCACCGAATCCAGGATTCAGTTTGGAATTCGGCCAGGATTCGGCCGAATCCTTCTGCCAGGCCGTACTGAATCCGAATTTAAATATGCAAATTAGGGGCGGGGAGGGAAATCGCATGACTTTTTGTCACAAAACAAGAAAGTAAAAAATGTTTTCCCCTTCCCACCTCTAATAAGCATATGCAAATTAGGTTTCGGATTAGGTTCAGGCCGAATCTTTCACGAAGGATTCAGGGGTTCAGCCGAAACCAAAATAGTGGATTCGGTGCATCTCTAGTTTTTTGCTTTAACAGCCTGCTACATGGGTGTTTTACCCAATGAATCTTGTCATCCACACCATGTCATGATACTTTGGCCTCCTTGGGGGACACGAAATGCGTCAGGCTTTTATCTTTTATACATAATGTAAAATAAAGACTTTTGTATTATTTAAACTTTGGACTCCTGGGTTCTACTGATTTTGGTGTTCCGGAGTGGTGCCTGCCTGCTATTCAAATTTCGTGCTCCCCTCTGCTGAGGGTCTGGGGCATGACCCACCATGAAAAGCAGCAAGCTTGTCCCCTAATTCAGAGAACTCATGCTTCCTATAGTTTAGATTTCTGTATACTTTGGCAGTAGACAGGCTCTCAGCAAGTGTCTGGCACAGGGGCTACTTCTTCCACTGGGGACTGACAGATAATAAGGTGCAGGTGTAGCACGATGATGTTACTTATTTTCATTGCATCTCATTTATTCCGTACATAATTTAGTCACCACTTGCTAAATCTCCCCTTCATGAGACTTGCCATGAGGACAGATTTGCAATCTCTGGCCGTGGTAACATTAAAGTCACCTATGTCACATGTGTAGTGTGCACAAACCCACTTTATTATTGACACGGCTTCTGCAGAACGTCTCATTCTATGCAGGGGGATGTCCAAACACAGCAGAACAGATCTGTGTGCATATTTGAGTGTTTATGGAGTGTCAGAAATGGTGATACATCCTCTCACAGGAAATAACAGTTTTGCTGCCTAATGATCAAATGTGTATTAGACGAGTCTTACTAAAAAGAAAAGGTGTTGAGGATTTGCTAAAATGCTTTCCCGTCTTCCAGTAAAATATTCTTGGAAAATCTGTAGCTTTAGAAATGACTGTGCAGGTGCAAATGAGTGTGTTTTGCCTTCAGAGTTAGGCTGCAAATAAACATTTCAAAAGCACCATCCAAAAACATGTATGGGATGGCACTAATATTTGTATTTATCACTCGTGTTCATTTCCCTACAAGAAGACGACAGGTTGAAACAAGTGGGTATGATCCCTTATTGGGCTGCTGCTGAACTATGATCCAACATTCCCCAGCAACCCTCATAGCAGTGATTTTCGATTTTTTTCTACTCGGATTCTGCCCGGCTGAACCGAATCCAAATCCTAATTTGCATATGCTTAAAATCATAACCCAGCATAAGGTAATGACTGGAGTTCAAATGGGATGAGTGGTATACAGATACAGGATCTGTTATTCAGAAACCCATTATCCAGAAAGCTCCAAGGCCATCTTCAATAGACGCCATTTTATCCAAATAATCCAAAATTTTTAAAATGATTTCCTTTTTCTCTGTAATAATAAAACAGTACCTTGTACTTGATCTAAACTAAGATTGAATTAATCCTTATTGGAAGCAAAACCAGCCTATTGGCTTTATTTAATGTTTACAGGATTTTCTAGTAGACAAGGTATGAAGATCCAAATTATTTAAAGATCTATTATCTAGAAAACCCAGGTCCCAAGCATTGTGGATAACAGGTCCCATACCTGTATGTGTGGGGTTTTTGCCTGAAACCATTTATATGTTTTTTACATGAGTTATAACCACTTTATAGCTCCTAACATAAACATGTTTTTTTTACACTGCTGTGATTTTACAATGTAGCTCGGCCTCACTTAAGATTTTGCTTTCTAAATTCCCTTTGTTCTCTTATATCTCTGCAGTGAAGTGAAGAAGAGGATAAAACAAATAATAATTTCTGATTTAAGGGCCACTCATCGTGCCTGTACAGACAGCTATAAACCTATGACTGGAGGGAGGGAAAAGGAAAAGTATTCCCGTAATAGATTCCCTTCATAAAATCCATTCTTTGTAATGATAGTATGCCTTTTATTATACAGAGTACAAGGTTTTAATTCAAATGCTGGGATGATCGGCTGTGCCTGCCAACTTCAATGTGGCAGAGGATTGTGAAGCAATATACATATGCGTGATGCACCTGTTTTGGATCCAAAGTTTGCCAGTTATCGCTGCCAGCTTTAAAAGGTGTGACACGTAAATGGGCAAAAAAAAAACTCAGCACACTTTGCCTTTTTTGACACTGATTATATTGAATTGGTGTTTGTGTGCTGTTTTATGCGTACTGCCAGATTTTCTCTGAATATATACAGGGGAATGTAATAAAAGTCGCTGACGGAAAAACTATTCACAATGCGAAAAGTTATGCCTTTGCGCGAACAAATGTTGCTTTGCGCGAATTTAATATAGCTTTTGCGAACCTGGAAACTGTTTAGCGACCACTTTCGACAGTGGAAGACCGCTTGCAAATTTCATAGTTTCCGCCAATACGCAGTCAATGTAATACGACTTCTTACTGAAAAAGTCATTATGTTTGTACCGAAAGATTAGGACACCTTCAAGCACTTCTTAAGAGTGCACAATTAAAAATCGCAATGCGCAATTAAAATTCGCAATGTAATAACAGTTTAAGGAACAATATTGCATTGCGAGATGTGGATTTTTAGTCTTATTGGTGCGAATTCTTTTGCTCTTTGCGACTTTGATTACATTCCCCCGATAGTTTTTAAATTGTACTTATTATAAATTTGTTTTTTTAACATTTTGAATTATAGTTTACAATAAAATTTTTTTCATTTTTACAGTGTCGAACTAAAGTGTCAGAGGCTCACTAGAGCTGTCACCTCCTGGGTCCCCCACCCCAGACAAAAACTCCTCCATACGCTGCCAGCCTACACCTAATCCTCCTCCAACCCCCTGCATGCCTCGTTGCATCATCATTTCTCTTACTTTTGGCTGTGATTGGGATAGGAG
Source organism: Xenopus petersii (assembly GCA_038501925.1). Taxonomy (NCBI): domain Eukaryota; kingdom Metazoa; phylum Chordata; class Amphibia; order Anura; family Pipidae; genus Xenopus; species Xenopus petersii. The sequence goes on along the minus strand of CM076684.1, from coordinate 44,769,507 downwards.
AGGAGCGTCCAAAGTTCCTGGTGAAAAATAGGGAGCAGGGCTGGGCCAGGGTTTTCCTAGTGCCCTGCCAGCCCAGTCTGACCCCGTGTCGGCAGCTTATTGGCCCATGTATGGGGCCCCCCGACGGGCTTCACCGAAAGTCAGGCAGATCTCAATGGGATCGTAAAAAATCCCGTCGGATCGCGGCCGCATCTATTCGTTGATGCGGTCCCGCTATCCGACCATTACTATTCGTTAGGATCCGATCGTTGGGCCCTAGGGCCCATGATCGGATCAGCCCGATATTGCCCATCTCAAGGTGGGCATATTGGGGAGAGATCCAAACGAGCTGATCTCTCAGTGTATGGCCACCTTAACATGCAGACAATTATACAATGGATGAAGGCTTAGCCTAGGAGTTAAATGAACAGTAACACCAAAAAATTAAAAAGTATTTTAAAGTAATGCAAATATAATGTTATGTTGTGCTGCACTGTTAGAACTGACATGAAACTCTACTATAGTTTACTGTATATAAACAAGCTGCTGTGCAGCCATTCAAAGCTGAAGAAGGAGAAAAGGCACAGAATACAGATCAGATAAGCTCTGTAGTATACAACGGGATTCTTCAGCACTTACCTGTTATCTACTGTGTGCCCTGTGCTTGAATGACTGCCCCTATGTCTACACAGCAGCTTGTTTATATAAACTATAGTAGTGCTTCTGAAGCAAACACACCAGTTGTACGAGTGCAGAGCAGCAGTATATTACCTATTGTAATTACTTTTAAACACTTTCATTTTTTGCTGTTACTGTTCCTTTAAATGGGATTGCTCACCTTTAAATTAGCTTTTAGTATGATGTAGAGAGTGATATTCTGAGACAATTCACAGCTGGTTTTCATTTATTATTAATTATGGCTGTTGCGTTATTCAGCATTTTATTCAGCAGCTCTCCAGTTTGCAATTTCAGCTATCTGGTTGCTAGGGTCCAAGTAATTCTACCAACCATGCATTGATTTAAATTAGAGACTGGAATATGAATAGGAAGGGGCCTGGATAGAAAACTGAGTAATAAAAAGTAGCACTAACAATATATCTGTAGCCCTCTTCAGAGCATTTGCTGTTTAAATGGGGTCAGAAGAAGAATGCAATTCATTCAAAAACTATAAATAAATAAATAATGAAGACCAATTGAAAAGTTGCTTAGCATTAGCCAATCTATAAAGTACTAAAAGTTAACTTTAAGGTGAACCATCCCATAAGGGCTGCTGTGGCAAAAACATAATATAAACAGTGTAGAACTGCTTATATCTATAAAATTAAAAAGGAATGGAAATTGTAAACGTTTAGCTTGTCCACTCCAAACTTTGTACATGTGGGCATTATCATGCTGAAACAGGGCAGGGACTTCCACAATGCACAGAATCTTCAAAGATGCCTTTATACATAGGGTAGGGTAGGCTAGAGGAATTGACCCAGCAGTATAGCCAATCACTGTGCAGCTGTACACGATTGGATAGACTGGAAAGATTCACTCTGCAGCCTAGCCAATCCCTGTGCAGCTGTACCAGGACTAGATTAAGGGAATGATAAGCAGTTTGTGCAGGCAGCAGACTTGGAATAAGGTAATAGCAATAAATGTTATGGTCAGCAAAGCTCTAGAATTGTCCTAATCTTCTAAATGTCTTGTGTCTTAATACATATTGGTACTAATGACAAAATAAATGGTAGATGGAAGACCTTAAAGAGTGATTTCAGGGATCTAGGCTCTAAGATTAAGGGAAGGTCTTCCAATGTAATTTTTTCTGAAATTTTGCCCGTGTCACATGCAAGTTTAGGAAAAACAGTGGGAGTTGAGGGAGCTAAATGTGTGGCTCAAGTCTTGGTGTAGGAAGGTAGGGGTTGGGTTCCTAGAGCACTGGGCTGGTTTTTCCTTGGGGTACAACCTATACAGTTGTGACGGATTGCACCTCAATGGAAGGGGTCCACTGTGCTAGGGGAAAGAATGGCTAAGGAGTTGGAGGAGTGTTTAAACTAGGATGAGATAGAGAATTATGGGGAAGATAGGGTAGACGAGCAGTGGGATTAATAAGGGGTCATGGGGGAGGAATGAGGGGGTCAATGAAATTCTATTCTGGGGCATTACGTATCAGATTGACACTGCACTGTATGTGCTGCATGAAGTGCCATTTGACTATGAAACAACTAATTGAGTAGCTGTAATTAACCTTCCCAAACCAAAACATCACCCTCTGTCTGTGCTTGCACCACTATTGGAGCTCCCAGCAACACTAGTGTGTAAAGGATCAAATCAATGTCTTCTCCAAATAATGCAGGTTTTTTTCTTTCACATGTGTGTCCATCTCATGCTACACGTGATGTTTATTGGCTTCAACCCACTTACTTATGTCTCTGCAATGAGAGGGCACTGTTTCAGCCTGGGAAAAAATGTGTTTCAGCACAAATGCATGTTTTAATCCAAAATCTTCTCTGTGTGCATGCACCCAGGCCAACACTGTGCCTGTCAATGAAGAGGCAAAAGCGAGTGGGTTCCAGCAGATCCGTTGTTTCTCACTAGTCTGAGACTATTAGTGCAAGTGTGTGAGTCAATGCAAGTGTGTAAGTAAGAAAAACGACGGTTACTGACCATTGCATCTGATGCCCAAGGCATGATTTGATTGTAAAGTGGATAAAGATGGCCATGTTTGTTGTTATGACTCTTATATTATTTCCTCCACATTGCATTTTTCTCACCATCAGGCTATTTAAAATTTTAGCTGACCAATAGTTCTCTCTTTCAAGTATACGAATTCAATTCCTAGATTTGTGTATTTGGCATGAAAGTATTTGTAGACATTTTGCTTGTGATGCTTTTAGCTACTTGCCCCACTCTGAAAACCTTTCTGTAGACACCCATGCTCCTGCCTACATTACTAAGACAAAAAAGCCTGAAAATGAGTTAAAAAGACTGTGTGAATCACAGAATGCTAGTGGAATCTAGTACATTTATTACTCATCCTTTGTTTCTGCTGTTTTATTTGACTGGTAATAGCAATCTTTTCTTGGATGGGGGCAGAACAGACATGACACATTCAAGGCTCATAGATTTTTTTGAAATGTACTCTAGCTATTAGTCAGAAACTGCACTGTATTATATACTGTATGTCTAAAGTCAGTGAATTAATATTTACAAATACATTGTGGAAGCTGTGAGTTCTTTTACTAGAGGTACAGCATTGCCCCCTTTAGAGCCAGGACAAGTATCCTTTGCACCTTGGAAATACTTGTAGGGTAATATTGTATGTGCGTTTATATCACCTTTTTCTTTGGATTTGAATTTCTAGACATTATGGGTAATTAATTGAAATGTTAACTTTTCTTTGTTGCTGTTTGCAAATGACTGTGTTGGGATCTTCTTGTTGAATGAAGACACATTGGGGCAAATTCACTAACCTTCGCCAGCGAAGGCTTCGCTAACATCACCAAACTTCGCTAAGTGAAAATTCGCCAGGAGAATGCTAATTCACTAAAATGCGAAGTTGCATCCAGGGCACTGAACAATGGTAAAGTTTTGCTAGCATTAATACGGCAAGCAAAGCGAAATTGCACTATCGTTGGCTAATTTGCATACAGCGGGAACTTAAATTTAAATGGCCGTATATGTTGCAGCAAATACATTACATTATACAAGCCCAGTGAACCTTAATAAAATAAAATAAAGTTGTTATAATGCCGTACACATGTGCCCAGTGTATAGTTTATGTGCCATATGTTAGGAAATGTAGGTGGGGGAAGCCGGGTACCCTAAAAAAAATTACGATCTTTTGCATCCTATCACCCTGAAAAAACTGAAAAGTCGCCAGTGTTTTTTTCAAATTTTTTTTGAGGAACTCCTATCTAATCTATTGCACTTCGCCTGGTCTGAGGTGGCGAAGGCAAGTCTGGCCCAAGAGGTAACGTTCATTAAACTCTGCATCTTAGTGGATTTGCATAGTTACGTCCATTTGCCAGAGCGAAAATTCGCCTGGCGTTAGAGTGCGAAGTAGCACTACAATCAATCTCCTTTGCTAGCTAATTTACGCCAGCGCCCATTAGTAAATCAGCAAAGTTCCAAAATTTTTGCCAGCCTTAGTCACTTTGCCCCTTGGATACATTTAGTTTGTACCTGCAATTTGTCGTTCAGTCCTCTTATATTCTGGACTTACGATACGTCGCATGAGTGTTATTGCCAGGCGACAAATTGGTCATCATCAAGCCATATATGCTGAGGTCTGGGGCTGACCCTACTTAATACTAAAGTTCCTGCAGAAAGCCTTTCCAAAATTGTAGAGGTTGGAAAACACTGTTTTAAACTAAGAGAGGACCAATTTCATTTTACTTTGCAACAAGATGTTCCACAGGCTTCCAGATGTTGTGCTGTTTCCGGCTCTGTTAACATACTGTATAGTGGGATGTCATAGTTTGCCCAATAGATGTGGGTACCAGGCAATAACAAATTAGATCACATAATATTGCAGATGTATAGTTAACCAGCATAATAGTAAATACACAATATTTTTTTAAAAAAACTATGAGTTTAGCATAGGCCCTTTTAAGTGTGAGGTGTCAGGTTAATAAAAAGAGAAGCATACATTAGGGGTTCTTGCTCTTTTGGTTTCCTCACTGGCTGGAGGAAGTGGGGAGGTGATCCATAGGGCCTGGAACAGAGGAAGGTTCCAGTATTGGAGAGGTTAAGGGCAGCTTCTGTAATATTCACTCTAGGAGTCAAAGATAAAGGTTAATTAGTAAAGCAGCCAGAGGTTTCAACGAGGAGGCCAGGAGGGTTAGTACTCTGTGATGACAAGGCCACCAGGTTAGGGACTTAAGCGGTTAGGCTCAGGCATAGAGTGTGAGACCGCTGTGAAATTCACCTTCAATGGGGCTTGTGCACTGAATGCAGGTATTACTACCACTGGGCTGTTGTGAACACTAAACCCAAAAGCTTGTGAGTATTATTATTACTGGAAGCATTTACTTAATTGATCTGTACCAATAAAGTCAACACCCACCATTTCTATATTGTGCCATCAGTCAATAAAGGGTTAAGCTGTTTTAAAAGAACTACTTGCGCCCAAGTTTATTTGAAGAGTCTGAATGACTATTACGTGAAGTTGCTCCTGGCCAGCAGGCTGTATGTATCAAGCTTATTTATAGTTACAATGAACCTATCAGACTTTCCTCTGTGTGTGATAGTGGATCAAAGAAGTTCCCAGGAAGGGTATTACTGTCCTGATCCTGGTAGAGTCACACCAGAATTATAGTGTACCTCCTCTCCCATGTAGCGGAGACACAGAACTTAGGTAGTGCAAAAAGGAAGGAAAATCTGGGCCAGATTTCCTGCAGTAGCAGAAGAGGGTTACATACATAATGGGGAGCAGAAATGCTAGCCATGACAGCGGAGTCTCTGTAAAAATATGGTAGAATTATGACACAAAATGTACATTAAAAAACTCTTGTAACAGCAGAGTATATCTTGAGCATTAAGTCTGCCTTGCTGAATGACTGGAGATACTGTCAGCTCACACAGTGCAGATACTAATGTGTTTTTTGTTCACTCAGCTGTGAAAAAAGGGGAGGGAAGTACCTACAATGTAAAACTATTTACTCAAACCTGGAAAATAAAAGGGCTCCCACAAGCCAAAGGATGAATCTCACTCATCACAAGACAAAGCCAATTTGTTCTGGCGATACTGAAAGCCGTATAAACTCACTTCCTATACTACAATAAATAAAATCTCTGGAGTTCATATAAAAACAATAACCAAGAAGAAGCATGTACAAGCTGAAAGATATACTTGACGCCATAAGACACAGTTGAAAAGTTGGTGTAAAAGATACATATAAAGCTGCATTGTTGTCCTTATTTGTGAATTAATGTCATGCCTCCCATTCACAAAAATAATCCATTAAAAAGAGCTTAAATACAAAAAATGATTGATCAATGTGCATTCCATGTCTCTATGTTTTATTAGTAGTATTAGTATAATTTGTAGCTAAAAGTTTATGAACATAAAACAAGCCACAAGCCACAAGATCACCTCAAGTAAACCCCTAAATAATGGTCCCAACTGATGCCTTCTGGCAGGCCCGGACTGGCAAATGCCAGAGGGACTGCTATAAGGTGCTATAGAAAGTCAGTATTTAGTAGGCTGGTGGGGGCTGTTTTGGGCCTCTGTGTGGGCTGATTGGGCCTTTGTGTGCCTGAAATGCCAGGGCCTATTTTAATTCTCAGTCCGGACCTGCCTTCTGGTCATATTTTTCATAAGCTTCCAACTCCCTGCTTGGTTGTATTTCTTGGGAAAAGGGTCTCCTGACCAAACATTACAGGCTGACCCTGATCTTCTGTAGTTTTTACAGGTTAGAGATCTCCAAGACCAAAACCCATATTTAAATACCTCACCAAAGACCCCCGATAAAATGATGGGTGCCAACAATGTATTTTTCACAATATTCCAAGATAACTTTAGGTGCAGCCGACATATTGCTTGCATCCACAGTAATTTTCATGTGATAAACCATTACAGATGCAAATCAGCATCAGTTTTGTTACATCATCTAGAAGTTGAGGAACATGCTATTTGTCCAGAGTTTGCATGGATTTACTTGACTTTTGACAGGCACTATTGATAATATTAGCTTCCAATTCTCTTGATGCAAGCCAGTTGCAGTTAAGTAACCCTGAAACTACCAGCAGGTCCAAGGTGGCTGTAGCTCCAAGTTTCCCTTAAACTGGGGTTCCCCAATCGTTTTTTACCCATGAGCCACAAGACTTGGGGAGCAACACAAGCATGGTTGGCTATTTGGAAGACTCTATGTGGTCTGGCAGCCTACAGGAGGCTGTTTTTGGCAGTACACCTGGTTTGTATGCAACCAAAACTTGCCTTCAAGCCAATGTAATAAGCTCCTGCTTTGAAGCCACTGGGAGCAACATCCAAGTGGTTGAGCAACATGTTGCCCATGAGACACTGGTTGGGAATCACTGCCTAAACCATTGCTTGTATTCGCTCATAATTCATTGGAGCAGGCTGGATGTGTGGGTGCAAATACATTCGCCACAATTTGCAAAGGAGCATGTAGATGCAAGTACCTTTCAGAATAGGATCAATGTGCACTCTGTGCTCTGTAGATGCTCTGTGAGCTCTGGTACCTGCAACTACCCCCATGACTACACTGATGATTTTCTTTGACAGCTCTGTATTTTGAAGGGCAGGGAGAATGCACATAGTCATCTCCCTACCAGTTACCTAAGATAGTTATTGAGCAGCAGAGCAAGCAAACCACAGCGTAGCGGTCCTGCACCCCCTGATGAATGTCCTGCAGGATTCTTTTATTCAGCGTGAGGTGCACAATGCAGCAATTCCCCTGGGCAGATGTACTCCATTAATAAGCACTAAGGGGGCACAGGTCTGCTCTTCTGACTGGGGGAATAGTAAATGACCCATATGTTTTTTCTGTCTGGGGATCTTAACTGCTGAGTTAAAGCCAGTTTATTAGGTTCCTGTCTTTCAGCAGTACAGGAATGTCTCCAGCAGCCAAGCTTCGGAAAATCATTGTGACACATCTGCTGCAAAATGTGTGGTCATCACAGCACAGCTGCTACAGAACGAAACAAAGCAAAATGACTGAAAATGATTTTAAGAAATTGACAGCAGCTACAGTGGTGATCAATTTGTAGAGAAAGAGAGTAAGAACCATAACTAACTGTGTCAAGCATTTCTTAAGTCATTTTTTCACCCCCTGCCTTTATGAATCTTTTAAATTCTTCTTGGTTTTCCTGTTTTGTATGCCAAAAAAACTGTCCTGCTGTGGCTTGTGGCTGTTACCCATAGATTTTGAATTTCATAATTAATATAAACGTGTGCTTATGAATCAGTAGTATAACTACTGCACTAGTTAAAGATAATAGAAATCGGAAAAACAACACAGAGTAAATGCATGAGGACCTACAAATTTAGATGTCTGACAGCTGAGGGAGAGGTACAAAGACTGCCATTTAATATGTAATAGATGGGGGCAGTATATTATTTCATGACCATGGTTTGTTGGACATTTGATCTATCAAATTGAAGTTATCTGGGACACCACCTTACCTACAAAGGAATCAATACAATGTGCAGACATGGTTCTACCAATCAGTGTCGGACTGGCCCACCGGGATACCGGGATATCTGGAAAAGTCCCGGTGGGCCAAGGTGTCAGTGGGCCCTTATGCTGCTAGACATGTGACCTATTTAATGGCCATTCCCTATTTCTATGAAAACAAAGTGGCTAAAGAGATGGAATAATAGATTATAGTATTATAGTATGTAAAGAAAAGAGACTAGGAAAGTAGAGGTTGAATGAGGAGAGGAATAATAATACTACTGAGAGTGGGCCCCTGGTCTAAGATTAATTGGTGGGCCCCTAGTCAAAGGTTTTTGGGTGGGCCCCTGGTGTCCCAGTCCGACACTGCTACCAATGTACTCTTTCTGCAGTCCACATAAGCCCATTTACTAGAGCCTAACACACCAATCTTAACATTTCTAGTGCTTGCATACTTATTTAAAGGAATACCATCACCCTTTTAAGAACTACCAGATGCAAATTTAGTTATACAACTGCCCAAGCTTAGTAGTGCTGGAAATCCCTACTTTATTCTATGGCAGTGGACTTCTTCCCTAACCTTCCTAAGCATTCCTTAGTATGTTGGGTCATGAATGTCAGGTCCTAAAACAGACATCCAAGTGTTTTTTTTACCTAAATGTGTTCAAAATAAATCCATAATTGAATGATGGGCAACATATTTTATTCCTGACAATTTAAAAAGGCAGCATTAAAATATTTCATCTTGGCGATAGCCCAATGAATTCTTTTTAATTAAAAAATGTTCCCATGTTTTTTTTTGTTCAGATTTATAGAAATGGTATGTAACAAGTGTTCATCATGATATGTTGGCAAAGCACTTGCTGAATGAAGCATCATCAATTTGAGTTTCAATCAATAGTGAATTATTTTATAGTAGATACATGCATTCAAAATTTATGAGCTTCCTGATCTATTCCTTGGCATGGGAGCCCAACTGAGAATAAACTGACTGCATATGACCTATGGGGCTGCCCCTTGTGCATCACTGCTGTCTTGCACATGTCATTGCCACTATATTCCTACATACTGTATATAAGATACATTCTGCCTCTATAGCACTAGCAATATTGCCATCACTACACCTCACAAATACTTGCAGTCATGACTGGTTATTTTTAGCCTAATTATTACCTCTGCATAGTTTATTTTACCCATCTGCCTGCAAGCTCTTTAGGTTATGGACCTTTACTCTATTTTTAATTGTTGACATTATACTGTTCCCTTTTGATTTCTGTCAGCACTGAAACTAGGATTGCCACCTCTTTTGGAAAAAAATACGGACCATCATATATTTCTATCTTTTTTCCCTATTAATAACATTGGGATTAATCATCATTTTTACTGGCCAGGCCGGCTAAGTGTCAACCCTAACTGAAACAGGTGGTCATTACACAATTTCCATCATGTAGTGCACTTAGTACTTTCATAAAAATATACAGTAGGGGAACAGGGAAAAACAGGAAAGCTACCATAGAGGGCCACCTTAATGGCCAATAACTTGTATCTCAATAACCTGGTCTCACTTCAGCAGAGCACAAAGAGATGAAAAATCGGAGGCACTTTCTGCCCGGCCTCAATTTCTCCCCTGTTTTGCTATCTACCTTCACTCATTTCATGATATAAGCACAATTCTGGAAATAGAAAGAAGAAAATAAGTAATCAGCACATGTGGAGTGATGCCATTTTTGCCATATATTACATGGCACTTTTATAACCATAAGACTATATGATACATCAACACAAGCAGGGGCAAAGAGAAAACAAAGCACCTGTGGTATGGGACCTGTTAAGCAGAATGCTCAGGACCTGGGGTTTTCCGGATAAGGGGTCTTTCTGTAATTTGGAACTTTACTCCTTAAGCCTGCTTAAAAATCAATTAAACATTAAATAAACCCAATAGGATTGTTTTGCCACCAATAAGGATTAATTATATCTTACTTGGGATCAAGTACAAGGTACTGTTTTATTATTACAGAGAAAAAGTGAGTATGTTTAAAAATGTTGAATTACAGTAGAACCCCCATTTTAAGTTTTTCAGGGGGCCAGAAAAAAATGATGTAAAATCCAGGAAAATGTAAAATCAGGAACATGTATTATGCATAATATAGAGGTGGGACCACAAAACAACAATGTAAAATGAGGGGAAACTTAAAATCAGGGGATGTAAAATGGGGGTTTTACTGTATTTAATTAAAATGGAGTTTATGGGGGACAACCTTCCAGTAATTCGGAGCATTCTGGGTAATCAGTTTCCAGATAATGGATCCTATACATGTACCTTGTATTAATAATTTGCAAAATCACATGTACTGCAATAAATTATCTTTAATCTATACACTTACATATGAAATATGTAAACCTTTCTAGAATACTGAAGGATGCTTACTATAGAAGTAACCAGTGATAGCCAATAATGATATGTTGAATGCACAGAGAATATCATATCTTTTGATCATGTATAAGGTTTAAAAGTCCAAACCCCCCCACCACTTAAATCCACCAGTCACAAACATGCAATCTAAAATTGACATGCAAACATTTTCTGATCAGTGGTAACTGGAGCATAAACCAACAATGTTCAAACATGTAGTGGAAAGCTTTCCCAGCAAGAGGCTTTTATTGAAGAGCAGCTTTATATCAATACTAGGTGTCTGGATGCTTTTGGCCATATAGTATAGAACTGTATGTAGGCTTGGCACACTACTTTATTGTCAAAGACACAGGGTGCTATTTACCCTAAGGTTGGCTCTGACTTTATACCCATATACCCATATACTCCTCAGAAACATGTCTCCTTTTAAAAATCTCAAATAGTATTAATTCTCTACAGGGGATGTAAATGGAGAAGTCAATAAAAGAGGCAAAAATTAACAGAATATAATCCCGAGAACCAAAGGGCATATCAAACATCAGATAGGATATACCATTAAGCATTTTCTTCCATAAAATCACAAAATGTATTCAAAATACTGTATAAAAAAGAAAATATACGTACAGACCCCATGGCTGCTTATGACATGGGGTACCAGAGGGTATGACATACATAAGACATATTATCATGGGGCCTGTATGTATTTTTAATTAATATGGAATTTAAAAAAATGTTATTTTTATGAAAGAATGGGCCGATTCAGTTCAGTGAGAAAATGTTTATCATGTGAAAACTCATGGATGAGATTTAATTTGAAACACAATTCAGTTCAGAAAAACGTATCTCTGTTTTTCAAGTGCAAACTCTTTTGAAGTCTATGGGGAAAAAATGGAAATTAATTAAAAGAAAAAAATGTTCTCCTCAAATTGGATCCCATCCATGAGTTTGTAGTAATCCATGAGATAACTTTTTCTTACTGAAATGAATCTGACACAAAATGAGTTACGGTATATCTTTTTTGATGTCCCATTTAAAAATCTTTTTTGACAATTGCTCTTTAGAACTGATTTAAATAGGGTTGTTCACGTTTCCCATTGGTACAGCAATGCATTTGAGGAGTTTATACAGTAACACACACAGGGGGTTATTTACTAAACTCCGAATGTAAAAATCACGAAAAGTCTGATTTTTTTTTTTTTTTAATAAAATCGGACTTTTAAAAAATTACTAATTTTTCTGTGGATGGAAAAGTCAGAATCAGAAAGTCCAGCATCTCAGACCTCTCGAGGTTGCATATAGATCAATGGGAGAAGTACCAATGATTTTTTTTGTTGTGCACTGGGTTTTCATGCAATACTCCAAAGTTTTCAGAGTTTTCAGGCAAAAAAAACATAAGAAATCTGAGTTTTTGGGTGAAAATTTCGAAAAAAAAACGTGAAAATCTGATTTTTTTTACCCCCACAAATCAAATTTTCGGGAAAATGTAATAATAAATAAGCATAAAAAACAAGAGCAGAAATAACCCTCACAATGTTTTTCACTGTTCAGTAACCTATAGGGACTTTTTTATTATTGTTATTGCACAAAACCTGCCATGATTAATTGTTAATTAATTAATGAGTTTATCCAAATCATTTAATTTTTTAATTGATTTCCTTTTTTCTTTGTAATAATAAAACAGTACTAAAACTAAGACAGGATTAGTTCTTATTTGAAGCAAAACAAACCTATTGGGTTTATTTAATGATTACACAATTTTGGTATGAATATCCCAATTATGGAAATATCCGTTATCTGGTAAACCCCAGCTCTCGAGCTTTCTGAATAAAAGGTCCCATACCTGTTTAAGTAATGAAACATTATACAAGGAGATAAAATGTCTTTTTCCAGAAAAGGTGGCAACCCTGCTGCTAATATAACATTGTAACGTCACTCGTCATGAGGGGTTTATATAATATATTAGTTTGGAATAGAGCTAAAATCACAGGAACTGGTCTCCATCATAACTACAAAACTCTTCTGCTGCTAAGCACATAATCCTTACCAGATGCACATTGTGTTGAAGTTCAATGTATCATATCCATGAGGTGCATGGAGAATCATTGTTCTACCCTCTGTACCCAAATTCCTGTTTTGGCACTGTTAAATTTTAACAGTATTCTAATGAACTCCATGTTTTGTATGTTATGTTTCTATGACTATCTCTGCTAGAGCTCAGACTGACTGGGCCAGATGATCTAACCACTGACTGATCGTCCCCTGTGCACCTATTTTAGTATATAAAGAGCTTTAAATTCTGAGACATTAAAATCTACTGTTGAGAAATTCTGGTTTAGGCTCATAATCCAGATCAAGGCTGCCCAACTACTTTGGTGGCATGGGCTCTTTGTTCAGAAGATGTTTTAAGAGTCAGAAAAAAATATGATCCAGATGCATCCTACAAGCTGCCAGCTGGAGAACTCTCATCTAGCTGATCAATGCTAAGTCTTACTAAATGGCAAAATGTTGTAATATCAGTGCTTGTCAATGATGAAATGAATGAGATAAGGCTTACCTGTGAACAACAGCAATACCTAGGCTGTATGCATCCCTTAAGGACTGGAGATTTGACAACATTTATTTGCTTTGGCTTCAAAGATTTAATCTCTTTAACTTCATATGAAAGGAATGCCCTTCATTCTATTAGGATACTATTGCAAGCCGGTACAAAATAATTCCAGCCGTAAACGTTGCCAAACTCGACAAAGAATCATTTTTAATTTATTTTATTCACCAGACACAACTGAGATGCACAACTGCAGATAGGTGGAAAGGAAGGAGTGGAATCAAACTGAAACAAAAGCAGAAGAAAAAAAGTTTGGTTTAGTTTTTTCCTTTTCCAGCCTAAATCTTGCTTTCTTCTGAATGAGTTCTGAGACCTCCCAGTGGAGAAAATATTTAACAAAAGGATTGTGTCTCTCTTGGGATGAATTTGATGAGATATTACATACGGCTATGGAGTAAGACATTTCCATGTTTGGGTCGGAGATGGAATTCATATTCGAAGTCCTTGTATAATTAAAAAAAACACAAAATGGATTCATAACAGCACATAACTTTTCCCTCCTGGTTTTAAATAAGAACATATGTTTCTTTCCTCACTCAATGAAAAAAAAATCCTGGAACTGAGGGCCAATTAACTCTGCTATTTTTACCCACCCTGATCCTTCCTGTAGCCATGGAGACTTATCATAACATTGGATCGCTGTCTGCATTGACATAACTGTTCCTTCCTGTGCTTCAGTCTGCTTTTCACATATATTTTTTTAATATTACATCTGCTGAACTTACGTACGGGCCTCAAATACGGCGAATGAGTCCAAGTTCTAAATTGGACACATAACACTTAGGCAGGACAATCCTACATCATGTCTGCTTATTAAAATGATAAATTAGAAGCTGTCAGTAAAAGGTATCCTGCATCAGACAATTCTGTTCAGTGAAAAGTGAGCAGTAATAGAATCATAGATCTTAAAAAAAGCAGCATTTTTAGAACAGATTTCATTAGCCTTTAGTTTTTAGGTGAAAACAGCTTTATTCTTTCCCGTCAGCATCACTGCAGCTTGTTGCTGTCTACAAAGCTATCATCCCTTGAAAATAATTTGTTATCCTTCATATAGTTTTTGGCCTTCAGTTATTTTACACCTTGCTTACCAAGCTTACAAACTTTAAACTGAATTGGAGTGTTTATTTTGCTTCCTATAAATAAAAACAATGATATGCCTGTCATTTTTATGGAATGGGAACAATTACGGTTAATGTCACATATGCCTTTGATAAAGAGCCTTGTATTGTATCCAAGCGAAGGCAATGGGTAGCAAAATGTACTGGCGCTGTCTCCCCTAAATAGATACTTTGGCATCTCTGAAAGATATTTACCAGTACAATATGCTTGTGTCCCATAGAATTTGCTTGGAAACGATGTGCGGAATTTTCTAGCTCCAACGTGACTTGGCAAAAGTCTTGGCAAAATATATCTACATATGACATAAGCCCAAAATGGTTGGCTGTCTGAGGCTGCAGAATAAAAGACTGCACATTGTTTCAAGTTCATCGAGTTTGTTTATTCTATATTGAAGTTGCCCTGTAGAGAACACTGCTTCTGTCAAGCGTGCATATTTGTGCTTTTTATGCACATGTCCCTACACTAGTGTCCAAGTGCTGTTTTGTTTCTGGTGCACAACAAAAATACCATTAAAAACCTTATTTACCTAAACTATCTTAGATATTCTGCTACAGATTTTGTACTTGTCTGACCTGAGTCTCTGATGTTTGACCTTTGCCACCTGCCCTGATACAGTACCTCGCCCAGGATTTGTTCCATGTTTGCTACCTGCCCCAACCTTTGACCTTGCCTGGAACTGGGTTTAAAATGATGAATACCTGCCTAAAGTAGATACTTGCCATTCTATGTTTTGAGCACACTGCTTGCTGCTTTTTTCTGTTCTAAGGGTGGTGGCAGACGGGGAGATTGGTCAACCATCCCCAAATCTCCTCTCTACTGGTGACTAATCTCCCAACACTGCCTTCCCGTCAGCAAGAATACGAATCACTGGTGGGATCGCCTGAGTACAAGGCAATTTCGGACATCTGAAGCGATCCCGCTGGTAGTAGAGCACATTTGTCACTAGGCGACTAATCTCCCCATCTGCCACCACCCTAAAATATACTGAAGCGCCATAGGAGTGAACACAGAAAATCCAGAATCACACTGGCAGATGCAGACATCTCTAACATTTGCACAGCATGCAATGAGGCAAGCGATAAAGATGGATTCTCTCCCCCTTTCCTCATGGAAAGAGCACTGTTGAATGCAGGCGGCAATATATTTATGGGGCCAGCCAATGGGTTCTGTGCTCCAAAACAGCAGTTTGTGTAGGTAGGAAGGCAGGGTACAAGTTACAAAAAAAAAGGGTTTTAAATGACCCCCTTTGTCTCTGGATTGCATTTTAAAGAAATGGAGCCTTGGTGCAGGATATACTTTTCTGTGTTTTTTTTTAAATAGAAAATAAACCAGGCTTGTAAACTTGCTTAAAATGTGCTGTAGATTAGGTAAGACATTAATACAAATCTAAAATGCATGTACACATTAATGTGAAATATAAAGCAAAAGGGTCCACTGGGAAAGTGGAATGAAAAATAATAGCTCAGGCTTGTGTTGTGGAGAAACACTTTTAATTGTGTTTTACAACAAAACCACATAGGGGGTATCCTATTATCAGCCAAAGTATGTATGGCAACATCATCTTCATTACACATTCCAAGGGATTTCAGGGGCACATGTTTAATACAGGTTAAAAACTAAGAATTTCAGCCACAGATGTGCCTATGGGGCCTCAGTTTTAGATGTTACTGCACTAAGTAATGCAAAGAGTAAAACTTTGATACATACATGAGTAGCCCTAAAATAAGCACCATATCCCTGTAATTAAGACATGTATTTTTAATGTAAGGGAGTTATGTATATCTGTCTCTCCTCTGTGTTGTTCTGTGCAAGGAGAGGGAGGAGTCACAACCTCTGTGAGCTAACAGGAAGGAAGTGGGAGAAAGGAAGTGCTGGGAGAGAGCAGTCTATCCTGACCCTGGTTGGGGGCACGCCAAATCATAATGTACATGCTCTCCCCTTTAGCAGAGACACAGGACCTGTAGCGCCACAAAGAAGAAAAACACCAGTATTTATCTATATAATATCTCTATATACTGTATTATGTTGTGTACAATAGAATAGGGTTAACAAACGCCTCCTTTAAGCAAAAAAGAGGAACCTTATAACAGAAGATGGCAATTATTTGACTGAACTTATAAAGTATATAAATGAAGGACTAGCACAAAGCAACACAGTGCCATTTACATTTGTCTTTAAAATGTAATAAGAATAAATGTATTTTTGCTCTTGTGCTATTGATCAGATTACTAGTTGGTAGGCAAAATCACAACATACTGGGTGTTGGTATCTGAATTAGGCAAATACATAGTGATCAAGATGGGTTAGGGAGGTGTTGACAACCTGCTGTGTTGCTGGGTACAATGCTGATCCAGTGCAGCTCATGCCTTCCACCTGTTTAGATGCTAAAAAAAAACAGAAACAGGTGTGTGGTTGTATGCTAAGTGAAAAACTGCCTCTGTAAACCTAGATAGTATAAGACAGTATTAGACCTTTTACACTGACACTACAGATAATAATATTCCACTGCAATTTAAGATACAATAAAAAGATGTCCCTAAGTCACTGAAGAAGAGCCTGTGAGCCAAAACCAACAAGTGGGGACAGCCTGAAGACAAAGTGGAATGAAATTTGCGTGTTATGTGTGATAGTTTAGGCTATATGGAAGGGTGAGCTATGAGGATGCTATTTAAAATAATTGACCTTTATAGTATAAGCATAGGGGTCTGATTCATTTTTGCGTACTGCACAAAGCGGGCCTGAAGTCAAAGCTCTGCACTATAGCAAATCAGGAGTTTACAAGAACAGGTATAGGACCATTAACCTAAATGCTTGGGACCTGGGGCTTCTGGATGGGGGTTATTTCTGTAATTTGGATAGCCATACTTTTTAAAACAAAATGTAAACATTAAATAAACCCAATAGGATTATTTTGCTTCCAGTAAGGTTTGGGACTTGATTTGGGATTAAGTACAATGCACTGTTTTATTGTTACAGAGAAAAAAGGAAATATGTTTTAAAATGTTGATATATTTGTTTAAAATGGAGTCTGTAGGAGACAACCGTCCCATAATTCAGATTCAGAGATTTCTGCATAATGGGTTTACCGATAACGGATTCCATATCCTTATATACCTTATGTCTGTGCTTAATGGTTTGTGGCACACTCATTATATTAAAGTCTATCTATTGTGCAAGAACTTAGACATTTTAAAGGCAAACCTGAAGACATTGCTTTGTCATATATTTTTTTTAGATTATGATCTACATATTATTCATTTTTTGTTCTATTGCTTGGGCATGATGTCTTGGTTACAAACATTTTCATTTGATCATAATATCTTTTAAATATGGTATTGCAAGACTCATTTGTTATATTTAAATAGGTGCTAACATGATAACACAAATAAGCTGTATATTGAACATTCGTCTATATGCTAACATAGTTATTGGCTGCTACAAAACTCTACATTTTCAAACAGACTATAAAATATTATAAAAAAGATTATAAAAAGTGCTCTTCAGTGTAAGTAACGTTTATTAATGGTTGCCTCAGTCAAACTAACAAGACAGCCCTTCTTGTGTGGTCATTTCTAAACAACTGGCATATGTGGTCTTAATCATTTTTGTATCTAGTCTATTTATGCTGCTCAGTATTCATCAACAAATAATGCTTGAGACTTCCCGTGAGATGATAAGAATAGCTCCTACAAATATTTGTAGGAAAATATAGCAGATCAAAAGCAAAATATGTGTTTATGCTGCTCTGAAAAAGTTAAATTATTTCCATAGGTCTTCAACTGGAATGCAAACATATAAATAGCATAAGACACAACCCGAAATGAAAGTAAACTTTCTCCAAAGCAGGAACTGTTCACATGGTGCCCCTGTTACCTGAATATGTCATCTCCTCATGTGCAAAGAGCATATATGTTTCCCATATTTATAGTCCGATCATGATTAAAGGGGATCCCCAACCCCAATACTATTCCATAATGAAAGAAAACTTGGCGAGAGCATTCTTGGCATTTTTACATTGTGGATATTTAGTTGTATGTACTGTATTCGGTGATTTCACCATTAAAAAATAATTCATTATGTTGCAAACGATTCCCTGAAACCCAAGGCAAGGGATGAAAACCGAGTCTCATGGTGCATTTAGCTGCTACCGTTGGACTTAGATCTGATCATCAGCTACTCTGTTACCACTAAGAGGCCCATTTATCAACATTTAAATAGTGCACTAAAAAATACTGAAACCAGGTTTTTTGGACAATTGCTAGCAAAAAAATGGAAAACCTCTAAAAGTCAACAAGACTACAAAAAAGGTCCAATAGGATCAGCACAGCTCTCATAGCCTTCTATAGGACCTTGGCTGCTTTTACTTGCCAACGTTTAGTATTCAAGTTTTTTACACTTTATACATCTCACATATTTTTAGAGAACTTTAAAAAAACATGAATATAAAATAGTAAATAGGTCCATTAGTGTTAAACACAAAAAGCTACAGTGTTGAGGAGCTTAGAGGAAGATACAGTCAAACAGACCAGATCATCCCCAGTACTAGCAGATTGGTGTAAAATCATCAGGCTCAACGGCCAGGACAGGAGGAAAACAGCCAAGACAGACTTGTAAAAAAAATTGGAGGAGATCAAATATAGGACTGGCAAAAAGTCACAGTACATCAGTGAGGATCAGGAACAGAAACAAGATTTAAGTCAAGAAAAAAAACAGGTAATGGTTAGCCGAAAAAACAGCCATTTTAAAAAGTACCCAAGTATTATATTGGCTTATTCAGCTGTTGTTTCAATTTAATATATTTAGAATTATACATTACATAATGAAAACAATAAAAATTTTATGGAATATCCCTAACAAGGATGAAAGAAACATGTATAATACAATAATACAATAAAATGAGTATTTTCATCAATGATAAATAAATGTATTGGACCAACACTAGACTAGATAATACATCAAAATATATGATGGGATCTGGAGACGTGTTTTTGCGTAAATTATGAAGGTTTAAGGTTTTGAGGTTAATGTCTTGCTACTGTTTACAAGTTCCATATTTGACGTTTAATTCACGTTTAGTTTTGTTTTGATATATGATTCTATGTCCCATTGAAAAAATAATCTGTTGATATATGATTCTATTTCTCAGTGAAAAAAAAATAGTTTTTTGATGTTCAACATTTAGGGCATCTTGGGAAGTGGTTTTATTGAGCTTTTTGATAGGAGCCACTATGAGCAAGTCAAGCTGCACTTGAATTCCTAGTGTAGGCTTTAATAAAATTAAGAATATTCCAATAAAAATATAAAGGTTAGCATTTATAACATCATAGTTGATATGGAAGTGTATATGCCAGAAACCATCAAGAAATCTCCCCAAATGCGTCCCTACCACCCCTGACCAAATTGACAGACACGTTTTAAAGAAACAAAAGAGAGGTGTCAAAATGTGCCAAACAGGAGCGTAACTACAGAGGAAACAGATTCTCAGATGCAGGGGGGCCCCGGAGTGTAGAGGGCCCAGTAAGGCCCTAATTAATGAGCAATTTCCATATATCTGGGTAGAATAAATTGAATTTGCTGTGGGGCCCAGTATCATATAGTTACTCCACTGGTGCCAAATGAAACTGGTGCTGCTATGAACATCTTGCCTCAGTATTGATATGATTCATTTGATCAGATTCATTTGATACGATTTTCAGATTCGCATACTGTGATGTGATGTGCATCTAGAATATCTAGAGCAAATCTAGAATTCATGAATCATGAATCCAGAAATAAGCTTGCAAGTACCAGCAAACAGATTCCTCGATGCCACCATATAAAGTGATAATGACTTTTTCAGAAACATGTTTATGAAAAATGTTTTTTTTTTACAGAATCATACATTTTTGGATTTGTACAACTGTATTTGTACAGTTGTGTTATAATGGAATCGTATTAATATACATAACATAATGTTAGTATACATAACACTTACATTTTTCACAAGGATGTTTAATCCTCCCTTGCGCTAGTGGGCCATCAGTATAATTTGGCTTGTGACCCCGACACCAGCTGCCAGCACTTAACTTTGTTTTTTCACCAGATAACACCAGTTGCCCAATTGAACCACTGGGGCCTATGAAGTCTGTCTTGATGTAGAATTGGGTAAAGAACAGTGACATAATCAGGATAACATCTCGGTTTATTGATGATCTGCTTGGCTTAGTCATAATTTACTCGTGATTCACACAAATGTAAAAAACTCAGAGTTTGCTTGTCCCTGGTGGTTGGAAGACTGCAGATCAACTCCCTGGTCCAGGTGCAGTGATAAAATGCTTGCACTTTATTAAAAATGTAGTGGGAAATTCTGCTTTAATTCTCTTTTTGGGAGAATCTGAATACACTCACCACCTGAAAGCAATTACATTGCACATTTATCAGGACAATTTTACAATGTTAGCTTTATTGTCATACAAAGTGGTTGGGACATTCTGAACTACGGCCAAAATACAGAGTAATAAGTGCTCTTGGTCATAAGCTTGAAGACGTACGATGATTACATTCTCTTGCAAAGGGACTTGGGAAGATACAATACATTCCAAAACACTGAAGTTCTAGAAGCAGTAGTTATTAACAGACAACTGCACCAAGAAAATGTATTTGGCTGTTAATATTTTTGGTGGTTTAACGTTTCATATATGGTAACTAAAGCTGTTCATTATATAATAAGAAGATGAGGTATGTACTATTTTGTGTTGTACCCATCACATGTTCCAGACTTTAAGGTTTGTATCACCATGGCAGGAAGGTCATATACAGTGATGGTAATGATGGTTCAGTGTCTCTGTTGTTGGTGCAAATCTCCTGTTTTCCAAAGATATAATGAACTAAGCACTGATACCTTAGGGTTACAGCAGTCTGCAGCTCTGTTGGCTAACTTCATAGTGTTGGACCTAGTATATAAAAATTTGGGCTACCAACAATAATACTGGGTAATCTTAAATTACCCTTCATTTAAGCACTAAAAAGGAGTTTCCAGATGACCAGATCAGTATAAAGAACTTATATTATAAATATTATAGTATTACTGGTATAGGATCCGTGGTCCAGAAACCCATAATCCAGAAAGCTCTGAATTATTGTAAGGCCATCTCCCATAGACTCCATTATTATTAAATAATTCAGATTTTTAAAACGATTCCCTTTTTCTCTGTACTAATTAAACAGTACAGTAGTTGATCCCAATTAAGATATAATTAATCCTTATTGGAGGCAAAACAATCCTCTTGGATGTAATTCATATTTAAATTATTTTTTAGTAGACAAGGTATGGTGATCCAAATTATGGAAAGATCCCTAACCCAGAAAACCCCAGGTTCCAAGCATTTTGGACAACAGGTCCCCATACCTGTTTATGGCAATTTCAGACACCAGCTACATGTAGCCAAAGTTCTCCCTTCAACTTCAACTGCCTCAATTGTCTGCAATACTTGGGGTAAGGTCTTTAGTTACAGCATTTTGATGTCCTCAGCAAATAGCTCAGAAGGCACTCTTGTAGAAGTATGGGTGCAATTGCTTGTCAGGCAATTGTCCGTTAGAAATACGGCAGTCTGCTTTTTCATGCATCAATTGACTATCAAGCAAGTTGTTAATCACCAAAGGCAACAAAACACTGAAAATCTTTCCACAGGGCTGCCATCAGCATTTGTGAGGCCCCATATGACAAAATTTTCTGTGAACCCCACTAGTAGAAAAAAACAATGGTGACCAGCTCCCCCAAAAAGTTAAAAACAAAATTGGTGGCCAGAGCCCCTCTACAATTGAAAGAAGCTTTTTTTTTAAAAAAACTTTGGTGGCAAGGGTCCCCCATAAAGTAAAAAAAAAACATTATTGGCCAGGGGTTTATAAAAAAAAACACCATTGGTGTTCAGTGGAACCTACTTTTCAAGTTTTCTCGGCTCCTTTTATCGGCTTTGGCTCCTATTTAGGCGCAGCTTCAGCACCTTCTTCGGAGACTCAAGGGGGGCTCGGGTAATCCATGAAGCACAGCATGGCCAGGCCCCACTTAATGCTTAAAAGTGACCAGGCCCAGGATGATGGTCCCCCCAGTGCCCCCCCCCGATGGCAGCCCTGTCTTTTCATGTTCCATTTGTGATGCACATGCAGAGATTTAGCACCTCCTTGATTCAGAGGCACATTAACACTAGGTAAGATGGTACCAAAATTGTCCTGAAAATAGAACAAATTAATGTCCAAATGAATGAAAAAATGTAAGTCCATATTCATTTCACGAAGATCAAATCAAGATTTGTCTGTATCATTTTTTATGTGTACTGATCTATCCTTGAGTCTGTTCTCAGTGCAAAAGTACAGAAAGTTCAACTCTTCCAATTAATGAGAATTATTGTTGTTTTTATGCACATTTGCAAGCATTTGCCTGCTAAACTCCTTTTGAATGTGGCCACTGGAGAGAACAGTTAGAAAGATTAAAGTGAATACCTGAGATAAAATATAAAGTCTGGGGTAAATACAATTGAAGCCAGTAGTTAGCCAGATTTTACAGGCTTTTTATAATTTTCAGTCTGAACAGAGCTAAGTATACCTAGTCTAAATTTTTCAATCAGTGTAAAAGATTCATGTGTCTTATACTAGAGACAACTATCTGGTCAACCCAAGCCTGTAACTGTGGCATTAAATGGTGATGCCTTTATTTATGAAAGTCTGGGTGCAAAATAGCAGCCCCTGGAACTTGATACAGTTCAAGTTCTTGCACCTAGCCCGTCTCGAACAGTATCTGCACTGGTTCAGATTAAAAATCCAATGCACTCAGCCCTATTTCTGTAAAAAGGCATGTGCAGTAACTTTTAAAGCAAGTCATCATGTGGCCAAGGTGAGTAGTGCTTGGCACTAAGGAACATAAATCCCACTGTGCAACACACTTCCAAGAACTGAACAATGTACCAGCAGCTTGGCATGTTGTATTGGACGCTTAATATAACTGGCGTCTGTGGTATAACTGACCTTTACAATGGGCAGCATAATAGAGCTACGGATACAAATACAGTGTATAGATACTGGGCTACATGAGCAATGTCCTCCTGGTGGTTAACAAGTAAAGTAACTGCCATGTGTCTATAGTTCTTACTAGTACTTATTTGCTTTTCAGCCTGTCATGCCATTCAGTCTTCCAGCAGGCTTCAAACATTTCACAATGTTTTCATGTATTTGGATGATGTTATGAACTAGGTGCCAACTATTACAAAGGCAGGTGTCCCTACAGTTCCGAGAAAGTCAAAGCTGCAAAACCTACATGATATTTAAACAGTTTTATAACAGCGCTAATGTGAGTCACCAAACACTCCGAAGCCAGGCAGCTATTATGCAGAATATCGTAATCAAACCTATTTTGCTTAACATATTCTCAGAGTGAATAACTTGGAAAGGGAGCAAGACAAACTTGTGCTCAGATTTCTGTGATTTTCTTTTCATGCAAACTCAGAACTGGATGTGAAATACATTTTTGAATTTCTGCGAGAGCATTGCTATTAAAATGGTGCAGGTTTCGCTATCACTGGTTGTTATCTTTTCATACAGACACAGATACATATCCTATCTCTGTGATTCACCAATGTGATGAGTGCAGCTAAGCCAGGTGAGAAATATGTCCAGTTTTGTGACTTCCATGGAAAGGATGGATGGGATTTGACCATAAAATTGTGAAACTGTTTTGTATTCAGGAATCTTACAGAGAATGCAACAGACTGGTGGTATACAATAATTGGTCCAATAACCAAATGCTCGGCCATTTAAATGATCAAACTGGACAAAGGTGAGTTTGCTGGGTAACATGACCAAATAGACAGCTTGTTACATGTAAATCTGGCTGAAGATGTCTCTTACAAAGGTAGACAATTTCAATTTGTAGACTTTAATTCAATATGTAGACAAATTGTGTGTAATCTTAGTAAGAATTCACAAGGTCCCATATTCCTAAGTTAGCAGAGCCCTCCCCCCAAATAAAAACATATTGGTCAACTATCAAGAAGTAGAATGGGTCTAGTGATGTGCGGGACGGGTTTTACCTGCACCCAAGTCGAACCTGCCCTCCCTCCACCCTCACCTGCCCTCACCCGATTTCCAGGTTCCTTTTATAGACCTGTGCCGCCCCGCCAATGACATCCCAAAAGGGCTGTGGTGAGCAAGCTATAAAAGTGGAAGTTGGCAGTGTAAGGTGGCAAATGGGATGCAAGGTCAGCCCCAACCCCCCAGACCCGTGGGTATTGGGCTGGTCCGCACATCATTCAATGGGGCCCCGATAAATTATAATCGCCCTGGGCATACATGACCATGGCCCTTTTTCCCCCAGTCAAACACCATCATGCTGAAACTCCACCCGCAATTGTACTTTTATGATCCTCTGCTATGGAACCCCTGACCTCAGTACCCTCTGCACCAGGCGGGGAATGGCAATCTGTGTGTACTGGCAAATGTCAGAAGGGCTGCTGTAAATTGCCATAGAAAATCACTATTTAATGGGCTGGTGGGAGCTGATTGGGCCTCTGTTTACTTGAAATGCCAGGTCCTATTTTGACTCCCAGTCCAGACCCGTTCTGCACTCCCTTGAAGGCAGCCCTGCTTATGGATTCCAACATAGGCATGACTTGAATCAAGCTTGTATTGCATGATGGGTATACCACAAAGGTATCTACCATACAGATCAGCTGTCAGTGGTACAAACCACAAGTATATACATTTTTGGATGGAGAGTCTGAATGCCATTTTCCATTTCTGCTTGTGACCCTATAGCATCCTAGACTTCATTCAACCCATGATGCACACTGAAATATCCGTTTTGCATCTAAACTGACTTGTAATTGCAATCTCCCCATTTGTCCAATGAAATCAAAATGTCACCAAAGGTAGACTGGCAACACTCCAGCTTGTGTAATCAGCTTAAAGGGGTAGTTCACCTTTAAATTAACTTTTAATATGATGTAGAGACTGATATTCTGAGACAATTTGCAATAGGTTTACATTTTTGAATAAAAAGATGAGTAATAAACATTTGCAATAACAATACATTTCTAGCCTCACAGAGCATTTGTTTTTTTAGGGTCAGTGACTTCCGTTTGAAAGCTGGAAAGAGCCAGAAGAAGGCAAATAATTCAAAAAATATATTTTAAAAAAATGAAGGCCAGTTGAAAAGTTGCTTATAATTAGCCATTCTATGACATACACAAATTGAAACTTAAAGGTGAACCTCTTTTAAAGTGTACCTAAAGTCATATGTAAATTAACTTTCTCTTCTGAGCACCATTTTAGTTGTTTTATTCGCCGAATAGCAAGCTTTTAGCTTAGCAGCTCTCTCTCATTGGTGTGCCAAGGACCCAAAAGGGAATATAGTCTCAGTCTGCAGGTCATTATACTTGAAATATAAATTAGCATAATTTATCTTGATGGAACTTTGATTTAGTGGCACTTCCTAGTCAATAAAGTTGTGGTTAGTGATTCATGCTTGTTGCCATGGCAACAACATTGGCATTGTAATGTCATAATCAATGTAGCATTATGATGTCATAATCAATTTAGCATGGTGATGTCATAATCAATTTAGCATTATGATGTCATAATCAATTTAGCATTGTGATGTCATAATCAATTTAGCATTATGTCACAATGATCACAGCTGATTTGATCTAGTTTCATCCAGATCAGTGCCAGTTGCTGTTTAGTCACTGATTAGTTCACATCATCGACTATTTGGTGCTAATCAGCAATTTCATCAATAGAACAATTTCTTTAACAATCACAACCAACTATATTTGTAAGGATATTACATATTTTAATATTTAATGCCATTACATTTAAAATGTTAATTAGTATAATTTATCTTGATAAAACTGTGATTCACTAGTCAATAGACTAGCTGTTTAGCTATAGGCCAGTTGACTTTGAAACCCTTTGGTAATATCAGCAATTTTATCAAAATCCCCATTAATTTTACATTATTTATAACATCTGTTACACTTTTATTATTTAAAATTTATGTTCAGTTTGAAAACATGGAAGAAATGTCATAACCAACTAATATAACTATTAAAAACAGTCTGAGACATTATCCATCATCCTATTGGCTAGAAACTTTTAATTAACCCCTTTTTTATTAAGATTAACCATTGAAAGAATTTAACAGAACCATAATTACAGTATAAATATTTTTGTTTCCATTTAGGAATAGCAACAATGTTTAAAAGACTCAGAAAACGATTTAGAAACACCTTAACATGTAATGGAAAGGTAAGGCTGAAACTTTTCTCTTTAATAGTCATTGAAAAGTACTGGATGAGCTGCTAAGGTTTTATGTCATAAAAAGGATAGTTATGTGTTTAATTAAATAGGAGGTAAATACGTTTTTTTCTTTTCTGTAAGATAGCAACATTTGTACACTGCCAATATCTTGGTAGAATAGCTCTCCAACCATAGTCAACAATTCAGAAATTCATCATAAAAAATGCAGTTCTAAGAGCATAGTACATTGGGGTTTTTTTGAAGATTTTAATACTTGGATGCTTAATTAATATATTTTATATTTATATAGAAATCTAGATGCGGCACAATTGAAAGTGAACCCATCGATAGATCCATTGATTCTACAGATCTTACAAGTAAACTGCATAAAGAACACATACAGAATGCAGGAAATAAACCGAGACAGAGAGAAGTAAGTATAATCAGGGAAGCTCTAGTGAATGACGCCAGAAATGAAGCCAAAATATTTGGAACACAGCAGAAACTGAGAATGCTAGAGAAAGAAAAATGGAAAATTCCAGAAAAGGAAATCCAAAACGAAGGCGAGAAAGAGAGAATGCAACGGCGCTTGAGAAATATGCTAATTAAGGAACAGGTACAAAGTTTTGAGAAGCAAACCCAAGAGAAAGCTACTGAACAGATAGAGAAGCACAAAATGAACAATGTGCTACTTACGGAGAGAATTAAAATTCTAGAGAAAGAAACCCAAGAGGAAGCCTTGAGACAGATGCTGAAGCATAAAACAGACAATATTCTTCTGTTGGAAAAAATTCAAATTCTAAAGAAAGAAGCCAATAAGAAAGCCAATGAATGTATAAAGAAACGCAATATGCCATTTAATGAGAGAATGAAAATACTAAAGGAAGAAGCCCAGAAAAAGAAGGTTAGTTTTATGCTTTGAAGCTTCATACCAAATTATAAGTCATGTTCATATTAATGCAGTTTGTATTAAAATCTTCCCATTAAATACTTTTTTTACAGTTTGAAACCATAACCAAACAAGAAAATGAATTATTTGGTCTGAAAAAAGAGATAGAACTTAGTGAAGTGAAAGAGATTGAAAAAAGAAAATCTCTAGAGGAAGAAGGCCAGAGAAAGAAGGTAAGTTTTATGCTTTGGAAGCCTTATCACAAATTATAAGTCATATTCATAGAATTTAAAGTAGCAGATATGTTGTCTTTATGTGTATTATGTCAATTTTACTCTTAGTATAACAAGAGTTCCTCCAGTTGTCATTATACTGCGGTTTGTATTAACATTTTCCCATTGAATACTTTATTCACAGGGTGAAATCATAACCAACCAAGAAAATGAATTCTTCAGACAGGAAAAAGATAAGGAACGAAGTGAAGTAAAAGAGATTGGAGACGGAACATCTCTAGAGGAAGAAGCCCCAATGTTTTCATGTACAGTGTTTTTATTATTTCTTTTTGAGTTTTCTTCCTATTATTCACTTTACTCTACAGTAGTAGCAATGCAACTTATTTAGTACAGTCACATTCTGTGACATAGCTGAAATAAAAATCTGAATACTTTCTAGTGCAAAATAAATGTATTGTATTTAAACCTCAATTTCTTATTTTGTTTTCAGGTCGTTCCAAGCTGTCGTCTGAGTATTTTTCTGCTACGGAGTACCTGGTGAGTTTTGTGTTTGGGGAGTCAACTTTAAGCTGTTTTCACCCAGGATGATTTATTTATTTATATGGGGGATTAGGGAAATCTTACAGATAGTTTTAAAGTAAATACACATCTGCATGTAATTCAATATACCATAGACTCATATATATTAAGTGTGCTGGGGCTGGGGCTATTCCAATTTCAATCTATGTTTCTATGTTACACAGTAAAAATATATTTAATTTAATTTTATTTTCTATAACAATGTTTATATTGTTTGCTTTTAACATTTATTTTCTATAGGACTCTTGGAGCAGGTCAGCTTCTCCCATATGTTCAGCAGAGGCAGGTGGAAAGGGAATAGTCAGCAAAAAGACTGAGGCAGACAAACAGGATATAAGTAAAAGCCTCAAAAAAGAGATTGAAAAGGCAGAATGCATAGGTAGGGAGAGAGTAGCTTTGATCTCTTAAGGGACAGTTTTTGAAAATATTTGGGGCAGATTTATCAAACTGTGAGATTAGCGCCACTCACCACAAAAAAACACACTTTCTATTGATTCCTATGGGATTTTAAGAATGGGTGAAAGTTTGCGTTCACCATTTGATAAATACACTTCTGTCCCTATAGTGTGTACAGCTTTATAAACAAGCATGATCACAATTCCCAGTTAGAAAATTGCACTAAAGATATATGTTAAATCTATCCATTGTATATATAAACATCCTAGACATAACAATTAATTACTATCATTGTATGGCGACTGAGGGTATAGAATTTTCCTTTTCCTGATGGTCTCACCAGCCAGGTGGTCACCTAGAGTACCCATATCAAGTATTATGGCTTAACAAATATTCTGTAATGGTTCTGAATAAGAGGCCATTGTTTTAATGTCACCAAAATCAGCAAGCTTAGGTCTTTATTTATACACACGTATAGCCGGAATCACTCGGATCTGAACTAACATTTGTGTTCTTTTTAATCAGGAACATCAAAGAAAAAGAATTATTTCCATGATATTATAGAAAGAATTGATAGTGCCCTGAACCAGACAGAGGTTAACGCAAGGTAATTACACAAAATATGTTTGTTGTGCCTTAGGGGCGATTTGGGGAGATTTAGTCGCCTGGCGACTAATTGCCTAGTCTTTGCGGCGACCAATCTCCCCAAATGCTTTGCCTTGCACCGGCTAAAATAAAAAATTGTATGCGGCATGGCACACGCGTCGATTCGTAATCCGAAGCCGCCCGAAGTTGCCGCACGAATAAGAAGCGATGCATGTGCCATGCCGCAGGCGATTTTGCATTTTAGCCGGTGCAAGAAAGAGGTAAGGCATTTGGGGAGATTGGTCGCCGCAAAGATGAGGCGATTAGTCGCCAGGCAACTAAATCTCCCCAAATCGCCCAGTGTGACCTTACCCTTAAGAATGGCAAGTTGCATGAGATCTTGCTCATATATGTTTTATTACAAACCCCTACTTAGGTTTGGATATCCTGTAATGTATATTGTTGTCCATGATAACACTGACACACACATGAGCCACAGGTTTAACTAAATATATTTATTTAACTTCAGGCTTGTGCAAGGAACCCCACCATCTATTGACGATTTCCAGCTTCAATCGGTTCTTGGCGAGGGTGCATTTGGAAAAGTGAGTAATCCTGTCTCTATATAAAATTATTATTTTTATGATTATATTTATGCTGATATAGGCATTTAATAATTAAACCATATGGCTAGGATCATAGGGGAGTTGGACACCATGACAAAGTGTTGGGTTCCTCTATTGCTGCAGGTTGTTAAGGCCAAAGAAGTCTCTGGTCACTCTGCAGTCTGGCCTAAGCATCTGTAATATGTATTTTCACACTACTGATACATGGATATAGCTGTAGCACCAAACATGTTTTGTATTTTACTCAATGTTACTTTCTTATTTCAGGTCTTTCGGGCACAACACAGAAGAACAGGAAAGCTTGTCGCGCTTAAAGCAATAGAAAAGCATGATTTCAACAGCTTTGATACATTTAGTAGGTATGTAGATTATTTAACACCCACTAAATCAATTCTATGTGTATAACATGTTAATTTGTGTGTAATTGTCAATGATTTTTTTCCCCAGTCTTGTCCTGGAGCAGCGTATACTCCTGCAAGCGAGGAAGGAAAGTTGCCATTTCCTCATTGGACTCGTTGCCTCCTTCCAGACAGAGCATCATATGTGCTTTGCTATGGACTGTGCAGAAGGAGGGGATTTGGACTCCCTGTTGGGTAAAGAAAGATTATCACTGGAGACAACAACGTAAGTACTACTGAGCTTTTAGGAAGGTGGCCATGGGTGATGTCCCCACCAATGACCATAAAATATAGCATTACTATGGGGGTAATTAATAGATTCAATGTTTGCTTCTTTATCAATATGGGAGACGTCCCAATGATTTTTCGATGTGTGCTGGGTTTAGGGCCATACCCCAAAGTTTTCTGAGTTTTCGAGATGAAAAAATATCATATGAAAAAATCAGAAAAATTCGTGAAAATCTGTTTTTTTTTCCTGCAAAGCAAGTTTTAGGGAAAATTTTATTATAAATAAGCATAAAAAACCAGAGCGGATTTGATCTGAGTTTG
Source organism: Xenopus petersii (assembly GCA_038501925.1). Taxonomy (NCBI): domain Eukaryota; kingdom Metazoa; phylum Chordata; class Amphibia; order Anura; family Pipidae; genus Xenopus; species Xenopus petersii. The sequence goes on along the minus strand of CM076684.1, from coordinate 44,738,746 downwards.
TAGCAGAAAATATTGAGATAAATTCGGACTTTGATAAATAACCCCCATAGATTGATGCAAAATGAATATAACTATTATTTTTTTTATCTTTGCAGATTTTATTCGGCCTGCATTGTGCTTGGCCTGAAGTTCTTACACGAACACAACATTGCCCATTTGTAAGTATCAATGAATATTACAGAGAAGAGCCTTAGTCCAAGAAATTGCTACATTATTTAGATAATAAACATATACATATATATATATTTTTTTTTTAATGAGTTAAACAGTATACTATAATGTTTTTTCTGTTTTAATGCAGGGATTTAAAGCCAGAAAATATCCTGTTAGATCGTGACGGATATGCAAAAATTGCAGACTATGGGCTTAGCAAAGAAGGTAATATAACAAGTGCAGTGCACAGCAGCAACACTACTCAGTCAATTAATACAATCTTTTTATAGATGAATGATTTAACCTATTGTTCTCATTGTACTTTAGGAATGACCTTTGATACTGTAGCCTACGGCGACTGTGGTACTCTCTATTACTCGGCCCCAGAAATACTTAAAGAAGAAAGCTACAAAAGATCAGCAGACTGGTGGTCACTGGGCATTATCATTTATAAAATGCTTCATGGAAGGGTAAGTATCCATTCAAAATAAGAAATTAGGTAATCACCTAAGACAAAGCGTCATTATATCTGTTTCTACAACATACTTGTACTTTAATTTGTATTATTGGGCAGACCTCCGATTTCTAACCAAAACTTTTTGTTTTGACAGTTGCCATTTGCAGCAAAGTGTATATATGACATTATACGACTGATTACCAGCTCAGAGCCAACCTATTCTGAAGAACTAACTGTGGAATCCCATAGTATTTTAGTAAATGTGAGTTTTATCACCATATACTGTAATATGGCATATGCATTTGTACTTTGAAATTTGGTTTATTCATTGCATTACTCTTCTTTTCCACTGTATAACATTCACATGCTACAGTATTAGTACTGACCACAGCAACCACCATTTTTTATGGCTGACTTTATGCATTTTTTTAAGGTGATTTCTTAAAAATATATACTATTTTACCATTCAGGTCACTTCTGTATGAGGGGCAATGACCTTACTTACCAGTAAATAGAGTAACAAGTTTGATAAGAAAAACATAAAACTGCAATTGAGCTCATTAACCCCAATTAAAATAAACGTTAGCGGTGACATTATTGTAGCATGTCATAATCAATAGTCTACTAATACTTATTTTAGATGAATCTCCTAGATAACCCTGTTTCATACATAAATACCATTGATATTGGTATATTGTGCTGTACTATAAGCTTCTGTTTGTGTAACAACAATTTGTTTTGCAGCTCTTGAAGAAAAATCCAAATGATCGCCTTGGAGCTGGTGAATATGGTACTGAGGATATAATGAACAGTACTTTCTTCAAGGTATGTCATTTAGGCATCTTTTATGGTAGCCACTTTTGTAATGATTATGGTGGGTGCATCTGTTTAATTATTAGCTCATACCTGGTAGAGGTATAGGATATTTTATCCTGAATGCTCAGGACCTGGGGGTTTCCATATAATGGATCTGACCCTTATTTGGATCACCATACCTTAAGGGCTTTAGCACACGGGCAGATTCGGGGAAATTTAGTCGTCTGGCGACTAATCGCTGCTTCTTTGGGGCATGAATCTCCCCGAACTGCCTTCCACCTGCTAAAATGAAAAATCGCCCGCGGCAATGCACTAGCGGCTCTTCGATTTCCAATGTCGTCCAAAGCTGCCTCATAAGGAAACTTTGGGCGACTGTGGAAATCGAGTGCATTGCTGTAGCGATTTTTAATTTTAGCAAGCGGAAGGCAGTTCGGGGAGATTGACGCCACGAAGAAGAGGTGAATAGTTGCCAGCTGAATAAATCTCCCCGAATCTGCCCGTGTGCTAAAGCCCTTAGTCTACTAAACTTCTTTAGACATAATATAAACTTAATAGGATTGTTTTTCCACCAATAAACAAGCCATTGTTTTATCCATACAGAGAAATTGTAACTGTTTTTGAAAATTTATTTAATGGACCCTATAGGGGATGCCTTCATTCAATTTCCAGCTTTTTGGATAACACATTTCTGTATACCGGCCCAGTTACCTGTATATGCATATCTACATACTCTAATTAGACTAATAAAATATTATTTCTCCTGTTTTATAGGAAATGGACTGGGAGGCTCTTATGAGAAAACATATCCAGGGCCCACATATTCCTGAAGAGAAGATGACTGAATTTGCAGACCAATCTGAATCCCTTAAATTGGAAGTGAATATAATACCAGAACCACTGTGGGAAGACGCTAAAATGGCCTTAAATGAGCTTGAATATGCTGCAAGTTCATTAGATGCTGAAATGGAAGAGTATAAAGCTTAGACAAGATGAATCGCCTTCATATAAAGGATTTGTTTTAAAAATTTTAAATATTACATACAAATAAACATTTATAATAATACAACTATTGTGCATTGCCGTCTATATACATTCAAGGATATGTCTACAACTTTCTTTAAAAAGAACAATATATATAAATATCTCTACAATAGCAATATTAGAGCTCAGCAATATATTGTGGGATAACAGGATCCATGGGGCAGATTCACTAAAGGACGAAGTGACTAACCCTAGCGACAATTCGCTAGCGTTACCATCTGCAGGAACATCGCCTATTCACTAACAGGCGCAGGCGTCAATTCGCTAACAAAAGAGACCGTCGCTAGCATTCGTTCCCCATAAAAACCTATTGGTCAACTGTCAAGAAGTAGAATGGGGCTAGTGATGTGTGGGTTGGATTTTACCCACACTCAAGCAGAACCTGCCCTCCCTCCACCCCCGCCTGCCCTCGCCCGATTTCCGGGTTCCTTTTATAGACCTGTGCCGCTCCGCCAATGACATCCCAAATGGGCCGTGGTGAGCAAGCTATAAAAGTGGCAGTGTAAGGTGGCAAATGGGATGCGAGGTCAGCCCCAACCCGCCCAACCCGTGGGTATTGGGCCAGCCCGCACATCATTAAATGGGGCCCGATAAATAATAATCGTCCTGGGCATACATGACCATGGCTCTTTTTCTCCCAGTCAAACACCATAATGCTGAAACTCCACCCACAATTGTACTTTTAGGATCATCTGTATGGAACCCCTGACCTCAGTACCCTCTGCACCAGGCCGGGAATGGCAATCTGTGTGTTCTGGCAAATGTCAGAAGGGCTGCTGTAAAATGTCATAGAAAATCACTATTTAGTGGGCTGGTGGGAGCTGATTGGGCAGAAGCCCAATTTCTGTGTACTTGAAATTCCAGGGCCTATTTTGGCTCCCAGTCCAGACCTGCTCTGCACCCCCTTGAAGGCAGCTCTGCTTATGGATTCCAACATAGGCATGACTTGAATCAAGCTTGTGTTGCATGATGGGTATACCACAAAGGTATCTACCACACAGATCTGCTATCGGTGGAATAAACCACAAGTATATACATTTTTGGATGGAGAGTCTGAAGGCCATTTTCCATTTCTGCTTGTGACTCTACAGCATCCTAGACTTCATTCAACCCATGATGCACACTGAAATATCCATTTTGCATCTAAACTGACTTGTAATTGCAATCTCCCCATTTGTCCAATGAGATCAAAATGTCACCAAAGGTAGACTGGCAACACTCCAGCTTGTGTAATCAGCTTAAAGGGGTAGTTTACCTTTAAATTATCTTTTAATATGATGTAGAGACTGATATTCTGAGACAATTTGCAATAGGTTTACATTTCTTAGCATTTTTCGTTTTTTTATTCATCTTTTTTTTAAGCAGCTCTCCAGTTGGTTTTTTCAGCAATGTTGTTGCTAGGGTCCCCATTACCCTAGCAACCATGCATTGATTTGAATAAGAGACTGGAATATGAATAGGAGAGGGCCTGAATAAAAAAATGAGCAATAAACATTTGCAATAACAATACATTTATAGCCTCACAGAGAATTTTTTTTTTTAGATAGGGTCAGTGACTTCCGTTTGAAAGCTGGAAAGAGCCAGAAGAAGGCAAATAATTCAAAAAATATATTTAAAAAAAATGAAGGCCAGTTGAAAAGTTGCTTATAATTAGCCATTCTATGACATACACAAAATGAAACTTAAAGGTGAACCTCTTTTAAAGTGTACCTAAAGTCATATGTAAATTAACTTTCTCTTCTGAGCACCATTTTAGTTGTTTTATTCACCGAATAGCAAGCTTTTAGCTTAGCAGCTCTCTCTCAACATTGGTGTGCCAAGGACCCAAAAATAAATTAGCATAATTTATCTTGATGAAACTTTGATTTAGTGGCACTTCCTAGTCAATAAAGTTGTGGTTAGTGATTCATGCTTGTTGCCATGGCAACAACATTGGCATTGTGATGTCATAATCAATGTAGCATTATGATGTCATAATCAATTTAGCATGGTGATGTCATAATCAATTTAGCATTATGATGTCATAATCAATTTAGCATTGTGATGTCATAATCAATTTAGCATTATGTCACAATGATCACAGCTGATTTGATCTAGTTTCATCCAGATCAGTGCCAGTTGCTGTTTAGTCACTGATTAGTTCACATCATCGACTATTTGGTGCTAATCAGCAATTTCATCAATAGAACAATTTCTTTAACAATCACAACCAACTATATTTGTAAGGATATTACATATTTTAATATTTAATGCCATTACATTTAAAATGTTAATTAGTATAATTTATCTTGATAAAACTGTGATTCACTTGTCAATAGACTAGCTGTTTAGCTATAGGCCAGTTGACTTTGAAACCCTTTGGTAATATCAGCAATTTTATCAAAATCCCCATTAATTTTACATTATTTATAACATCTGTTACACTTTTATTATTTAAAATTTATGTTCAGTTTGAAAACATGGAAGAAATGTCATAAACAACTAATATAACTATTAAAAACAGTCTGAGACATTATCCATCATCCTATTGGCTACAAACTTTTAATTAACCCCTTTTTTATTAAGATTAACCATTGAAAGAATTTAACAGAACCATAATTACAGTATAAATATTTTTGTTTCCATTTAGGAATAGCAACAATGTTTAAAAGACTCAGAAAACGATTTAGAAACACCTTAACATGTAATAGAAAGGTAAGGCTGAAACTTTTCTCTTTAATAGTCATTGAAAAGTACTGGATGAGCTGCTAAGGTTTTATGTCATAGAAAAGGATAGTTATGTGTTTAATTAAATAGGAGGTAAATACGTTTTTTTCTTTTCTGTAAGATAGCAACATTTGTACACTGCCAATATCTTGGTAGAGTAGCTCTCCAACCATAGTCAACAATTCAGAAATTCATCATTAAAAATGCAGTTCTAAGAGCATAGTACATTGGGGTTTTTTTTTGAAGATTTTGAAGATTTTAATACTTGGATGCATAATTAATATATTTTATATTTATATAGAAATCTAGATGCGGCACAATTGAAAGTGAACCCATCGATAGATCCATTGATTCTACAGATCTTACAAGTAAACTGCATAAAGAACACATACAGAATGCAGAAAATAAACCGAGACAGAGAGAAGTAAGTATAATCAGGGAAGCTCTAGTGAATGACGCCAGAAATGAAGCCAAAATATTTGGAACACAGCAGAAACTGAGAATGCTAGAGAAAGAAAAATGGAAAATTCCAGAAAAGGAAATCCAAAACGAAGGCGAGAAAGAGAGAATGCAACGGTGCTTGAGAAATATGCTAATTAAGGAACAGGTACAAAGTTTTGAGAAGCAAGCCCAAGAGAAAGCTACTGAACAGATAGAGAAGCACAAAATAAACAATGTGCTACTTACGGAGAGAATTAAAATTCTAGAGAAAGAAACCCAAGAGGAAGCCTTGAGACAGATGCTGAAGCATAAAACAGACAATATTCTTCTTTTGGAAAAAATTCAAATTCTAAAGAAAGAAGCCAATAAGAAAGCCAATGAATGTATAAAGAAACACAATATGCCATTCAATGAGAGAATGAATATACTAAAGGAAGAAGCCCAGAAAAAGAAGGTTAGTTTTATGCTTTGAAGCTTCATACAAAATTATAAGTCATGTTCATATTAATGCAGTTTGTATTAAAATCTTCCCATTAAATACTTTTTTTACAGTTTGAAACCATAACCAAACAAGAAAATGAATTATTTGGTCTGGAAAAAGAGATAGAACTTAGTGAAGTGAAAGAAATTGAAAAAAGAAAATCTCTAGAGGAAGAAGGCCAGAGAAAGAAGGTAAGTTTTATGCTTTGGAAGCCTTATCACAAATTATAAGTCATATTCATAGAATTTAAAGTAGCAGATATGTTGTCTTTATGTGTATTATGTCAATTTTACTCTTAGTATAACAAGAGTTCCTCCAGTTGTCATTATACTGCGGTTTGTATTAACATTTTCCCATTGAATACTTTATTCACAGGGTGAAATCATAACCAACCAAGAAAATGAATTCTTCAGACAGGAAAAAGAGAAGGAACGAAGTGAAGTAAAAGAGATTGGAGAAGGAACATCTCTAGAGGAAGAAGCCCCAATGTTTTCATGTACAGTGTTTTTATTATTTCTTTTTGAGTTTTCTTCCTATTATTCAGTTTACTCTACAGTAGTAGCAATGCAACCTATTTAGTACAGTCACATTCTGTGACATTGCTGAAATAAAAATCTGAATACTTTCTAGTGCAAAATAAATGTATTGTATTTAAACCTCAATTTCTTATTTTGTTTTCAGGTCGTTCCAAGCTGTCGTCTGAGTATTTTTCTGCTACGGAGTACCTGGTGAGTTTTGTGTTTGGGGAGTCAACTTTAAGATGTTTTCACCCAGGATGATTTATTTATTTATATGGGGGATTAGGGAAATCTTACAGATAGTTTTAAAGTAAATACACATCTACATGTAATTCAATATACCATAGACTCATATATATTAAGTGTGCTGGGGCTGGGGTTATTCCAATTTCAATCTATGTTTCAATGTTACACAGTAAAAATATATTTAATTTTATTTTATTTTCTATAACAATGTTTATATTGTTTGCTTTTAACATTTATTTTCTATAGGACTCTTGGAGCAGGTCAGCTTCTCCCATATGTTCTGCAGAGGCAGGTGGAAAGGGAATAGTCAGCAAAAAGACTGAGGCAGACAAACAGGATATAAGTAAAAGCCTCCAAAAAGAGATTGAAAAGGCAGAATGCATAGGTAGGGAGAGAGTAGCTTTGATCTCTTAAGGGACAGTTTTTAAAAATATTTGGTGCAGTTTTATCAAACTGGGAGATTAGCGCCACTCACCACAAAAAAACACAAACTTTCTATTGATTCCTATGGGATTTTAAGAATGGGTGAAAGTTTGCGTTCACCATTTGATAAATACACTTCTGTCCCTATAGTGTGTACAGCTTTATAAACAAGCATGATCACAATTCCCAGTTAGAAAATTGCACTAAAGATATATGTTAAATCTATCCATTGTATATATAAACATCCTAGACATAACAATTAATTACTATCATTGTATGGCGACTGAGGGTATAGAATTTTCCTTTTCCTGATGGTCTCACCAGCCAGGTAGTCACCTAGAGTACCCATATCAACTATTATGGCTTAACAAATATTCTGTAATGGTTCTGAATAAGAGGCCATTGTTTTAATATCACCAAAATCAGCAAGCTTAGGTCTTTATTTATACACACGTAAAGCCGGAATCACTCGGATCTGAACTAACATTTGTATTCTTTTTAATCAGGAACATCAAAGAAAAAGAATTATTTCCATGATATTATAGAAAGAATTGATAGTGCCCTGAACCAGACAGAGGTTAACGCAAGGTAATTACACAAAATATGTTTGTTGCTCTGTTTGTTGTGCCTTAGGGGCGATTTGGGGAGATTTAGTCGCCTGGCGACTAATTGCCTAGTCTTTGCGGCAACCAATCTCCGTGACTAATTGCCTAGTCTTTGCGGCAACCAATCTCCCCAAATGCCTTGCACCGGCTAAAATAAAAAATTGTCTGCGGCATGGCACACGCGTCGATTCGTAATCCGAAGTCGCCCGAAGTTGCCGCACGAATAAGAAGCGATGCATGTGCCATGCCGCAGGGATTTTTCATTTTAGCCGGCGCAAGAAAGAGGTAAGGCATTTGGGGAGATTGGTCGCCGCAAAGATGAGGCGATTAGTCTCCAGGTGACTAAATCTCCCCAAATCGCCCAGTGTGACCTTACCCTTAAGAATGGCAAGTTGCATGAGATCTTGCTCATATATGTTTTATTACAAACCCCTACTTAGGTTTAGATATCCTGTAATGTATATTGTTGTCCATGATAACACTGACACACACATGAGCCACAGGTTTAACTAAATATATTTATTTAACTTCAGGCTTGTGCAAGGAACCCCACCATCTATTGACGATTTCCAGCTTCAATCGGTTCTTGGCGAGGGTGCATTTGGAAAAGTGAGTAATCCTGTCTCTATATAAAATTATTATTTTTATGATTATATTTATGCTGATATAGGCATTTAATAATTAAACCATATGGCTAGGATCATAGGGGAGTTGGACACCATGACAAAGTGTTGGGTTCCTCTATTGCTGCAGGTTGTTAAGGCCAAAGAAGTCTCTGGTCACTCTGCAGTCTGGCCTAAGCATCTGTAATATGTATTTTCACACTACTGATACATGGATATAGCTGTAGCACCAAACATGTTTTGTATTTTACTCAATGTTACTTTCTTATTTCAGGTCTTTCGGGCACAACACAGAAGAACAGGAAAGCTTGTCGCGCTTAAAGCAATAGAAAAGCATGATTTCAACAGCTTTGATACATTTAGTAGGTATGTAGATTATTTAACACCCACTAAATCAATTCTATGTGTATAACATGTTAATTTGTGTGTAATTGTCAATGATTTTTTTCCCCAGTCTTGTCCTGGAGCAGCGTATACTCCTGCAAGCGAGGAAGGAAAGTTGCCATTTCCTCATTGGACTCGTTGCCTCCTTCCAGACAGAGCATCATATGTGCTTTGCTATGGACTGTGCAGAAGGAGGGGATTTGGACTCCCTGTTGGGTAAAGAAAGATTATCACTGGAGACAACAACGTAAGTACTACTGAGCTTTTAGGAAGGTGGCCATGGGTGATGTCCCCACCAATGACCATAAAATATAGCATTACTATGGGGGTAATTAATAGATTCAATGTTTGCTTCTTTATCAATATGGGAGACGTCCCAATGATTTTTCGATGTGTGCTGGGTTTAGGGCCATACCCCAAAGTTTTCTGAGTTTTCGAGATGAAAAAATATCATATGAAAAAATCAGAAAAATTCGTGAAAATCTGATTTTTTTTCCTGCAAAGCAAGTTTTAGGGAAAATTTTATTATAAATAAGCATAAAAAACCAGAGCGGATTTGATCTGAGTTTGTAGCAGAAAATATTGAGATAAATTCGGACTTTGATAAATAACCCCCATAGATTGATGCAAAATGAATATAACTATTATTTTTTTTATCTTTGCAGATTTTATTCGGCCTGCATTGTGCTTGGCCTGAAGTTCTTACACGAACACAACATTGCCCATTTGTAAGTATCAATGAATATTACAGAGAAGAGCCTTAGTCCAAGAAATTGCTACATTATTTAGATAATAAACATATACATATATATATATTTTTTTTATTAATGAGTTAAACAGTATACTATAATGTTTTTTCTGTTTTAATGCAGGGATTTAAAGCCAGAAAATATCCTGTTAGATCGTGACGGATATGCAAAAATTGCAGACTATGGGCTTAGCAAAGAAGGTAATATAACAAGTGCAGTGCACAGCAGCAACACTACTCAGTCAATTAATACAATCTTTTTATAGATGAATGATTTAACCTATTGTTCTCATTGTACTTTAGGAATGACCTTTGATACTGTAGCCTACGGCGACTGTGGTACTCTCTATTACTCGGCCCCAGAAATACTTAAAGAAGAAAGCTACAAAAGATCAGCAGACTGGTGGTCACTGGGCATTATCATTTATAAAATGCTTCATGGAAGGGTAAGTATCCATTCAAAATAAGAAATTAGGTAATCACCTAAGACAAAGCGTCATTATATCTGTTTCTACAACATACTTGTACTTTAATTTGTATTATTGGGCAGACCTCCGATTTCTAACCAAAACTTTTTGTTTTGACAGTTGCCATTTGCAGCAAAGTGTATATATGACATTATACGACTGATTACCAGCTCAGAGCCAACCTATTCTGAAGAACTAACTGTGGAATCCCATAGTATTTTAGTAAATGTGAGTTTCATCACCATATACTGTAACATGGCATATGCACTTGTACTTTGAAATTTGGTTTATTCATTGCATTACTCTTATTTTCCACTGTATAACATTCACATGCTACAGTATTAGTACTGACCACAGCAACCACCATTTTTTATGGCTGACTTTATGCATTTTTTTAAGGTGATTTCTTAAAAATATATACTATTTTACCATTCAGGTCACTTCTGTATGAGGGGCAATGACCTTACTTACCAGTAAATAGAGTAACAAGTTTGATAAGAAAAACATAAAACTGCAATTGAGCTCATTAACCCCAATTAAAATAAAAGTTAGCGGTGACATTATTGTAGCATGTCATAATCAATAGTCTACTAATACTTATTTTAGATGAATCTCCTAGATAACCCAGTTTCATACATAAATACCATTGATATTGGTATATTGTGCTGTACTATAAGCTTCTGTTTGTGTAACAACAATTTGTTTTGCAGCTCTTGAAGAAAAATCCAAATGATCGCCTTGGAGCTGGTGAATATGGTACTGAGGATGTAATGAACAGTACTTTCTTCAAGGTATGTCATTTAGGCATCTTTTATGGCAGCCATTTTTGTAATGATTATGGTGGGTGCATCTGTTTAATTATTAGCTCATACCTGGTAGAGGTATAGGATATTTTATCCTGAATGCTCAGGACCTGGGGGTTTCCATATAATGGATCTGACCCTTATTTGGATCACCATACCTTAAGGGCTTTAGCACACGGGCAGATTCGGGGAAATTTAGTCGTCTGGTGACTAATCGCTGCTTCTTTGGGGCATGAATCTCCCCGAACTGCCTTCCACCTGCTAAAATGAAAAATCACCTGCGGCAATGCACTAGCGGCTCTTCGATTTCCAAGGTCGACCAAAGTTGCCTCACAAGGAAACTTTGGGCGACTGTGGAAATCGAGTGCATTGCTGTAGCGATTTTTAATTTTAGCAAGCGGAAAGCAGTTCCGGGAGATTGACGCCACGAAGAAGAGGTGAATAGTTGCCAGCTGAATAAATCTCCCCAAATCTGCCCGTGTGCTAAAGCCCTTAGTCTACTAAACATCTTTAAACATAATATAAACTTAATAGGATTGTTTTTCCACCAATAAACAAGCCATTGTTTTATCCATACAGAGAAATTGTAACTGTTTTTAAAAATTTATTTAATGGACCCTATAGGGGATGCCTTCCCTTAATTCCGAGCTTTTTGGATAACACATTTCTGTATACCGGCCCAGTTACCTGTATATGCATATCTACATACTCTAATTAGACTAATAAAATATTATTTCTCCTGTTTTATAGGAAATGGACTGGGAGGCTCTTATGAGAAAACAAATCCAGGGCCCACATATTCCTGAAGAGAAGATGACTGAATTTGCAGACCAATCTGAATCCCTTAAATTGAAAGTTAATATAATACCAGAACCACTGTGGGAAGACGCTAAAATGGCCTTAAATGATCTTGAATATGCTGCAAGTTCATTAGATGCTGAAATGGAAGAGTATAAAGCTTAGACAAGATGAATCGCCTTCATATAAAGTTTTATTAAATTTTTAAATATTACATACAAATAAACATTTATAATAATACAACTATTGTGCATTGCCGTCTATATACATTCAAGGATATGTCTACAACTTTCTTTAAAAAGAACAATATATATAAATATCTCTACAATAGCAATATTAGAGCTCAGCAATATATTGTGGGATAACAGGATCCATGGGGCAGATTCACTAAAGGACGAAGTGACTAACCCTTGCGACAATTCGCTAGCGTTACCATCTGCAGGAACATCGCCTATTCACTAAAAGGCGCAGGCGTCAATTCGCTAACGAAAGAGACCGTCGCTAGCATTCGTTCCCCATAAAAACCTATTGGTCAACTGTCAAGAAGTAGAATGGGGCTAGTGATGTGCGGGTTGGATTTTACCCACACCCAAGCAGAACCTGCCCTCCCTCCACCCCCGCCTGCCCTCGCCCGATTTCCGGGTTCCTTTTATAGACCTGTGCCGCTCCGCCAATGACATCCCAAATGGGCCGTCGTGAGCAAGCTATAAAAGTGGCAGTGTAAGGTGGCAAATGGGATGCGAGGTCAGCCCCAACCCGCCCGACCCGTGAGTATTGGGCCAGCCCGCACATCATTAAATGGGGCCCCGATAAATAATAATCGTCCTGGGCATACATGACCATGGCCCTTTTTCTCCCAGTCAAACACCATAATGCTGAAACTCCACCCACAATTGTACTTTTAGGATCATCTGCTATGGAACCCCTGACCTCAGTACCCTCTGCACCAGGCCGGGAATGGCAATCTTTGTGTTCTGGCAAATGTCAGAAGGGCTGCTGTAAAATGTCATAGAAAATCACTATTTAGTGGGCTGGTGGGAGCTGATTGGGCTTCTGTGTACTTGAAATTCCAGTGCCTATTTTGGCTCCCAGTCCAGACCTGCTCTGCACCCCCTTGAAGGCAGCCCTGCTTATGGATTCCAACATAGGCATGACTTGAATCAAGCTTGTGTTGCATGATGGGTATACCACAAAGGTATCTACCATACAGATCTGCTGTCAGTGGAACAAACCACAAGTATATACATTTTTGGATGGAGAGTCTGAAGGCCATTTTCCATTTCTGCTTGTGACTCTACAGCATCCTAGACTTCATTCAACCCATGATGCACACCGAAATATCCGTTTTGCATCTAAACTGACTTGTAATTGCAATCTCCCCATTTGTCCAATGAGATCAAAATGTCACCAAAGGTAGACTGGCAACACTCCAGCTTGTGTAATCAGCTTAAAGGGGTAGTTTACCTTTAAATTATCTTTTAATATGATGTAGAGACTGATATTCTGAGACAGTTTGCAATAGGTTTACATTTCTTAGCATTTTTTGTTTTTTATTCAGCTTTTTTTTAGCAGCTCTCCAGTTGGTTATTTCAGCAATATTGTTGCTAGGGTCCCCATTACCCTAGCAACCATGCATTGATTTGAATAAGAGACTGGAATATGAATAGGAGAGGGCCTGAATAAAAAGATGAGTAATAAACATTTGCAATAACAATACATTTCTAGCCTCACAGAGAATTTATTTTTTTAGATAGGGTCAGTGACTTCTGTTTGAAAGCTGGAAAGAGCCAGAAGAAGGCAAATAATTCAAAAAATATATTTAAAAAAAATGAAGGCCAGTTGAAAAGTTGCTTATAATTAGCCATTCTATGACATACACAAAATGAAACTTAAAGGTGAACCTCATTTAAAGTGTACCTAAAGTCATATGTAAATTAACTTTCTCTTCTGAGCACCATTTTAGTTGTTTTATTCGCCGAATAGCAAGCTTTTAGCTTAGCAGCTCTCTCTCAACATTGGTGTGCCAAGGACCCAAAAGGGAATATAGTCTCAGTCTGCAGGTCATTATACTTGAAATGTAAATTAGCATAATTTATCTTGATGAAACTTTGATTTAGTGGCACTTCCTAGTCAATAAAGTTGTGGTTAGTGATTCATGCTTGTTGCCATGGCAACAACATTGGCATTGTGATGTCATAATCAATGTAGCATTATGATGTCATAATCAATTTAGCATTGTGATGTCATAATCAGTTTAGCATTATGATGTCATAATCAATTTAGCATTGTGATGTCATAATCAATTTACCATTATGTCACAATGATCACAGCTGATTTGATCTAGTTTCATCCAGATCAGTGCCAGTTGCTGTTTAGTCACTGATTAGTTCACATCGTCGACTATTTGGTGCTAATCAGCAATTTCATCAATAGAACAATTTCTTTAACAATCACAACCAACTATATTTGTAAGGATATTACATATTTTAATATTTAATGCCATTACATTTAAAATGTTAATTAGTATAATTTATCTTGATAAAACTGTGATTCACTAGTCAATAGACTAGCTGTTTAGCTATAGGCCAGTTGACTTTGAAACCCTTTGGTAATATCAGCAATTTTATCAAAATCCCCATTAATTTTACATTATTTATAACATCTGTTACACTTTTATTATTTAAAATTTATGTTCAGTTTGAAAACATGGAAGAAATGTCATAACCAACTAATATAACTATTAAAAACAGTCTGAGACATTATCCATCATCCTATTGGCTAGAAACTTTTAATTAACCCCTTTTTTATTAAGATTAACCATTGAAAGAATTTAACAGAACCATAATTACAGTATAAATATTTTTGTTTCCATTTAGGAATAGCAACAATGTTTAAAAGACTCAGAAAACGATTTAGAAACACCTTAACATGTAATGGAAAGGTAAGGCTGAAACTTTTCTCTTTAATAGTCATTGAAAAGTACTGGATGAGCTGCTAAGGTTTTATGTCATAGAAAAGGATAGTTATGTGTTTAATTAAATAGGAGGTAAATACGTTTTTTTCTTTTCTGTAAGATAGCAACATTTGTACACTGCCAATATCTTGGTAGAATAGCTCTCCAACCATAGTCAACAATTCAGAAATTCATCATAAAAAATGCAGTTCTAAGAGCATAGTACATTGGGGGTTTTTTTGAAGATTTTAATACTTGGATGCTTAATTAATATATTTTATATTTATATAGAAATCTAGATGCGGCACAATTGAAAGTGAACCCATCGATAGATCCATTAATTCTACAGATCTTACAAGTAAACTGCATAAAGAACACATACAGAATGCAGAAAATAAACCGAGACAGAGAGAAGTAAGTATAATCAGGGAAGCTCTAGTGAATGACGCCAGAAATGAAGCCAAAATATTTGGAACACAGCAGAAACTGAGAATGCTAGAGAAAGAAAAATGGAAAATTCCAGAAAAGGAAATCCAAAACGAAGGCGAGAAAGAGAGAATGCAACGGTGCTTGAGAAATATGCTAATTAAGGAACAGGTACAAAGTTTTGAGAAGCAAACCCAAGAGAAAGCTACTGAACAGATAGAGAAGCACAAAATGAACAATGTGCTACTTACGGAGAGAATTAAAATTCTAGAGAAAGAAACCCAAGAGGAAGCCTTGAGACAGATGCTGAAGCATAAAACAGACAATATTCTTCTTTTGGAAAAAATTCAAATTCTAAAGAAAGAAGCCAATAAGAAAGCCAATGAATGTATAAAGAAACGCAATATGCCGTTTAATGAGAGAATGAAAATACTAAAGGAAGAAGCCCAGAAAAAGAAGGTTAGTTTTATGCTTTGAAGCTTCATACCAAATTATAAGTCATGTTCATATTAATGCAGTTTGTATTAAAATCTTCCCATTAAATACTTTTTTTACAGTTTGAAACCATAACCAAACAAGAAAATGAATTATTTGGTCTGAAAAAAGAGATAGAACGTAGTGAAGTGAAAGAGATTGAAAAAAGAAAATCTCTAGAGGAAGAAGGCCAGAGAAAGAAGGTAAGTTTTATGCTTTGGAAGCCTTATCACAAATTATAAGTCATATTCATAGAATTTAAAGTAGCAGATATGTTGTCTTTATGTGTATTATGTCAATTTTACTCTTAGTATAACAAGAGTTCCTCCAGTTGTCATTATACTGCGGTTTGTATTAACATTTTCCCATTGAATACTTTATTCACAGGGTGAAATCATAACCAACCAAGAAAATGAATTCTTCAGACAGGAAAAAGAGAAGGAACGAAGTGAAGTAAAAGAGATTGGAGACGGAACATCTCTAGAGGAAGAAGCCCCAATGTTTTCATGTACAGTGTTTTTATTATTTCTTTTTGAGTTTTCTTCCTATTATTCACTTTACTCTACAGTAGTAGCAATGCAACTTATTTAGTACAGTCACATTCTGTGACATTGCTGAAATAAAAATCTGAATACTTTCTAGTGCAAAATAAATGTATTGTATTTAAACCTCAATTTCTTATTTTGTTTTCAGGTCGTTCCAAGCTCTCGTCTGAGTATTTTTCTGCTACGGAGTACCTGGTGAGTTTTGTGTTTGGGGAGTCAACTTTAAGCTGTTTTCACCCAGGATGATTTATTTATTTATATGGGGGATTAGGGAAATCTTACAGATAGTTTTAAAGTAAATACACATCTGCATGTAATTCAATATACCATAGACTCATATATATTAAGTGTGCTGGGGCTGGGGCTATTCCAATTTCAATCTATGTTTCTATGTTACACAGTAAAAATATATTTAATTTAATTTTATTTTCTATAACAATGTTTATATTGTTTGCTTTTAACATTTATTTTCTATAGGACTCTTGGAGCAGGTCAGCTTCTCCCATATGTTCTGCAGAGGCAGGTGGAAAGGGAATAGTCAGCAAAAAGACTGAGGCAGACAAACAGGATATAAGTAAAAGCCTCAAAAAAGAGATTGAAAAGGCAGAATGCATAGGTAGGGAGAGAGTAGCTTTGATCTCTTAAGGGACAGTTTTTGAAAATATTTGGGGCAGATTTATCAAACTGTGAGATTAGCGCCACTCACCACAAAAAAACACACTTTCTATTGATTCCTATGGGATTTTAAGAATGGGTGAAAGTTTGCGTTCACCATTTGATAAATACACTTCTGTCCCTATAGTGTGTACAGCTTTATAAACAAGCATGATCACAATTCCCAGTTAGAAAATTGCACTAAAGATATATGTTAAA
Source organism: Xenopus petersii (assembly GCA_038501925.1). Classification (NCBI taxonomy): domain Eukaryota; kingdom Metazoa; phylum Chordata; class Amphibia; order Anura; family Pipidae; genus Xenopus; species Xenopus petersii. Next base: position 44,721,765 of record CM076684.1, on the reverse strand, counting down.
TCTATCCATTGTATATATAAACATCCTAGACATAACAATTAATTACTATCATTGTATGGCGACTGAGGGTATAGAATTTTCCTTTTCCTGATGGTCTCACCAGCCAGGTGGTCACCTAGAGTACCCATATCAAGTATTATGGCTTAACAAATATTCTGTAATGGTTCTGAATAAGAGGCCATTGTTTTAATGTCACCAAAATCAGCAAGCTTAGGTCTTTATTTATACACACGTAAAGCCGGAATCACTCGGATCTGAACTAACATTTGTGTTCTTTTTAATCAGGAACATCAAAGAAAAAGAATTATTTCCATGATATTATAGAAAGAATTGATAGTGCCCTGAACCAGACAGAGGTTAACGCAAGGTAATTACACAAAATATGTTTGTTGTGCCTTAGGGGCGATTTGGGGAGATTTAGTCGCCTGGCGACTAATTGCCTAGTCTTTGCGGCGACCAATCTCCCCAAATGCTTTGCCTTGCACCGGCTAAAATAAAAAATTGTCTGCGGCATGGCACACGCGTCGATTCGTAATCCGAAGCCGCCCGAAGTTGCCGCACGAATAAGAAGCGATGCATGTGCCATGCCGCAGGCGATTTTGCATTTTAGCCGGTGCAAGAAAGAGGTAAGGCATTTGGGGAGATTGGTCGCCGCAAAGATGAGGCGATTAGTCGCCAGGCGACTAAATCTCCCCAAATCGCCCAGTGTGACCTTACCCTTAAGAATGGCAAGTTGCATGAGATCTTGCTCATATATGTTTTATTACAAACCCCTACTTAGGTTTGGATATCCTGTAATGTATATTGTTGTCCATGATAACACTGACACACACATGAGCCACAGGTTTAACTAAATATATTTATTTAACTTCAGGCTTGTGCAAGGAACCCCACCATCTATTGACGATTTCCAGCTTCAATCGGTTCTTGGCGAGGGTGCATTTGGAAAAGTGAGTAATCCTGTCTCTATATAAAATTATTATTTTTATGATTATATTTATGCTGATATAGGCATTTAATAATTAAACCATATGGCTAGGATCATAGGGGAGTTGGACACCATGACAAAGTGTTGGGTTCCTCTATTGCTGCAGGTTGTTAAGGCCAAAGAAGTCTCTGGTCACTCTGCAGTCTGGCCTAAGCATCTGTAATATGTATTTTCACACTACTGATACATGGATATAGCTGTAGCACCAAACATGTTTTGTATTTTACTCAATGTTACTTTCTTATTTCAGGTCTTTCGGGCACAACACAGAAGAACAGGAAAGCTTGTCGCGCTTAAAGCAATAGAAAAGCATGATTTCAATAGCTTTGATACATTTAGTAGGTATGTAGATTATTTAACACCCACTAAATCAATTCTATGTGTATAACATGTTAATTTGTGTGTAATTGTCAATGATTTTTTTCCCCAGTCTTGTCCTGGAGCAGCGTATACTCCTGCAAGCGAGGAAGGAAAGTTGCCATTTCCTCATTGGACTCGTTGCCTCCTTCCAGACAGAGCATCATATGTGCTTTGCTATGGACTGTGCAGAAGGAGGGGATTTGGACTCCCTGTTGGGTAAAGAAAGATTATCACTGGAGACAACAACGTAAGTACTACTGAGCTTTTAGGAAGGTGGCCATGGGTGATGTCCCCACCAATGACCATAAAATATAGCATTACTATGGGGGTAATTAATAGATTCAATGTTTGCTTCTTTATCAATATGGGAGACGTCCCAATGATTTTTCGATGTGTGCTGGGTTTAGGGCCATACCCCAAAGTTTTCTGAGTTTTCGAGATGAAAAAATATCATATGAAAAAATCAGAAAAATTCGTGAAAATCTGTTTTTTTTTCCTGCAAAGCAAGTTTTAGGGAAAATTTTATTATAAATAAGCATAAAAAACCAGAGCGGATTTGATCTGAGTTTGTAGCAGAAAATATTGAGATAAATTCGGACTTTGATAAATAACCCCCATAGATTGATGCAAAATGAATATAACTATTATTTTTTTTATCTTTGCAGATTTTATTCGGCCTGCATTGTGCTTGGCCTGAAGTTCTTACACGAACACAACATTGCCCATTTGTAAGTATCAATGAATATTACAGAGAAGAGCCTTAGTCCAAGAAATTGCTACATTATTTAGATAATAAACATATACATATATATATATTTTTTTTTTAATGAGTTAAACAGTATACTATAATGTTTTTTCTGTTTTAATGCAGGGATTTAAAGCCAGAAAATATCCTGTTAGATCGTGACGGATATGCAAAAATTGCAGACTATGGGCTTAGCAAAGAAGGTAATATAACAAGTGCAGTGCACAGCAGCAACACTACTCAGTCAATTAATACAATCTTTTTATAGATGAATGATTTAACCTATTGTTCTCATTGTACTTTAGGAATGACCTTTGATACTGTAGCCTACGGCGACTGTGGTACTCTCTATTACTCGGCCCCAGAAATACTTAAAGAAGAAAGCTACAAAAGATCAGCAGACTGGTGGTCACTGGGCATTATCATTTATAAAATGCTTCATGGAAGGGTAAGTATCCATTCAAAATAAGAAATTAGGTAATCACCTAAGACAAAGCGTCATTATATCTGTTTCTACAACATACTTGTACTTTAATTTGTATTATTGGGCAGACCTCCGATTTCTAACCAAAACTTTTTGTTTTGACAGTTGCCATTTGCAGCAAAGTGTATATATGACATTATACGACTGATTACCAGCTCAGAGCCAACCTATTCTGAAGAACTAACTGTGGAATCCCATAGTATTTTAGTAAATGTGAGTTTCATCACCATATACTGTAACATGGCATATGCACTTGTACTTTGAAATTTGGTTTATTCATTGCATTACTCTTCTTTTCCACTGTATAACATTCACATGCTACAGTATTAGTACTGACCACAGCAACCACCATTTTTTATGGCTGACTTTATGCATTTTTTTAAGGTGATTTCTTAAAAATATATACTATTTTACCATTCAGGTCACTTCTGTATGAGGGGCAATGACCTTACTTACCAGTAAATAGAGTAACAAGTTTGATAAGAAAAACATAAAACTGCAATTGAGCTCATTAACCCCAATTAAAATAAAAGTTAGCGGTGACATTATTGTAGCATGTCATAATCAATAGTCTACTAATACTTATTTTAGATGAATCTCCTAGATAACCCAGTTTCATACATAAATACCATTGATATTGGTATATTGTGCTGTACTATAAGCTTCTGTTTGTGTAACAACAATTTGTTTTGCAGCTCTTGAAGAAAAATCCTAATGATCGCCTTGGAGCTGGTGAATATGGTACTGAGGATGTAATGAACAGTACTTTCTTCAAGGTATGTCATTTAGGCATCTTTTATGGTAGCCACTTTTGTAATGATTACGGTGGGTGCATCTGTTTAATTATTAGCTCATACCTGGTAGAGGTATAGGATATTTTATCCTGAATGCTCAGGACCTGGGGGTTTCCATATAATGGATCTGACCCTTATTTGGATCACCATACCTTAAGGGCTTTAGCACACGGGCAGATTCGGGGAAATTTAGTCGTCTGGTGACTAATCGCTGCTTCTTTGGGGCATGAATCTCCCCGAACTGCCTTCCACCTGCTAAAATGAAAAATCACCTGCGGCAATGCACTAGCGGCTCTTCGATTTCCAAGGTCGACCAAAGTTGCCTCACAAGGAAACTTTGGGCGACTGTGGAAATCGAGTGCATTGCTGTAGCGATTTTTAATTTTAGCAAGCGGAAAGCAGTTCCGGGAGATTGACGCCACGAAGAAGAGGTGAATAGTTGCCAGCTGAATAAATCTCCCCAAATCTGCCCGTGTGCTAAAGCCCTTAGTCTACTAAACATCTTTAAACATAATATAAACTTAATAGGATTGTTTTTCCACCAATAAACAAGCCATTGTTTTATCCATACAGAGAAATTGTAACTGTTTTTAAAAATTTATTTAATGGACCCTATAGGGGATGCCTTCCCTTAATTCCGAGCTTTTTGGATAACACATTTCTGTATACCGGCCCAGTTACCTGTATATGCATATCTACATACTCTAATTAGACTAATAAAATATTATTTCTCCTGTTTTATAGGAAATGGACTGGGAGGCTCTTATGAGAAAACAAATCCAGGGCCCACATATTCCTGAAGAGAAGATGACTGAATTTGCAGACCAATCTGAATCCCTTAAATTGAAAGTTAATATAATACCAGAACCACTGTGGGAAGACGCTAAAATGGCCTTAAATGATCTTGAATATGCTGCAAGTTCATTAGATGCTGAAATGGAAGAGTATAAAGCTTAGACAAGATGAATCGCCTTCATATAAAGTTTTATTAAATTTTTAAATATTACATACAAATAAACATTTATAATAATACAACTATTGTGCATTGCCGTCTATATACATTCAAGGATATGTCTACAACTTTCTTTAAAAAGAACAATATATATAAATATCTCTACAATAGCAATATTAGAGCTCAGCAATATATTGTGGGATAACAGGATCCATGGGGCAGATTCACTAAAGGACGAAGTGACTAACCCTTGCGACAATTCGCTAGCGTTACCATCTGCAGGAACATCGCCTATTCACTAAAAGGCGCAGGCGTCAATTCGCTAACGAAAGAGACCGTCGCTAGCATTCGTTCCCCATAAAAACCTATTGGTCAACTGTCAAGAAGTAGAATGGGGCTAGTGATGTGCGGGTTGGATTTTACCCACACCCAAGCAGAACCTGCCCTCCCTCCACCCCCGCCTGCCCTCGCCCGATTTCCGGGTTCCTTTTATAGACCTGTGCCGCTCCGCCAATGACATCCCAAATGGGCCGTCGTGAGCAAGCTATAAAAGTGGCAGTGTAAGGTGGCAAATGGGATGCGAGGTCAGCCCCAACCCGCCCGACCCGTGAGTATTGGGCCAGCCCGCACATCATTAAATGGGGCCCCGATAAATAATAATCGTCCTGGGCATACATGACCATGGCCCTTTTTCTCCCAGTCAAACACCATAATGCTGAAACTCCACCCACAATTGTACTTTTAGGATCATCTGCTATGGAACCCCTGACCTCAGTACCCTCTGCACCAGGCCGGGAATGGCAATCTTTGTGTTCTGGCAAATGTCAGAAGGGCTGCTGTAAAATGTCATAGAAAATCACTATTTAGTGGGCTGGTGGGAGCTGATTGGGCTTCTGTGTACTTGAAATTCCAGTGCCTATTTTGGCTCCCAGTCCAGACCTGCTCTGCACCCCCTTGAAGGCAGCCCTGCTTATGGATTCCAACATAGGCATGACTTGAATCAAGCTTGTGTTGCATGATGGGTATACCACAAAGGTATCTACCATACAGATCTGCTGTCAGTGGAACAAACCACAAGTATATACATTTTTGGATGGAGAGTCTGAAGGCCATTTTCCATTTCTGCTTGTGACTCTACAGCATCCTAGACTTCATTCAACCCATGATGCACACCGAAATATCCGTTTTGCATCTAAACTGACTTGTAATTGCAATCTCCCCATTTGTCCAATGAGATCAAAATGTCACCAAAGGTAGACTGGCAACACTCCAGCTTGTGTAATCAGCTTAAAGGGGTAGTTTACCTTTAAATTATCTTTTAATATGATGTAGAGACTGATATTCTGAGACAGTTTGCAATAGGTTTACATTTCTTAGCATTTTTTGTTTTTTATTCAGCTTTTTTTTAGCAGCTCTCCAGTTGGTTATTTCAGCAATATTGTTGCTAGGGTCCCCATTACCCTAGCAACCATGCATTGATTTGAATAAGAGACTGGAATATGAATAGGAGAGGGCCTGAATAAAAAGATGAGTAATAAACATTTGCAATAACAATACATTTCTAGCCTCACAGAGAATTTATTTTTTTAGATAGGGTCAGTGACTTCTGTTTGAAAGCTGGAAAGAGCCAGAAGAAGGCAAATAATTCAAAAAATATATTTAAAAAAAATGAAGGCCAGTTGAAAAGTTGCTTATAAGTCTATGACATACACAAAATGAAACTTAAAGGTGAACCTCATTTAAAGTGTACCTAAAGTCATATGTAAATTAACTTTCTCTTCTGAGCACCATTTTAGTTGTTTTATTCGCCGAATAGCAAGCTTTTAGCTTAGCAGCTCTCTCTCAACATTGGTGTGCCAAGGACCCAAAAGGGAATATAGTCTCAGTCTGCAGGTCATTATACTTGAAATGTAAATTAGCATAATTTATCTTGATGAAACTTTGATTTAGTGGCACTTCCTAGTCAATAAAGTTGTGGTTAGTGATTCATGCTTGTTGCCATGGCAACAACATTGGCATTGTGATGTCATAATCAATGTAGCATTATGATGTCATAATCAATTTAGCATTGTGATGTCATAATCAGTTTAGCATTATGATGTCATAATCAATTTAGCATTGTGATGTCATAATCAATTTACCATTATGTCACAATGATCACAGCTGATTTGATCTAGTTTCATCCAGATCAGTGCCAGTTGCTGTTTAGTCACTGATTAGTTCACATCGTCGACTATTTGGTGCTAATCAGCAATTTCATCAATAGAACAATTTCTTTAACAATCACAACCAACTATATTTGTAAGGATATTACATATTTTAATATTTAATGCCATTACATTTAAAATGTTAATTAGTATAATTTATCTTGATAAAACTGTGATTCACTAGTCAATAGACTAGCTGTTTAGCTATAGGCCAGTTGACTTTGAAACCCTTTGGTAATATCAGCAATTTTATCAAAATCCCCATTAATTTTACATTATTTATAACATCTGTTACACTTTTATTATTTAAAATTTATGTTCAGTTTGAAAACATGGAAGAAATGTCATAACCAACTAATATAACTATTAAAAACAGTCTGAGACATTATCCATCATCCTATTGGCTAGAAACTTTTAATTAACCCCTTTTTTATTAAGATTAACCATTGAAAGAATTTAACAGAACCATAATTACAGTATAAATATTTTTGTTTCCATTTAGGAATAGCAACAATGTTTAAAAGACTCAGAAAACGATTTAGAAACACCTTAACATGTAATGGAAAGGTAAGGCTGAAACTTTTCTCTTTAATAGTCATTGAAAAGTACTGGATGAGCTGCTAAGGTTTTATGTCATAGAAAAGGATAGTTATGTGTTTAATTAAATAGGAGGTAAATACGTTTTTTTCTTTTCTGTAAGATAGCAACATTTATACACTGCCAATATCTTGGTAGAATAGCTCTCCAACCATAGTCAACAATTCAGAAATTCATCATAAAAAATGCAGTTCTAAGAGCATAGTACATTGGGGGTTTTTTTGAAGATTTTAATACTTGGATGCTTAATTAATATATTTTATATTTATATAGAAATCTAGATGCGGCACAATTGAAAGTGAACCCATCGATAGATCCATTAATTCTACAGATCTTACAAGTAAACTGCATAAAGAACACATACAGAATGCAGAAAATAAACCGAGACAGAGAGAAGTAAGTATAATCAGGGAAGCTCTAGTGAATGACGCCAGAAATGAAGCCAAAATATTTGGAACACAGCAGAAACTGAGAATGCTAGAGAAAGAAAAATGGAAAATTCCAGAAAAGGAAATCCAAAACGAAGGCGAGAAAGAGAGAATGCAACGGTGCTTGAGAAATATGCTAATTAAGGAACAGGTACAAAGTTTTGAGAAGCAAACCCAAGAGAAAGCTACTGAACAGATAGAGAAGCACAAAATGAACAATGTGCTACTTACGGAGAGAATTAAAATTCTAGAGAAAGAAACCCAAGAGGAAGCCTTGAGACAGATGCTGAAGCATAAAACAGACAATATTCTTCTTTTGGAAAAAATTCAAATTCTAAAGAAAGAAGCCAATAAGAAAGCCAATGAATGTATAAAGAAACGCAATATGCCGTTTAATGAGAGAATGAAAATACTAAAGGAAGAAGCCCAGAAAAAGAAGGTTAGTTTTATGCTTTGAAGCTTCATACCAAATTATAAGTCATGTTCATATTAATGCAGTTTGTATTAAAATCTTCCCATTAAATACTTTTTTTACAGTTTGAAACCATAACCAAACAAGAAAATGAATTATTTGGTCTGAAAAAAGAGATAGAACGTAGTGAAGTGAAAGAGATTGAAAAAAGAAAATCTCTAGAGGAAGAAGGCCAGAGAAAGAAGGTAAGTTTTATGCTTTGGAAGCCTTATCACAAATTATAAGTCATATTCATAGAATTTAAAGTAGCAGATATGTTGTCTTTATGTGTATTATGTCAATTTTACTCTTAGTATAACAAGAGTTCCTCCAGTTGTCATTATACTGCGGTTTGTATTAACATTTTCCCATTGAATACTTTATTCACAGGGTGAAATCATAACCAACCAAGAAAATGAATTCTTCAGACAGGAAAAAGAGAAGGAACGAAGTGAAGTAAAAGAGATTGGAGACGGAACATCTCTAGAGGAAGAAGCCCCAATGTTTTCATGTACAGTGTTTTTATTATTTCTTTTTGAGTTTTCTTCCTATTATTCACTTTACTCTACAGTAGTAGCAATGCAACTTATTTAGTACAGTCACATTCTGTGACATTGCTGAAATAAAAATCTGAATACTTTCTAGTGCAAAATAAATGTATTGTATTTAAACCTCAATTTCTTATTTTGTTTTCAGGTCGTTCCAAGCTCTCGTCTGAGTATTTTTCTGCTACGGAGTACCTGGTGAGTTTTGTGTTTGGGGAGTCAACTTTAAGCTGTTTTCACCCAGGATGATTTATTTATTTATATGGGGGATTAGGGAAATCTTACAGATAGTTTTAAAGTAAATACACATCTGCATGTAATTCAATATACCATAGACTCATATATATTAAGTGTGCTGGGGCTGGGGCTATTCCAATTTCAATCTATGTTTCTATGTTACACAGTAAAAATATATTTAATTTAATTTTATTTTCTATAACAATGTTTATATTGTTTGCTTTTAACATTTATTTTCTATAGGACTCTTGGAGCAGGTCAGCTTCTCCCATATGTTCTGCAGAGGCAGGTGGAAAGGGAATAGTCAGCAAAAAGACTGAGGCAGACAAACAGGATATAAGTAAAAGCCTCAAAAAAGAGATTGAAAAGGCAGAATGCATAGGTAGGGAGAGAGTAGCTTTGATCTCTTAAGGGACAGTTTTTGAAAATATTTGGGGCAGATTTATCAAACTGTGAGATTAGCGCCACTCACCACAAAAAAACACACTTTCTATTGATTCCTATGGGATTTTAAGAATGGGTGAAAGTTTGCGTTCACCATTTGATAAATACACTTCTGTCCCTATAGTGTGTACAGCTTTATAAACAAGCATGATCACAATTCCCAGTTAGAAAATTGCACTAAAGATATATGTTAAATCTATCCATTGTATATATAAACATCCTAGACATAACAATTAATTACTATCATTGTATGGCGACTGAGGGTATAGAATTTTCCTTTTCCTGATGGTCTCACCAGCCAGGTGGTCACCTAGAGTACCCATATCAAGTATTATGGCTTAACAAATATTCTGTAATGGTTCTGAATAAGAGGCCATTGTTTTAATGTCACCAAAATCAGCAAGCTTAGGTCTTTATTTATACACACGTAAAGCCGGAATCACTCGGATCTGAACTAACATTTGTGTTCTTTTTAATCAGGAACATCAAAGAAAAAGAATTATTTCCATGATATTATAGAAAGAATTGATAGTGCCCTGAACCAGACAGAGGTTAACGCAAGGTAATTACACAAAATATGTTTGTTGTGCCTTAGGGGCGATTTGGGGAGATTTAGTCGCCTGGCGACTAATTGCCTAGTCTTTGCGGCGACCAATCTCCCCAAATGCTTTGCCTTGCACCGGCTAAAATAAAAAATTGTCTGCGGCATGGCACACGCGTCGATTCGTAATCCGAAGCCGCCCGAAGTTGCCGCACGAATAAGAAGCGATGCATGTGCCATGCCGCAGGCGATTTTGCATTTTAGCCGGTGCAAGAAAGAGGTAAGGCATTTGGGGAGATTGGTCGCCGCAAAGATGAGGCGATTAGTCGCCAGGCGACTAAATCTCCCCAAATCGCCCAGTGTGACCTTACCCTTAAGAATGGCAAGTTGCATGAGATCTTGCTCATATATGTTTTATTACAAACCCCTACTTAGGTTTGGATATCCTGTAATGTATATTGTTGTCCATGATAACACTGACACACACATGAGCCACAGGTTTAACTAAATATATTTATTTAACTTCAGGCTTGTGCAAGGAACCCCACCATCTATTGACGATTTCCAGCTTCAATCGGTTCTTGGCGAGGGTGCATTTGGAAAAGTGAGTAATCCTGTCTCTATATAAAATTATTATTTTTATGATTATATTTATGCTGATATAGGCATTTAATAATTAAACCATATGGCTAGGATCATAGGGGAGTTGGACACCATGACAAAGTGTTGGGTTCCTCTATTGCTGCAGGTTGTTAAGGCCAAAGAAGTCTCTGGTCACTCTGCAGTCTGGCCTAAGCATCTGTAATATGTATTTTCACACTACTGATACATGGATATAGCTGTAGCACCAAACATGTTTTGTATTTTACTCAATGTTACTTTCTTATTTCAGGTCTTTCGGGCACAACACAGAAGAACAGGAAAGCTTGTCGCGCTTAAAGCAATAGAAAAGCATGATTTCAATAGCTTTGATACATTTAGTAGGTATGTAGATTATTTAACACCCACTAAATCAATTCTATGTGTATAACATGTTAATTTGTGTGTAATTGTCAATGATTTTTTTCCCCAGTCTTGTCCTGGAGCAGCGTATACTCCTGCAAGCGAGGAAGGAAAGTTGCCATTTCCTCATTGGACTCGTTGCCTCCTTCCAGACAGAGCATCATATGTGCTTTGCTATGGACTGTGCAGAAGGAGGGGATTTGGACTCCCTGTTGGGTAAAGAAAGATTATCACTGGAGACAACAACGTAAGTACTACTGAGCTTTTAGGAAGGTGGCCATGGGTGATGTCCCCACCAATGACCATAAAATATAGCATTACTATGGGGGTAATTAATAGATTCAATGTTTGCTTCTTTATCAATATGGGAGACGTCCCAATGATTTTTCGATGTGTGCTGGGTTTAGGGCCATACCCCAAAGTTTTCTGAGTTTTCGAGATGAAAAAATATCATATGAAAAAATCAGAAAAATTCGTGAAAATCTGTTTTTTTTTCCTGCAAAGCAAGTTTTAGGGAAAATTTTATTATAAATAAGCATAAAAAACCAGAGCGGATTTGATCTGAGTTTGTAGCAGAAAATATTGAGATAAATTCGGACTTTGATAAATAACCCCCATAGATTGATGCAAAATGAATATAACTATTATTTTTTTTATCTTTGCAGATTTTATTCGGCCTGCATTGTGCTTGGCCTGAAGTTCTTACACGAACACAACATTGCCCATTTGTAAGTATCAATGAATATTACAGAGAAGAGCCTTAGTCCAAGAAATTGCTACATTATTTAGATAATAAACATATACATATATATATATTTTTTTTTTAATGAGTTAAACAGTATACTATAATGTTTTTTCTGTTTTAATGCAGGGATTTAAAGCCAGAAAATATCCTGTTAGATCGTGACGGATATGCAAAAATTGCAGACTATGGGCTTAGCAAAGAAGGTAATATAACAAGTGCAGTGCACAGCAGCAACACTACTCAGTCAATTAATACAATCTTTTTATAGATGAATGATTTAACCTATTGTTCTCATTGTACTTTAGGAATGACCTTTGATACTGTAGCCTACGGCGACTGTGGTACTCTCTATTACTCGGCCCCAGAAATACTTAAAGAAGAAAGCTACAAAAGATCAGCAGACTGGTGGTCACTGGGCATTATCATTTATAAAATGCTTCATGGAAGGGTAAGTATCCATTCAAAATAAGAAATTAGGTAATCACCTAAGACAAAGCGTCATTATATCTGTTTCTACAACATACTTGTACTTTAATTTGTATTATTGGGCAGACCTCCGATTTCTAACCAAAACTTTTTGTTTTGACAGTTGCCATTTGCAGCAAAGTGTATATATGACATTATACGACTGATTACCAGCTCAGAGCCAACCTATTCTGAAGAACTAACTGTGGAATCCCATAGTATTTTAGTAAATGTGAGTTTTATCACCATATACTGTAATATGGCATATGCATTTGTACTTTGAAATTTGGTTTATTCATTGCATTACTCTTCTTTTCCACTGTATAACATTCACATGCTACAGTATTAGTACTGACCACAGCAACCACCATTTTTTATGGCTGACTTTATGCATTTTTTTAAGGTGATTTCTTAAAAATATATACTATTTTACCATTCAGGTCACTTCTGTATGAGGGGCAATGACCTTACTTACCAGTAAATAGAGTAACAAGTTTGATAAGAAAAACATAAAACTGCAATTGAGCTCATTAACCCCAATTAAAATAAACGTTAGCGGTGACATTATTGTAGCATGTCATAATCAATAGTCTACTAATACTTATTTTAGATGAATCTCCTAGATAACCCTGTTTCATACATAAATACCATTGATATTGGTATATTGTGCTGTACTATAAGCTTCTGTTTGTGTAACAACAATTTGTTTTGCAGCTCTTGAAGAAAAATCCAAATGATCGCCTTGGAGCTGGTGAATATGGTACTGAGGATATAATGAACAGTACTTTCTTCAAGGTATGTCATTTAGGCATCTTTTATGGTAGCCACTTTTGTAATGATTATGGTGGGTGCATCTGTTTAATTATTAGCTCATACCTGGTAGAGGTATAGGATATTTTATCCTGAATGCTCAGGACCTGGGGGTTTCCATATAATGGATCTGACCCTTATTTGGATCACCATACCTTAAGGGCTTTAGCACACGGGCAGATTCGGGGAAATTTAGTCGTCTGGCAACTAATCGCTGCTTCTTTGGGGCATGAATCTCCCCGAACTGCCTTCCACCTGCTAAAATGAAAAATCGCCCGCGGCAATGCACTAGCGGCTCTTCGATTTCCAATGTCGTCCAAAGCTGCCTCATAAGGAAACTTTGGGCGACTGTGGAAATCGAGTGCATTGCTGTAGCGATTTTTAATTTTAGCAAGCGGAAGGTAGTTCGGGGAGATTGACGCCACGAAGAAGAGGTGAATAGTTGCCAGCTGAATAAATCTCCCCGAATCTGCCCGTGTGCTAAAGCCCTTAGTCTACTAAACTTCTTTAGACATAATATAAACTTAATAGGATTGTTTTTCCACCAATAAACAAGCCATTGTTTTATCCATACAGAGAAATTGTAACTGTTATTGAAAATTTATTTAATGGACCCTATAGGGGATGCCTTCATTTAATTTCCAGCTTTTTGGATAACACATTTCTGTATACCGGCCCAGTTACCTGTATATGCATATCTACATACTCTAATTAGACGAATAAAATATTATTTCTCCTGTTTTATAGGAAATGGACTGGGAGGCTCTTATGAGAAAACAAATCCAGGGCCCACATATTCCTGAAGAGAAGATGACTGAATTTGCAGACCAATCTGAATCCCTTAAATTGGAAGTGAATATAATACCAGAACCACTGTGGGAAGACGCTAAAATGGCCTTAAATGAGCTTGAATATGCTGCAAGTTCATTAGATGCTGAAATGGAAGAGTATAAAGCTTAGACAAGATGAATCGCCTTCATATAAAGGATTTGTTTTAAAAATTTTAAATATTACATACAAATAAACATTTATAATAATACAACTATTGTGCATTGCCGTCTATATACATTCAAGGATATGTCTACAACTTTCTTTAAAAAGAACAATATATATAAATATCTCTACAATAGCAATATTAGAGCTCAGCAATATATTGTGGGATAACAGGATCCATGGGGCAGATTCACTAAAGGACGAGGTGACTAACCCTAGCGACAATTCGCTAGCGTTACCATCTGCAGGAACATCGCCTATTCACTAACAGGCGCAGGCGTCAATTCGCTAACAAAAGAGACCGTCGCTAGCATTCGTTCCCCATAAAAACCTATTGGTCAACTGTCAAGAAGTAGAATGGGGCTAGTGATGTGTGGGTTGGATTTTACCCACACCCAAGCAGAACCTGCCCTCCCTCCACCCCCGCCTGCCCTTGCCCGATTTCCGGGTTCCTTTTATAGACCTGTGCCGCTCCGCCAATGACATCCCAAATGGGCCGTGGTGAGCAAGCTATAAAAGTGGCAGTGTAAGGTGGCAAATGGGATGCGAGGTCAGCCCCAACCCGCCCAACCCGTGGGTATTGGGCCAGCCCGCACATCATTAAATGGGGCCCCGATAAATAATAATCGTCCTGGGCATACATGACCATGGCTCTTTTTCTCCCAGTCAAACACCATAATGCTGAAACTCCACCCACAATTGTACTTTTAGGATCATCTGCTATGGAACCCCTGACCTCAGTACCCTCTGCACCAGGCCGGGAATGGCAATCTGTGTGTTCTGGCAAATGTCAGAAGGGCTGCTGTAAAATGTCATAGAAAATCACTATTTAGTGGGCTGGTGGGAGCTGATTGGGCAGAAGCCCAATTTCTGTGTACTTGAAATTCCAGGGCCTATTTTGGCTCCCAGTCCAGACCTGCTCTGCACCCCCTTGAAGGCAGCTCTGCTTATGGATTCCAACATAGGCATGACTTGAATCAAGCTTGTGTTGCATGATGGGTATACCACAAAGGTATCTACCACACAGATCTGCTATCAGTGGAACAAACCACAAGTGTATACATTTTTGGATGGAGAGTCTGAAGGCCATTTTCCATTTCTGCTTGTGACTCTACAGCATCCTAGACTTCATTCAACCCATGATGCACACTGAAATATCCATTTTGCATCTAAACTGACTTGTAATTGCAATCTCCCCATTTGTCCAATGAGATCAAAATGTCACCAAAGGTAGACTGGCAACACTCCAGCTTGTGTAATCAGCTTAAAGGGGTAGTTTACCTTTAAATTATCTTTTAATATGATGTAGAGACTGATATTCTGAGACAATTTGCAATAGGTTTACATTTCTTAGCATTTTTCGTTTTTTTTATTCATCTTTTTTTTAAGCAGCTCTCCAGTTGGTTTTTTCAGCAATATTGTTGCTAGGGTCCCCATTACCCTAGCAACCATGCATTGATTTGAATAAGAGACTGGAATATGAATAGGAGAGGGCCTGAATAAAAAAATGAGTAATAAACATTTGCAATAACAATACATTTATAGCCTCACAGAGAATTTTTGTTTTTTAGATAGGGTCAGTGACTTCCGTTTGAAAGCTGGAAAGAGCCAGACGAAGGCAAATAATTCAAAAAATATATTTAAAAAAAATGAAGGCCAGTTGAAAAGTTGCTTATAATTAGCCATTCTATGACATACACAAAATGAAACTTAAAGGTGAACCTCTTTTAAAGTGTACCTAAAGTCATATGTAAATTAACTTTCTCTTCTGAGCACCATTTTAGTTGTTTTATTCACCGAATAGCAAGCTTTTAGCTTAGCAGCTCTCTCTCAACATTGGTGTGCCAAGGACCCAAAAGGGAATATAGTCTCAGTCTGCAGGTCATTATACTTGAAATATAAATTAGCATAATTTATCTTGATGAAACTTTGATTTAGTGGCACTTCCTAGTCAATAAAGTTGTGGTTAGTGATTCATGCTTGTTGCCATGGCAACAACATTGGCATTGTGATGTCATAATCAATGTAGCATTATGATGTCATAATCAATTTAGCATGGTGATGTCATAATCAATTTAGCATTATGATGTCATAATCAATTTAGCATTGTGATGTCATAATCAATTTAGCATTATGTCACAATGATCACAGCTGATTTGATCTAGTTTCATCCAGATCAGTGCCAGTTGCTGTTTAGTCACTGATTAGTTCACATCATCGACTATTTGGTGCTAATCAGCAATTTCATCAATAGAACAATTTCTTTAACAATCACAACCAACTATATTTGTAAGGATATTACATATTTTAATATTTAATGCCATTACATTTAAAATGTTAATTAGTATAATTTATCTTGATAAAACTGTGATTCACTAGTCAATAGACTAGCTGTTTAGCTATAGGCCAGTTGACTTTGAAACCCTTTGGTAATATCAGCAATTTTATCAAAATCCCCATTAATTTTACATTATTTATAACATCTGTTACACTTTTATTATTTAAAATGTATGTTCAGTTTGAAATCATGGAAGAAATGTCATAAACAACTAATATAACTATTAAAAACAGTCTGAGACATTATCCATCATCCTATTGGCTAGAAACTTTTAATTAACCCCTTTTTTATTAAGATTAACCATTGAAAGAATTTAACAGAACCATAATTACAGTATAAATATTTTTGTTTCCATTTAGGAATAGCAACAATGTTTAAAAGACTCAGAAAACGATTTAGAAACACCTTAACATGTAATAGAAAGGTAAGGCTGAAACTTTTCTCTTTAATAGTCATTGAAAAGTACTGGATGAGCTGCTAAGGTTTTATGTCATAGAAAAGGATAGTTATGTGTTTAATTAAATAGGAGGTAAATACGTTTTTTCTTTTCTGTAAGATAGCAACATTTGTACACTGCCAATATCTTGGTAGAATAGCTCTCCAACCATAGTCAACAATTCAGAAATTCATCATTAAAAATGCAGTTCTAAGAGCATAGTACATTGGGGTTTTTTTTGAAGATAATACTTGGATGCTTAATTAATATATTTTATATTTATATAGAAATCTAGATGCGGCACAATTGAAAGTGAACCCATCGATAGATCCATTGATTCTACAGATCTTACAAGTAAACTGCATAAAGAACACATACAGAATGCAGGAAATAAACCGAGACAGAGAGAAGTAAGTATAATCCGGGAAGCTCTAGTGAATGACGCCAGAAATGAAGCCAAAATATTTGGAACACAGCAGAAACTGAGAATGCTAGAGAAAGAAAAATGGAAAATTCCAGAAAAGGAAATCCAAAACGAAGGCGAGAAAGAGAGAATGCAACGGTGCTTGAGAAATATGCTAATTAAGGAACAGGTACAAAGTTTTGAGAAGCAAGCCCAAGAGAAAGCTACTGAACAGATAGAGAAGCACAAAATAAACAATGTGCTACTTACAGAGAGAATTAAAATTCTAGAGAAAGAAACCCAAGAGGAAGCCTTGCGACAGATGCTGAAGCATAAAACAGACAATATTCTTCTTTTGGAAAAAATTCAAATTCTAAAGAAAGAATCCAATAAGAAAGCCAATGAATGTATAAAGAAACGCAATATGCCATTCAATGAGAGAATGAATATACTAAAGGAAGAAGCCCAGAAAAAGAAGGTTAGTTTTATGCTTTGAAGCTTCATACAAAATTATAAGTCATGTTCATATTAATGCAGTTTGTATTAAAATCTTCCCATTAAATACTTTTTTTACAGTTTGAAACCATAACCAAACAAGAAAATGAATTATTTGGTCTGAAAAAAGAGATAGAACTTAGTGAAGTGAAAGAGATTGAAAAAAGAAAATCTCTAGAGGAAGAAGGCCAGAGAAAGAAGGTAAGTTTTATGCTTTGGAAGCCTTATCACAAATTATAAGTCATATTCATAGAATTTAAAGTAGCAGGTATGTTGTCTTTATGTGAATTATGTCAATTTTACTCTTAGTATAACAAGAGTTCCTCCAGTTGTCATTATACTGCGGTTTGTATTAACATTTTCCCATTGAATACTTTATTCACAGGGTGAAATCATAACCAACCAAGAAAATGAATTCTTCAGACAGGAAAAAGAGAAGGAACGAAGTGAAGTAAAAGAGATTGGAGAAGGAACATCTCTAGAGGAAGAAGCCCCAATGTTTTCATGTACAGTGTTTTTATTATTTCTTTTTGAGTTTTCTTCCTATTATTCAGTTTACTCTACAGTAGTAGCAATGCAACCTATTTAGTACAGTCACATTCTGTGACATTGCTGAAATAAAAATCTGAATACTTTTCTAGTGCAAAATAAATGTATTGTATTTAAACCTCAATTTCTTATTTTGTTTTCAGGTCGTTCCAAGCTGTCGTCTGAGTATTTTTCTGCTACGGAGTACCTGGTGAGTTTTGTGTTTGGGGAGTCAACTTTAAGATGATTTATTTATTTATATGGGGGATTAGGGAAATCTTACAGATAGTTTTAAAGTAAATACACATCTGCATGTAATTCAATATACCATATACTCATATATATTAAGTGTGCTGGGGCTGGGGTTATTCCAATTTCAATCTATGTTTCAATGTTACACAGTAAAAATATATTTAATTTTATTTTATTTTCTATAACAATGTTTATATTGTTTGCTTTTAACATTTATTTTCCATAGGACTCTTGGAGCAGGTCAGCTTCTCCCATATGTTCTGCAGAGGCAGGTGGAAAGGGAATAGTCAGCAAAAAGACTGAGGCAGACAAACAGGATATAAGTAAAAGCCTCCAAAAAGAGATTGAAAAGGCAGAATGCATAGGTAGGGAGAGAGTAGCTTTGATCTCTTAAGGGACAGTTTTTGAAAATATTTGGTGCAGTTTTATCAAACTGGGAGATTAGCGCCACTCACCACAAAAAAACACAAACTTTCTATTTATTCCTATGGGATTTTAAGAATGGGTGAAAGTTTGCGTTCACCATTTGATAAATACACTTCTGTCCCTATAGTGTGTACAGCTTTATAAACAAGCATGATCACAATTCTCAGTTAGAAAATTGCACTAAAGATATATGTTAAATCTATCCATTGTATATATAAACATCCTAGACATAACAATTAATTACTATCATTGTATGGCGACTGAGGGTATAGAATTTTCCTTTTCCTGATGGTCTCACCAGCCAGGTAGTCACCTAGAGTACCCATATCAACTATTATGGCTTAACAAATATTCTGTAATGGTTCTGAATAAGAGGCCATTGTTTTAATATCACCAAAATCAGCAAGCTTAGGTCATTATTTATACACACGTAAAGCCAGAATCACTCGGATCTGAACTGACATTTGTATTCTTTTTAATCAGGAACATCAAAGAAAAAGAATTATTTCCATGATATTATAGAAAGAATTGATAGTGCCCTGAACCAGACAGAGGTTAACGCAAGGTAATTACACAAAATATGTTTGTTGCTCTGTTTGTTGTGCCTTAGGAGCGATTTGGGGAGATTTAGTCGCCTGGCAACTAATTGCCTAGTCTGTGCGGCGACCAATCTCCCCAAATGCTTTGCCTTGCACCGGCTAAAATAAAAAATTGTATGCGGCATGGCACGCGCGTCGATTCGTAATCCGAAGTCGCCCGAAGTTGCCGCACGAATAAGAAGCGATGCATGTGCCATGCCGCAGTCGATTTTTCGTTTTAGCCGGCGCAAGAAAGAGGTAAGGCATTTGGGGAGATTGGTCGCCGCAAAGATGAGGCGATTAGTCGCCAGGCGACTAAATCTCCCCAAATCGCCCAGTGTGACCTTACCCTTAAGAATGGCAAGTTGCATGAGATCTTGCTCATATATGTTTTATTACAAACCCCTACTTAGGTTTGGATATCCTGTAATGTATATTGTTGTCCATGATAACACTGACACACACATGAGCCACAGGTTTAACTAAATATATTTATTTAACTTCAGGCTTGTGCAAGGAACCCCACCATCTATTGACGATTTCCAGCTTCAATCGGTTCTTGGCGAGGGTGCATTTGGAAAAGTGAGTAATCCTGTCTCTATATAAAATTATTATTTTTATGATTATATTTATGCTGATATAGGCATTTAATAATTAAACCATATGGCTAGGATCATAGGGGAGTTGGACACCATGACAAAGTGTTGGGTTCCTCTATTGCTACAGGTTGTTAAGGCCAAAGAAGTCTCTGGTCACTCTGCAGTCTGGCCTAAGCATCTGTAATATGTATTTTCACACTACTGATACATGGATATAGCTGTAGCACCAAACATGTTTTGTATTTTACTCAATGTTACTTTCTTATTTCAGGTCTTTCGGGCACAACACAGAAGAACAGGAAAGCTTGTCGCGCTTAAAGCAATAGAAAAGCATGATTTCAACAGCTTTGATACATTTAGTAGGTATGTAGATTATTTAACACCCACTAAATCAATTCTATGTGTATAACATGTTAATTTGTGTGTAATTGTCAATGATTTTTTTCCCCAGTCTTGTCCTGGAGCAGCGTATACTCCTGCAAGCGAGGAAGGAAAGTTGCCATTTCCTCATTGGACTCGTTGCCTCCTTCCAGACAGAGCATCATATGTGCTTTGCTATGGACTGTGCAGAAGGAGGGAATTTGGACTCCCTGTTGGGTAAAGAAAGATTATCACTGGAGACAACAACGTAAGTACTACTGAGCTTTTAGGAAGGTGGCCATGGGTGATGTCCCCACCAATGACCATAAAATATAGCATTACTATGGAGGTAATTAATAGATTCAATGTTTGCTTCTTTATCAATATGGGAGACGTCCCAATGATTTTTCGATGTGTGCTGGGTTTAGGGCCATACCCCAAAGTTTTCTGAGTTTTCGAGATGAAAAAATATCATATGAAAAAATCAGAAAAATTCGTGAAAATCTGATTTTTTTTCCTGCAAAGCAAGTTTTAGGGAAAATTTTATTATAAATAAGCATAAAAAACCAGAGCGGATTTGATCTGAGTTTGTAGCAGAAAATATTGAGATAAATTCGGACTTTGATAAATAACCCCCATAGATTGATGCAAAATGAATATAACTATTATTTTTTTTATCTTTGCAGATTTTATTCGGCCTGCATTGTGCTTGGCCTGAAGTTCTTACACGAACACAACATTGCCCATTTGTAAGTATCAATGAATATTACAGAGAAGAGCCTTAGTCCAAGAAATTGCTACATTATTTAGATAATAAACATATACATATATATATATATTTTTTTTTTTTTTTAATGAGTTAAACAGTATACTATAATGTTTTTTCTGTTTTAATGCAGGGATTTAAAGCCAGAAAATATCCTGTTAGATCGTGACGGATATGCAAAAATTGCAGACTATGGGCTTAGCAAAGAAGGTAATATAACAAGTGCAGTGCACAGCAGCAACACTACTCAGTCAATTAATACAATCTTTTTATAGATGAATGATTTAACCTATTGTTCTCATTGTACTTTAGGAATGACCTTTGATACTGTAGCCTACGGCGACTGTGGTACTCTCTATTACTCGGCCCCAGAAATACTTAAAGAAGAAAGCTACAAAAGATCAGCAGACTGGTGGTCACTGGGCATTATCATTTATAAAATGCTTCATGGAAGGGTAAGTATCCATTCAAAATAAGAAATTAGGTAATCACCTAAGACAAAGCGTCATTATATCTGTTTCTACAACATACTTGTACTTTAATTTGTATTATTGGGCAGACCTCCGATTTCTAACCAAAACTTTTTGTTTTGACAGTTGCCATTTGCAGCAAAGTGTATATATGACATTATACGACTGATTACCAGCTCAGAGCCAACCTATTCTGAAGAACTAACTGTGGAATCCCATAGTATTTTAGTAAATGTGAGTTTCATCACCATATACTGTGACATGGCATATGCACTTTTAAATTTGGTTTATTCATTGCATTACTCTTCTTTTCCACTGTATAACATTCACATGCTACAGTATTAGTACTGACCACAGCAACCACCATTTTTTATGGCATTTTTTTAAGGTGATTTCTTAAAAATATATACCATTTTACCATTCAGGTCACTTCTGGATGAGGGGCAATGACCTTACTTACCAGTAAATAGAGTAACAAGTTTGATAAGAAAAACATAAAACCGCAATTGAGCTCATTAACCCCAATTAAAATAAACGTTAGCAGTGACATTATTGTAGCATGTCATAATCAATAGTCTACTAATACTTATGTTAGATGAATCTCCTAGATAACCCTGTTTCATACATAAATACCATTGATATTGGTATATTGTGCTGTACTATAAGCTTCTGTTTGTGTAACAACAATTTGTTTTGCAGCTCTTGAAGAAAAATCCAAATGATCGCCTTGGAGCTGGTGCATATGGTACTGAGGATGTAATGAACAGTACTTTCTTCAAGGTATGTCATTTAGGCATCTTTTATGGCAGCCATTTTTGTAATGATTACGGTGGGTGCATCTATTTGATTATTAGCTCATACCTGGTAGAGGTATAGGATATTTTATCCTGAATGCTCAGGACCTGGGGGTTTCCATATAATGGATCTGACCCTTATTTGGATCACCATACCTTAAGGGCTTTAGCACACGGGCAGATTCGGGGAAATTTAGTCGCCTGGTGACTAATCGCCGCTTCTTTGGGGCAAGAATCTCCCCGAACTGCCTAAAATGAAAAATCGCCTGCGGCAATGCACTAGCGGCCCTTCGATTTCCAAGATCGTCCAAAGTTGCCTCACAAGGAAACTTCGGGCGACTGTGGAAATCGAGTGCATTGCTGTAACGATTATTGAGGTGATTATTTGCCAGCCAAATAAATCTCCCCAAATCTGCCCGTGTGCTAAAGCCCTTAGTCTACTAAACATCTTTAAACATAATATAAACTTAATAGGATTGTTTTTCCACCAATGAACAAGCCATTGTTTTATCCATACAGAGAAATTGTAACTCTTTTTACAAATTTATTTAATGGACCCTATAGGGGATGCCTTGCCTTAATTCCGAGCTTTTTAGATAACACATTTCTGTATACCGGCCCGGTTACCTGTATATGCATATCTACATACTCTAATTAGACGAATAAAATATTATTTCTCCTGTTTTATAGGAAATGGACTGGGAGGCTCTTATGAGAAAACAAATCCAGGGCCCACATATTCCTGAAGAGAAGATGACTGAATTTGCAGACCAATCTGAATCCCTTAAATTGAAAGTGAATATAATACCAGAACCACTGTGGGAAGATGCTAAAATGGCCTTAAATGAGCTTGAATATGCTGCAAGTTCATTAGATGCTGAAATGGAAGAGTATAAAGCTTAGAGACGATGAATCGCCTTCATATAAAGGATTTGTTTAAAAAAAATTAAATATTAAATACAAATAAACATTTATAATAATAATACAACTATTGTGCATTGCCGTCTATATACATTCAAGGATATGTCTACAACTTTCTTTAAAAAGAACAATATATATAAATATGCAATGAAAACATGCATCTCTACAATAGCAATATTAGAGCTCAGCAATATATTGTGGGATAACAGGATCCATGGGGCAGATTCACTAAAGGACGAAGTGACTAACCCTAGCAAATATTCGCTAGCGTTACCATCTGCAGGGACATCGCCTATTCACTAACAGGCGCAGGCGTCAATTCACTAATGAAAGAGACCGTCGCTAGCGTTAGTTCCCCATAAAAACCTATTGGTCAACTGTCAAGAAGTAGAATGGGGCTAGTAATGTGCAGGTTGGATTTTACCCACACCCAAGCCGAACCTGCCCTCCCTCCACCCTTGCCTGCCCTCGCCCGATGTCCGGGTTCCTTTTATAGACCTGTGCCGCTTCGCCAATGACATCCCAAAACGGCCGTGGCGAGCAAGCTATAAAAGTGGAAGTCGGCAGTGTAAGGTGGCAAATGGGATGCGAGGTCAGCCCCAACCCGCCCGACCCGTGGGTATTGGGCCGGCCCGCACATCATTAAATGGGGCCCCGATAAATAATAATCGTCCTGGGCATACATGACCATGGCTCTTTTTCTCCCAGTCAAACACCATCATGCTGAAACTCCACCCACAATTGTACTTTGAGGATCATCTGCTATGGAACCCCTGACCTCAGTACCCTCTGCACCAGGCCGGGAATGGCAATCTGTGTGTTCTGGCAAATGTAAGAAGGGCTGCTGTAAAATGTCATAGAAAATCACTATTTAGTGGGCTGGTGGGAGCTGAATTCCAGGGCCTATTTTGGCTCCTAGTCCAGACCTGCTCTGCACCCCCTTGAAGGCAGCCCTGCTTATGGATTCCAAAATAGGCATGACTTGAATCAAGCTTGTGTTGCATGATGGGTATACCACAAAGGTATTTATCATACAGATCTGCTGTCAGTGGAACAAACCACAAGTATATACATTTTTGGATGGAGAGTCTGACGGCCATTTTCCATTTCTCCTTGTGACTCTACAGCATCCTAGACTTCATTCAAGCCATGATGCACACCGAAATATCCATTTTGCATCTAAACTGACTTGTAATTGCAATCTCCCCATTTGTCCAATGAGATCAAAATGTCACCAAAGGTAGACTGGCAACACTCCAGCTTGTGTAATCAGCTTAAAGGGGTAGTTCACCTTTAAATTATCTTTTAATATGATGTAGAGACTGATATTCTGAGACAATTTGCAATAGGTTTACATTTCTTAGGATTTTTATTCAGCTTTTTTTAAGCAGCGCTCCAGTTGGTTTTTTCAGCAATATTGTTGCTAGGGTCCCCATTACCCTAGCAACCATGCATTGATTTGAATAAGAGACTGGAATATGAATAGGAGAGGG
This sequence comes from Xenopus petersii, assembly GCA_038501925.1. Lineage (NCBI taxonomy): Eukaryota > Metazoa > Chordata > Amphibia > Anura > Pipidae > Xenopus > Xenopus petersii. The sequence goes on along the minus strand of CM076684.1, from coordinate 44,697,118 downwards.
CCTGAATAAAAAGATGAGTAATAAACATTTGCAATAACAATACATTTCTAGCCTCATAGAGAATTTGTTTTTTTAGATAGGGTCAGTGACTTCCATTTGCAACCTGAAAGAGCCAGAAGAAGGCAAACAATTCAAAAAATATATTTAAAAAAATGAAGGCCAGTTGAAAAGTTGCTTATAATTAGCCATTCTATGACATTCACAAAATGAAACTTAAAGGTGAACCTCTTTTAAAGTGTACCTAAAGTCATATGTAAATTAACTTTCTCTTCTGAGCACCATTATAGTTGTTTTATTCACCTAATAGCAAGCTTTTAGCTTAGCAGCTCTCTCTCAACATTGGTGTGCCAAGCACCCAAAAGGGAATATAGTCTCAGTCTGCAGGTCATTATACTTGAAATGTAAATTAGCATAATTTATCTTGATGAAACTTTGATTTAGTGGCACTTCCTAGTCAATAAAGTTGTTGTTAGTGATTCATGCTTGTTGCCATGGCAACAACAATGGCATTATGATGTCATAATCAATTTAGCATTATGATGTCATAATCAATTTAGCATTGTGATGTCATAATCAATTTAGCATTATGATGTCATAATCAATTTAGCATTGTGATGTCATAATCAATTTAGCATTATGTCACAATGATCACAGCTGATTTGATCTAGTTTCATCCAGATCAGTGCCAGTTGCTGTTTAGTCACTGATTAGTTCACATCGTCGACTATTTGGTGCTAATCAGCAATTTCATCAATAGAACAATTTCTACAACCATCACAACCAACTATATTTGTAAGGCTATTACATATTTTAATATTTAATGCCATTAAATTTAAAATGTTAATTAGTATATTTTATCTTGATAAAACTGTGATTCACTAGTCAATAGACTAGCTGTTTAGCTATAGGCCAGTTGACTTTGAAACCCTTTGGTAATATCAGCAATTTTATCAAAATCCCCATTAATTTTACATTATTTATAACATCTGTTACACTTTTATTATTTAAAATTTATGTTTAGTTTGAAAACATGGAAGAAATGTCATAAACAACTAATATAACTATTAAAGACAGTCTGACACATTATCCATCATCCTATTGGCTAGAAACGTTTAATTAACCACTTTTTTATTAAGATCAACCATTGAAAGAAGTTAACAGAACCATAATTACAGTTTAAATATTTTTGTTTCCATTTAGGAATAGCAACAATGTTTAAAAGACTCAGAAAACGATTTAGAAACACCTTAACATGCAATGGAAAGGTAAGGCTGAAACTTTTCTCTTTAATAGTCATTGAAAAGTACTGGATGAGCTGCTAAGGTTCTATTCTATGTCATAGAAAAGGATAGTTATGTGTTTAATTAAATAGGACTTGAATACATTTTTTTCTTTTCTGTAAGATAGCAACATTTGTACACTGCCAATATCTTGGTAGAATAGCTCTCCAACCATAGTCAACAATTCAGAAATTCATCATTAAAAATGCAGTTCTAAGAGCATAGTACATTGGGTTTTTTTTTTTGAAGATTTTTAAGATTTTAATACTTGGATGCTTAATAAATATATTTTATATTTATATAGAAATCTAGATGCGGCACAATTGAAAGTGAACCCATCGATAGATCCATTGATTCTACAGATCTTACAAGTAAACTGCATAAAGAACACATACAGAATGCAGAAAATAAACCGAGACAGAGAGAAGTAAGTATAATCAGGGAAGCTCTAGTGAATGACGCCAGAAATGAAGCCAAAATATTTGGAACACAGCAGAAATTGAGAATGCTAGAGAAAGAAAAATGGAAAATTCCAGAAAAGGAAATCCAAAACGAAGGCGAGAAAGAGAGAATGCAACGGTGCTTGAGAAATATTCTAATTAAGGAACAGGTACAAAGTTTTGAGAAGCAAGTCCAAGAGAAAGCTACTGAACAGATAGAGAAGCACAAAATGAACAATGTGCTACTTACGGAGAGAATTAAAATTCTAGAGAAAGAAACCCAAGAGGAAGCCTTGAGACAGATGCTGAAGCATAAAACAGACAATGTGCTTCTTTTGGAAAAAATTCAAATTCTAAAGAAAGAAGCCAATAAGAAAGCCAATGAATGTATAAAGAAACACAATATGCCATTTAATGAAAAAATGAATATACTAAAGGAAGAAGCCCAGAAAAAGAAGGTTAGTTTTATGCTTTGAAGCTTCATACCAAATTATAAATCATGTTCATATTAATGCAGTTTGTATTAAAATCTTCCCATTAAATACTTTTTTTACAGTTTGAAACCATAACCAAACAAGAAAATGAATTATTTGGTCTGAAAAAAGAGATAGAACTTAGTGAAGTGAAAGAAATTGAAGAAAGAAAATCTCTAGAGGAAGAAGGCCAGAGAAAGAAGGTAAGTTTTATGCTTTGGAAGCCTTATCACAAATTATACGTCATATTCATAGAATTTAAAGTAGCAGATATGTTGTCTTTATGTGTATTATGTCAATGTTACTCTTAGTATAACAAGAGTTCCTCCAGTTGTCATTATACTGCGGTTTGTATTAACATTTTCCCATTGAATACTTTATTCACAGGGTGAAATCATAACCAACCAAGAAAATGAATTCTTCAGACAGGAAAAAGAGAAGGAACGAAGTGAAGTAAAAGAGATCGTTGAAGGAACATCTCTAGAGGAAGAAGCCCCAATGTTTTCATGTACAGTGTTTTTATTATTTCTTTTTGAGTTTTCTTCCTATTATTCAGTTTACTCTACAGTAGTAGCAATGCAACCAATTTAGTACAGTCCCATTCTGTGACATTGCGGAATAGTTTGTGGTGCAAAAAATTTTTGTCTTAAAACCTCAATTTCTGTTTTTGTTTTCAGGTCGTTCGAAGCTGTCGTCTGAGTATTTTTCTGCTACAGAGTACCTGGTGAGTTTTATGTTTGGGGAGTTTACCCAGGATGATTTATTTATTTATATGGGGGATTAGGGAAATCTTACAGATAATTTTAAAGTAAATACACATCTACATAATTTGCTTACCAACATAAAGACACAAGGCCCATGCTGGGAGCATTTTTTTTTGTGGCTACCTCTTAAAAATATGTTGTTATATGTTAAAAATAAAAGGATTTATAGCTATGATCAAAGTATCCTGATATTTATGAGATTTCCCCAATAATGAAAGCAAATGTAAATCAATATACCATATACACATATATATTAGGGGACACATTTACTAAGGGTTGAATATCGAGGGTTAATTAACCCTCAATATTCGACCCTCAAAGTAAAATCCTTCGACTTTGACTATCGAAGTCGAAGGATTTACTGCAAATACTTCAATCGGACGAAAAATCATTTGATCGAAAGATTGAATCCTTCGAATCAAACAGTTGAAGGATTTTAATCCATCGATTGAAGGATTTTCCTTCAATCAAAAAGAAAACTTATGAAGAAGGTCCCCATAGACTAACATTGTAGCTCGGTAGGTTTAAAGTGGCGAAGTAGGTAGCCGAAGCTTTTTTTAAAGAGACAGTACTTTGATGGAATAGTCAAATGATTTCACTTCGAATCGTTCCATTCGAAGTCGTAGTCGAAGGTCGTAGTAGCCTATTCTATGGTCAAAGTACCCAAAAAAAAACTTTGAAATTCAACGTTTTTTTACTTTGAATCCTTCACTCGAGCTTAGTAAATGTGCCCCTAAGTGTGCTGGGGCTGGGATTATTCCAATTTCAATCTATGTTTCTATGTTACACCGTAAAAATATATTTAATCTAATTTTATGTTCTCTAAGAATGTTTATATTGTTTGCTTTTAACATTTATTTTCTATAGGACTCTTGGAGCAGGTCAGCTTCTCCCATATTTTCTGCAGAGGCAGGTGGAAAGGGAATAGTCAGCAAAAAGACTGAGGCAGACAAACAGGATATAAGTAAAAGCCTCAAAAAAGAGATTGAAAAGGCAGAATGCATAGGTAGGGAGAGAGTAGCTTTGATCTCTTAAGGGACAGTTTTTGAAAATATTTGAGGCAGATTTATCAAACTGTGAGATTAGCGCCACTCACCACAAAAAAACACACTTTCTATTCATTCCTATGGGAGTTTAACAATGGGTGAAAGTTTGCGTTCACCATTTTCAGCTTTATAAACAAGAATGATCACAATTCCCAGTTAGATAATTGCACTAAAGATATATGTTAAATCTATCCATTGTATATATAAACATCCTAGACATAACAATTAATTACTATCATTGTATGGCGACTGAGGGTATAGAATTTTCCTTTTCCTGATGGTCTCACCAACCAGGTGGTCACCTAGAGTACCCATATCAACTATTATGGCTTAACAAATATTCTGTAATGGTTCTGAAAAAGAGGCCATTGTTATAATGTCACCCAAATCAGCAAGTTTAGGTCATTATTTATACACACGTAAAGCCGCAATCACTCGGATCTAAACTAACATTTGTATTCTTTTTAATCAGGAACATCAAAGAAAAAGAATTATTTCCATGATATTATAGAAAGAATTGATAGTGCCCTGAACCAGACAGAGGTTAACGCAAGGTAATTACACAAAATATGTTTGTTGCTCTGTTTGTTGTGCCTTAGGGGCAATTTGGGGAGATTTAGTCCTAGTCTTTGCGGCGACCAATCTCCCCAAATGCCTTGCCTCGCATTGGCTAAAATAAAAAATCATCTGCAGCATGGCACATGTGTCGTATTCCAAAGTCGCCCAAAGTTGCCTCGCGAATAGGAAGTGACATGTATGCCATGCCGCAGGCAATTTTATTTTATTTTATCCAGCGCAAGAAAGAGGTAAGGCATTTGGGGAGATTGGTGGCCGCAAAGACGAGGCGATTAGTTGCCAGGCGACTAAATCTCCCCAAATCGCCCAGTGTGACCTTACCCTTAAGAATGGCAAGTTGCATGAGATCTTGCTCATATATGTTTTATTACAAACCCCTACTTAGGTTTGGATATCCTGTAATGTATATTGTTGTCCATGATAACACTGACACATATATGAGCCACAGGTTTAACTAAATATATTTATTTAACTTCAGGCTTGTGCAAGGAACCCCACCATCTATTGACGATTTCCAGCTTCAATCGGTTCTTGGCGAGGGTGCATTTGGAAAAGTGAGTAATCCTGTCTCTATATAAAATTATTATTTTTATGACATAGGCATTTAATACTTAAACCATATGGCTAGGATCATAGGGGAGTTGGACACCATGACAAAGTGTTGGGTTCCTCTATTGCTGCAGGTTGTTAAGGCCAAAGAAGTCTCTGGTCACTCTGCAGTCTGGCCTAAGCATCTGTAATATGTATTTTCACACTACTGATACATGGATATAGCTGTAGCACAAAACATGTTTTGTATTTTACTCAATGTTACTTTCTTATTTCAGGTCTTTCGGGCACAACACAGAAGAACAGGAAAGCTTGTCGCGCTTAAAGCAATAGAAAAGCATGATTTCAACAGCTTTGATACATTTAGTAGGTATGTAGATTATTTAACACCCACTTAATCAATTCTATGTGTATAACATGTTAATTTGTGTGTAATTGTCAATGATTTTTTTCCCCAGTCTTGTCCTGGAGCAGCGTATACTCCTGCAAGCGAGGAAGGAAAGTTGCCATTTCCTCATTGGACTCGTTGCCTCCTTCCAGACAGAGCATCATATGTGCTTTGCTATGGACTGTGCAGAAGGAGGGGATTTGGACTCCCTGTTGGGTAAAGAAAGATTATCACTGGAGACAACAACGTAAGTACTACTGAGCTTTTAGGGAGGTGCCCATGGGTGACGTCCCCCTCAATGACCATAAAATATAGCATTACTATGGGGGTAATTAACAGATTCAATGTTGGCTTCTTTATCAATATTCAAGAACAAATATGACCACATTGCTTTTATTTAGATTTTTCCGAGGATGGAAAAGTCTGAATTTGAAAATCCGGCATCTCAGACCTGTTGAGGTAGCATATAAGTCAATGGGAGAAGTCCCAATGATTTTTTGATGTGCGCTGGGTTTCAGGCAATACCCTGAAGTTTTCTGAGTTTTCGAGTGAAAATTACGAAGAAAATCATATGAAAAAGTCAGAAAATTTTTGTGAAAATCTGATTTTTTTCCCCCACAAATTTTTGGGAAAATGTAATTATAAATAAGCATAAAAACCAGAGTAGTTTTGATTGGAGTTTGTAGACGAAAATATTGAGATAAATTCGGACTTTGATAAATAACCCCCATAGATTGATACAAAATGAATATAACTATTATTTTTTTTATCTTTGCAGATTTTATTCGGCCTGCATTGTGCTTGGCCTGAAGTTCTTACACGAACACAACATTGCCCATTTGTAAGTATCAATGAATATTACAGAGAAGAGCCTTAGTCCAAGAAATTGCTACATTATTTAGATAATAAACATATATATATATATATATATATATTTGTTTTAATGAGTTAAACAGTATACTATAATGTTTTTTCTGTTTTAATGCAGGGATTTAAAGCCAGAAAATATCCTGTTAGATCGTGACGGATATGCAAAAATTGCAGACTATGGGCTTAGCAAAGAAGGTAATATAACAAGTGCAGTGCACAGCAGCAACACTACTCAGTCAATTAATACAATCTTTTTATAGATGAATGATTTAACCTATTGTTCTCATTGTACTTTAGGAATGACCTTTGATACTGTAGCCTACGGCGACTGTGGTACTCTCTATTACTCTGCCCCAGAAATACTTAAAGAAGAAAGCTACAAAAGATCAACAGACTGGTGGTCACTGGGCATTATCATTTATAAAATGCTTCATGGAAGGGTAAGTATCCATTCAAAATAAGAAATTAGGTAATCACCTAAGACAAAGCGTCATTATATCTGTTTCTACAACATACTTGTACTTTAATTTGTATTATTGGGCAGACCTCCGATTTCTAACCAAAACTTTTTGTTTTGACAGTTGCCATTTGCAGCAAAGTGTATATATGACATTATACGACTGATTACCAGCTCAGAGCCAACCTATTCTGAAGAACTAACTGTGGAATCCCATAGTATTTTAGTAAATGTAAGTTTCATCACCATATACTGTAACATGGCATATGCACTTGTACTTTGAAGTTTGGTTTATTCATTGCATTACTCTTCTTTTCCCCTGTATAACATTCACATGCTACAGTATTAGTACTGACCACAGCAACCACCATTTTTTATGGCTGACTTTATGCATTTTTTTAAGGTGATTTCTTAAAGGAGAAGGAAAGGTTAAAACTAAGTAAGCCTTATCAGAAAGGTCCATCTAAATATACCAGTAAACCCCCAAAGTAATGCTGCTCTGAGTCACCTGTCAAAAGAAACATTGCATTTCTTTCCTTCTATTGTGTACTCATGGGCTTCTGTATCAGACTTCCTGTTTTCAGCTTAAACCTCATTGCCCTGGGCAAGAGCATGCTCAGTTTGCTCTTTTCCCCCACCTCCCTCCCTTCTCTACTGTAATCTGAGCCCAGAGCAGGCAGAGACTCAGGCAGGAAGTGATGTCACACCATGTTAATACTGCAGCTCCTATCCTAAACAAACAGAGAGTTTCTAGAGCTTTTTACTCAGGTATGGTAAAACATTCTACAGAATAAATAAAGCATTCTAGCTTGCACTATTGCAGCTAATCTATTGGCAATAAAATGACTCTGTAGCTTTCCTTCTCCTTTAAAAATATATACTATTTTACCATTCAGGTCACTTCTGGATGAGGGGCAATGACCTTACTTACCAGTAAATAGAGTAACAAGTTTGATAAGAAAAACATAAAACCACAATTGACAATTAACCCCAATTAAAATAAACGTTAGCGGTGACATTATTGTAGCATGTCATAATCAATAGTCTACTAATACTTATTTTAGATGAATCACCTAGATAACCCTGTTTCATACTTAAATACCATTGATATTGGTATATTGTGCTGTACTATAAGCTTCTGTTTGTGTAACAACAATTTGTTTTGCAGCTCTTGAAGAAAAATCCAAATGATCGCCTTGGAGCTGGTGAATATGGTACTGAGGATGTAATGAACAGTACTTTCTTCAAGGTATGTCATTTAGGCATCTTTTATGGCAGCCATTTTTGTAATGATTATGGTGGGTGCATCTGTTTAATTATTAGCTCATACCTGGTAGAGGTATAGGATATTTTATCCTGAATGCTCAGGACCTGGGGGTTTCCATATAATGGATCTGACCCTTATTTGATTCACCATTCCTTAAGGGCTTTAGCACACAGGCAGATTAGGGGAAATTTAGTCGCCTGGCGACTAATCGCCTCTTCTTTGGGGCGACAATCTCCCCGAACTGCCTTCTGCCTGCCAAAATGAAAAATCGCATGCGGCAATGCACTCGTGATTTCCAAGGTTGCCCAAAATTGCCTCACAAGGAAACTTCGGGCAACTTTGGAAATCGAGTGCATTGCCGCAGGCAGTTCGGGGAGATTGTCACCCCGAAGAAGAGGCGAATAGTTGCCAGGCAACTAAATCTCCCTGAATCTGCCCTTGTGCTAAAGCCCTTAGTCTACTAAAATTCTTTAAACATAATATAAACTCAATAGGATTGTTTTGCCACCAATAAACAAGCCATTGTTTTATCAACACAGAGAAATTGTAACTGTTTTTAAAAATTTATTTAATGGACCCTATAGGGGATGCCTTGCCTTAATTCCGAGCTTTTTGGATAACACATTTCTGTATACCGGCCCAGTTACCTGTATATGCATATCTACATACTCTAATTAGACTAATAAAATATTATTGTATTTCTTCTGTTTTATAGGAAATGGACTGGGAGGCTCTTATGAGAAAACAAATCCAGGCCCCACATATTCCTGAAGAGAAGATGACTGAATTTGCAGACCAATCTGAATCCCTTAAATTGAAAGTGAATATAATACCAGAACCACTGTGGGAAGACTCTAAAATGGCCTTAAATGAGCTTGAATATGCTGCAAGTTCATAAGATGCTGAAATGGAAGAGTATAAAGCTTAGACAAGATGAATCGCCTTGATATAAAGGATTTGTTTTAAAAATTTGTATAATAATATTAAATACAAATAAACATTTATTATAATACAACTATTGTGCATTGCCTTCTATATACATTCAAGGATACGTCTATAACTTTCTTTAAAAAGAACAATATATATAAATATGCAATGAAAACATGCATCTCTACAATAGCAATATTAGAGCTCAGCAATATATTATGGGATAACAGGATCCGTGGGGCAGATTCACTAAAGGACAAAGTGGCTAAACCTAGTGAGAATTCGCCAGCGTTACCATCTGCAGGCACATCACCTATTCACTAACAGGCACAGGCGTCAATTCGCTAGCAAAAGAGATAATCGCTAGCGTTCGTTCGCACTCTATCGCCAGGTGACTTTTCGCTCTGGCAGAAGGTCGTTCCTCCACAAATTCAGTAAAGTGAGGATTTTACTGAACGTTACCTCTTTTGCAAGATTTGACTTCACCACCTCAGACCAGACAAAGTGTTTAGAAGAAGCTAGATCAAAAAACGCTGGCGACTTTTCCTATTTTTAAGCAGGATTGCTTGCAAAAGTCCTAACAAACTTTTTTGGGTTACCGATTTTCTCCAGACATTTCATAACAGATGGCACATTCATTTTACAGTGGGCTCATGTGTAGGGCATTATATCAATTCTCTTGTCTTAATTAAGGTTTTTATTTTATTTTTAATAAAAAGTGGTAACTTCAAGCATTTGCACAACATTTACAATAAAGACCTCCATACAACTTTAAATTACCCGCCCTATGCAAATTGACCTAAGTGCAAGATCACTAGTGAATTTTCGTAAGGCACAAACAAACACTAGAGAATATTCTATATGAAATGCTCGCACTGCCGAAGTAATGCTAGCAAAAAGTCGCCAGGGTTCGGCACCCAGGACGAAACTTTGCAAATTAGTGAATTGGAGTAGTTGTAGTGCATTTGCGCCTGGCGAAGTGGTGTGAGGTATGCGTAGCTAAGGCTGGCTTTAACATTAAGAAAGAGGCAGTATAAAAGCTAAGGCAACCAGTAAAAATGAACAAATAATGAAATTATTTTATAGGCACATACTGTATATTTTACTCATAATAGTATGAGACATTAAACAGGACTAGACAGCAGGGCAGTCTAATATTAAGGGGCATATTTATCAAGGGACGAATTTCGAATTTGAAAAACATAGAAATTCAAATAGGTCCGTTTTCAATCGAATAGGTCAGTTTTCGATCGAATTGGTCAGTATTCAGCGAATTCGAATCATACGAATCTAAGTAATAGCGCATTCGATCGAATTCGGATCTTAGTTTTTCCACCAAATTAGTTTACTGTCCACCAATTGACTCCAAAAAGGTTCTAGGAGGTCCCCCATGGGCTACAACAGCAATTCGGCAGATTTTAGATGGCGAATGGTCGAAGTCTGATTTTTTCGAGACAGTACATGATAAATTTCCGATATTCAAATTTTTTTCAAATTCGAATCGAATTTGGACTATTACCTTATCGAAGTACAAAAAAAAATAGCTCAAAATTCAAATTTTTTGAATTTGAAAATTCACCTTGACCTTTAATAAAACTATCCCTAATTGTAAAGATTAGTGATGGGCCTTCAATCGGCACCCGTGTCAACTTTGACTTTGCATCTTTTTGACACCAGTGACTTACCGCTGGCATCAGAATCGCCAGTTTTTCAAATTTTGCTGGAAATTCGCAGCAAAGCGAAAAGGGACAAATTCGCCCATCACTAGTAAAGATCTATTTCACTCCTATTTAGAAAGTATGCTCCTTCTTCACTTTAAAAAATTACTTTCTATCCCTAATCCCCAGAAAAGTACAGGAGGCTGAAACAAGCAGATTCGGGGAGATTAGTCGCCCCATTGACAAATCTCCTCTTCTTCGGGGCAACAATCTCCCCGAACTGCCTTCCCCCTGCCCATGGCTAAAATGAAAATCGCCTGCGGCAATGCATATGCAGTGATTCATTTTCTGAAGTTGCCTCATGAGGTAGTTCATGGAGATTGTCATCCCAAAGAAGAGGAGATTTGTCGCTGGGGCGACTAATCTCAAAGAATCTGCTCTTGTGGCCAGACTCTTAATAGCAGAGATTTTGATTTATTACACAGATACATCATTTAAATCTAAACAGCTTGAATTTTTTTTCCAAAGTTCATCTTTCTGTTAGTAAGTTATTAGTAATGGCAGATATTTGTTTTAGTATTGCTAAACCTGTAGCCGGTCAACTGTTGTGGTACAACTATTAGCAGCTAACAATGGTCAAAAGTTGCGGGGGTTGCCAAGAACGGCCACAAAAGACAGTCCTGCTCTATATAAATGACGTAGCCCCACAGTCTGTTTCATTCCAGGTCTCGTCAATACTAAAGCCAGTTGTTGTATCAAGTCATTTTACAAATGGCTGTGCCCCTACTGATGAGGTATGCTTCTGAATTAGGCCCAATCCTAGCCTGTATTTGGTCATAGAACTAATAAGTGGAGCATTCAGTAAATGGCTAAATCCAAAAAGGATGGGTTCAGTTGCACCCTAACATAACCCCCCCCCTCCAGCTTCAAGGTCTTGATTCCCCCTGCCATATCCGATTATGCTGAAACCCTGCCCATGATATACCCAAACCCCATCCACAGTTCTGCAACCTTTATGGTAAAGGAATTGCACTTTCATGTCTCTTGGGGGCCTCTCTGCCATGTGGCCCCAACCAGCCTGTTTATTTGTACCTTTTCTGTGCCCCCTCATTCTTTGTTCCAAGATGATTCTCTCTATCTTCAAAATCTTTTCCCCTATATATCCACTTGACGATTAACTCTTCTTCTTAAGTGCAAATGTTCCTCATATGCTTTCACTGTCTCCTTTGCTTTTTCTGCCTGCACTCTTCCTTACCTTATATCACTAGTATTGTCAGCAGCTTGTTACCGTGTTACATATAAAATAAGAAAATGCCATGATGCCTACGGAGAGTCCTTCTCTATTTATAATGTAGGGATGCACTGAATACAGGATTCGGTTCGGGATTCGGACAGGATTCAGCCTTTTTTAGCAGGATCCGGATTGCCCGGCTGAACCGAATCCGAAACCCAATTTGCATATGCAAATTATGTGCGAGGAGGGAAATGGTATTGCAATCACAAGGAAGTAAAAAATGTTGTCCCCTTCCCACCCCTAAATTACATATGCAAATTAGGATTCGTCGAATCTTTCATGAAGGATTCGGGGGTTCGGCCGAATCCAAAAGAGTGGATTCGGTGCATCCCTATAATGTAGTATTAACTTCTTTTGAAAATAAAAAAAAAGCTGAGTTCAAATATTTGAACACCGATGAAGTTATATCTGTTTTCAAATACTGTTAATTAAAAAAAACTCAGTTTAATATATACGATTTTAGCATATACAGATGTCTTTCTGTGCATTCCAGTATAATGATTAATGGGCAACTGTTTTACTGTGCTCCACTCAACTTTTACACTGTAATTGGGTTCACATCTGAAGCCTATACTGGTAAATAAGACTCAGTTAAGCGTATTGAAGTTCACAGTGGACATTTGTATTGCCTTTCCAGTAGGTGACACAGTCATGTATTGGTTTCTCTGCTGTGGCATCTGGGAAAGCTATTCTACAGAAATGATGCCACGAATCCGCAGTGAATTGTATGAACTGTGGTTAATGGGTCGTTTTCTAGGAACTTCTTGTATTTCTTATATTAATGCAGATAGATCTCATTTAGAGGCTTTCTACAGTACTTGGGTACTAAATGGAATTACATTTATCTGTCTATCTTTGGGAGGTTTTGTCATGAAGCCAGATATTGAGTAATGTCTCACAAAGACAGGACAGGATACCAGTGGCTGCTGCAGGAATTAAAGGATTTCCTTTTGTCATAGTGAGGTCATGGGCAGAGGGCAAAACTTGGACACAGACAGCACATTTTCAGTGGATCGGGCTCCCGTTTGCTAACAAGAAGTAGATCCTGTGCACTTACTCTTCGCAATAAAATAAAGCAAATTAAGATATTTTAACTACCAGTTGGCTGCCTTATTGGACACCATTGTATGCAAGAAAGGTATGTGGGAACATTGAGTTGGCCAGTACTCCTGTATAAACTAAAAGCAAAAAGTGATAGAAAGCAAAAAGCTGGTTTGTTGATAAAATCAAGGGTTTTAATTGGTTGTCATGAGTTCCAAAACCTGGGGCAAAGTATATGCATATAATAACATTGCCCTTAACATTACCAATAATCGCAGGAAAGATTGTAATTGTGATGTCTATGGTCATCTATAGATTGGTATAGGGTCAGAGGGCTCACCAGATTAGAACTTGGTTTCAGTTTAAGTGTATAGATTTCTAAAATCTGACCTGTGCTTTTTCACTGAGATCTAATAAATGATACAGGGTTTCTTGAAAAACTTTACCTGCTTAAACGGTTAATTTCACTGTGTTTTCTCATTGTATGCAGAGGTGATATTTATTATACCCTGTACTATACCCCAACCTTTTTTTTTTCTTTACCCTAAGCCACATTCAATTGCAAAAAAGAGTTGGAGTGCAACACAAGCACAATAAAGTTCCTGGGGATGCCAAAGAAGGGCTGTGATTGGCTATCTGGTAGCCTCTATTTGCACTGGCAGTCTAAGGGAGGTTCTGTTTGGTTGCATGGTTTCATGCAACCAGAATTTGACACCAAGCCAAGAATTCAAAAATTAGAACCTGCTTTGAGGTCACTCAGAGAAACAGCCAAGCAATTGTTGAGCAACATGTTGCTTGTGAGCCATTGATTGGGGATCACTGCTCTATACAGTAATAGGGATCTTGGGTAAATAGTCTGCAGACCTGATTCTGGTCTCCAAAGGTTGCTATTTATTCTTTTGATTTGTGAATCAGAGTATAATAACTGGATATACACAGCATGATGTCATTTTACCAGTCCATAATCAGACATCCCAGGACTCCCAGCAGCAACCAGATTAAACTAGTTTGACAAGCCTTGCAATATTCCAAAACAAGTAAGTATGAAATGGTTAATAATACATTTCCACATTGTATGCACTGCTGTTTCATACAATAATAAAAAACACATAATTTTTGCTGTATTTCCAACAAATGAACAAAATAATGTAATCAGACATGCCTCTCATATTTTTTCTATTTCAGTCAAAGTAAAGTGCCCTAAAGGCAAAGAGTTCTAAGATAGGCTGCTTCACTGACCTGTTTTTTTTATAATGCGGAGAGCTGTGCCTCAACTAGTGTGTAGCATTACAATAAACATATATTTTAATACTAGAAACAACAACAATATAAAAGTATGTGGCGTGGCTGACTTCCAAATATAGTGATAAATGGCAAAAGTGCAGTTACCAATATCAACCAACGAGTTAATGGTCTTGAAGAGACCTGGGATTTTTATCTGCAAGGCTTAGGACCTGGGCTTCCATATAAAGGCAGGGCAGATTCGGGGAGATTTAGTCGCCTGGCGACTAATCGCCTCTTCTTTGGGGCAACAATCTCCCTGAACTGCCTGCCCCCAGCCTTCCGCCTGCTATAATGAGAAAACGCCAGCGCAATGGCACTCGCGGTGCTTTGATTTCCTAAGTCACCCAAAGTTGTATAATGGCTTTATACAATGAATATACAAATTATATTCAGAAAAAACAACTGATAACCGATGCAAGAGGTACTGCCCAAAAGAGCTTCCTATGTCCTACTGGTGACTTAAAGGGTCATTTACAAGTGCACTATTGGGTGCAATTTGCTGTGGGGTTTTTTCCCACCATAATTGCAGTCTCACGTAGATTTGTGTCTGCCACAGTTCTGCCTGATGTGTCAAATCGAATACACTTGATGTTGCACATTTTTATAAATAGGACACCAGTTGTGGCCACAATTGTCAGAGTGGGATTGTGTCATTTTCAGTTGTTTTGAGTGTGATTCTTTTGGCACAACTCATTTGCACCTATTGATGCAGCCCCCAATTGGTAGCTGTAGCTCTAGGGTCCCCTTGCATCAACAGCTTCTCAGTACAACAAAAAGCTGCAACTATACAGAAGTATGTGGCACGAGTACCATCAAATGTGCAACAGTTGCATCCATTATTTTTTACTTGTGGCTGCCTTCGTCCATTACCTCTTATACTGGTTTAAGGCAGTCCTAAAGAAAAACGCTGAACAAATTCTAATAGCACAATAATATTATGTGTAATGCAACTTTGTTTCAGATCCAATCCATCAACGAATGTCAGTGGATGTGATTTCTCCTTACAGATGCTTACCTTCTGACCCAATTCTATGCAAGCTGTTGCTATCCTTTCACTTGCATGCATAAAACAGATGTTCGTGAGGTCTTAGGTTGAGTTTCAATAGAGAAACATCGTTCCCTCAGTAGCACCCTACTCTCCCCAAACATAGCAGAGACAAAGGACTACTGTAAAATGCCATTGTAATCAAACAAACCACAGTGATTTTTTAGTTGATAAAAGATGTAATGTGAAATGTGATCCACTTTCTCCCTTTCCACCATAATAATAGCACAATTCAACAAAATATTTCGTTTATTAAAATCTTACAAATGCTTGTCATATATGTAAATGAAGGGCTTATTCTAATGACAAGAAGAATCAGATTAGAGGCAATTGACTATAATTGCTATGAACCTGTCCCTGATACCTCCTGCAGGGTTACTGTAACAAAAATATACACATTTTGAACGTGCAGCCCTTTCGCATTGCAAATAGAATACATGGTTCACTATGTAAGCAAACAGGGCCGGATTTTGCGACGTGGTGTCCCAAGGTCGCATGGTCCCAGCGCCGGCCGCATCTTGAGTGCACACTCGCCTCCTCCCAAGGATGCATGGTCCTAGTGCCAGCTCCCATGCCCGCGAGCGTGCTATCAAGCACAGAAGCACTGGGGTGGGGAACTTTGAGTCCCCAATACTCCTTAGAGATGCGGCTAGGTGGCATGCCGCCCCTAAAATGTTGCCATAAGAGAAGCTTTCTCCTTCCTACTTCATTCTTCTTTATGGCATAACCACTAAATTACCTGACAAATGCTGGGATACTTATTTTTCTATAGTGCTTCTTTCAGCGATGGTTTTTATGTTTGAGGGCTACCTGCTCAAACAAACTCATCTCCATCTGCTAAACAAATTGTCTGCTTTATGCTCTTGCCAAATGCTAAGGCTACATCATATCATATATATATATATATATTTATAATCATCATTTATTATTCTTTAGTATTTTAGTGTCAAGCTAGGACAGCTATGCCCTTCACTGAGATTTGGTGATCAATTTGTGCTTAGCTCCAATACTCTTGTACCTGCAATTAATGTCTGGCCTCATGCTGCTGGCCTAGAACCAATGGACTTGTGTTTTGAGGTCCCTAGCCTTAGCTCTGTGCTACAGGTATACGCTACATGCTCTTGCCTTTCTTATACAGAAGACCTACCACTAAAACCCTTATTCCATGCTTTCCAAATTGGGCTTGGGCTTGGCTACTCTGCCTTTTCAAACAGGTGCAGAATATTGCAAGAGACCTCCCCGTGCCTTGCTTTTAAAAATCCCTTACTTGCACCATGACAGTTCTCATTTATGAAGTTCCTAGATGTTACATCGTTCCTGTTCAGTCGTTTTGCATGAAAGTCTTTGCTCCTGTTTCCCAGGCTCCATTTTTGATTTTCTTGTGCTGAAGATTTTTGAGTGCCCCCTAAATTATGAGTTGACCCTTGGAAAGCTGTAAAGATAAAACAATTTTGTTTAATGAATCAGCAACTTGGTTGCTGGCTAGAACAACAAAATGTTCCATGACATCACTTCTAACAAGGTTGCAGCATCACTGTACAGGTGTGAACTTTTATCCAGAATTTTCAGGATCTGGGGGTTTCAATAACAAGATACAGAGATTATTACAGAGAAAAAAAAAGTTATTTATATATGGGAGATGGCCTTCCCATAATTCAAATCTTTCTGGATAACAGGTTTCCAGATAACAAATCCCATAGCTGTACAGGGGCTTTTATGGGACAGAATCTCCATGTTATTGTCTATGACAGTGCTGTTCAGCTTCTGTGGTACCTAGGGCCGGAATTTTTCTGGCCTACATGGCGGAGGGCCGAAAATGGAAGCCAGTGTTGACCACTCCCTGTTTTTAAACCTATTTTAAACCACACCCATGTTACCACAAGATCATGTCCACATTAATTGTGGTAGCACACCACAAAAACAAATAGTTGGTACTCAATGCCTATGTGGCCTCGCCACAAATCTGGGCCTGTTAGTATTGTTATGTAACCATGCAATGAATTTCACATTTTTTTCAAAGTATTCTTATATCTATGTCCTGTTTATATTTTTCAACAAACTGGACCCCATCACCAATCCTTGGCCAAGGATTTTTAATTAAAGTTTAGTTAATTAAAAGTTTTAATAAAAGTTTAGTTTCTATAGATACTGCTGTGACAGCTGTTGCTGTTGTTGTTGTTGTTGGAAAGTGGCCAAGTTCAGCACCAAAGACTGGAATCGTGGAGGGTCCATCTCAGATTGTATGAGTGTCCGCAAGCTTGTCTGATACACTCCAGCCTACAATCACGCAGCTGCTCAGTCAACATCTCCACTAAAGGCGCTGGATGTCCCTTATCAATGGCCATTTAGTTGATCTGAGGCAGTTCGACTTAAAATTAATAAATCTCGATGCGTTTCATGAATTCACATTTTTTTCGATATAAACCCCAGAAAACTTCGAACTTTATAGGAAAAAAACAATTTGTGAAAAAACCCAGAAATTATCGTAGGAAGTCGAGAACACTTCAATAAATCTCTAAATTAGCGATATTGACAAAATAACAATTTTTTCTGACAAACTACCCTTAAAGTTTATATCAGAAGTCCTAATACTTTAGAATGTAGGATTTTTTTTTCCAACAGAAATCAAAAAGTGCATATAACACTTTCACAGTATTAACAGAAATGTGTACAGATGTTTCAAATCACTGAAATCCCAGTGCTGCTAATCATTATTTGCTATAACCCTGTGAGGCCTGTGCGGGTTCCAGTGCTCAGATTGGCTACAACATTTTCATTTGCGGATGCCGAGGTATAAACGTGATTAAAACTGGTGCACAAACCCCAGCAAATATACCACATATGAGACATGGAATATTATATGGAATCTTCAACATTAAAAACCTTATTTCAAAATTTCACTTGAAGCTGTAACAAAAACACATGCTCCAATATTGGTTTTCAGCTTATGTAAAAAAAAGTTCCCCCAGTTTTAATGGACTGTTTTATGAATGAATCAGCCAGGCAGAAGGTTTTAAAAGCACCAAGCAAAACCATAACACATTAACAGCACTGTCCTGATCCAGCCGTCTCAAACAGTTAATGAGATTAGACTGGCACCACCTGCCCTTCACTAACAATGCTGTAAAGCTGGCGATAGACACGCAGATATAGCCTTATATTGGATGAACAATCGTGCAGTGAAATCTCCCGACCTACCACTAACCATTCAGATTAAACAAAGTAGTAAAAAGAACAAATCAGACAGCAATCTGGCCATTAATTAAAAGACAGCAATTATAGGAAAGTTAAGTCCGACAAATAGTAGTGACCCACTGATATCGTCACGCAAAACATGCAGATATATGATTGTTATCATCTAACCTATCTGGTCGACTAAACGACCGATCGCCATGGCACGAAAAATGACGAGACGATCCACATGGTCTGAAAATTAAACGAAGATTCGTACGACTTTATCTTTGCATCTATGGCCAGCTTAATGCTCACTAGCAAACTGATGTGCGGAGGCAAGTAAATACTTGGATTTTATACCCTGATCCGGTCTCCTGATCTTCTTGAAAGTTCTTTCATGGACACACAAAATAAGATTTCATTTAACATAAAGGATCTTTTGTGCACTTAAAGATAGAGAAGAGTTTGTTTAGTTATTTGGGAAATATTAAAACTAGGGGCAAAGACTCAATACTTCATTGTGACTGTCAGAATATTTATTAGCATTCTTAGATTTATATATTTCCATCTATCTGCATACAGTAACTTTTATTCAGAGTAGGATCCCCATCAAATGTTACTGTAAAACAGTCATGTTGGGTATTCACAGATCGCATGCAGCGACAGACTGAGTAATTGGGGACAACCAGGGCTGAATCACCAAGAGACCTCCTCACAGCCAACAGGGCCCTGTTCCTGATGTTCAACCCCCCCTCCCTGTGTTACATTATGTCTCCTAGGGGGTGACCGATGGTGGGGATCGGCCCAGTCTTACCATGATCACATGGATCAGTGGTTGGCAATTCAGTGAAAAGACTAGTAAACTGGCCAACCTTCTCCAATCAGTTGTGGTTAGCCTGTTTCCTGTTTGTGAAGTTTTAGAGGTTTTTTTGCAACCTCAGCTAAAGATTTTAAAAAAGCATGACTGTCCCCTTATTTATTAAAAAACCTAAATATTAAAAGCACGAACAAATGAAAGCACACGACAATGAAAACTTCAAAATCCTCGTTTTCGTAAGAATTTTTGTGTGATTACAAGTGAAAAAACCCTGAAAAACTGCTAATTAAATAAAAAATGTACAATTTGATAAGGACTCTTTCCACTGACTTCTAGAATGGTAACAAAAAAAAACAGGAATGTTAATAAATCCACCCCTAAGTGTTAGCTGACATTTATTCTCCAATAAACAATCATGTATTGGTGAGCCTTCTTCTTATACTGATTCCTTGTAAATAAACAATATAAATTAATACACTAATTAGGCAACAATCTTTCAGTTTAAACTTAAGACATCTGCATCTAAGACTAGCTACTAGTGAGCCTAGGTGGCCATATTTCTTGTCCTCCCTCTTTGAACACTGAGTTTTAACACAACTATCACACATAACATACAATGTATACAAACTTTATATTTTGCATAGGAAAAATAAACCAGACACCTGCCTATCCAACATCTCATTCCTAACCAAGGGCTCTATTTATCATGTTGTGTAAAAAGTGAAGTGAAACATTACCAATAATGTTACTAATAGCAACCAATCAGATCTTAGCTTTTGTTTTCTAACTGTTGAAATCTAATTGCTGATTGGTTGCTCTGGACAACATCACTGGCAATGTTTCACTATGCTTTTTACATAGCATGATAAATAGACCCCCAAGTATATTAATACCAAGTTGGTGCACCATTTCCTGCTAACTCTACTATTCCAGGAAGGCTTTCTAATAGATGTTGGAACACCGTTGATGGGATTTGTTTTTGATTAAGGTTGGGCCTTGATGTTGGAGATCAGGCCTAGATCACTGTCGGCTTCCCAATTCATCCCTCGGTTGTTCAGTTGAGTTATGGTCAAGGCTCTATACATGCCGGTCATGTTCTTTCAGTTCCCTTTCAGCAAACCCATTCTGTACAGACCTGGCTTTATGCATGGGCATTATTGTGCTGAAACTGGAGTGTTACTCAAAATGTTGCTGCAAAGTAGAAAGCTCAGATTTGTCAAGCATGTATGATATAGTGTGTGTGGGGGGTTCTATACCTCGAACCTGAAAATAGCTTGAATCCGAAAAAACTCTAGCTAAAACCTGTATAGGTCCTGTAGAAGTCAATGGCAGATGTCTCTTCAACCATTTGAAGATGTTTTAAGCCTTCATGATGTTCAGGGTTTTCTCAGTGCATTTTACTTGAAAATTTGATTAATTTGAGCAATACACATTTTTCTTCGCTGAAAACTCAAATGATTAGGGTTTTCGGGTTCTTCACCCACGAATTCACTGATTCACGTGTTTTGCATTCAAGTTTTTTCTTAAATCATAAAACATTTGAGTACATTCAAGGTAAAAAGAAACCACACAAACCTCTAAAACTCAACCTTTGACAAATAACCCTCTAATAGTCAAAAGCAATAAATAGAAGGAAGATCCACATAATTGTGGCAATATGTTGTACTTCCATAGTTAAATTTGTTTAAAGGAGAAGGAAAGGCTAAAATTAAGTAAGTTTTATCAGAAAGGTCTATATAAATACACCAGTAAACCCTCAAAGTAATGCTGCTCTGAGTCCTCTGTCAAAAGAAACAGCACATTTCTTTGCTTTTATTGTGTACTCATGGGCTTCTGTATCAGACTTCCTGTTTTCAGCTTAAACCTCCAGGGCACGGCCTTGAGCATGCTCAGTTTGCTCCTCTCCCCCTCCCTCCTCCCATCCCTACTGTAATCTGAGCTCAGAGCTGTTAGTAAGCAGGGAGAGACTCAGGCAGGAAGTGATGTCTAACCAAGCATATATGGCAGCTTCTATCCTAACCAAACAGAGACAGTGTCTAGAGCTGTTTACTCAGGTATGGTAAAGCATTCTGCAGAATAAATATAGTGTTCTAGCTTGCACTATTGTGGCTATTCTATTGCCAATAAACTGTCTTGGAGCTTTCCTTCTCCTTTAATGAACAGCTGGCAGTTCATTGTGCATCTCCTCTGTGTTCAATAGGAAAGTGGCATTAACCAGTAACCTAAGAAGTGGCATCATGTGTGCAGCAGATCCACAGCAATGCTATGTACTTTGTGGCAAGTGTAAGTCGATGTTGCTAGCTCACCAGCGTCTCAGTGTGCTTGGCATATTGTAAATACTGTATTGATGCTGCAAAATTTATGGGCAAGGGCTCTGTTATATAGTTTGAAGATGTTGTAGCAGTACTATCCAGATGTGTTCATATAATAGGCACCATTCTACATGCTCATGGGCCAGATTGTTAGATAATCATGATGTCACTCAATGAGGTCATCTGAACTGTTGAGCAGTCTGGGTTGCCATAAAAATTTCTCTGAGGGAAATACCTGGCCCTTGGGAATCCCATTGTTCAGCCCTGTTATAACACAGTAAAGTCATATACTTTCTTTGACATTGAGGGGGTTATTTATTAAGATTCTTGTTGTGTTTTCCACGAAAAGTCTATTTTTTTGGTCAAAAAATAATTTTCTAGTTTAAAAAAACCCTCAAATTTAGAAGTTTTTTTTTTAAAAAAAAAAACTAAAATCTTTAGAGATTTATTATACCCTAATGCTGGAAATAGTTTTAACCCAAAAACACACCATCTAAAACGTGTCAAGGTAATGTAGGAGTCAATAGCAGAGGTCTGTTGACCATTTGAAGATGGTAGATCTAAGTGCCATGAGTGGGCCATGACTTTTAATTATCACCCCAAAATACACTTATGGGGCTATGGACTACTTACTGCACTTCCTATGTAAGAAATAGAGATGCAAACTGTAGCAATTCCCACTTTTCTTTGAAAATAGCACAGCCATACAAATGCTTAAAACGCCTTACTTCTGAAAGTCTGAGGATACTGTATGGCGGTTCATAGCAGCAAATTATTTATGTACAAGCTGTTAAAGGGATACTGTCATGTGAAAAACATTTTTTTTTCACTAGTTAATAGTCCTGATCCAGCAGAATTCTGCACTGAAATCCATTTCTCAAAAGAGCAAACAGATTTTTTAAGGTTTAATTTTGAAGTCTGATATGGGGCTAGACATATTGTCAGTTTCCCAGCTGCCCCAGTCATGTGACTTTGCTTTGATAAACTACAGTCACTCTTTACTGCTGTACTGCAAGTTGGAGTGATATCATCCCCCCCCTGCAGCCTAACAAAAGAACAATGGGAAGGTAACCAGATAGCAGCTCCCTAACACAAGATAACAGCTGCCTGGTAGATCTAAAAACAGCACTAAATAGTAAAAACCCATGTCCCACTGAGACACATTCAATTACATTAAGTAGGAGAAACAACAGCCTGCCAAAAAGCAGTTCCATCCTAAAGTGCTAGCTGAAAGCACATGACCAGGCAAAATGGCTGCATAACAAAGTCACTACAAAGGCGAGAATATTCTCCTTTTTTGTGCATTAGTACTGTAGAAAATGTTGCTGCTTTCTAAACTATAATGACAGTCATTTACTTTCCGCTGCAACGGTCAAACCGTAATTGTTTAAAATGAAAGGATCCAAAAAAACCACCACGTATAAATATTATGTTTTGTCTCCTGTGTCTAGACAATCTCATTACATTGTTTGGTTAGATTTTCATTGCACATCTGGAAATGTTTGCAAACAGTTTAAAAGGTTATACTTCCCTTTCCCTTACTATACACAGCACAGGAAAATATTTGTCTTTGCCAATGTCGGTCTAAAAGGATACCACTATCCCTAAATCTTGAAACTTTTGTTTTCATTCTCATGCACTTCTGAACACTTTTCTCTTAATAAATGCATCCAGATTTTATAAATTCAGACATGGCATAGGCATATTGCTTGCCGTGTTAATCCCTATCACTAATAAACAATACATTGTAAGCTGCATATATCCATATTGGTGGAAAAGTAATCCTATTAGACTTAATTAAAGGACAAGAAAAGCCCTATGCACTGAGGGGTGTTAAAATGTTAGGCAGCTTTCCCCCAGTGAACAGAATCAAACATTTTTCAGGGGAAAGAAATCAATGCGTGACCAACATGTAAGGTATATGTTCAATGATGTATCCCCTATTGTAAAATACAAGGGTATTGCCAGGGTTGGACTGGCCTGTCGGGACACCGGGAAAAAAACCCGGTGGGCCCCGGCCCTCATGGGACCCTGCCGGGCCAGACCTCCTCTCCGGACCTTCTGGCCCTACAAAAAAATAAAAATTTAGCACATGTGCATGATGTGGCTCCTTAGCCACCCCTTTAAGTTGGGTTGAAAAAAGACCAAGTCCATCAAGTTCAATCACTCCAAATGAAAACAAGAGCACCCACATACGCTCACATACACTATATACACCAACATCTATACTAATAGATTTTAGTATCACAATAGCCTATGATATTATGTCTGTCCAAGAAAACATCCAAGCCCTTCTTAAAAGCATTAACATAATTAGCCATCACAACATCAGACAGGGCATTCCACAACCTCACTGTGAACCACCTATTCTGCTTCAAATGAAAGTTATTTTTCTCTAGTCCAGTTCTTGCCAAACTGGCGGCCTGCATCTGACCCTTTACCTCCCCCCTTGTGTTCCCCCCCACATGGCTGCTGTGACTGCTTACCTTGTGTTAGCTTTAAAAGGGAATACCCCTTGATAAAGGCGAAAGCCGAAACGTCGGGGTGTTCTCTTTTTTGGGGGTCTGTGTATCCGCTTTCCAATATCTAACCAAACTACCAGTGGTGTGGTATGTATGTATGCTGATTTACTGAATATTTACCCTCACTAATTGATGCTGTTTATTACTGTTATGTCTTAAACATTAAAAGTTTTTTTACTGCACAACTATCTGGTCTATACGATTAATCATTTGGTGTGCATGCCCATATCTTTATACTATATGTGCTATAAAAACTAATGGAATTTTTAGGGCTTTTGCACCCTTAACCATTTTTTTGGATCTATTGTTAGAGTGCCCTCCTCATCCCCATATTTATTAGCTTTAAAAGGGATCAGTTCTCTGCATGCCCTATGCTCCTTATGTCATACCCTGCCTGCCCTATGCTCCCTGTGTGTGCCATACTCTGCCTGCCCTTCGCTACCCGTGGGACGTGAGCCTGGTAGAGGTTTGATCTAGGGGTTTTTTGCGTTAGGAAATTGTTGTTAGGGGTGTTTAATTATGTGCTGGGGGTGCTGTTGCCCACAGGGGAGAAGGAGGCACCATATTTTTCAAATATGAGCGATATCCCTGCAGTAAGCACCACTCATTTAGTTTTTTGGTGTGCAATGATCTTGTGGAAAAGTTCTTGTGGTAACATGGGTGTGGTTTAAAAACAGGGAGTGGTCAACATTGGCTTCCATTATCGGCTCATCACCACATAGGCCAGAAAAATTCCAGCCCTCAGTACCACAGAAGTTGGACAGCACTGCTCTAGTCTAAAGGGGTGGCCTCTGGTGTGGTGATCCTCTTTATGGGAAAAAAAGGCCTCCTGCTATTTGTCTATAATGTCCTCTAATGTACTTATAAAGTGTAATCATGTTCCCTCATAGGGTTGCCACCTTTTTTGCCGGTGGAGACCGGGTAGGGGGCAGGGCAGTGATGTGGCAGAGGACGGGCCATGACATCAGGGGCTATGATGTGGGCGATCGCTGCGTCAATCCTAATTTGGAACAACCCAAAAACAACCCAAACTTGACAGTCTTCCATCTGTGTAATCAGTTTAGTTGCAAGTCTCTGAAACCTCTCCAGCTCAATTATATCTTAGAGCCCAAAATTGCACTGAGAAACCAAAAGTAAAGTTTAGTGACAAGGTAGAAGCAAATAAATACTAAGGGCAGATTTATCAAAGGTCGAGGTGAATTTTGAATTGAAAAAATTAGAATTTTGAGCTATTTTTTGTACTTCAACTAGGAAATAGTCCAAATTCGATTCAAATTTGAAAAAAATTTGAAAATTCGAATATCGAAATTTATCAACCATTTGCCATCTAAAACCTGATAAATCGCTGTTTTAGCCTATGGGGGACCTCCTAGAACCGATTTGGAGTCAAGTGGTGGACTTTGAAAAATCAAAGTTTTTTTTGGGAAAAACTGTGAGCCGAATACGGACCTATTCGATTGAAAACTGACCTATTCGACCCCACAAAAACTTTGACTTAATTTTGGTTCGAATTTTGCAGTTTTTTCAATCGAAATTCGACCCTTGATAAATATACCCTAAATGTAATCACTGAGCAGAGGCAGGGTAACGGCTAATAAAGTAATCAAGACAGGGATTGTTGGGTGCTTGGTAAGTATCTGCAATAACTGGGGAGGACAGCAAATTTGAAATTTCCAGTCTGTAACCCTCCTGCAGTTTTTTGAGCATATACTGGAAGCATATGGTAGGTTTTAGTATTAGTAAATATATTTCTATTAATATTACATGAAAGTAATGATTTAATGACAAGTCAAGCAGTCCTGCCCATGCCAGTACAATGCCTTGCAGCTTCAACTCCCATGGTTGTGGGGTAATTTTTTTTCATAACAGACTGAGAATAAAAAAATTTTTTTACTCAGCATAAAAACCTGTCTCTGTTGCCATGTTATATAAATGTTATATATATTCAGTGGCCAGGAAGAAGGCAGTTTCATGCAGACTGAATCAGAGGACACTTTTGTGGTGGGGTATCAGCTTTGGGGAAAAATCCACCTTTGTTAAAGTTACTTTTCTGAGAGCTCCTGGTTGGACTGGCACGTTTCTCAATCAGCCAGTGCCCGGTGCATGCTGGGCAATGTAGTTTTTCCTGTCACTTGTTTCCTACTGACAACGGAAATGTAAAACGACTCGGAAAGCAACGGGACGGTGCATAAAGAATGTTTCTGTTCAGCTCCTCTCATCAGTGTTGCCAGGTGTAATTTTAAAAACCAGCCAAAGTCAGCTACAAAACCAGCCCAAAACTAGCCAAGAGGCACTTCAAAAGTAGCCCAAAAATAGCACAATATGCGCAGTAAAAAAGTCTAAAAAATAAACGAATTTATGTGAAAATATGCCTTTTTAACATTTTCACAGTTTTGCATATTTTTCCACAAAGCAAAATAGGACAGATTCGCCCGTCCCCAGGGACGTAACTACAGAGCAGGGTCCAGTAGGTATAGGGGCGAGAATGCTTAATTGTTAAACAAAAACTACATTACCCAACATGCATTGGGAGACGCAGGCTTGGAACATTGGTTTCCAAAGTACAAACCAGCCTAAGGCCCCAAAAGTAGCCCAAATGCGTACCTTGGCTAGTTTGTACTTTCAAAACCCATCTGGGCTTTAAATTAGTAGCCCAATTTGGCTGGAAAACCTGGCAACCCTGCCTCTCATTTCCAATATGTGAGCACTGCGGTACAACCTGATTCCAACTGCAATTGGTATGGAATGGTATTGCTCATTTTTAATATGATGGGGGTGCTGGCATGTGTTTCTGTGGTTAAAAATAACAGACTGGAATATAATAAAAGAGGCCTGAAATGTGCAATCCATTTCTTGGATACCTGGATTTTCTATTAAACCTTTGTTTCCTGGCCAAATATTTAGTACAGGTATGGGAGCTGTTATCCAGAATGTTTAGGACCTGGGGTTTTCCAGATAACAGATCTTTCCATAATTTGGATCTTCATACCTTAAGTATACTAGAAAATCATATATTAAATAAACCCAAAAATCAGTTTTTGCTTCCAATAAGGATTAATTATATATTAGTTGGGATCAAGTACAAGCTACTGTTTTATTACTAAAATTAAATAATTTTTAAAATTTTGGATTATTTCATTATAATGGAGTCTATGTGAGATGGCCATTCCGTAATTCAGAGCTTTCTGGATAACGGGTTTCCGGATAACAGATACCTGTAAAACAATATACAGGTGACTACTGGGTAATGTAGTTTCACTGTAAGCTGGGGGCTGGCAGCTCAAGTGGAAGTAAAACTACAATAACTGATAGAAAATGGGCACAGAGGGTGGATCACATAAGTCATGCAATGGATACAGAATGTTTTAGTGGTGGGTGACATTGGAGCAAGTGCACTGGGCATGGTCAGTGATTCTGCGCTTAAGAGAGGGGGCGTATTTTCACATACTGTATATTCTTTTATATATTTTTGGTCAATTTTGAGCTACTTTTGAAATGGCTTTTGGGTAACGTAGAACTCCCAGCATATTGGTCCTGGAACTTTTAATTGGAAATGTGCTTAGTCAGTGAAGCATGGTTTGAAGTTCCCAGTTGTAAATGATTGCAGAGTGGTGCTGGGAGTTGCAGGAGATTATGATGTACCATGTGACCTGTGCTGAATGCTGCCTAGAGAAGTGCATCCATTCATTAGATTTATGAGGAGCGCATTGCCCCATGCAGGATTGCTGTTCCTTTACAGTGTTGGACTGGGAGATCAAGGGCCCACCCAAAAACCTTAGACCAAGGACCCACCAAAGAACCATAGACCAGGGGCCCACTCTCAGTACTATTATTATTCTTCTTCTCCTCACTCAACCTCTAGTCTCCTATTCTCTATTCTTTACATACTATTATCTATTATTCCATCTATTTAGCCTCTTTGTTCTCAAAGAAATATGAAATGGCCATGAAATAGGCCAAATCTTTAGCAGCACAAGGGCCCCCTGACACCTGGGCCCACCGGGAGTTTTCCTGGTATCCCAATGGGCCAGTCCGACACTGTTCCTTTATGACATGGGTTTTTTTATGATCTCTTTGTAGGTTGGAAGTGATGTCTAAAGAGAGGGCAGCTAAACTGAAGCTGAGGAGGAGGAAGGGCAACACAGCACAGGAGCCACAGGCATCGGGGAGCAGCCATCACCCCCTGCAGCATCATCTGTGTGGGTAGCATTCCCTTCTCTGAGTCATGTTATTTATAGCATACTGTACATCTTACCCTTTATTCTTAGACATTGCTTGTCATACAGTCTGGTTTGTTTTACATTTAATACACGATGTTTCTTTAAAAAAAAAAAAAAAAAACGCTGTATGTATCATACACAGAATTAGCAGCTGCAGCAGGAAAAAAAATATCAAAGAAATGCAGAGATTTTTTTTGTAATTTCTTACATCTCTCCCTCAAATACATTTGCATGACTCAATGCAACATAAAACCGAAAAGGAACACAATGTGTCCTTTAACTGTGGATTAAACCATTTTGTGCCTGCTGTGGCAATGTAACTAAACTTTCATGGGAACTTTTTACTTTGCATGAAAATGCTGGAAAAACAGAACTTATTGGGATGTGTGTAGTCTTTCAGAATACCACCAATATGACACGCACTGTAGATATATGTTGGTCCAGAAGGATTTAAACACATGAAAGCCACAGCAACAGTGGGGTACAAGATTCTTTCTCCACAGAATTTGTTAATGAGGAAAAAAAAAATCATTTTGTTTATTTGTATGAGTCTTGGGACATGGCCCCTTGTGCAGTATCGGTCTGTTTGGCCTATCACTTGAATAAGGGTCGGCTCGGATATGGCCACTTTTTAGTCTATTCCATACTAGGGGAGCAGGCCACTAGCGTGTCATTCAGTGGGCTCATGGTATAAAGGAGCCCTGTCTTTACCCAGGCAGTAGTGATGTGTGGGTTGTCAAAAAGTTTACCCACATCTAACCCACTCACTCCCAACCTGCACCCTGCCTAGAGCTGCCAGTATTTATATGTCTGCAGCTGACCCACCTATCTATGATGTCACAAAAGGGGGCAGGGCAAAGCGAGTGTGATTATATATATATATATATATATATATATATATATACATATATATATATATATATATATACCGATTGCTGGAGGAAAGAATGGGGAATACTAACCACTCAAGGTGGGCTGAGGACAGGGTTTGGCTTGCACCTGCCCACGATCTACAAAGGGAGTGTGGTATTTGCTGGATGTTGATTGTTTTGGGCCAGCCTAAGATAACTACCAGGTAGTAAGTACAGGACTGCCTTGCACCTGCCAGTGCTACGAGCAGGGAAATGCAAAAAAACTGACAGTTTTGTTTGAGAAAGCCCAATGAAACATAATGACCCTTCAAACTGGCTTTTATAGCAATGTACCTGTCGTTTTTCTGCTAACATTACTCTCTGTGTAATGTCCAATCAGACACAAATATTTACCTCGGCCTAACATGATTATTGGCGCAAGTACATCATACACAAGAGTAGACTGGCACGATTTCTCATGTGAAATTCACAACAAATTACCATCAATAGGAAATATATAGTTAAATGGCAACTCTGCAGGTCATACACGCCTGAATGTATTATGCTTTGATGCAGTCATATAATATAGAGAAAGTGACAACAGCCCAGGAAAAATCTGTACCAAATATTTTCTAGTGGTTACAAGGTATTAAGAAATGAATCAGTGAAAATAGGATGGACACCTTCTTCAACCATAACAGACACTGAAATTCATATCAATAAAAATTAAATTAGGACATAATTAGTGATATGGTTCATCTTATTCACCTGATAAAAGGATTTGTAATTCTGGGCAATTTAGCTTTTGGTTAAACATGGATGCCTAATAGGCCATCTAGCACCACTCAGGTTAGTTTCTAGATCTTTGGTATGATAATATTGTTAATAGTTGCCTTCAAAGGGGCAAGTGATATAGAGGTGGCAGTTATACAGAAAGTGCCTTTCATTTTACATGCCCCTAAATATCACTTACAATTGCAAATATGCAACCAAACATAAATTATTGGACCAATTTGTCTCAGTTTCAGTTTGGACCAAACATACTGTACAGTAACTTGAATTGCAGAAATAGCCATTGTTGCCTATGAAGGCACATCTATCTATTATCTATCTATCTATCTATCTATCTATCTATCTATCTATCTATCTATTATCTATCTATCTATCTATCTATCTATTATCTATCTATCTATCTATCTATCTATCTATCTATCTATCTATCTATCTATCATATATGAATCCTATATCTATCTATTATCTATCATCTATCATCTATCTATCTATCTATCTATCTATCTATCTATCTATCTATCTATGATCTATCTATCTATATATCTATTATCTATCTATATATCTAGTATCTATCTATCATATCTCTCTCTCTCTCTCTCTCTCTCTCTCTCAATCTATCAATCAATCTATCTATCTATGATCTATCTATCTATCTATCTATCTATCTATCTATCTATCTATCTATCTATCTATCTATGATCTATCTATATATCTATTATCTATCTATGTATCTAGTATCTATCTATCATATCTCTCTCTCTCTCTCTCTCAATCTATCAATCAATCTATCTATCTATGATCTATCTATATATCTAGTATCTATCTATCATATATCTATCTATCTATCTATCTATCTATCTATCTATCTATCTATCTATCTATCTATCTATCTATCTATCATCTATCTATCTATCTATCTATTATCTATCTGCCTCATCAGACTTGTCTCTTACAGTTTCCCAATATATAGAAACACTTACAAGCATAAATTTGTGATTTATATCTAGCAGAAAATGTTTATGTCCAAAAGGGTGTACCCTCTGCACGGAAAGTGTTTCCTGTTTGTATGTATAATTTACATGTTATATTTACACTTGTTTTTTCTGTTTATGCCTTGACTTTCACTTCATTTTTCTATAAATGGTCTGTAAAATAAGGACATGGGCTATTCAGTTATTTTGCACAGAGAGTTCTTTTCATCTACTTTTGTGTGTTTGTGTGCATGGGAGCAGCTGTCATTGCTCATCCAAAAACTCTAATGAAACACTGACCTCTTCTGCTCATGTTTTCAAAGAAAATGCTGGAATGCTCACTGGTCTTTGCAAAATGCTTATTTCTGAACAAAGTATATTCCCAGATGTGGGGGGTAAAACCAAAAAAAACATATGCAACGTGTGCGGTTTTCTAAACCCATGGTTATATAATTTCCTTGAAATAGTGAAAGGTAAATAATGTATACCTGGCAATCATGGGCTTAACTCATTTCATAATCAAACGGCACAAGAATTCATGCAAGCACATACAATGCAGTGTCAACCTGATACATGGGGCCCCAGAATATAGTTTCAGTGCCAGTCATGTCAATTGTCTCCATTTGGTAACATATAAAAATAGGACCAACTCCCTATATAATAGGCCTGAATACCCCACAGTGTAAACAAGGTCTCAGTTCAATAGAGACTCCAACAGAGAACAGGGGATATTAATAATAAAAGTGCCATTCCCTTTTATAACACACCAAAAAACACAACAGAATGAATACAATGCCAATAACAGTGGTGTCAGCGTCAGCTCCATTAATAATGCCCCTAGAAGACATGCTTGAATATTCCAGTTGTAAATACACAGTACCAGTTGTAAAGCTGATAGCTCAGATCACATGAGTGAGTAAATAGGGTGCGGGTGCTGCCAGCAGTGTACATGGGCTTTACTCAATCAGGGACTCAGGCAGGTGCACAAACACACACAAACATATATATATATATATATATACACACTCATACACACACACATATATATATATATATATACACACTCATAGACACACACACACACAAAAGCAAATGTAACAGACGCACTTACACAAGAGAAATGATGCCAGTGCTTAGCAAACACAATAATACACAATTCATTAGACAACAGCACAAAGAGATCTGGGTCAGGTCCAGACACACAAATACAGACTCAGATACACTAAGTAAAACACACACATGTACGTGTCAGACATACACATACACAAGACATTAGAAGATTAGGACAAATCTGGAGATTTCACTGACAATACATGTTAGTGCTATTACCTTATTCCAAGCCAGTTGCTGCTGCCTGCACAAACTGCTCATCTTCCCCTCTAAATCCCGGTAGAGCTGCACAGGGATTGGCTAGGCTGCAGAGTGAATCCTTCCAGTCTATCCAATCATGTACAGTTGCACAGCGATTGGCTAGACTGCTGAGTCAATCCCTCTAACCTATCCAATCAGTGTTCAGCTGTACCGGGACCTAGACATTGAGTGTCTACAGGCAATTGCTTGAAACAGCTTTAGTTCAGGTAAGAAACTCCAAGGGGAGGCAAGTGCCCTCCCTTGCCGCTATTTGCGGACGCTCGTGCTGCCATTGAATAAAATTAATTTATTTTAAAAATCTTGCAGTTTGGGAAGCATTATATGGAGCATGTTACTTAATGCAAATGGAGATGGGTCACCTTTACATTAGCTTTTAGTGCAATGTAGATATTCATGTTGTGAGACTATTTTCAATTGGTTTTTGCATTATTTCATTTTTTGTTCATCAGCTCTGCAGTGTGGAATCTCTGCAGCTATCTAGTTGCTAGGGTTCAGTTTACCTAGCAACCAGTAAAGAGGGACTGTAAGATGATTAGGGCAGGGCTGGAAGAGAAAGATAATTAATAAGAGCAATAGTTTTTTTGGCTGTTAGGGTCAGTGATCCCCCATCTGGAAAAAATGCAGATGAAGGAGACAAATTACAACAAACTGAAAGCTTATGTTTCCTCTCATGTCCTGGTTCATATGATTATAATGATAGAATGGAAGGGTCCACCATACCCAGAGATATCTGACCCAGGGGATTTTCTGGCTAATATGTATGTAGACTTTTCTCTATGATATAGGTATATCGACACAAGGGTTGAACTTGATGGATTGTTGTCTTTTTCAAGCCACACCAGCTATGTAACTATATCAGGAGCTCATAGAAGAATTCACGCTGCAGCACTCTGAAATGGTGAAGATCTGAATTTATTAGTGCCAAAGAATAGGCAACGATTTGGGCTCCTGCCATTTCTCAAGCCTACATACTTGTGCAATACACCCATTTAAATTGTGTAGCATAAGGAGGAGCATATCGGCTCCACCCATTCCCCTATGGGTACAACTCCCACAATCCTCAGTGAACTATCATCACAAGTGTCAATTACATACATCAAGAGCTCCTATCACTGGTCTGGTGTGATGGCACAAAAGAAGTCTCACGTTTGGCATTTTTAGTAACATTTATAGACCTGCTAAAAGCGACTGTAACATGGTTTAGTGAAAAGATCATGTCGCCTGTAGTCAAATGCTTCACTGAGCACGGTGGCAGAAAATAGTGCATGTTGTGTTTATATTAATGTCCACCATGATAACTGATACTTATATAGTATTGTATTAGTATCACTGCCAATGAATAGAAAGGAATGCTCTTGGCATATTTGCTGATCTACAGGTTTGAGTTTTCTTTCTGAAATTCAAAAATCAGAGCAAACACAACAGTTGCATTACTGTTTATGAAATTTTACAGCAAATTCAAGATAGAATTTCAGAACTTAATAACGACTAGCCATTTTCCTTCAAAATATCCAGGATTCATATTCCTCTTTAATCCCCTGTAACTAAAACAAAATAAAATTCCTCCCTGTGTACCACCCAAGGATGCAGACTTTGTACTGAATTGTTGTCCAGTGGTGAGAGGAATAAGTTGTGTGTTTGGAAAACGACATTGGATGAAGCGAGACAGCCATAACCAGATGCTAAAACTACTTATAGATGAAGCATGGATGGTATTTTGGCAATGATAAAGTACTTTATATTAGAATAATGTATTCTGTAACATCCAAACCAACAGAAGTACAAGACCACTGACCAATGCAATATATATATAGGGAATCCGTGCAAAATCATTGCACTTATCCCTGTAAGGGCAAAGAGCCTGTGTCTGTGTGCTTCTAAGCTGTTACCTAGCAACCAGCTATTCAGTGCAGTAGGAAGTGACACAGCAGCTAAGGAGTGGCAGGCAGGAAAAGGAAGTCACAGAGACTGGCAAAAGAAGAAAGCCTGGCATAGAGAGCCGCATGGTGAACAGAGAACAGAGAAAGAGGCAAGAGAGCTGCTGGTGGGACCAGAGAGCTGAGAGGCTGCACCAAAGGCATTCATTTGGATCAGGATTCCTATCTGAGCATCCAAAGGGGTTGGTAATCGCACTGTGTGCCTGAATGTGCTGGATTCACCTAAAGAGAGCTCTAAAGTATCCAAAGAGGATTTGTGAGTATCCTGTTTAAAGGGACAGTACCCTAAAGAGTGGTGAAGATAAACAGACTGTGCATTAAAGGACTTTTTTTCTTAATTAGCTAGACAGATTGCGCTAGCAAGTTAGTTAGTGAGGCCCTATTGCCACCATTTAGGAGAGCTGCATGTATTAGGTGCCCATTTATTTTATATAAACCGTTATTTAGTTTAACCAATAGTGTGTGTGTGTGCTATTACTGTATTCCTAGTGGGGCCAACCGTAGGTGCATCGCCGGATCTCACTAGGTGTAGGCACTGCGCTAGTAAGTACCAGGTACCCAGTCTCTCCCAATACCACTGCTAAGAGGCTCAGGTTTGTCCGGTGTCATCAGGTTTGCGCCACACGTGGAGTGTTACACAGACAAAGGGGTGTCGAAAGGGTTACATGTATATTTAGTTATCCTCTTAGTGTAAGTTGTTTTACCTCAGTTGCCTTTGGGTTTCAAGGATTATCATATATGTAAGTGTTTTTTATGATGTATATTCACGTATAATTATAACAAAGTTGAAGGCATAATGTTTTCTCACAGGCAATGATTTTGCTACCCTGTCTGGCAGCACACATGGCTTCAGAAAACATTACCAGCCTTTAAAGGGGACCTGGCACCCAGACATAAAAAGCTGTACAATAAAAGTCATTTTTAAATTAAACATGAAATCCAAATTCTTTATTACAGCATTCATAGCTGTTGTAAACGCAATTAAAATTCTTAGCTGTCAATCAACGATTGCCTGCCCCTCCTCTATGCCTTAGCACAGTGTTTTTCAACCTGTGTGCCGCGGCACACTGGTGTGCCGCAAACTAATGTTAGGTGTGCCGCTATCAATTTGAAGGCCGAAGTGCACGGACATTTCACGTGACGTCACGTGACGTGACCTGAGCGGGCAGAAGAGCCGTGCCCGGGTTGGCTGATCAGGGAGGTCGCTGGCTGCACTGCGCGCAGCTTCGATGTGAAGGCAGAAGGCAGAAGTGCACGGACTGACAGGTGAACGGCTAGTGCTGTTATCAAAATATTAAGGAAGCAGACCCTGCGGCTTAGCCATGCTGTAATAAGGAGAACCATATTTCTAGCTGTCTGGCTCCAATGCATGAGGCAGAAGGTTGTCAGTAAGAAAGTAGAAGGAAACATATATGAAAAGGCCAATTGAACTTTTACCTGATAAGATTTTCCAAAGCAGGGTAACGCTGCCCTCTATTTAAGCTGGTAGGGGCAATAGCGTGGGTACACGGCATAGCAAGCTTACCCTGGCCTTGAATGATGAATGTGAGAATTCTCTCACGAACACAGAGATTAAATTATTTTGTTATTGTGTTTTTTTGTAATAACATAATAATAATAAGTGACCTGCTTCTCCCTTTGCACAGTTGCTAGCTGAAGCACCAGATCTAGTTAGTTAGATTTGAGATTTGATTATCAGTATTGTTTATTTATAAAACCCCAACGGTCTTGGCAGCAATTATAAAATATTTGGGGGAGTGTTATTACAAAAAAACACAATAACAAAATAATTTAATCTCTGTGTTCGTGAGAGAACTATTGCCCCAACCAGCTTAAATAGAGTGCAGCGCTACCCTGCTTTGGAAAATCTTATCAGGTAAAAAGACTGCAGATGATATAATAAAGTTCAATTGGCCTTTTCATATGTTTCCTTCTACTTTCTTACTGACAACTTTCTGCCTCATGCATCAATGTTTAAAAAAAAAGCTTACATTAACAATAGCACTTATATTGTTAATATAAGCTTTTTTTCACATTTTCAGCTGGTGGTGTGCTGCGGGATTTTTTCAATGAAAGAAATGTGCCTTGGCTCAAAAAAGGTTGAAAAACACTGTCCTAGATGTCACTGCTCTCCCCATATTCCCCCTCTCTCTTTACCATTTAATTGTGTAGCCAGTGCATGAGGTGGTACATCAGGTCTCCCATTCTGATGCACAAACAAGATTTTGAGATGATGCAAGGCTTGCCTTAATAACAGTGTCATCAAAATGGCTCCTGCCTGCTTCCTATAATTAATTTCCAGACTGAAGGAAACAAGATACAAATAATTTATACAGTGTAATTAAAGTTCATTTTGCTTGATTGATGTGATAAAATAGGATTTGAAATATTTTTTTGGGTGACGGGTCCCCTTTAAAGGCTAGAGCAAATATGAAACCGAGTGATCACTTGATCACAGAAGGTGACGATGACTGTAATGAAAAGGCCACGCTTATGCGACTTTATCAGTTAGATATCTAAATGATTGTGGATTTCACCTTGAAGGGCAAGTGTAACTATTATCCTTCCTAACCCGCTAGTGATCCCAAAGTGGCAAAATAAAGGCTTTAAGCTGCATTTTATATTGCCGAATTTCATTTTCTGTTGGTTATGATGTAGTGGCTAAGTGAAAGGGAGAGTAGTGTGCAGCCCTCTGATGTGCATGAAGCGAAATGGATGTAAGTGAAGTGAAATGAGGTCAGAGGTGCCTCCTTAGTAAAAGAACTTATTACAGATGACAGAACAATGAGATGTGACATAATAGCAAAGCAAGTAAAAATCCCATTTTTCAGGGAAATGGCCTTACTGGAGCCATTATTTTCTTTTGAAGACCTTTGGTACAAGGATAATATTTAGCCGCAGCAGGGTTGTAGCAGAGAATTAATGGCAGTCATAGCACCAACATCATCTGCCACTGCTTCTTATAGCATAACATCCATATAACACCACAACATCTTATAGCATAACATCTACATAACACCACAACATCTTATAGCATAACATCCACATAACACCACAACATCTTATAGCCTAACTTAACACTTATAACACCCAACTTGCTACATGTGCCATAGGCCGAAAATATTCTGTTTGTAAAAAGTAACCCAACCCTACTACTGATGCTTGTGTTCAGAATCTTGGCTGAATGATTGGATTTAATGATCTGATGTATCCATTTGCTAATTGATTAGAAGTTATGTGGTTTGACCAATGAAGGTGTCCATACACATGCCGGCCTTAGAGATACAGTATAAGACCATGATCATCCATGAAAATGACCAAAGACCACTGTTCTTTTATTTAGCCAGCGGCTGCAGCTCCAATCACCTCATCTGTAATTGCCCAATTTATGCATTCTCAAGAAGTCTATTGATGCTGGCCACAATTCCCCTGAGGTTCTAAACACACTCAGTCGGACCTTTATTGGGGTTTGTGTTTTTACATTTTTACCTTGCATCCCCAAAAGCATAGATGATGCACAGTAGTTGGGTTCGGTTTTGCCATAGTATGTTATCAAATATCCTTTTTTATTAAAGGCAACCTGCGCAAACAGGGGCCAGGAATAAAGGGAGATCAAAGTATTGCCTCCCATTTAGCAATGCCTTTTACATACTTGTGCTGTGTTGTTGGGGGGGAAGGGCTAATGTTACATGGGGTTGATTCTCTAGGGATTCTACAGGGCTCATTCTCGACCTGAGCAGGCCCGGCTTTGTAGCGAGGCCTTGTACTGGGTGCATGTGTCACTCTAAAGCAGGGGTCCATAACTTTTTGCTGATTTATTGGGTCTTGGGGACCCCCAAGTTGTTTGTGTAATGATTTAACAACTTTATCCTGCAGTTACTTAGTGTAGTGTTATTACTGAGGGATAATGATAGAAGGCCTGGGGTTAATACAGGCCATGAATTATTCTATTAATATGATCTATGGCAGTCACTGACACGCACTGATGAAACACTGGCAGGCGTTGCGCTCTTAACTCAGCAACAGATGAGGTGTTTCCATTGCAGTGTTTTCTTAACAGAAAATGTGGTCATAAGAGCACCTGGAGTTGCCATTGATTTGTATTTCTTACCATTATTGTCAGAATGAAATAAATGGCTAATGGAATAACCACACAAATTAGCCTTTTCTGCACAATCAAGAGCATATCCAAATGGGCCCCATGTGCCGTTGGAAACAGAAAAGTTGAGCAGGTAGTCATAAGCCATCCGCTCTTTAACCGAAGTCCCAACCCACCAGCAAAAGTTGTGTGGGGACCAACCTGAACCTGCCGACCTATGGGTTTCAGGCCGGCCCACACATCAATAGCACTTGACCCAAACCCAAAAATATGTAAAAAAAACAATACGAAAAGATAGTCCTTTAGATTAGTTAACCCTTGTCAATCCTTTTCCAGTCTCTCAGCTGTACATAAGCGAATCAGCGCCTATGGCAACAGAGAAAGTTAATTAACCCTCGACATTCGACCATTAAAGATCAGAAATTGCTAGGAAAGCCTAAGGGGACCTTCCCCATAGGCTAACATTGGTGCTCGGTAGGTTTTAGGTGGCGAAGTAGGTGGTCGAAGTTTTTTTTAAAGAGACAGTACTTCGACTATGGAATGGTCGAATAATGGAACGATTTTTAGTTTGAATCGTTCGATTCGAAGTCGTAGTCGAAGTAGCCAATTCGATGGTCGAAGTAGCCAAAAAAATACTTCGAAATTTGAAGTATTTTTCATTCTAATCCTTCACTCCAGCAAATGTGCCCCCACTCGTGTCAGTTCCCTGCTAAACCTTAAAGGAACAGTAACATCAAAAAATTAAAGTGTTTTTAAGTAATGAATAAATAATATAGTGCTGTCCTGCACTGGTAA
This sequence comes from Xenopus petersii, assembly GCA_038501925.1. Classification (NCBI taxonomy): domain Eukaryota; kingdom Metazoa; phylum Chordata; class Amphibia; order Anura; family Pipidae; genus Xenopus; species Xenopus petersii. Next base: position 44,657,898 of record CM076684.1, on the reverse strand, counting down.
AACTGGGGTGTTTGCTTCTGAAAGACTTATATAGTCCATATAAACAAGCTGCTGTGTAGCCATGGGGGTAGCCATTCAAGCACAAGACAAATAGTGAATAACAGATAAGCTATGTAGCATTGCATTGTATACTACAGAGATTATCTATTATCAGCTGTGTAACCTGTCCCTTTTCTATTTTTTCAGCTTAAAATGGCTGCCCCCACAGCTACACGACAGATTGTTTATATAAACTGTAGTAGGCCAACAGTGCAATATATTTTAATTAATTTAATAAGCTTTCATTTGTTGGTGTTACTGTTCTTCTAACCTGCATCCAAACCTAAACCACAAAACCTTAGCATTCATCTGACCCTAACCTGTAAAACCTTAACCTGCACCCAAACCTAACCCACAAAACCTTAACCTGCACCTGACCCTAAACAGCAAAACCTTAACCGGCACCCAAACCTAACCCACAAAGCCTTGACTTGGACCTAACCCACAAACCTTAACCTGAACTCGACCCGAACCAGCAAAACATATAAAGCAATATAAAAATATAAAACAAAAACGATAGTAAAATTTACTTTTTTTCAAATTGTGTATGGATTTTCAACAGTTTTTTTTGTTCATAAAAAAATATGATATATTCTAGAACAACACAGATGTAGGTGCCCCTTTAAGACACTAAAAGATAATGAAAGGTGAGGAAGAGCAGGCCATGGCTTGATATGAGATGCTGTGTCAGTTCCAGGAAGGGCAGAATGCATGCAGAAATGCTGACCCAGATCAGTGGTGTGTGAAGGAGGTCAAATGATGTGGGAAGACAGCTGTCAACTGACTGTGCCTTTGAAAAAGAGAGAGACGCAGCTTTTCCTAGGAAAGCCCAAGACATGCTTGTTGTGTATATAGTGGCTAAGTGATCCTGGTATTTCCTGCCATGCTCTGTACTACTGCACTTTGCGGTATATTCTGGAACCCCCGCCCCAATTGCATTTCATAAACATTGTATTCCATTATAAACAAAAACACTGGAGCTGGAGCGGCTGATAGATGTCTTCTTCATACTTGGTATAACTATGTCCATGGGGCTGTCAGTGGGGATTGGAATTATTTATGGATGGAATTCAAGGGGTTCTGCTATTTTTAGAGACTGCAGCACTTTGCACTTCATCATTTATTGATCTCTGTTTTTATACAGTAATCCAGACTCATAAACTGAATATTTGTATGGGTTGGGATGTTAATAGCCTTCCTGACATTTGAGTTTCTTTCGTGGAAAAACTTGATTCAAGTTTTCTGGTCGAGAATATTTCTCAGATAACCTTCCATCCTAATTGTGAGTATATTCGAATTTATTCGAGTTAAAAAAATTCACATGAATTCGAAATTTGACCTTTGATAAATCTGCCCACAAATGTACTGGATCCATTGTGTGTAGAAGGCATGTGTATCCACCATGTTTATTTGTTATTTACCATTTGGAGATGTCATGGTAATGAAATATACTGAATATTTATGGCTTATAAGTGTCTGAAGATTCTGTATTGCTGAATAGATGAGTCGGAACTAGGGTTGCCACCTTTTCCGGAAATAAAATAACGGCCTTCCTATATATTTATCTTTTTTCCCTATTAATAACATTGGGATCAACTATCATTTTTACTGGCCAGGCTAGTAAAGTACCGGCCAGGTGGCAACCCTAGGTGCACATTGAGAAACTGCAAAGCATTTCTTATTCAAAATGGGACATTTTAATTCAAAACAAAGGGGCGTTGGAAATGTTCATCAGTTTAGGGGGGCTGCAGTGAGTTGTAACTGAAGATAAAAGAGGGATCTTTCAGATATATTGCATGTATTACATTGCTAATCTCTTGAATTTCCAGCAGGAGCCCCTTTGCTGTTCACTCCAGCTTAAAGGGTTAGTTTACTGTTCCTATTGCTGATATTGTGATGGAGACGCTGATATTAAATGACAATGTGCAACTGTGTTGTGAGGTTGTGGTTTTTAGATCATTTAGTTTTATGTTCAGCAGCTATTTGGTTGCTAGGCTCCAGTTTGCCCTAGCAACCAGGCAGTGGTTTGAATGGAAAACAGGAAGATGAAAACCCCCTTAGTATTCCCAATACTGACATTTTTCATTCCCTTTGAATGGAATTTACCTTACAATCCCCAATATTAATATGGAGGCATTTGGCTGAGTTTGCCCGAGTGCCTGATATTTCCAATCTTCTTTTCCTTATGTGGCGATGTCATTGCTCTTTTCCCGTATTCCAGAAGGAAGATTACTGGTGGTTCTTGGCTTTCTGATATCAATTTAACAGCTACTGAGCAAACATGAAAACAGGTTCGGAATGCAGCGTTTACAGATCTGCAGAATGTGGGCTGTGCCTGCAGACATTTAATAGTAAGCTACAGTACATACATTCCAATAACATTTTGTGTACCCTATAAAAAACGCTCAGGTAATAGCAAAAATACAATTGCATGCCCAGGCTTTGTCCATTACATGACCATCACCATTAATAGTACTGAGGCTCACATTAGGCAGAAGGATCTGCGCCCAAGCTGCACCCCATCTTCTCACTACTTTTGTTGGTGCCTCTAGTTCCAAGACAGCAGTGGAGGAGCGTACTTCCCCAGTCTGACCCACACCCTAACCTGCAATGGTTGGCCAAATTTCACCCTGAACCCACCCAACTGGTCACCGCTGGTTTCGAGTCAGCTCGCATATCACTAATGACGATAGGGCAGGTGCCATATTTATTTAGAATGCAGTGGGCAATGTTTCAGGGTAGATGAAAAAAATGGTTCTTCCTTCAGCCTGATGTCACTCACTAGGCAAATCTGCTTGAAGCTATGTGACTAGTTACTGGGTATGGAAGAAAACTGGTGCTGAACCTGTGCACCGATATACAAAAGAATACTGCTTAACCAAAAACATGTAGGGAGCATCCAAGAACCATGGGCAATGGCACATGGTAATATTTGTTGGCCGCAATTAAATCTGTGCTACTGTGGGTGACAGATCTCCAAAAAAAATGACTTGTAGTGGGATAAGACCGCTGCAAGTAATACATTACTTTCGGCAAACTGGGTAAATTGCGGGAAAATGTGAAAGGAGGTGATTTGTTGCTATGCGATAGTACAGATCAGTACAGTACAGATAGTATAGATCAGTTCCCCAAGATGAAAGATAACACAGAGCCCAATAAGGAGCAACAATCAAGATACATTTTTATTACCTTTAACACTTTTAACTAGGGATGCACCGAATGCACTATTTTGAATTCGGCCGAACCCCCGAATCCTTCGCGAACGATTGGACCGATTTAACCTCTGAGTCCTGCTTCCTTAATCAGTTCATGTTTTAATATCAGCCCTGCCTCTCATTTTTCTTGCATCATGCAGCTCAGCAGTCTGTTCTAATTAAAGAGTTTTAACAGCCATATGGAGGGTCACATCTAGGCCCTGGACCTCCACTTGGAAAGCCCTGATATAGGTAAACTGACAATTAAGTAGAATTTTGGAAAATTTACCATATCTTTGCCAGCAATCACAATAGTGAAGCTGATGGAAACTTTGGGCTTTTTAGTTGAAACTGCAAATATATATTAGTAAATTGCTGATTATTCAGCTCTATAGATTTGTGGCGTAACTATGGATGAAGCAGACCCGGCGACTTTGGGAGAGCCTGCGGATCCAGGGGGTCACACATATATACCTGCACACATGTGATAGGTACAATGCAATATTGTGCGGGGGGGGGCTGGAATCTGACATCATTATCTGCATAAACAATTAAAATGTAGATTTATTGAGTGACCTTCTCAGATGTAGAAGTGTTGCTTTTTCCAGAGACTGTGCAGTGATTGTTCAGTCGTTGTCCCACATCAAGCACAGCACGTTACAGAGCTCTGACAGCACTAATGATGTGTCTCACGTAAGATTAAATGCGTCTGCAATGTGCTGTGTGGTAGTCTATGGGCAGAAGCCGTCTGATGGAATCCGGCCTTCCTTGCCTGGGAAGCCCTAATGGAACATTTGAGAAAAGCCAGGAGGCCGCCTTTCTGCTTATGGTCAATCACAGGTAAACGCTCTTCCAAAATACAGTAGTTAAAGAATGATTTTATAGCATATTAAATGCACAGCAGCTGCATAAGCGCTACATTGCAATATGTACGTATTGGAACTGGAGACTAATGACAACAGCAGAGAGCTGTAATATTTTCCCCGTTTCTATAGTTACAAACATAATTTCTTGGGGTAAAACAAAGCTTTTTTGCTTATGGGTAGTGATGAGTGAGAGGTTCAAGGGTAATACTGATGGGTAGTGATGAGCCAAATTTAGCTGCAGCCTATAGACTAATGGGTGAAACAATTTGTCTAGCATCAAAAAAAATTGTCACCCATAGATTACTGCATTTTGCCAAATTTTCGCAGTTTCGCAAATTTTTGGCAAAACGCGTCAGATTCACCCCTCACTACTAGTGGGGGGGGGTTATTTTTCTTTGGAAAAGCGTATGCTGGTAGGCAAAAATCCATAGAAGCACGACAGGCTATTGTTTGTCCTGCAAAATCTCCATGTAGCATATAATAAGCATGTTCCCCTCTGTGTGACTAGTTCTATAGGCAGTGGCATGATAATACTCACACAAATAAATAAGTTGACTAATATAGTTTTATTATACACTTTGAACATTGTATTTCTTCATACTATAGATAAAAATTGGGGTAAAGTCATAAAAAGTCTCACGTTTGCCCACATCCAGTAACTAGGGTTACCACCTTTCAATAAAATTTCCACCGGCCAGTGCTGGGGGCGGTAAAAAGGGCGGTACTTGATGGCAAAGGGGTGGAGTGTGATGTCAAAGGGGGCAGGGTCACAGAATGCGATAGCAAGGTGGCGAAAAAAAGGTACGTTTTGAGTAGGGATGCACCGAATCCAGGATTCGGTTCGGGATTCGGCCTTTTTCAGCAGGATTTGGCCGAATCCTTCTGCCTGGCCGAACCGAATCCGAATCCTAATTTGCATATGCAAATTAGGGGTGGGGAGGGAAATCACGTGACTTTTCGTCACAAAACAAGGAAGTACATTTGCCCCCCTTCCCACCCCTAATTTACATATGCAAATTAGGGTTCGGTATTCGGCCAAATCTTTCACAAAGGATTCGGGGTTCGACCGAATCCAAAATAGTGGATTCGGTGCATCCCTAGTTGTAAGCAGATTGGGCCGGGCCAAGGGCTTTATTTAGGGATATTACAAATTTAACGGCAGCTACATTGCCGGTAAATTTGTAATACCGGGCCCCGGCCTTGGCCGGCCAGGTGGCAACCCTACCAGTAACCCACGTTAGAGTCCTGCACCGAACCAATTTGTTAAACCCAACCGGCATCTGGACCCACACCCCGCATACTTACCCGCTTGGATCCACAAGTACCTTATCCGCAACCCGATCCGCTGGTCATCAAGAAACAGGAAGTGCTGTCTTTGTGAACCGGAATTTACATCACTAGAAGTTGGCGTGATCAGAAGAAAAGGAGTAAAACAGGAAGTGCTGTCATTGTAACCGGAATTGACATCACTGGAAGTACGTGTGATCAGAAAAAAAGGTAAAACTAAAACTAAAGTAAAACTTGCGACCCGCAAACCCAGTGAACCTCTGACCCACGTCTATACCTGCTCCAGAAACCTCTACCTGCAACCGCAGGTTTTTACGGGTAACCCACGGGTACCTGCCCCGCTGCAGGACTCTAACCCACGTGTCTTATAGAAATATCACTTTACCGTTACTTGTCAGTTAACAATGTAATTCTCTTTATTGATTGCTTTCCAATTTACCCAATTGACCATATCAGTCGTCCCTTCTGTGTTCTAGACAAGATAACGTTGGGAATAAAATGATATATTCATAGGAGTCCTGTCGTCTGAATCAGCAATTACTATGTAAACAAGTTTGGCCTCATTAGAGATTGGGCTGTGATTTATTAAAACTGTACAGTGTGAGATAAGAACTTAAAGGATAGAAATCCAATTCAGGGAATCTGTCATCTAATCCGATACCTGCTGAAGGCTGACATCAGACGCACATGTGTAGTGGTTTCACTCCTCATATAAAATATATAACCATCACTTGTGAAACCTGAAACCTGGATTGTGGGTAGTGATGGGAGAATTTGTTGTGTTTCAAATAATGTTGACATGCGTGGTTTCGACACAAGCGAGTTTTCTGAAGCGTGTCCAAATTTTTTTGACGCTGGCAAATTTTTTCAAATGTACTCGTCGGCGGCAAAGTACGGAAATTGGCAGCGAATTTGTGCCTGCCGAATTTATTCACCCATCACTAATTGTGGGACTTTCTGCTGAGTAAACCAAAGGGTGAGTCTGAGAGACTCTTAAAGGGGTTGTTCACCTTTACATTAACTTTTAGGCGCACATGTACTTTGACAGTCGAATACCCTCGATATTCGACCGTCAAAGTAAAATCCTTCAACTTCGAATATCGAAGTCAAAGGATTTACTGCATTTGCTTCATTCGTACAATTCAAGGAAAAAAAAACTAGGAAAGCCTATGCAGACCTTCCCCATAGGCTAACATTGAAGCTCGGTAGGTTTTAGGTGGCGAAGTAGGTGGTTGAAGTTTTTTTTAAAGAGACAGTACTTTGACTATTGAATAGTCGAAAGATTTATAGTTTGAATCGTTTGATTCAAGTAGCCAATTCGATGGTCGAAGTAGCCAAAAAAATACTTTGAAATTCGAAGTATTTTTTATTCGATTCCTTCACTTGAGCTAAGGAAATGTGCCCCTGAGTATTGGTGTAGAGAGTGATATTCTGAGACAATTTGCAATTGGTTTTCATTTTTTATTATTTGTGGTGTTTGAGTTATTTAGCTTTTTATTCCACAGCTCTCCAGTTTGCAATTTCAGCAATCTGGTGGCTAGGGTCTACATTACCCTAGCAACCATGCATTGATTTAAATAAGAGACTGGAATATGAATAGGAGAGGGCCTGTATAGAAAGAAGAGTAATAAAAACTAGCATATTTGTAGCTTTACCGACCATTTTTTTTAAGGGTCAGTGACGCCCATTTGAAAGCTGGAAAGAACCCAAAGAAAAAAAAGATAAAGACCAATTGAAAAGTTGCTTAGAATTGGTCATTCTATAACATACTCAAAGTTAACTCAAAGGTGAACCATCACTTTAAGATTTATAAACCACCGGATCTGTTGCCGAGGGTGGTTGGAATGTCTGTCTGTCTGTCTGTCTGTCTGTAAACATAGCAAATAGGACTTTTTCTGCCTTTTATTTCTCGCTTCTGTTTGGCTCTCTGCACAAGTCATAGTATATGGGGGGATTGGGGTAGATCATAGTATTTAGAGATATTTTAATTAATGGGTTAAATGATATAAATGAATGAAAGTGATACTAACAACTGGAGAGATCAGTTGGTCCTGTTTGGGTGGATGTAATTATTACATTATACAAGTACTGAGAACCCATTATCCAGAAAGCTCTGAATTACAGGAAGACCATCTCCCATAGATTCAATTTGAATGAAATAATTAAAATTTCTAAAAATGATTTCATTTTTCTCTGTAATAATAAAACATTACCTTGTTCTTGTTGAGATAATTAATCCATATTGGAGGCAAAACAATCCTATTGGGTTTAATTCATATTAAGATGATTTTTTAGTAGAATTAAAGTATGGAGATCCAAATTACAAAGAGATCCCTAATCCAGAAAAACTCAGGCCTGGAGCATTCTTGATAACAGATCCCTGAACCTTCTAAAGAGATTTGTTAAATGGAATGAATGATTAAAAAAAAAACAAAAAAACTTTTTTTTGGCAGATCACTGATAAAGGACAATAAGGGGCAGCTGGAGCTATCTTTAAAAGGCTGGGGAGCAAAGATTTGAATGGTTTCCATTCCCCACCAACTCCCCCAGACACTTAACAGAGCAAAGAGACAGTGTGGGACATTCACTAAGATTTGTTGTTGCGCCAGCGTCCACTTCGCCAGGCGTATTTTCACCAGCGCTACGCAAATTCGAAAGTTGCGCTCAGGGGAAGCGTAAGGTTGCGAAGTTGCGCTAGCGTTAATTCACCAAGCAAAGCGAAGTTACACTAGTGATGGTTAATTTGCATGCGGCGCCAAATTAAAGTTACAATGGAGGAACATGTAGCATCACTACACAAGCCTGGGAAACCTTCAAAACTGCAAATAAAATTTTATTTTGCCCTACACATGTGCCCACTGTATAGTTAAGGTGCCATCAGTTAGGAACTGTAGGGGGGAAGGAGCCTATCACCCAAAAAAATTTTAAAAAAGCCAGCGTTTTATGGGACTTAGAAATTTTTTAAACTTTTTTTTAAGCAATCCCTATCTACTCTATTGCACTTCCCCCGGTCTGAGGTGGCGAAGGAAGTCTGGCGTAATAGGTAGCGTTCAGAATAATTCGCACGTCAGTGAATTTGCATAGTTATGTCCGTTGCGCAAATTCGCCAGGCGTAAGGGTGCGAAGTAACACTAGCAAATTTACGCCAGCGTCCGTTAGTGAATCGGCGAATTAACAAAAATGCGCTACGCTGGCGCACTCACGCTAGCGTTAGGAGTTTCGTCGTTGTGTGAATTTGCCCCACACAGACAAAATGAATTGAGCTGAGGAGCAGAAATGGTTGCGACTCTCCGCAGATATTAAGATATTAAACCTGCCACTGAGGGAACAAACACCCAAGTGACTGAGAGATTGATCTCTAATGTGCCATAGGTGCAGGCCACACACTTACATAATGACAGGGCAGAGCAGAATCAGTCACACAAGCTACACACTGACCCCATACATTCTGAACCCAAACTGACCACAAGCCCCCCCCCCCCCCCCCGCAGGACCACAAAAAAAACATCAGGAAAATACACAAAGTAATGACATTGGGATGCAGGACTTGGAAGAAGCAGATATCAGGCCGTGCTCCCCTAAGGAAAGTGCAAACACTTCATCAGGTGTCACAGATTTTTAATTAGTTTAATTTAGTTTCATTTTGTGGTCACAGCCTCAATCACATGACTTTGGGCAGCTGGGAAATTTACAATATGTCTAGCCCCATGTCAGATTTCAAAATTGAATATAAAAAAATCGGTTTGCTCTTTTGAGAAATGGATTTCAGTGCAGAATTCTGCTGGAGCAGCACTATTAACAATTAATTCCCATGACAGTATCCCTTTAAGTTTATTGCCCCTTTTACATCTCTTGCCTAGAACCACTATTTCGTGATGGTCTGTGTGCTGTCTCAGAGATCACCTGACCAGAAATACTGCAGCTCTAACTGTAACAGGAAGAAGTGTGGAAGCAAAAGACAGAACTCTTTGGTTCATGTGACCTAAGAAGTAAAGTTTGTTTGTTATGTTTGTGTGCACTGTGAATTGTACAATCCCAGGGGGCGGCCCTTATTTTTTAAAATGGCAATTTTCTATTTATGATTACCCGATGGCACATACTACTAAAAAGTATATTATTATGAAAATGGTTCATTTACATGAAGCAGGGTTTTACATATGAGCTGTTTTATGCAATATCTTTTTATAGAGACCTACATTTTTTGGGGGTATAGTTTTCTTTTAATGTATGAAATAGATCTGTTCAGACAAACAAGACTAAAGACCCGTTACATTTCATTTTATCTTTCATAGAAAGCTATGTACAATATACTGTAACAATCTAAAGCATGGGCAGTTTTCATACCAATAAAATGATTCTAGTTGGAGGTTGGGGGATAGTTCTTCTGTTCCAGGACTGAATACACAGATCTCATTCCTCACAACAGTCGTCAATCCTGTGATGTGGAATCACCCATTCCTGTGCTGGATCATGAGAACTGCTCCAAGTGTTCCAATATATACAGTATATTCTGCAGAATGCTTTACCTGAGTAAACGGCTGTTTGTTTAGGATAGCAGCTGCCATATTAGCTTGGTGTGACTTCACTTCCTGTCTGAGTCTCTCCCTGCTCACTCATAGCACTGGGCTCAGATTACAGCAGGGAGGAGAGGAGCAAACTGAGCATGCTCAAGCTCTGCCCTGGAGCTTTATGCTGAAAACAGGAAGTCTGATACAGAAGCCCATGTGTACACAATAGAAGGAAAGAAATTATGTGTTTCTTCTGACAGAGGACTCGGAGCAGCATTACTTTGAGGGTTTACTGGTGTATTTATATAGACCTTTCTGATAAAGCTTACTTAGTTTTAGCTTTTCCTTCTCCATTAAAGCAATAGTACACTTATAACTGACCAATACTTTGTTTTAAAAAGGTTTAATCTGAATAAACACACATATACAGATAAATACGGCTCCCTGTTAAGAATAACCTGAGGCAATAAACTTGTTTTTTTTTAAGAAAAAGTCCTTGTAAAGCCTACATATGAACAGGGTTTATTTTCCCTTTATCAGTTTTGCATTGTCCATTAGCGGATGATCGTTGCATCTTCACCCTCAGAGCGGCTGTTTAGAACATAAATCCCCTACTGGTGGAACATTAGGAAAGTTAGGCAAAGCAGCAGAAATAAAAACCTGTTTTTTTTGGTAAAGTCTTTAATGTGCAAGAATATAAATGATCTTAATTGTTATGCATTAGTAGAACCATCCTCTGCACAATTAACTTGGTCAGCAAGATCGGAAAGTTACAAAACTACAAGAACATATTTTACTGTTTTACAATCATTCATTTCTCTAGAATGTTCATTTACTATTCCAAATAATAATAATAATAAGAAGAAGAAGACAAGGAAATAAGATTCAAAGTCATAGTGTTCATATATTAACCCCCTTCTGCCCCAAAACCATACAATTAATTACAGCCTTCATTTTCTTATATAAAACAGATACAGGTATGGGATCCGTGATCCGGAAACTCGTTATCCAGAAAGTTCAGAATTACGGAAAGGCCATCTTCCATAGACTCCATTTTATCCAAATAATCCAAATCTTTAAAAACAATTTCCTTTTTCTCTGTAATAATAAAACAGTACATTGTACTTGATCCCAACGAAGATATAATTAATCCTTAACTGGAGGCAAAACCAGCCTATTGGGTTTATTACACGACTTCCTAGTAGACTTAAGGTATGAAGATCCAAATTACAGAAAGATCCATTATCCGGAAACCCCCAGGTCTTGAGCATTCTGAATCACAGGTCCCATACCTATACTTTTATATATTTTATATATATATATATATGTAAAGAAAAAAAATTCTTCATTGTGAACAGAACCATTTGGCAACACAGGAACGTAATGCCGTAAATATAGAAAATCAAGTGTTTGTTAAACTATGAGCAGATAAACATATTATTCTCCCTCTCCTGCCAAACCCGGGCCCTGATACCCCCTTCTGTACAGTTACCTCCCTGATGCAGTAGAGTTTGGTCTCACAAAACGTGGCCAATCCTGGATGATATGAATTTAAATGAGCTTGTACTGAGATACGACATTTAAGCGATCACTACAAAGGAATCCCAGGCTGTATAAAGTGCAATCCATTTGAACTCTGTGATCCCAGCGCCAGGCACATGATGCCCATGAGAAGAAGGTGCTGACATGACAGAATACTTGAACAGTAATGCTGAAGGAAGAATCATTCATGTGGGGAAACATAAGGGGCGAATTTATTAAAAATGGCGGCAACTAAATTAGGCATAATCGCGATTACACTCCATTGCAATTACCATCACAAATTTCCAATCACGGGGAATCAAAGTGGGGGATTCTTAAAGGAGAAGGAATAGCATTTTACAATTGGGGATGCCAAAAGTTAGGCACCCCGAGTGACTACTTACCCCGACACCTATCAGCAGCAAACCGCACCGGCCTGGGGTTCTTCTAGCCCCGGGAAATTTGAAAACTGATGAAGCAGGAAGAGGATCTTGGGGGTGCCTAACATTTGGCACCCTAATTGTAAAATGCTATTCCTTCTCCTTTAAGAAAAAAAAAGTAATTAAAAAAAAAAAGTAAAAATCAATTGACCACATCCAAAAATGTTGAATATCCGCTGATCTCCATGGCATGGTGGTAGATCTGAGCTAATGAGATAAAGCATCATATTGAGTTTGTTGTTTTATAAACCACAATTTGCCATTAGCTCCCAGTTGCCTGTAAAATATCCGTATCTCTGAGCGCGAGCATTAATAAATGTGCCTCTTAGGCTATATTGGCACACTTTAGGGAGGTTATTTATCAAAATCTGAAAAATACTCTGACCAAATCCGCACAGGTTATGTCCTCTTATTTATGGATACATTTTCCTGAAAAATTCCAGTGCGGGAAAAAACTCGAAAAAAATTGTCAAAATCTCACAAAAATTCAAAACGTATGAATTTTAAAGATTTACCGCCTGAAAACTCCAGATTTTTGCTTGAAAAATCACAATCTTCAGATTTTTGCACGAAACCCAGCCCAGATCAGGATATCTTCTCCCATTGACTTATATACAACCGCGGCAGGTCTGAGAAACCAGATTTTCTATCCTCAGGGTGTAATAAATCACAAAAAATGGAAGTTATTTTTTTTTTTTCACAAAAAAAAATAATTTGATTTTATAGTCAGAAAACTCAATTTTTTCTAGTTTTTGGCATTCGGACTTTAATAAATAACCCCTGAAAGTGTTTCCTCCAGCTTCCCTCAGCCGTGCAGCCCGTTTCTATACACATTTCATTGCACTGTTCCTGTCTGCCAAGGCATGGAAAATAAATAATCATTTCTATATAAATGAAGTATTAGTCGTCGTTCGGAGAGCTGAAGTGATGGGATAAAGGGATGCTGGGCAGGCTGTAAACTAGAAGCTGCATAGAATGGACTGTTAATGTGTACTGGAGTAGTAAATCAAGTATCTTACATCCATATCATGACCAAAATGGTTCAAGTGATCGTATATTCACAGTCCCACCCCCCCAAACAAAGAGAGGGCCGAGGTTGACCAGGAAACTGCCTTCATTACTGTTCTGTTCGCATTATATAACATGGAAATACTGGAAAGTACAAAACAAATATGCTGAAGAGGATGTGCTTGGTGTGAGACGGTATTTCCAGATTGTTGTTAATGTAGGGCTTCTATGGCTGAATATTGTTTGCAATGGAAAACTGAGTTGCGGCTCATCGTCGCACGCTACAAACTAAGAATTAGGCACATTGCAATATTGATTTTCCGAAAGCCAATTGTTTGGTTTTTTCTTCATACCAACAACTTGTTTTAGTTGCTTATTGCTGAACCCAATTTGCGACAATCTGTTATTTTTTAAGTGCAAAATTGCTGACTCTCCAAATGTGATTAATATTGACTTGCTCCACATATATCCTGTACCTGGGACCTTCTCCAGTGCAAATATTTTATATAGCGTTCCCATTACATCAAGTCTATAAACTGCATAAATCTTAGAGCCCCATCCCACAGTGATGACGGGACGGGAGGAGAAGACTTTGGGTCCATCATTGCAGGTTTCTTGCCCCGACTCTTCATCTGGTTCTGGAGCACATTTGTTTATCAGAAATTTGTTTATCGGATTGCCTGAAATGAAGAGTTCCTCCACACACAACCTCACAGCTAAATGAATTGGCAGATACTGGGGAACTTTCATGAGGCAGGCACAAGAAAATGGATCTACTGTGTAACGTAGCCAGAGATATCGGTGTTGGAATAGGATGGCGGCTACAGCCCAGAGACACTTCTCCTTCATTATGGAATTTCAGCAGCAGCAAATCTTGTAGAACTGGCCTTTTATTCACAACCCTGCATTAGTTTCCAGCCTTGCATGCATATACTGAAGTTAAGGATACAAGTTCGGGATCAATCGTATAAATTGTCTATAGAGAGATTCCAGTCCTTCATACGGTCTCCTCCGAAGAAAGCAACAATGGGTTAATGTATTCAAAGCCTTCAAACTCAGATTGGTCTATTCGTTTTATTGTTTCTCTGCAAAAGAAGAACAACAAAAAAAAACAATAAATAACGATGGACGGTAAATTGTTAGAGCTCAGTGAGTGTTTATTGAATAGGGTTATTTTGTACTGTGACCAACAGGTGTCACTGCAATCTAAGAGCATATGTAAATGTTATTATCTAAGGCCGGGGACCCCCTGGGAGCAATGCTGTGATTGGCTGTTTGGTAGCCCCATGTAGAGCGCCAGGTGCTGGAGGCTCTGGAATTTTGAAATAAGCTCCTGCTTTGAGGCTATGAGGAGTGACCTGTTGCCTGCAGGCCTCTGGTTGGGGATCACTGAGCTGAGGTGTTTTCATTCCTGCTGCATACCTCCCAACATTTTTGAAATAGAAAGAGGGACAAAAAGATTTGCCACGTGGAGCCCAGATATTTTTACCACGCCCATTTTTGTGGCCACACCCCCTAATTTCCTTGTCCATTTTACAATATTTGGCAGGTTATGAAAGTTTGAACACAACTATGTGGTTTTCATGTGTTATTACAGTTTTGCTAATTAAGGTGAATTGCCCTTTTAGCTGCAAATCAGTTTTCCCCCAAGAGACCTGAAAATCTTAAATTGTTACAAAAGTATTTAAGTATCTATTCTTGGCTCTCAGCCAAAAGCCAATAACGTTGTATCTTTGTCTGGTTGTTCAGAGCAGGAGATGAAAGAGAAATTCGGGAAATTTCAGTAACAAACCAGGGAATGCGGGTTGAGCTGTCAAAATCAGGACTGCACCTCAAAAAACGGGACAGTTGGGAGGTATGCTGCTGGTCCAATCAATACAATGGGAGTAAAAATAAAAAACAGATGCATACATGATAATATGTTGTGGTATAAGTCTGTGTAAGTCTGTGTATGTCTGTAGGTCTGTGTAAGTCTGCATATATCTGTATAAGTCTGTATATGTGGTAATCATAATGTCAGCCGACACTGCCTCTATTACCCGTGCCACTACAGATGGTTTAGCATTTTACTGTACATGCACACAAGCCATAAAGCAACATACTCATCATCGGGGGTAAACTGCACGGGCTCACTGGTGAACTGAGTGTCGAAGTTTTCCAGCCCATAATCATCAGTTATCTGAGGTTTGAACGGAGGGACGACTTGCTTCTTCTCCAGCTACCAAGAAAGAAGAAATAACAAGTTTATGTTCCAGTCTGTGACACCAGATCAAGTGCCAGATGGTTGGGACAAACAGATGCAGAAAGCGGAAATGGTGGAAACAAGTGGCTCAGGACTGGAGATTTTTTACTCCACTGCAGCATGGAGCAACAATGACAACTAGAGTGGTGGAACAGGACAATTTATCCATAAAGGGAAAATGAAATACTTCATTTAACACTAACGTGTGCACTTTTTGGTGTAAAATAAAGAAGTTTTATTGGGGCCCCAAGGCTGAATCAGGACTCCTATACTCAGGAACAGAGATGGGAGGAGGAACATTGGAGCAATTACAAAACATGAACATTTCCTATTACAATGAGTAAAAGCACAATCCATGGTAACTGGTCTTATCAATGAACTGGAACAATTTCCCCCATGTAATAAACGTCACTAAGAGCAGTAACCCATAGCAACTAACAAGATGTTACCTTTTAAATGGGGACAGTAAATACTAACTGCTGATTGGTTGCTATGGGTAATTGCTCTGGGGCAATCTTAGTGTCTTTTCTTAACATAACCCAGTTTGTGTACTGGCACATGGGGAGATTTGTTGCCGGCCTTTAAATGGCAGATGAGAAAACATACACATTGCTTCATTTACCAGTTCCCTCTCCCAAGGTGGTGCAGATTTAAACATGGCACGCGGCTCCCTGTGTGTCAGTACCTATACCTTGAGAGAACATTGACAGAACTAACAACATACAGAACAAAATACCTAATAGAAAAGAATCCTGGGCTCTTCACCTAGAGTATTACCCCTTTCCATGTGCTACACAATACTCAGTAAGGCAGAGGTAAGTCCAGATAATTAGTAATCCAGCAATCACTATATATTTATCTGCACATTTGGGACTCTACTTCAGGAACAGAAATGCCCTTGCTAATCCAAAATACAGTATTTTCCTTAAATGAGCAGTTCTAAGCAGTAGTCATAGGGACCTGTACCATACATTGTACGTACAGTAATGTGGCTCCCAAAGGGCGCACAGCCGGGGGCATTGCATCTGTGTTTGTCCTGTAGTGCAATTTAGGAGGTTCCATGAATTAGCAATGGCAGTGGCTTCATTCTGCCCCGTGGGAGAACAATGTGAAATACAGACAAATAGATCTTCATGAGTTTCTTCTGCTAGGAGTGTCCCTTGGGTGCAGAGCCACAGGGCAAAATGAAAGAATGATTGTATGTAAGGCATGATGATGATGGCAGCATCATTTTGGATTTTTTTCAATAAATCCATAAATCCCTAATAGATAGATAGATAGAGAGAGAGAGAGAGAGAGAGAGAGAGAGAGAGAGAGAGAAAGAGAGAGATAGATAGATAGATACTGTAGATATACAGATGATAGATAGATAGATAGATAGATAGATAGGTAGTTCACTTCCACTTCATAGGACCTTACACGTTGCTATTATTTCAGTGCTTTGTATTGTGGCTGCTTGTTCCCATGAGCCTTTACTTGTGACTGTTGATTAGAATGTTACAAGGCTACTTTGTTATGTGCTTGAGGCGCCTTCACAATACAATCAGAGATGCACATTCAACGCACAGAATCACTACAAACAAATGCAATAAGTGAGTTTGTTCATAAATTAAAATTAAATTGGAACAGTGTGTTTGGGCGCAGAGCACACAATGTACAAATGCTGGAAGCTGACAGTTGCGCCACACATACCAGTAAGTGCTTCTCAGCTGCCCTACAGTTTCTCACTCTCAATAGAATGGCCTTCTGCTGGGAGTTACCCAAAATAACTACTGACCAACAATCAGTGCCGGATTTCCCTTGGCAGTGCATCAAGGCTGCTTGGTCCTAGCTCCTGCCAGCTGCATCTCGTGCACACCCCCCCCCCCCAGTGAGTGCATGTGCTGGAGCACCAGGGACCTGTGCATCTGAACACAAAAAAACTGTTGTTATCCTTTTTTTTTTTATATGGTTCCAGTTGAAAGAGACTCTGTTTCAGTCCATGCCCCAGTGTTGCTTACAAGCTGCATTAACAAGTTATCACTGCCCAACTCATTCTCCCCCACAGCCAAGAAATGACAAAGCCAATGCTGGTGCTGAATTTGTCTCTCTTGGGCCTGTCCCTGTGTGTGCTACTCCATACTCTCTATACTCACAGTGATGCCTTCACATTTAATACACCAAGGCATGCTGGGTAATTCCAAG
The DNA here is from genome assembly GCA_038501925.1 of Xenopus petersii. NCBI lineage: Eukaryota > Metazoa > Chordata > Amphibia > Anura > Pipidae > Xenopus > Xenopus petersii. The sequence goes on along the minus strand of CM076684.1, from coordinate 44,640,609 downwards.
CAACCGCTTGCCAGACCAAATGCTGGGAATCTGCCACTATTCCCTTGTACTGTGTAACAGTAACCCTTAGTGTAGGGGCCCCCAAACTTTTTTTTTTTTACCCATTAGCCACATGTAAATATAAAAAAAGTTGAGGAGCAACATAAGCATGAAAAAAATCCTAGGGGCTGCTCAATAAGGACTATAATTGGCTATTTGGTGGCCCCTATGTGGACTGGCAGCCTACAGGAGACTCTGTTTGGCAGTACAGCTAGTTTTTATACAACCAAAACTTGCCTCCATAGAGCACTATTGCGCTCGCTTCACTAGCATTTCCAGAAATTTGGCTTTTAGGTTAAAGGGGACCCATCACCCAAAAAAAATATTCAAAATCCTATTTTATCACATTAGTCAAGCAAAATGAACTTTAATTACACTATATAAATTACTTGAATCTTGTTTCCTTCAGTTTGGGAATTCAAAATGATAGCAAGCAGGCAGCAGCCATTTTGTGGACACTGTTATTAAGGCAAGCCTTGCATCATCTCAGAATCTTGTTTGTGCACCAAAATGGGGGACCTGATGTCCATCCCCATGTCCTGGCTACACAATTAAATGATGAAGAGAATGGGGGAATGTGATGAGAGCAGTGACATGTAGGAAGTGCTGAATGGAAAGTGAAAGTAAATGTCTGCCCCGCCTCTATGCCCATGGCATAGAGGAGGGGCAGACAATACTTGATTGACAGCTGAAATTTTGAAATGAGCTTACAAAAGCTATGAATGCTTTAATAAAAAAAATGAAATTGGATTTCATGTTTGATTTGAAAAGGACTTTTATTATACAGATTTTTGTGTCTGGGTGACAGGTCCACTTTAAATGGATATTCTATTGGGAAAACATGTTGTTTTCAAAATGCATCAGTTAATAGTGCTGCTCCAGTAGAATTCTTCACTGAAACCTGTTTCTCAAAAGTGCAAATGAATTTTTTTTATTTAATTTTGAAATCCAACATGGGGCTAGACATTTTGTCAGTTTCCCAGCTGCCCCCAGTCATGTGACTTGTACTCTGAAAAACTTCAGTCACTTCAATCTCCTCACACATGTGACAAATATATGTGGGGTATCTCTGCCTCGAGTCAGTCACTAAGAAGAACGCAATCAACACAACAACCATTTCGGCAGCACACTCCGGAACCACCTTGAAGAACTACTTCCAGATAGGGTTGCCAGCTTTTCTGGCCTTCCTATATATTGTTCTTTTTTCATTAATAATAACATTGGGATCAACCATCATTTTTACCGGCCAGGCCGGTAAAATACCGTCCAGGTGGCAACCCTATTTCTAGGTCACCAGTAAAAGCCGACAATCTTTATTTTCATTTGCACATCTGATTCACAAATATAGCGTCCGAGGTCAGACGCGTTTCGTGGCTACGCACTTCCTCAGAGACCAGAAGCAGCTCCCTAACACAAGACTACAGCTGCCTGGTAGATATAAGAACAGCACTCAATAGTAAAATCCAGGTCCCACTGCGACACATTCAGTTACGTTGAGTAGGAGAAGCAACAGCCTGCCGGAAAGTAGTTCCATCCTAAAGTGCTGACTCTTTCTGAAAGCACATGACCAGGCAAAATGACCTGAGATGGCTGCCTACACACCAATATTACAACTAAAAAAAAAATACGTCTTGGTTTATGAATGAAATTTTATATTGTAGAGTGAATTATTTGCGGTGTAAATATTGTAATTTAGAAATAAAAATGACACCTTAAAAATCATGACAGAATCCCTTTTAGCCTTTTCTGGAATTGGAATAATGCTTTTCTTGCCTTACACATTAACTGGACTGAGGTTTCTTTTGCTGCCTTCTGCATAACTATAAATGGTTGTGACTCTAAGGCTGGACACATTAGGCATGTTTTTTTTTCTTTTTTTCCAAAACTGATAATTCATTAGTTGCACAATTAAGGGAAATAAATTCAATGCACAAAAAAAAAAAAAAACTTGATGATTACAGTTACCATAATCATCCAAGGAACATTTAATTTGTGTGTCATAATTAGGAACTATGGATATTATTATATAAGAATTATGGATATTATTATAATGAAGATACTATAGATGAAAATATTTTTACAAACAAAAGTACAATAATTATTTTTTCATCTTTGAGCAACGGGCTATATAGAAACACAAAAGGGCCACTAGATGTCAGTATATAATCACTAGTTTGCATTATGCTGGTTAAAATGTGGCTGTGAAGAATGTAAAAGCAGTGCAAATATATACATATAGTACCCCCAAGCTTTCAGGATTTGTCTCCCATGATACAAAACACTTCGGCCTATATGATATACAGTAATAGGTGCTCAAGTCCCTTCTAAAATGGAACTTTCCCGGGCACACAGCAGTGCCAATTATAATGGGGGCTGTAAAGATTTTGTTGCCAATTAAATATAATGGCACATTTCAATGCGACAAGTAGTCGCCAGGTCAGGATTAAGAGTAACAATGTGTCAGTTGCTATGGCAGCCTCTCTGCCCAAGTGTTTTATCTGGCATTTCCATATATTCTGGTATACAAGGTGCCCACACGGACTTATCCAGCTTATTTAGTCTCGACCAGTCTCTTACTCTTATGCATAAATAAATATCTGTTAGAAACAACATTTATGACAAATCCTGAAAAATGAAAGTGCTGCTATTCAATAAAGACAAGATTCTGCTGCCCCCTACTGACCATCGTAGAGAACTTGGATTTGATCTTGCCATGTGTTTGGTACATCCGTACATTGGATTGGGATAAAGTAGGCCATGGGCAGGTCAATTGCACCCATATGGGCAGATAATATAAAGCCAGACATAGGGGAGAAGTGTGTATATATGCAGTGATGCACTAGCAGTGGATAAAGTTTACTATGCCGTCGTCACACTCACAACAGAGCACAGAATGCAGTGGATTTTCAGCATAGAAACCTTTCAGCTTGCTTTGTATAACTTAGCTTGAAGGGGCAGCAGTTATTGCCCTGATTATGGGTCAGGGGACACAACATAAAAAAACAGGGTTGGGCAACCCCAACGAGAAACAAAAAAAATATTTCTAACATTTTTAGTTGATGTGCCTTTGTACATACAGTTAATGCATTTCTAGATGCACTTCCCTATTGCCTATAGGCACCCCAAGTGATCGTATTTACTTACCCGACACCCCAGGCCGGTGCTCCTATCAGCAGAAAACTGCACCGGCCTGGGGGTTCTTCAATCGAGCATCACGGAGTAATCGGCTTCCTTCTTCTTTCTTCAATTTTCCAGTGGCAGATGCATGTGCAGTAGAATGAAATAGCCGACTTCTTTGTTAAAGTTCGGCTTTTCTCTCTACTGTGCATGCACAGCCCTGGGGAAAAAAAAGAAGCCAGAAGACAATCGCTCCGTGGTGCTCAAAAATAAGAGGGAAATTGGTTGTACATTGGACAATGGAATGTTATAACCATCTGAGAGTAAAGGTGGCCATAGACAAACATTTTCGTACGATATTCAGTGCATGTATGGGGGGGGAAAGAGCTGACCGATATCGGCAGGAGACTTGTATATCGGTCGGCTCGGAAGGCACCGAAACATCGGCCATTGTTAGTGCTGAATCATCAGATACAGGTATTTTGTTTGTTTGTTTCTACCTTTATACAATTCAGCTCTACACGTGTGTATTGAAACGAGCGATCTTTCTCGGAAAGATCTTTTCCAAGAAAGGTTACGTTACGTCTATGGCCACCTTTAGATACCACCATGTCTGAGCATTGGTTCCCAAAGTGTAACGGCCCTGTCTTAAGGGTATTTGATGTAAATGGAAACTCTAGGTGCAATCATGGGCTTCCTTCCCAGAATTCCTTCTGCATCGGTTCTACATGCAGGGCAAGGGAGAGCCCATTGTTTATCTGGATACACTTCTCTACAATTGATGAAAGCTGCAAAAGTGTCCAACCGATCACCAATCTGAGGTGCAATATCATCATCCAAAAATGCAGTATTAGCAAAACCCCAACCTGGAATAGACGCCATTTTTTTCACAGCCTTATACATTCAAGTGGTGTTTTTAATTTGTTCAGAATTTTAATTTTCCCGGAAGTTACTCCGTTTTGATGACAACCCCTGGGAAAAACAACATTGGGGTCCTACTGTATATTATTTGTGTGCATATATCTATGTATATATTTTACTAAGTTTAATTAAAACAACTCATACATTATTGAACTGAAATCAACACAATTCTTTGACAGCAGAACATGATAGAAGCGAGAGGAAAAAGAATCATTCTTACCATATCCCAGTCTATGCTGCGGAAAAAGGTATGTGACTTAATATCAGAGAATCCAGTTTGAGGCTGGCACCCAAGTCTTTCTTTTGGATCCTTTAAATGCATTTAGAAAGTTTTGTTAGCATTATTATAAACCTAGCATCTGGCCTTGAATTTAGCAAATAGAGCTGAAATCAGTGGGCAACCAGTGGCAAAGGCTATAATTACAAATGACAAAACAATTAAGTGTAATATGTACAAATATGACCAATCCTTTCTTTCCTCTGTGTGCATGAATCTGGACAGCTAGTCGGAATGCAGCCTTTTCCAATGTTCCCTCAAAAACTCTGCATGAAGTTGATTTTCTCCAACCGTCTCATTATTATTATTATGGGAATGAGTTTTCTTACATTTATTTAATGATAAAAGTTACCTTTCTGATTTAATTTGGATTCTCCCCAGGCGTGGGCAGGAGCAATTTATAACCACTGCAGGTGGAGTATATGTGTCTGCAAATGGTTATTGGCTGCCTGCTCACCTGCATCTGTTGTGCTAGACTTCACTTTAAAGTAGGGATGCACCGAATCCATTATTTTGGATCCTTCGCGGAAAAAAGATTCGGCTGAATACCGAACCAAAGCCTAATTTGCATATGCAAATTAGCGGTGGGAAGGGGAAAATGTTTTTTACTTCCTTGTTTTGTGACAAAAAGTCACGCGATTTCCCTCCCCGTCCCTAATTTGCCTATTCAGTTCAGCCAGGCAGAAGAATTCGTTCAAATCCGAATCCTGGATTTGGTGCATCCCTACTTTAAAGGGGGTGGAGATGAAAACAAACAAGGGAAAGTTGTGCTCACCACTAATTTTTAAAACCATTAGGCGGGGGGGCAATGAGGCTGTGACCACAAAATACATATAGACAAATAAAAGAGTCCTCTGCACTCAACCCATTATCAATATATTTAAGACAGAGACATTTTGTGCATACTGCTACTAAAAAATGCCTTACCCTTTAAACAAAACAGGGATTGTTTGTCCATATATTGCAATATATTTAAGCTGGCCAACTACGTCAAAGTCATCCCATATCTGGCCAGTCCTACGCTCAATTTTCATCTGTCTTAAAGGGGAAGGAAACCTAGTCAGCGCAAACCCCCCACCCCCCCTCCCGTTTGTTGCCCACCCTCCCTCCTCCCCCCTGGCCTACCCGTCACCCTGGGCACATGCCCCTAACTTGTTACTTACCCTTCTGCGCAGGTCCAGTCCAGGGAGTTCACCAACGACATCTTCTTCCACGCGATCTTCTTCCTGCTTTGAAAGGCGCATGCGCAGTAGGATCATTTTGCCGGTACGATACGCAGTAGATACGTACCTGCGAAATGATCCTACTGCGCATGCGTCAAAACGCCGTTCACAGCAGGAAGAAGATCGCTTGGAAGAAGATTTCGTTGGTGAACTCCCTGGACTGGACCTGCGCAGAAGGGTAAGTAACAAGTTAGGGGCCTTTGCCCAGCGGGATGGGTAGGCCAGGGGGGAGGAGGGAGGGTGGGCAACAAATGGGAGGGGGTTGGGGGTTTGCGCCGACTAGGTTTCCTTCCCCTTTAAATATATTGATAATCGGTGGAGATGAAAAGCCATAATTTGATTACTTTATATATCTTTTAATGATGCGCATACTTTTTGATGCAGTAAGGTTTTTCAATGCTTTCCTATGCACTTACTAAATACATCAATAATTCAAAATAGCAAGAAAACCCCCAAAAACTCAAACTGAGTCAGTGGTTTTTCTTTCTCTCCCTGTTGCTATATGATTATATCCAAGACACCAGGTTTCAAGATAATACCTAAATGCAAGTAAGGTGGACTGACACTGTACCAGCTTTAATGCTCGTAAAAAGAACATTCAAATTACAGGAAAATGAGGATATGGTGAGGAAGGACTTAAGGCAAAAACAACCTTGTTTATTGAGTGGGACAGTTTTACTGCAAAAAGAAAGGACTGTCCTATAGGTGTTCTTCAATCAGTGGTAATGCAAAACCCGTGTGTGTATTCGGGTGATGCTTAATCTGTAAACCTTGCTGAAAACCTTAGTTTCAGTAATCCGTATATAGTAGAAAATCAGATGGCACACACTCTGGCAAATATGCAAAAAAATTGTAGTCTATTGAGATCCACACACAACGTTTCAGAGGTACAACCTCCTTTTTCCTCCTGAGTGCACTTGAGAAAGGAGGTTGTACCTCCGAAATGTCGTGTGTGGGTCTCAATAAACTACAAGTTTTTTGCACATTTGCCAGAGTGTGTGCCATCTGATTTTCTACTATATACTGTCCTATAGGTGTCTATACTGAATGCAGAACACCATACTCTACCTTATGATATTTATTTTAAGAGATCATTTATTATCAGGGTAGCTGATATATACTTATGTTCCCAACAAATCTATCATTTTGGAATGACATTGCCTTTAGATGGATTTTTGAATCTAAACGAATACATACCTTGTTTAAAAATCCCTTTAAGACATGGGAAGCTTTCACAGAGAGGAACCTTGGAATCCGAATTGGCTTTTCAAGAATAACTGGGTAAAGATGGAAAAATAGCAATTTAGCCGGTTGCAAAATCTGTGTAATTCAAAAAAATATATATATTCCTTCTTCTAAATCAAGCCTCTAGGAAATAGAAGATTGTGATGCAGGTAACAAATATTGGCTCAACCCCTGCTTTGCTATACATTTGTGCTTCTTGACTTTTCCCCGTTTACTTTCTGTCTATTGCTTTTTTGCCGAGATTTGAATGAAAATCTGTGCTACTGAGATGAACCAGCCTTGGCTGTAAGTGATGAATCCCTTCCCAGGAGACAGATCTCCCCACTGGTGTAAAGCTTCCATCTGCATTAAGCTGCAAGGGGGTTAAAGGAGGTCCTTGTGATATTCATCCTTAGTTTGTAAAATGTATTGTTAGCCCGTGCCAATCAATACAATATCTTTAACTCACTGAGCAACATGCCTGTCTGATTAACCAGTTCCACAAGTAACAGATTACTATCCAGTACAATGAAGTACAATAAAGAAGAAGGCAGCAAATCCATGACATATATTCACAACACAAAGCATTGTATTGCACAGAGCATGGATGGACTACTATTCCCATTACAGTTTTTTCTCCAAGCATCACCAAACATGACCAAAACATTAGAACCAAGCGTGACCAAAGCATGGCAACCACTAGGCACTTAATAAATTGCAGTTTCATTTTTAAGAGCGTGCTCTGCTGTAATATCTATATACATATAAAACATACATACATACAAATAGTGACAAGACTGATCACAAACCTTGGAAAAGATAATCTTCTGTGTTCAAATCTGGATTGTCTGTAATTATGTCAAAAGGAGACCTCCCAGCCATCATCTCAAACATGAGCACCCCCAGAGCCCACCAATCCACACTGAACCCTGACAAAAAGAATGAAAATATATTCGCAAAATTAATATTTGTTTCAAATTAAGTATCTGATAAAAACCCATCTGAATGACTTCTGACTGCTGAAGACAATCACAAGGAGCCACTATTAGATATTACAGATTAATGCTTATTTAATGCCTAATTCTCATTATATATAATATATATAAATTATAAAGTTTTATAATATATAGAGGGTTATTTTTACGAAACAGAACATTTATTTAAACATGCAAGTTGAGGACGTAGCTTATAGGCTGAAATAGAACGGACTTTCCGTGTATATTTGCAATTAAAACATTGAGTGATTTTTTAATGCTCAAATTCAAAATTTTGCTGCAATTGCATTTTTTTTAGCTAAAACACCTGAATTCGAATTATATTTTCGAAAAACCAGACTCAAGGTATTTGAGTTATTTTTCTCAATTTTATTCAATTAATTTTTCATATTCAGATTGTTTTTGAAGGGGTTGTTCACCTTTAAATTAAAGTTTAGTATGATGTAGGGGAGTTTGCAACTGGTCTTTTTTTTTTTTTGCGGATTTTGAATTATTGAGTTTTTGTTCGGCAGCTCATCAGTTTGGCAGCTACAGTATCTGGTTGCTAGGGTCCAATATAACCTAGCAACCAAGCTGTGGTTTGAAAAAATAAACATGAATAGGATCAGAGAAGGGCCTAAATAGAAAGATAAGTAATAAAAAAGTATTAAAAACAATAAAATTGTAGCCTCACAGGGCAATAATTTTTGACTGCTAGGGTCAGTGAACCTGATTTGTAAGGTGGAAAGAATCAGACAAAGAAGGCAAATAACTATTTTACCATTTGAAAAGTTGCTAAGAGGCCATTCTATAACTCCAAGGTGAACCAATCCTTTAATCAATTTTTAAAAATTGAAAACATAATTAGCTTGCTTACCATATTCTTCTCCCCGTAGTATCTCTGGAGCAATGTAATTTGGAGTGCCACAGAATGTACTAGTGGTGTCTCCTGGCCCTAGCCCCTCCTGTAAGAAAAAGAAAATCCTATAGTAAATTAAACACATTTTCTCCAACAGAACTCTAAAAATTCTACAGAAGACATTTTTATGATCATACATAAGAGCACAGAGAAGGCAAGAGATGGGCACCTTGCCCAGCATGCCTCAGTTCAAACAATGGATAAGAACTAGTGTCTCCAGCTTAAAAACAAGATCCCAGACAGCAATATCAAATGCTGAGCCAACATCTCCTGCTACTGTCAATTTATGTAAAAATGAACACAACAGACAAATACAAATGAGGGCAACCTAATTTTTTTATGGGAAAAATATATCAGATTCACATCATTTCTGTAACTTCAATAGCCTCACTTTATAAACTCTACATGTAGACACTTTCAATTGCAATCATAATGCAAATTCCAAGAACAATACAGAACCTGTGGAACAAACATTCCTCCACATCCTAAGCATATAGTGTTCTCTGGTGAATTACGCTGCATGCAGTTGGAGAAATGTTTGGCCATGGAGCCTCCTTACCTTACACATGCCATAATCTGTTAGCTTGATATGACCTTCAGCATCTAGAAGAACATTGTCTAACTTTAGATCCCTGTAGATGATTCCCCTTTCATGCAGGAAATTCAAAGCAATACAGATCTCAGCAGCATAAAACCTTAGAAAAAGGAAATCCATATTACTATTAAAGCAATGGTTATAAACTGTACACACACACAGTGCAAGGACCAATAATGCCATCTAGTTTGTAAAAAATACATAAATACTTAAATTTTGAACTTTGTTACTGGCAGCATATGTCCTATTTTTTATGAGATATGATATATTTTATATGATTTTATTCCATGGTTCTGAAAAGAGACATTAATTACATTTGATCCCAATCTATCTTCTTGTGTAAGGGTCAGGGCACACAAGCAGATTCAGGGAGATTAGTTGCCCGACGACAAATCTCCTCTTCTACGGGGCGACTAATCTCCCTGAACTGTTTTCCCGCCAGCTAAAATGTAAATCGCCGGCGGGATGGCAACTTTGTGCGACTTCGGAAAAAGAATTGCGACAAGTGCCAACCCGCCGTTGATTTAAATTTTAGCTGGCGGGAAAACAGTTCAGGGAGATTAGTCAACCCGTAGAAGAGGAGATTTGTGGCCGGCAACTAATCTCCCTGAATCTGCCTGTGTGCCCTGACCCTAAGAACTAAAACCATTGTATACTTGAAATACAATAGAATGCATGTTGCATTGCAGGGCAAATTTTGACCACATCCACAACAAGTTTGCCCAGGCAGGACCACAATCTTTCTGAGGCTAGTGGAAATCAAGGTGCATTTTTTATGGGATTATTCACCTTTGAGTTAACTTTTAATATTATGTAGAGAGTGATATTCTAAGACAGTGCTGTCTAACTTCTGTGGTACAGAGGGTCGGAAATTTTCTGGTCTACATGCTGGAATGCGGATAATGGAAGCCAGTGTTAGTTTTGCTGTTGCAATCTCCTCCCTCGTGGCTCATTCCTCAGCCCTCCCCAGCCCTCCCTCCTTTGTACTCAGACCTCCCTCCTCTGTCCCTCCTCAGTCCTCATTACAAAAGCCCTCTGTACTCAGCCCTCCCTCTTCAGCCCTCTTGTAAGCCAGGCTGCTAGCTTTACAGATCCCCATTTAAAAGCTGGAAGAGTCAGAAGAAGAAGGCAAACAACTAAAAAAAGATAAATATATAATGAAGACCAATTAGAAAGTTGCAGTAGGAACGGACCATACTATAACATACCGAAAGTTAACTTAAAGGTGAACCACCACTTTAAACATAACTGGTAAAATTGGACAAGAGAAAACTGATATACAATATATTTGTAATATACACTCTGGAGCTCTGTTATCTGCATAATTGCAATAGTTTTGTAGCTTTGTGCCCTATCAGGGAGGTGGGAAGTGGGTCCAAGACAATTATACATTTTATTAGGGATGGGGATATTTCTATTAATATAAGTGATAGAAAATGTCAAATCCATTCCAGCATGTTCCTTTCTTTAAAACGATTTAGTTATCACACACACATACCTGGCGTGCTCCTCCGGAAGTTTTCTTTGTCGTTGCATATGAAACATGAGGTCACCTCCATTCACATATTCTATAACCAAAAACAGCCTTAAAGTAGAAGAAAAAAAAAAAAAAGCATTTACCGGTGTGTCTCACTCACATGTAATACAGCTTTAGTGGGAAATGTCACAGCTTTCCATTTTTAAATATATTCATTCTCTCTTCATGCCGGTGTCAGAGTCAGATTTGGATTGACAAAAAGACAGCTCAAATGCATAGTTTAGTCAAAGGGAGAACAAACCAATGGTGTATTAGAACTGTCATTCAAAACTCTGGCTCCTGCATGAATGAGCGAGGCTGCTGAGATGGGGAGAGTCAAGATGACCATGATTATTTCAGAAACGGTACTGGATTTTTAAATTATGCTTCAAAAGCTTTTTTTATTTTGTGAGATGAAGCCTACTGTATATTAAATTTTCATTTTCACGAGAGTTCTCCTTGTCAAAAGTTGTTTTGACATTGTTGAATCAAGACATCTTTTAAGGTGTCGTGAGATAAACTAGAAAGTTAGTTCTTATTATATAGTAGCTGAAATTGAAAAGGACATATGTGCTAGTTCAACTTTTACACAAGTAAATCGTACCTATCCTTAAAAAAGCTTCATGGAACAAGAATGGGCACAACGAAAACAGGCAATTTACATGGTTTACATAATGGTTTATAGCACGCATAACTTCTCCACCACGTCCAACTGTTGTGTTGTTTTTAAACCTCTACTTATCCCTGAATACATCTTAGTAAAACAATAGCTAGCAGCAGGTATAATAAAAGTGCTTACCGGCTCGGCGTCTGAAAGCAGGAGTGAAGGCCTACTAAAAATGGGTTACTGGATGCTTGTTCAAATACATGCTTCTCTGTCTGCACCCAATCTATGTCCTAAAAACAATGGCAGTTGTATTAAGAACAGGTTAACTGTGCTATATATCTATCTATATATATATCTATATATATCTATATATATCTATATATATATAGATATATATATATATATATATATATATAGATATATATATATATATATATATATATATATATATAGATATAGATATATATATAATATATATATATACAATTCCAACGTTTATGATGCACTAATCCCAATATAAATCAAAATCAAGGGTGCTGATCCCAATAGCAGTGAGTAATTCTGCTTCTTAGCTATATTGGTCCAACCAGATCGCACTCCATATTTAAAACATAGCTTTTATTAGCTTGTTAAAATGTATCACAAAGTGGCGTTATTCACAACATAGTAGCAGCGTCATTTGTATCAAGACACTTATCTGTTGAAAGTCCAACATAAACGCTATATCCATCCACACTCACGCGACGTTTCGGGACACATCCGTTCCCTTTCTCAAGCGTATGTATCGTGTAGTAGCGTGTAGGACTCCATTGCACACACCTTCTGCTTCCTCGTCAGGCGGAGTATACGTGGTAAGTAACTGTGATGACGCGTCCTCACCTGGTGGACGGATCTGCACGTCAGTAGCCACATATCTCCACCCTCCCGTTACTATACAGAGTCCATAGTTACCAAAGAAAAGGAATATATCAGTAACAGCAAATTACATGGGCATTTTTCACTATATCTAATGATTGCAGTTGTTTGAGCATAGGTGTGTGCAATGGAGTCCTACATGCTACTACACGATACATACGCTTGAGAAAGGGAACGGATGTGTCCCGAAACGTCGCGTGAGTGTGGATGGATATATCGTTTATGTTGGACTTTCAACAGATAAGTGTCTTGATACAAATGACGCTGCTACTATGTTGTGAATAACGCCACTTTGTGATACATTTTAACAAGCTAATAAAAGCTATGTTTTAAATATGGAGTGCGATCTGGTTGGACCAATATATATATATATATATATATATATATATATATATATATATATATATATATATAAGTGATGCAAGGATCAGCACACTCATTTGAAGAAAAGCAAAGTGTATTTTATTTCAACATAGCATTGTGTCCAACGTTTCGGTTGGACACAATGCTGTGTTGAAATAAAATACACTTTGCTTTTCTTCAAATGAGTGTGCTGATCCTTGCATCACTTGTATCATTAATTTGATCTTGCACCTCAAACTCATACAAGTATCGAGTGCTGATACCCACAGGACGCATATATATATATATATATATATATATATATATATATATATATATATATATATATATATATATATATATATATATATATATATATATATATATATTGAAGGCAACACTACAATCACAGACAGAGAGGGTAACACAAGAATGTAGGAGTTTTTAACACAATCATCGTTTGGAAGAACGTGGTCACAGAAGCTTTTAGGCTAGGACCAAATGGGGCAGAAATCAGCCTGTTGAAATTCGATTTCAGCCCCGACCTCTAGCAGAATCCTCTTCTGTGTCTATTCCAGAGTGAACACACTCGAGCGGATTTTGCCAAAGAAATATGAGACTTTGCATTTTAAGCCAAAATCTGCCAAGTGTGTTTGCGCTTACAGACTAAACACAGAGGAGGATTCTGCTAGTGATTGTGGATTTCAGCAGGCTGATTTCTGCCGTGTTTGACCCTAGCCTTAAAGTGCATTCTCCTTATTGGCAATCAGTGCCAGGGAGCAAGAAAGCAAAAGTATAGTGAAGATGGCGGCTGCCCACTCCACTGAGTGTAGAGCCATTTTGGGGAGCAAGTTTGCAGTGGCTAGGGAGGTGGGACTTTGGCCCTATGTTGACTGAGTTTAGTTCTCCTTTAAAGGAGAATGAAAGGCTAAAAATAAGTAAGTTTTATCTGAAAGGTCTGTATAAATACACCAGTAAATCCTCAGAGAGTCTTCTGTCAAAGAAACACAGCATTTATGTCCTTCTATTGTGTATACATGGGCTTCTGTATCAGACTTCCTGTTTTCAGCATAAACCTCCAGGGCTTGAGCATGCTCAGTTTGCTCCTCTCTGCCTCTCCTCCTCCCTTTTCCTCTCCTCCCTGCTGTAAAGGTAGGAATTGATGTCAACCCAAGCTAATATGGCAGCTGCTATCCTAACCAAACAGAGAGAGATTCTAGAGCGTTTTATGCAGGTATGGTAAAGCATTTTGCAGAATAAATGTAGTTTAATACCTTGCACTATTGTGGCCAATTTATTGCTTTATTAATCCTAAAGCATGATTCTAAAATAATACATTCAATCTCAGGATTCCTGAAACAAACAATATTCCCATGTTTTTTTATGGTCTGCGTTTAGAACCACGGAACTGGTTTTGCGTAAAAGGTTTCTCTAGCTCAGATTTTATTTCACAAGGAATACATATTTTACACATCTATGTGGTTTTCACAGAGAGGGTTTAAGAAAAAGGCAGTTATTGTTACAAATATCTGTAAATATAATATTTGTTAAAGTAAGCATATATCGGAGCAATCATAATAACATGGTATTCATACTGATTTTTGAGACATTTCTGGAGGACCCAAAAAGTACAAATAAAATAAAAGTATTTAAATGGTAGCTCTGACTAGAATATTGTTTATTAAGTCCTACGTGACGCATGTCCATATGTAAGAAATAGTGTGCATAAAAGCAGGCAGCTAGTTGAATTAATGAGATAGAAGAAAAGGACATAAGATAAATTGCTGTAATTAATGAAACACTAAGCACACATTATGTCATCTGGCTGGAAGACTAGGGATTGCCTGGACAGTTTTGATGCCTGTAATGTAGATTAGCCACTTATCACATTGTCAGACACTCGCTGCAGTTTATTAAGCTAAAGCTCGTTCCCATAATGACAAACTGTAATTGACACAGGTGCTTTACACAATGCATGCTTTTCTAATGGCAAACAGTACACTCAAAAATCTATAAAAGGCTCTTCAGCAAGAGCAAGTAAATGGGTGCCATTAAAGAGCAGTGACAAAACCATAAAAAGAGAGATATCTTTGTATCACACCAGGGCTCGCACGTACCTCGTCATCGTGTACAAGCTCTTTCTTCACTACTTTCATAGCATAAGTCTGGTCGTTCTTTTTTAAGCGCACCAGAAGTACTTTCGCATAGCTTCCCCTTCCAATCACCCTTATAAGTTCGAAGTCTTGAAGTCCTAATTCTTGGGAGATTTTGATCCCGTCCATTCCATCAATGACCGGCTTAAGATCCTAAAACAATGATAAAGAAATTGCAGCATGTTGGAAAGTGGTTGATGCTTGTGGGTATTGTTTTGCAGCTCTGCCATATATAGATTCATCTAACCAATCAAACATATGGACAGATACATATGGACAGATACATCTAACCAGAAGCACGTTTCTGCCTATGCAACAAAGCAAGGAGACTTCCAGTCAGGACCTGCACAAAATTGAGACAATTATTTCGAACTGTCGGCAAAACAGCAGAAATAACAATTTACAAAGCAAGTTATTAGTCAAAGAGAGTACATGGCTGCACGGATAGATCTGTTTTCAAGACCAGATGTGGTTCTTAATTGCATGACCGCCCCCCAATGTTTCATTTCTATTATTTGGCTGGCTAACTAAGCACAGAGCGTTCCTCATATGCATACAGATATCTATCCAGATACTTGGGGGCTGTCATGCATTTATTGCAATATTTACGATCAAAGAACACAGTATGATGATGTCATACAGGTGCAGATGGAAAAAAAGAAATGCCCAGTTTACCCATTAAGAAATGCCCTCGAATAATACAGTCTATTTCAATTCCTCTTATTGATTGGGGAAATTAACACTCAGACTACTTGTTTCTTTATAGATTAAACCTGATCCTAAAAATTGTAGTGGAAATCTGGGGGAGGGTGGTATAAGACCCTATAGTATAGGACTGTGCATTGGAAAAAATAATTACTTTTTTAGCTATACAGTAAAACAAACAGATGCAGATATTCTGCATAAAGGTTTAACTGCAGAACTTGACATTTTGGTTACACGTGAGACGTTTTTGAAACATTTTGTGCTCTCTCACTTTAGGGGCATTTTCTGAAGGGAAACTTTTAGTTCACCTAGTCTCCAGCTTTCAAATGGGGGTCACTGACCCCAAACAGATGCTTTGTAAAAGCTAGACATTTATTGCTATTGCTACTTTTTATTAATTGTCTTTCTATTTAGGCCCTCTTCTATTCATATTCCAGCCTCTTATGCAACTCAATGGTTGCTAGGGTAATTTGGAGCCAAGAAAGCCGATTGCTAAAATTGCAAACTGGAGAGCTGCTGAATACAAAGCTAAAAAACTAAAACAAAAAGCAAAAAATTGCAAATTGTCTCAGAATATTATACTCTACCTCATACTAAAAGTGAATCTAAAGGCGAACTCCTCCAATAGCAGGAGAGCTTCCATATTGCTTCTACTGCCCATTAACAATAAAATAAAAATACAAAGACCTGAGCAGTTAGCAGTGTATGAATCATCAATGCTTGTATGAATCTAACAAGCCCTATTGGGTATCACAGCCAGCCTTTAGGCCTCACCTATTGGAAAAACCCCACCAAAACACAAGTGTTTGCAAAAATAACTAATTTATATCATTATATGAGCATATGTAATGCAATCCCTGGGCACTCTTCAGTGAGTCAGTTTGCGCCTACGTAAACCACACAAGTTGTCTCACCCTTCTGACTCATACCAACAAGTGAGAATCCAATAGATGGAAAGATATCTACTATGCACATTTTATGTATTATTCCTGCTTTTTAGTGTTTTATTGTACATGCCATATAAGAGGTAAATTTTAGTGATGGATTGTATATTAAGGATCTCACCTTAGCCCGCCCTCCTCTGCACACAAATGTACAAAAATGTTACACATATTATGAGGGAGGAGCTATGGGGCTATGGAGCATGGCAACATCTCTGCTTTTTGGTATGAAATGATGTTTTATTGTATAATGTGCACCAAATAAAGTGTGGAACAGCTATGTGTTTGTAATAATGTTGTAAGACTACGGACAACTATATTCTATAACATTTATAGATACTGCTATGTGAAGAGATGATTTTTTTTTTTTTTTTTTTTTTAAGTAGCATGATAATAAGTACGTAATGTTCACTAACATTTGTACATATAGGAGTAAAAGAAATATATAGGAACACATACTCCATTAATAAGATGGGTCTCTATTTAATGATTTCCCCTATTTATTTAGGGTGAAATATACAATACTGCCATCATGTCTTTATATAAGGGATGCACAGAATCCACGATTCGGTTCGGGATTCCGCCAGGATTCTGCCTTTTTCAGCTTCCTTCTGCCCGGCTGAACCAGATCCGAAACCTAATTTGCATATTGCGGGGAAGGAAATCGTTTGACTTTTTGTCACAGAACAAGGAAGTAAAAAATGTTTTCCCCTTCCCATCCCTAATTTGCATATGCAAATTAGGAGTCCGATTCGGTTCGGTATTCAGCTTCAGAATCTTTCGTGAAGGATTCGGCCGAATCCAAAATAATGGATTCTGTGCATCCCTACTTTAAATACAGGGGCAATTCAAGTCGATGCCAACACCTGCAATTACATTTTCCGTGCTGGCTGATTGCTAGTGCAGAGAGAGCAGCAGTGTTACTAAAAAAGCAGAAATTCTGATTTAAACAGAATTTCAGCTCTTTAGGTTACCAAGAATGGCTTTTTGCTGTGTCCCTGGTAATTTGTGGACTCAACTCATTGCAGCCGTGACCCCTGCTTATATGAACAGTATTACCATAAAGCACCTGGTCAGAAACCACCATTAAAGCTCATTTACATACTGTAAAAAGTGGCCTTTGGTGGGCATAAATGTCATAAACAAGAAGGTAATTGCTTGGACAGCTATGAAATCATTTATAAGTTTCGAGACTAGGGGGGGCATTTACCAAGTTTGGGAATACCTGTATATCTTATGTCTTATAAAAGGTTCCAAATATGATAAACATGGTGCACTGCATTGGGAGTCCCCCCAGGAGGACCAGAGGCTCTGTTTAAAGCATCGCTCCAAGATGATGTGACTTTGCTTCTAGAAATGTGTATTATCTGACAGTGAAATAGTCTCTCTCTTTTCTCTAAACAACCAGGAGCCGTATCTCTCCTGCAAAAGGAATTTATCATCCAAACCCAATTTGTGCTGAAATAACCTAAACAATAAAGTAATTTAAATAAAGGAAGGGAGGTCATTACTTAGGTATAAAATCTTTCAATGACTATAAATTCAGCCGATACAAATGTCGCTATCTTTAGACTCTCACCTCAGATCCATCTTTACGATTCTCATGTTTTCTTGGAGGGATAATTGAAACTAGGAAAGAAAAAGAAAAATTGAATAAATTTGCTTTCATAATACAGACTGGTACTATTATAGAGCCAAATGTAACAATTTTGCCAGTTTTGACTGGATTAAAGGTCAAACTTGAAAACCTGATTTTTTTTCCTGGGAACACATTTAGGGTAATGTCCTACAGAGAGATTTTGTTGCCTGAGATAAACTGGGCTACAAATTTTCTGAAAATGCTTCTTCGCCAGCAATAATTAAAATTGCCGGTGGTAAAACCTTCACGACGCAAAGTGAAGGTTACTGGTGAAGAAACATTTTCTGAGATTTGTTGACCGCAGTAGCTTCAATTTCTCGTGGATGACAAAATGTCCCTGTCGGACATTGCTCTTTGATGTAAAGTGTAAGGTTATGTGCCTTATGTGGTATATTTCAGTGTGCTCCACCTCATTGTACACACACAAGGACAGAGCTGGACGCTGAATACAGTGTTGGCCTCCACCCTAGCAAGCACAGGCCCAAAGATAACCAAGACCAAAATGCAGTTCAACACAGTGCATACCCACCCCGAGTTAAGACACTTGTAGGCACCAACCCATAAACCCATAGCACAGGCAATGTTACACAGTTAAATTGGGTTTAAAAAACAGACAATGGTCCATCAATTTCAACCCCTTCATGTTATATACCCCAGCATCACTACAATTATGTGTGTGCTTTTACAAAGAGAGTAATAAAGTTAAACATTCACTTATAGGCCCACAACTAAATGTAGCCTGGAAGGTTACTGTAAGCCTGGATATTTTGTCTGTCCAAGGTTCTGATCATCATTGTGCTTTCCTTAAAGGAGAACTAAACCCAAACATTAATATAGCTGCAAATACCATATTTTATATAATAAACTTATTGCGCCAGCCTAAAGTTTCAGCTTGTCAATAGCAGCAATGATCCAGAACTTCAAACTTGTCACAAGGGGTCACCATCTTGGAAAGTGTCTGCAACACTCACATGCTCAGTGGGCTCCGAGCAGCTGTTGAGAAGCTAAGCTTAGGGGTCGTCACCCCCTAAAATTATGTTGACCTGTAATATAAGCTGATGTTTTATTAAATTCTTATGCTAATTGCACTGGTTTCTGTGCTGCCATGTAGTAATTATCTGTATTAATTACTAATCAGTCTTATATTGTGATATTTATATTATATGTGTACTGTATATTTTGAGTCGGTGCCAAAGCTCAGTAAGTGACATCAACACAGCATGTGCATTAAATCAGCAGAAAAGAAGATGGGGATCTACCGGTGCATCTTTGGAGATACAGATGTGTGTTTGCTTTGGGCTGATATAGAAGCCCAAATCATAATGTACAATATTTTTAGCCTACTTCTTTAGTTAGGCTTTAGTTCCCTTTAAAGGGATACAGTCATGGGAATTTTTTTTTTCGAAATTCATCAGTTAATAGTGCTGCTCCAGCAGAATTCTGTACTGAAATCCATTTCTCAAAAGAGCAAACTGATTTTTTTATATTCCATTTTGAAATCTGACATGGGGCTAGACATATTGTCAATTTCCCAGCTGCCCCAAGTCATATGACTTGTGCTCTGATAAACTTGAATCACTCTTTACTGCTGTACTGCAAGTTGGCGTGATATCACCCCCTCCCTTTCCCCCCCAGCAGCCAAACAAAAGAACAATGGGAAGGTAACCAGATAGCAGCTCCCTAAGATACACAAGATAACAGCTGCCTGGTAGATCTAAGAACAACACTCAATAGTAAAAACCCCTGTCCCACTGAGACACATTCAGTTACATTGAGAAGGAAAAACAGCAGCCTGCCAGAAAGCATTTCTCTCCTAAAGTGCAGGCACAAGTCACATGACCTGGGGCAGCTGGGAAATCGACAAAATGTCTAGCCCCATGTCAGATTTCAAATTTGAATATAAAATAATCTGTTTGCTTTTTTGAGAAATGGATTTCAGTGCAGAATTCTACTGGAGTAGCACTATTAACTGATGTGTTTTGAAAAAAACATGTTTTCTGATTACAGGATCCCTTTAAGAACACCCCCTTTTCTACAATCATCTCCCATTCACATGAATGTTCATATAACAGCAGATACTGCCGCTGTCACGTAAAGATAACTCTTGAAAGCCAAAGCCAAGTGATCACCACCTGACAGCCATAGGCAGAACATTTCCCATTTATTTGAATGGTCAATTACTGTAGACAGAGAAAACAGAGCATGTGAAATGGGAACTTTATTTATAGATCTAGTGAAGGAAGAGCAACATCAAAAAGTTACTGTTGCTTATTATTCCAAATAACATGCTGCTGATCTATGCCATCACTTGTTATATTTGCCGACAGCAGGGATTTCAATAACGGGCATGCTTCCTCAGACTATCATGCCTCTGTACAAACAAATGCTCCACCTTATACTATGGTGCTCAAAACATATTTGAGGTTTTTTTTCTAAAATGGGAACTACATTATAAACAAGTAACAGAGCATTTGCTGACAGTACCTATAGCAAGTTCATGAATTTTTAATATTAAAGGAGAAGGTGCACTTGGGGGTATTGACTTACCTGAAACCCCGGGCTGGTGCTCCTATCAGCAGAAAACTGTACCGGCCGGGGTTATACCAGTGAGCACCACGTAGCAATCCTCTTCCGTCTTCCTCTTTCTTCGCAGGGCAGCACATGCTAACTAAAAAGTTGGCTATTACGCTCAACTGTGCATGCGTCTGCCCCCGGAAATTTGAAGAAAGAAGAAGCCGGAAGAGAAGTTGTTCGTGGTGCTCACTGGAATATCCCCAGGCTGGGACAGTTTTCCGCTGATAGGAGCACTGGCCCGTGGTTTCAGGTAAGTCAATACAATCGTTTGGGGGTGCCTAACATTTGGCACCCCGAGTGCAAGATGACTTTCCTTCTCCTTTAAGAGGAACATCTATGGCTTCTTTTTTGGTATCTAATTAAGTATTGGAACAGATGAACGTTGTCTGATTGGAGTTCACATGTTATTCATACTGCACATCAGTTGTGACGGCAGTGCAGAGCAAACAGTTGTGCAAGCAAAACAAGTTCTCACTTCCCAAATGATCATTCTGCAAAATTCAGCCCTGAAAAGAAGCATGTGGAAGGCAGATGAAGTCTCTGGCATTGTATGTTCTGTTGCACCTTGTAGATTTTGTATCCATGCAATCAACCTACTTTCATCAATTTCTTCAGAGGGAGGATCAACTTCGTCGCTTTTGTCATCTACTTGCGGATCCTGGAAAGGCATGACCAAATCCTGTTATAAACATACACAAGCTGGGGGTTAAATTTCCAGACAATCATGAGATTCTCCTATTCCCTAAATCGAGTGCTTTAAAGCGAGAAGTAATTGTGCGTGTAGCAGTGTGACAGTCTGCCCCTATCAATGAAAAGCACAAAACCTATCTTTCAATCTTTCCGGAGAGGGAGATATAACCAGAGTTGTGCGTGCCCTGCATCCTAAACACCTTTTTGTCCGTTAAAAGGACTCATCAAGATGCTTGGTACACAGATTACTGATAAAGCCCATCTTAATTAATATGCACTTTTAACCCTTCAGAACCAGAGGGTAGGAAAGCTATTGAGCAGGACAAAGTCAGCTGGTTTGGAATACTCCCAAACTGGTATATTTAGTATGATGGCTATAAAGTTGTGCTCACGGTGAACAGTAATGTCCACGTAAATACAGTAGCGTGCAACACTAATGGTAACTGACCTACAATTTAGTCCGTAAATAAGACATTTAACACTTGCATGCTCTCTTGGTGTAAGATAAACAGGAGTCAGATAAACCCTAGAGACAATGCTGTCTCTGCCCAGAAAAGCTTACTATTTATCTAGTGTGTTAGCTTAATACTAGATTATCGTATTCTTCTGTCTCCTTAAAGGGGTTGTTCACCTTTTGATTAACTTAAGTATGTGACTTTTTTTGTAGCAAAATATATTAGAGCAGTGAATGGACGTTTTTTCACTGCTAATTTTTGATGCCGTTTCGCAGAAAAATCTGCCAATTGCGAAATATGGTCCTTCACCATGAATCTATGCATGGCGAAAAAATTTGCTTAACACTAATTATAAAAATTTCCAAACCAGCAAAAGGACATTTAATTAGTAATTAATAAGTCAATGCTTTATAATTAGGGCATTGTATGAGAAACACTAATTAGTAATATATTAAAGAAAAATGCTTGCACAACTGTACGAGTGTAACAACTTTATTCATTTATGTTATCTACCCCCCCCCCAAATAAAGTATTAGAATGAATAAAAACTAGCATCCCCCCAGAAGTCTAGGATTGTAACAATGCTGGAAAATGAAACTCAGCAATGATTGGTGGGAGTTTCTATTACTTGCATCAAAAAATAAATAGGAAAATGCTTAAAAAACCATTAACCAGTGTATGGTAGGGTTCTTTGATTGCAAGCGCTAAAGTAAATGACAAGCAATCTCTGTAAAATAGAAAAACACTGGCACTCAAGGAAACTTCAATGCAGGGTTCCCCTTTGCTGGTTTATTGGGTGCGAACGTGCCTTTTTTTTTTTTTTTTTTTTTGCACGTTCGCACCTAATAAACCAGCAAAGGGGAACCCTGCATTGAAGTTTCCTTGAGTGCCAGTGTTTTCCTATTTTACAGAGATTCACTGGAGGATGCCGTACTCCTAACACTGTGCACCAGGTGTTCTCATTATAATAAGTTTGAGGAGTGTGCTCTGCCTCACCTTCCTTCAAGCAATCTCTGTAAAGCACTGTGCTCCAATATGGTTCAGGTTAGTAATGGAGGGAACAGCAGGGTAATGTCAGAGACTGAGAGGGAGCTGGGCAGTGAGCAAATACATGCTATAGTTTTGATTGGCTATTGGGACCCCATCTGCACAGTGCATCCACTTGATGATTGATGTAACACCCTTTGAAAATGATTTAGATAGACCAATCTTTACTAATATGAGCAGGGTCGGACTGGGTGGCCCGGGGTCTGCAAGACCAGGGGAGCCACCGGGTTTTTCCCGGTGTCCCGTCGGCCCAGTCCAACCCTGAATGTGAGGTCTGCTTTTAGTAATGTTGTCCCATTAGGATCTACATCAATAAAAGCAGTTAGCATTCTGTTCCATGGAAAATATTACTTAAATAGTATATTGATTTATGAGAGAATTTATATTGCTTTATTTAACAAAACTATTTCTTTTGTAACCTTAATATAATAAATATCTGAATGAAAAGCATGAAATAGGAGGGTGATTTAGACAAGCTCCTTGTTAACAGTCTCTTGAGATCTACTGATCGCCAGCTAAAGGTCTACTGATAGATCTACCTTTTGGGCCCCCCTGATTTAGAATGTACTGACTACACTGAACAGATCATTTAAAACTATGTCCAGATCATACCTCCCAACATTTTGGAAGTAAAAAGAGGGACAAATTTTTTTTCCCCGCACGTAGCGCAGTAATTTTTTGACCACACCCCTTTCTGTGGCCACACCTACTAATTACCATGTTTGTTTTACAAAATTTGGCAGGTTATGAAAGTTTGAAAATATTTCTCCTTATCTAAACGGTGTTTTTGTGTCTCAAAATTGTTACAAAGTATCTTATTTGCACCGGTTAGCTGTTCTGGGCTATCTGCTAAAAGCAAATTAAGTGAGAAACTTTGTTTCTTTTTCTGGCTGTTCAGTGCATAGAAAAGAGGGACTTTCCAGTACAAATGAGGGACTGCGGGTTGAGCTGTCAAAAGAGGGACTTCCGAAAAAGGGAGTTGGGAGGTATGCCAGATATGTTAAAAGAAAAAGTGGCCAGAAAAAAAAATGCTCCATATGAGCATTCATGGCACTTAAAACATACAAGAGGCGGCAATGGGAGTGTGACATGGCCCTAAGTGTAGGACTACAGTGTCAGGTCAGATGCAACAGAAATAATAGCATTGTCGGATGGTGTTGCAGCATTGATCCAACACGACTGCGTCTGCATCCGAAATCAACGCTGCAACACCATCCGACATTTCTTATTTCTGTCGCATCCAACATGACGCCTGCGTTTTTGCACAGCGCGTCAGATCACGTGAAAATCGTCCATGTAGTCCTACCCTAAAACAACAGTGACAGTCTCATAGTCACTAATGGTCTGAAGCAGAATATAAGGTTTCATTTGTTGTATCCAGTTAGAAAACTTTGCAAAAAATCAACGTATTGTGACCATTTAAAAAACTTGGGGTGGGGCATAAAGCAAGAAAAAAAAGGTAACATCACTAATTGCTTCCACTTCCCACAATTAATTAAGAGTACCAGCCATGCATCTAAGAATGTATGTTACTCAAATAGCCGTGGATTACAATAGAAAGATATTTCTAAAAATCAATATCCTATTTAAAAGATGATGCGCACTGTACTAGCAAGATGCTCTAAACATATATTCCATTACGAGTGAACTAAAATGACTTTAGATCGATCTACTTATTATAAACACCGGCTATAAAAAGGGAGTGCTAAATAGCTGATATTTTTAAACAGTTTTCTGCTGCCCTTATGATGACAATAAGGTCTGCATCCCAGCACTTGCCTAAAAGTGTATCTGTGACCCACCATATGTTTTTGGCCAAGCTGTTTGCTATAAATTAATGTAAAATACTGCATAACTTTATTACTCACCTAAAGGGGTTGTTCACCTTTAAGTTAACTTTTTGTATGTTATAGAATGCCCTATTCCTGGCAATGTTTTTTTTTTGTTTTTGTTTTTTTATTATTATTTCCATTCTTCTGCCTCATTCCAGCTTTTAACTGGCCCCAGCAGCCACAAACTATCTGTAAGTCTACAATTGTATTGTAAATGTTCCTTTTTTTTACATATCTTTCTCTACAGGCCCTCTCCTATGCATATTCACGTATCTCATTCAAATCACTGCCTAGGATAAATAAGAACCTAGCAGCCATATAGCTGTTGAAATAGCAAACCGAGGATCTGCCAAACTAAAAGCCAAATGAGAAATCATAAAAAATAAACAAAGACCAACTGCAATTGTCTCAGCATATCAATGTCTACATCATACTAAAAGTAAATTTAAAGGTGAACTACCCACTTAAAACGTACTCAACTCTCTCTTTTAAGGGATGGTTCACTTTATTTCCTCCACATTTTGCAGTATGTACCAGCATCTCTGCTTCACGTTGAGTTTAGGAATGGACTGTGTGCTTATTAAAGGAACAGTAACACCAAAAACAAATGACAAATGTTTTAAAGGGGTTTCTCTTTAAAGGAGAACTAACCACCCTGTACCAAACGGCCTGCCATTGCCCCCCTCCCCTCTCCCGCCCCGCACTGTGCATTAGTAAAAAAACTGACCCTAAAATGCAGAGTAGCGCAGAAGAGCTCCAGTGCACCATCTTCCGCAGCTAAATTTTCTTTCGGGGCTCAATGTTGACACGAGGCCTGCAAGAGCATGCGCAGTTGGGTCAAGTCAGAAATCGGCTTTTGTGCATGCTCAAATTGTCATTGACCCTTGAAAGAATACAGAGCGGCAGAAGATGTTGCCAGGAAGCTCCACTGCTCTGCATTTTAGGGTCAGATTTTTTTTTAAGGGGTTGTTTTTTTTTACTAATACACAGTGCAGGAAGGGAGAGGGAAGGGGGCAACGGCAGGCAGTTTAGGGGGGCTTTTGGCACGGGGTTTAGTTCTCCTTTAAAGACTTTAAAGAGAAACCCCTTTAAAACTCATTTGTCATAAAAAATTGCAGCTATAGCAAGTTGAGAAAAATCAGGAAAGACTTCTCGTAATCAGCCTGAGAGACAGTGTGAAACTATAGGGACAAATAAAGAACAACATTTTAGAAGACTGCCACCCATGAAGATTTGACCTAGAATGGAGACCTTAAAGTAGTGTGTTCTTTCTTGTAAATATATGAAATATTGGAGTATGCACTAAAATCAGTTTATTTCAACTTACCATATGCTTTTTACAGGTCAGCGGGACTAATATATGACAGCGTTTATGGACAAGCAGTTTGCAGTTGATACACTTGTAGCCTTGCCTTCCAAGACCCCATATCCTTTCACTGCACTGGCCACAGTAGGCTTTCTGAAAATACATCATATAATACTATTATATTTCGGATACCCCATTCTGATATCTAAAGGTTATTTTGTTGCTTAGATGTTAACATAAAGGGTTTTTACAAGAATCTGAGCGGGGAAATAAGCCAATCCACAATTAACAGCGTAAAATGAAAATGTCAATTGTGAAACGTTAGATGTTGTAGAAGAGAGAAGTGGAATAGAAAATGCCCCTTGGCAGTTCTTTCATAGCTGGCACAACAATCAGACAAAGTAGAAGGCAGAAAAGAAAGAATGCTGCTCTTGGTCTGTGGCCTAATATACAATTCTAATAGCAGTCACCTAAGGTTATGTACTTATGTGCAATGGCCACATTTACTACATAACCATGACCATAAAAAAATAAGGCCCTGCAATATTATACAAGGCCTGAACCACAGAATGTAGCTCACTAAAGAAGCACACATTTTACAAAGAAATAAAAATGGAAACATACTAAAATAAAATGTGACTTCTGTGCAAGTTACACAATGGTTCTACATAAAGCAATGATCAAGCCCACCTTCTGCACCTCATGCTGTATCTCACACAGTAGAAATGCAATGAATCAAAGCGTACAGAGGGAAAAGGCAGACAGGAATATAGTGATTACGTTTCTGTGTCAATTCATTGCTGAGTTCATGCAATTACAGGATACACAATGGAGACTAGGGATGCTGAAAGCAGCCTTTTCATGCTTTACTCACTCTGTTAAAGCGTTTGGCTTGAAAGAGATGTCCATTCACTCGGTACAGTTTCCTCCATCTTCTGGCCCCTCGACGGTAGATTGATTCTAGGAAAAAGATAAACGTGTAAAGAAGCAGCATACTAAGCCAGCACTGCCAGGCACACAACAGCAAGCTGCCTACAACTGAGAAAACAATTCAGCTTTTTTATAAACAATCAATGGCGAGTGCTGATGCTCGAAAGATCACTCCCGACAATAAGAGCAGAGCTTCCCATGACAGATTTCAGATGAGGAGCTTTCTGCAGCCGCTTTCTTTCTTCCAACATCCGTTGCCTCCTACCACAATTACACCCTCACATGACTGTACTCTAGTCACTGAGCTTCCCCACACGCCACTTGCTGCCTGACAAACAGGTGAATCTGGGCAGGATTTAGCTACACACAATCCAGTTATTACTCTTGCATGGGAAATCTGACTGCTCACATTGGCACAATACAATTCTGTTCCACTGGACTCCCAATTGTGCAAGAAGCCTTAAATTGTTCATACAAATTGCAAAATATACGAAGAAATCCTAAATAAGTGTTTTTACACTCATTCCTATATGGCAGCTTTTTTTTTTTTTTTCCCGAGTTCCACCGCATGGGAAGAAGAGCTGACAGAGGCCATTGTTTTCTATGGTGCCTTTACCCACGCTGCTGAACTGAACCATCAAATACAGGTGAAAAGGAGAAGGAAAGGTGAAATAACCGGTGGGTGCCAAATGTTACACCTGTAAGGGTGGTGCCACACAGGGAGATTTAGTCGCCTGGGGTTTTCAGAAGTTGCCCAACCAAAGGCATGCTTGCACCATCCCTCCGGCGATTCACATTCTTGCCAGTGGGAACACATTTCGAGTAACTTAGTTGCCCGCAGTAGCAAAGATTTATCGCAGGCAAATAAATCTTCCCGTGTGCCACCACCATTACCCTGGGCCAGTGCTCCGGTTAAAAGAAAACTGCACCTACCCAGGTACTTCCCAGCGAGCTCCATGGAGCGATCTTCTTCTTTCTTCAACAGCCCTGGCCCCATGCATGTGCAGCAGAGTGAAAAGGCCAGCTTTTTTTGTAAAAGTTTGGCTTTTTCTTCTACTATGCTTGAGCTTCCGAGGGGAAAAAGCAGTAAGAAGATTGCTCCATGGTGCTTGTTCCGAAGTACCCTGGGGCGGTGCATTTTTCTGCTAACAGGAGCACCAGCCTAGGGTATCAGGTAAGGGTAAGTCCACACAGGGCGTTCTGGGGTGACTTCGGAAAACGAATTGCCGCGTGTGATTAGCACCGGCGTTTTTTTTCTCATTTAAGCCGGCACATATTCAGTGAAGGCGTTTGGGGAGATTGGTCGCACAAAAACGAGGCGATTAGGTGACCAAATTTCCCCAAAACGCCCTGTGTGGCCTGACCCTACGATTATAATCCGTGGGGAAGCTTAACATTTGGCACCCACAGTGATTAAAGTGACTCTTTCAAGCACAAGGATGCACACACCATTAGGATCATTTGTTAACAATGGGTAAATTTGCACCTGGGCAGTAACCCATTGCAACTAATCAATTTTGCATTCATTATTTTAGATGCAGCTGGATGGACAAAGCTTATCAATGATTGGCTTCCATGGGTCACTGCCCAGGTCAAAATCTGCCCAATGGTAGTAAATGATCCCCATAGTCCAGTACAAATAGCCAGCCTAATATAACTGGATCTCCTGTACATTATCTCTACCCAATGATAGTAAATAAGCCTCAAAGTCCAGGATAAATAGCCAGCATAAAATAACTGGATCTACTTTACATTATCCACTACATGTATTTACCCAGAAAGCTCTAAATTATGTAAAGGTCATGTCCCAACCAGTCCATTTTATGTAAACAACATGTTTGTAATGATCTTTTTTCCCTCTGTAAAAATAATTCAGTAATTTTTACTTGAGGGTAACTAACCTGCATATATTCATATTGGTGGCACAGCAATCCTACTGGGTTTATTTAATGCATGGTGATGCAAATTTCAGAAAATCCCAGGCGTTTTGTATAATAGATCCCATACCATTATAATAATTAATAGAGAACATAGCCAAGATGACAGAATTTTTTTTTACATTTTATGTTTAGGATGTTAATGTTTTCTTTCTAAGAACAAATCAGAATATAAATATATAAGGTTCCATGTGCAGAATGACCAGTTGCTGCATGTTTTATTGAATTTTTATAAACATATATGAGCACTGAAGTTTTAAATGCACACAGAGACACAGGGCAGCTTAAAGAGGATTTTTTCTTGATGTTGTTCTGAGGTTATATCCTAATATATGTCGAACACTGAAGAACAGCAGAAACTACTAATAGAGGAATGTGATGGTTTCTGCTGTTTTACTTTACTAAAATCTGCTGAATTACTGTTTAAGTCAATCGGAGAGGTGCAGGGATCAATTTGGAGATGTTTGCAGTCTTCCTGAGAAAAAATTTGAATTGAGTTTGATCGAATTCAAATCAAATTCAATTAGAATTTTTGGGTAGTTTAAATTTGTCTGAGTTTATAAAATTCGATTTTATTAATAAATTTCCACTAGTCAAAGGAGTTTTTGAGAGTTTTAAAAAAATTCGACCTTGATATGTACCTGTTAACCCTGGTAACCTGGGGTTTTCCAGATAAGGGGTGTTTCTGTAATTTGGATCAAGTTACTGTTTTATTATTATAGAGAAAAGTGCAAATGTGAATTATTTGTTTAGAAAGGAGTCTATGGGAGATGGCAGTCCCATAATTTGCAGTTTTCTAGATAACGGGTAGCTAACTGATCCTATACTAGTCTAGCTGCCTAATCATTATCCCTACACCTTTCCAATACAGTGAGCAAGTAGTCAGAGCACCAGTAAGTGTACCACTAAAGTAATTTTACTTAAGGCTTTGCTGTTTAATAGTCTGGGTACTCTATATGGAACAAGTAATGGTAATCAAATACTTATATATAGTGTGTATGCTTTCATAGAGACACAAGTAACATATTGTAGGAGCCAAATGGAACATTTGCAAATAGATAATGTGACATAGGAGTGCTTTTTAATCTGCTATGTGTCACTAAGAATGGCTTTTATGAAACAATGTTGCTCAAGGTTAAATGAATACAATAACAGTATGTATCTGCTCTCCTCTAAAGAAGCACATCGATATGGGAGTGTAAAAAATTCATGTTTTTTATCCATCTTCCCCGAAATGGAAAATAAGACCAAACCATCTGTATAGTGTATATAAAAAGATAATAAAAAATGTCTCTAGAAGCAGCACAAGCATAATGCAAATTAACCAGTTATAAGGTAATTAACAGGTGGTTATGAAACATGTATTGACAGCCTACACGTGGTTTAATAAGAAACCTAAACACGAGCTATCCTTATTGTCAATATGAGTCTCTGCTGAAGTGATCTGGAACAAGCACTGAGCCGCGGTATCACCAATATTGCTTTTTCACAGTGCATGGAATATTTAAAACAAAGAGAGGAAATCCAAATGCAGACTGTAAATTTAATTTATCTATGCAGGTGTTTACAAGATCCACAAAAGAAAACACCGTTATTGGTGACATTATTGGCAAACCAAATTGTATCACAGAAAACACTTACACAAGCTTTGAGTGGAGTATAATTCTAATTTAAAGGAAAACTATACCCCCCAAACAATGTAGGTCTCGATAAAAAGATATTGCATAAAACAGCTCATATGTAAAACCCTGCTTCATGTAAATAAACCATTTTCATAATAATATACTTTTCTAGTAGTATGTGCCATTGGGTAATCATAAATAGAAAATTGCCATTTTAAAAAATAAGGGCCGCCCCCTGGGATCCTAGGATTCACTGTACTCGCAACCATACCAACAAACCATACATGTTAGGTCACATGAGCCAATTAACAGACAGAGTTGTTTCCACACTTTTGCACACTTTTTGCTTCCACACTTCTTCCTGTTACAGTTAGAGTTGTAGTATTTCTGGTCAGGTGATCTCTGAGACAGCACACAGACCATCACAAAATGGTGGCTCGAGGCAAGAGATGTAAAAGGGCAATATTTACTTAAATATATATTCCAGTTTGGTAAGATTCTTTAATATGCCATTT
Source organism: Xenopus petersii (assembly GCA_038501925.1). Taxonomy (NCBI): domain Eukaryota; kingdom Metazoa; phylum Chordata; class Amphibia; order Anura; family Pipidae; genus Xenopus; species Xenopus petersii. The sequence goes on along the minus strand of CM076684.1, from coordinate 44,609,594 downwards.
AATATGATATGAACTATCTGTTGCTTAAGTGTTCATTTTGGGGGTATAGTTTTCCTTTAAAGGATCAGCAATGATATATGCACAAAGGAAGCTACGGTGTATCTGAAACATATGCAACTTACATACATGCAGCTATTTTAATCCAGATTCTCTCTAGGCAAAATATTAGCCTGTGCATGCTCACCTTCACTCTGGATTGATCAAAAAGAGTCATATTAGGAGCCCCATGTCCTGCACAACACCACCACACAAGGTATAATAAATATTTTTTCAATCACATAAAATAATGACATAGTAATTACACAATGCAATTAGAACACAAAACACTGAATCAATGTATTTTGACTTAATAATTATTATTTCATGGCAAAACAGATGTATTAGAGCAGGATTAGAACAGTATATTTAATGAAGTGCCTTGAACAGAAGTGTCGGACTGGGTGCTAGGACCACCCCCACCTCCAAGGACCCTGACCTTAGTTGGCCCTTTGCCCTTTCTGAAACACAGAACATTTACTCTGTTGTACCCTTCCAGGTTCAGCTTGGGTTTCATTTATTCCCAGCAGTGAGAAAGATAGGAAATAGTTATGGTGGCCATACATGGGCAGATCACTCATTCAAAAAAGTTGCCCCCTACATTGAGTGGGCAATACCGGGCTGATCCAATACAAACCAATGTGATCCTCGATCCAACAGGATTTTTAAACCTGCCTGTCTGGAAGATTTTCAGCTCAGATATTGGTTGGGGAAGCCCGTCAGAGGGCTCCATACACTGGCTAATAAGCTACTGACTTGTTCTGCCAACAACTTTTATCAGCCCTGTGTATGGCCACCTTTAAGTTGGCCATAGATGTAAAGATTTTTAAAAGATCTTTTTGTTATCGTGAGATCAAGATTTTTTTTTTTGAAACAATCGTTTGAATGTATGATTTGTCCATCAACTAAAAAGACCATTTCAAGTGATCTTGTCTAGTTGAAGCCAGGAAAACTGAGGGTAGCTGCCTGCTTGGCCCTGCAAACATAAATAGATTTCACTGTGACCGATGAAAGTTTTTTAACCTGGCCGATCAATTTTCTGACAGATGTCGGACAAAAAATCGTTAGATGCATGATCGTTAGATTCCCACTAACCTCACGATAATTTGACGGATTGGTTGGATTGCACTAAAATTGGTCGTTGACCAAAGAAAAGCCTTTGCGTCTATGGGGACCATAAATTTAGGAATCTGTCATGGGGACAGGGAATTGACCGAGGCCAAATTTACAGCCACAGATAAGCAGATAATTAGGGCTGGCAGGGGGAGTTTATTAGAATGAATTTGCACAGTAGAAATGGGAGAGCAAAAGCGAATAGATCCCTCAACCAACCATACAGTTTGACCTGTAAACAGCACAGAGATTGTAATGTTCTGCTTGAACACTGTCTGTCTATGCTGTCTTTGGCAGTCTGTCTGTATCCACTGTATTGACCTTTGCTCTCATGCAGCTTGTACTAGCAATAAAGCAACAAATGGAGCACACGGCTGCCCATACAGAATAAGTCCTGAATGTATCTTTTTGGAAGGAGTTGCTGTGCTGTGTATAAAATGTTTTTCCACATACTTTAGTGAACTGGCATCTAGAGGGTAAAAAAACCAGTGCCCTTTGGGCTATAGTTATCCCACAATTATTTACTTTTTAATACAGGTATAGGATCTGTTATTCAGAAACCAGTTAACCAGAAGGTTTATGGGAAGGCTGTCTCCCATGGACTTGAATTTAAAATAATTCCAATTTTAAAAAATGATTTCCATTTTCTCTGTAGTAATAATAAAACAATACCTTGTTCTTGATCCCAACTAAGATATAATTAACCTTTAATGGAGGCAAAACAATATTATTGGGTCTATTTAATTTTTAAATTTTTTTTTAGCACAGCTAAAGAATGGAGATCCTGGATTCGGTGCATCCCTAGAAAATTTGCAATTGATTTTTATTTTTATTATTTGTGTTTTTTGTGTCATTTAGCTTTTATTCAGCTGCTCTCTAGTTTGAAATTTCAGCAATCTAGTTGCGTGTCCAAATTACCCCAGCAACCATGCATTGATTTGAATATGAGACTGGAATATGAATGGGAGAGGGACTGACTAGAAAGATGAGTAATAAAAAGTAGCAATAACAATAGTCAGAAGAAGGCAAATACTATTTTTTAAAAAAAAATTAAGATTAATTTGCTTACAATTGGCCATTCTGAAACAGTTAACAAAGGTGAACCACGCCATTATCCAACTATATCATATTGTAATTTTTCTTATTTTTTTATAAATTCTTTATTTTCCATTTGCACATCCACAAGTCACATCCAAAATGTAATGGTACATATTCATTCTTTTGTATCATGAATCATTTTTGCAGTAAATAACACACATATAAAGATACAGTTTTGCGACATGTGCATGAGAACAAAACCACTAACATGAAAATATAAGAACATAAGAAGTAATTTTTGTTATGACACTTTTTGACACTGCAGCATCACCAACTTCTAAACCCAAGTTATTGTGCTCAGCTACCAGACTTCCTAAAGTTGTGCCATGAACTTTGGTCAAAGAATTGCTTGTAGTAGAACACTAGTAAAAGCAGGTTAACTGTATAAAACAAAACAACCAAAACTGCAAATAAAATTGCCTATCACAAAAAAAAAATCAATACAAACACGTAATTTCTATGCTCCATTCAATTACTTTTAAAGGAGAGGGCTAAAATTAAGTAAGCTTTATCAGAAAGGTCTATATAAATACACCAGTAAACCCTCAAAGTAATGCTGCTCTGAGTCCTCTGTCAAAAGACACGCAGCATTTCTTTCCTATTGTGTACACATGGGCTTCTGTATCAGACTTCCTCTTTTTAGCTTAAACCTCCAGGGCTAGGGCTTGAGCATGCTCAGTTTACTCCTCTCTCCCTCCCTTCTCCCAAGATGTCACACCAAGTTAATATGGCAGGTGCTATCCTAAAAAAACAGAGAGCTTCTAAAGCGGTTAACTCGGTTATGCACTACTGTGACTAATCTTTTGGAAATACACTGCTTCGGAACCTTTCCTTCTCCTTTAAGAAACTGACTTATCCAGTCTAAACATAGTCAATTTTTTTTTGTTTGCAAACAGCACAAGCATTGTTTAATATGTTACAATAACTGCTTTTAAAGTGTTATTGCCCCAGACACAATGTTCTAGACACTATGGAAGTCTTAGGTCATCTTGTTTTCCTATGAGAAGATTCCTGAAAGGAGTGTCACAAGATAGGAAAGTACAGCCAATAAGTGAGTAGTTAACTTCTGTCATATAATTTAACAGTTGCTCTCTAGGGAACATTACCAGATATTTCCAAACAGGAAATCAATAAGTAAATGAACTGCACTGCAGCAGTCGCTTATGATAATTGTATGTGTCTTGCATCACCATAAAGCACTTTTCATTGAGGTTTGATTGAAAACATATATTTAGATATGCATACAGGAAATGGCTGCAGTTAGATAAAATTGCTTGCCCATAAAAGTGATGCTGAACGGTATGATTTTATTTTACAGCACTTACATTAGCCAAAAACACCCTAAAGTAATCTAGAGGAGGAAGAGGAATGTGCAAATGCTCACGGGACACGTGGAGGTTTCTCTGCTGTGATCGACCCGAAAACTTGAGTTGAATTTGATTTGAATTTTAAAAACTCGATTAGAGTATTTTCTCCAAAAAAAAAAAAAATCTTGAATGTCAGGAAGGCTGCCAACAACTCAAACGTCTCCCATTGACTTAAACAGCAATTCGGAGTATGATAAATCTCGAAAATCAAATTTGAATTTTTTTTTAAAAAAACTTGAATAGAATTTGAATAACTCCCTAGTCGAATTTGACAGTTTTAACCATAAAAAACTTGAAAAATGTGAATTCTCAATTCGAACCTTGATAAAGCAGCCCCTAAGTGTCTTTGCTCCAATATTCCAGTCGACAGGATTGCTTGAATTTAGTAGCCACCCTTGCAAAAGCATTGCCTATATTAATTTTGTGGCATACCTAATGGTTTTCACTGTGCCCTAAAGCTCTATGTTAGACAATATTTATCAGTCCAGCAGACATCATGTGCATTTTTAAATATAGTATATTAACATTTTAAGGACAGTGCCTTTTTCTTACCAACCTGCCTTACAGATCATTATCATTCACTTTTCTTCATTGATAATTTAAATTGATGCATTTTTACTTCTCCTCAGCCAACAAAGTATATATGCTCCAACATATTGTACAGAGCTTTACAAAGATTGTTCATCATATTCATCAGTCACCTGTCCCAGAGGAGCTTACAGTCTAAGGTCCCTTTCACATTCACAAATTCTACTCTTTGCCTCTCAGTTTCCCTACAAAAAGGCATCATCTTCTCTTCTATACAAAAGCAGCGTGCATAGTGTTATTTTGAGTCTCACAATATTGTGGTTTCCCCATAATTCCAGCATAAGGGAGGTCTCACTGTGGCAATGCCCCTGGCACAATTGTGGGTAATGCACTAAAATACATGCATAGAATAGAGGCAACTGCCATGAAATATTTTAAGCTGGGATGTTGTCACTTCCAGTGCTCTGTATTGAAAATATGTTCGACTCCTAACACAAGGTTTTGTGTTATAGACCTGCTATTCAGAATGTTTGGGACCTGGGCTCTTAAGAGTAATTCCATAATTTGGATTGTTATACCCAGGGTCAGACTGGACCGGTGGGACCCTGCTCGTGGGCCCTGCCAGCCCAGATCCGCACCTTCTCCCTTTGTCAGGCAGTTGCGGCAAAAACATTGCTTGCATTAATGCACGCATCGCAGCACACCAGATCAACAAGGGAGGATGGAGGGGGGCCCTTGGACAGCAGCCCCGGTGGGACCCCTATTCCAACCCTGTCTACTAAAAAATCACGTAAACATGTAATAAACCCAATAGGCTGGTTTTCTTTCCAATAAGGATTAATTATAACTTAGTTTGGATGAAGCGCAAGGTAATATTTTATTATTATAGAGAACTGGGAAATCATTTTTAAAATTGTGGATTATTTGGATAACATGGTGTCTATGGGAGATGGCCTTCCTGTAATTCAAAGTTTTCTGGTAATGGGTTTTCAGATAACAGATGCCATACCTGTACTGTATATATACAAAACAACAGATGTTAGAACAGTCCTTGTCATACAGTCAGGTAGTATTAAAATAATTTCTACCCTAGCTTTATTAGGAACCGTAATGGACCATCTCATCATCTATATGATTCGTGGCTAAGAGATTCCGGCATGTAGTAACAGAACCTACAATTTCTTTAAAATAGAACAAAGTCTTGCCCATGTCAGAAAAAGTGTCTTCCAATAATGACTTCTCATTTTATCTACATGATTCACACCTGCCCCTCTGATGCACACTGTATGTGCAATACACATTTAGGAACATTAATCACATTAAAGGGAGTATTGATGATTCTTGCTAGATAGCTATTAATAGACTGGCCACACTGGATTTAAATGTTCTTGTTTCCATAGCAATGTGGCGTCATCCCAGCTTGCCTGGTGTGGAAATGTATTTATCTCTTCTGTCTGGTATGATCTACTTATTTTCTCTTACTAAGCCAGGAGGCCCATCATAAAGACCAGCTTTCCATACTAAACACATTTAAAATCACTTTGGTATGTCTTCCTAAGCAAAAAGAGAGTCTTCTCATGCTCTGGGCATCTTGTTAAAACAGAATGAAGAATAGATGGTGCAAAATACAGGAGAATAATTCAAAGATCCAATTTCTTGGGTGAACCTTCAGCAAATAATTCAAACAAAGTAGAACAAAGTAACAAAAGATGGATGTTATACAAAGGCCAAATCATAACCTTGATATCAATCCAATCGAGAAACTCTGACTTGGTTTTAAAAAGGCGATGGACAACTATTATCTGACTAACCTGAATCAAATCTGCTTGGTGCAAACTTTGGTCATAGTCTGTAAGTTGCAAAACAGCCCTAAAACTTTCTGCTAATGCATGTTCTCATCCTATCCTACTTAGAATAGTGTAACCTGCTGGGTCTCCCTAACTCCCATCAATCCCCACTACAGTCTGTATTAAAGAGACAGTATACACCCATTTTACATTAGCTTAATGAATAGAGCTTCTGCAGAACATACTTTTTGCCTATTGTTTTAATATAATAAGAAATATCGATGGTTTCTGTTATACTTGGCACTAAACTAGAATTTTAAACCAGTACCTTCTCTCACATCTGGTCCTAAAGAACTTCAAAGGAGTTGGTAGAACTAATTACCTATCCACTGAGAAACCCCTTATAATAAGATGCTCAAATGCTGCTTTAAGGGTCAGGGAACACAGGCAGATTCTGCGAGATTAGTCGCTCAGCAACAAATCTCCTGTACTTCGAGGCGACTAATCTCCCTGAACTGCCTCCCCGTCGGCTAAAATGTAAATCGCGGGCGGGATGGCACTCGGAACGATTCATTTTCCCGAAGATCCCAAAGTTCCTACTTCGGACGACTTTGGAAATCGAATCGCTCTGAGTACCATCCCGCTGGCGATTTACATTTTAGCCGACGAGAAGGCAGGAGAGGCAGTTCAGGAAAATTAGTCACCCCGAAGTAGACGAGATTTGTCGCCTAATCTCTCTGTGCGCCCTGACCCTTAAGAAAAGGAATTTGGTTTGCTTGCTTAAAGGTAGATAGGGAGCTCCGAGCAAATTGCCCTGTTTATAAAGACAGGGGGAGGTGAATTCAGTGAACATAGCCCAACTTTCAAATTAGAGCTCAGTAATGACACTATTCCTCTTTACATGAAAACAATAGGCAGAATGTAATAATATGGCAGATCTCATTGTTAGCAAAGGTGTTTTTAGGCATACTGTCCCTTTAAATTTCTGGCTCACTGGATTATCTGATAAACACAAACTTCCGCAGACTGATGAATCTTTAAAATGTATAATTCATGTAGTGATTTTTACACCTTAAAGAGGTGGCTCAACTTTAACTTTTAGTATGTTATAGAATGGCTAATTCTAAGCAACTTTTCAATTGAAAAGCAATTTTAATTTGTCTCAGAATATCACTCTCCACTTCATACTAAAAGTTAATTTAAAGGTGAACAACCCCTTTGAAGCATAGGCAAAAACAATTTACCTTGCCTGCACCATTTTACATTTCATAGCAGGCCAGAGAACAGAACTAAGAAGCTCAAGACAACGTGCTTTCCTCCTGCTAAAATCACATGCAGTTATACAGTATTCCACGCATAATTATAAATTTAGCAACAATCAAGGTGTAGAGTAAGAAATGGAGCACTCGTGAATATATTAGTCAACAATATAAGAAGAATTAATCACCCAGTTTACAATGTATTAACACTGCAATTTGCCTTTTTATTAATTTCAGGGATGATGCGAGACAATATCTTTTTAGTTTCAGATGAATATTGTATTATCCACAAAAGATCTGGCTAAATGCCAATGCCATTCATTTTTCAGCAATAAAGAATTTGAAGTTGCTCAATGCTTTAACTCTTAAAGGAAAACTATACCCCCCAAACAATGTAGGTCTCTATTAAAAGATACTGAGTAAAACAGCTCATATGTAAAACCCTGCTTCATGTAAATGAACCATTATCATAATAATATACTTTATTAGTCGTATGTGCCATTGGGTAATCATAAATAGAAAATTGCCATTTTAAAAAATAAGGGCCGCCCCCTGAGATCGTAAGATTCACTGTGCACACATACAAACCACATGTAAGGTCACATGAGCCAATTAACAGACAGAGTTCTGCCTTTTGCTTCCTCACTTCTTCCTGTTACAGTTAGTGTTGTAGTATTTATGGTCAGGTGATCTCTGAGGCAGCACAGATAGAGTCACGAAATGGTGGTTCAAGGCAAGACATGTAAAAGGGCAATATTTATGTAACTATATATTCCAGTTTGGTAAGATTCTTTAATATGTCATTAAATTTGATATAAACTATCTGTTGCTTAAGTATTCATTTTTGGGGTATAGTTTTCCTTTAATGTGACTTCACGGGTTTGGATAAGACTGCAGAAAAACAAGGGCATATGGAAATCAAGAAGCCTTAGACTAGGGAAGTACACTCCTCTACTGCTCCCAAACATGATCGGCTCATTTATAAACACTGGGCAAATTTGCTCCTGGGCAGCAACCCATGGCAACCAATCAGATGATTGCTTTCAGTGTCTAATCTGCAGCTAAATGAAAAAAGCTAATCACTGATTCACTGGTTGCTATGGGTTACTGCTCAGGTGCAAATTGGCCCAGTGTTTCTAAATGACCCCCATTATAACGAGGGTCACACACAGAAGTAGCATACAGGGGTTATAGTTATCAAAGAGTGAAGTTAGAGATCACAACAGTCTGATAGAGTGAAATACCGTCTTTCTCCATTAATTTCTATGGGATTTTTAAAGGCATTTAATCAAAGGGTGAAAGTTAAAGTTCACCCTTTGATAAAAACGCCTTTAAAAATCCCATAGAAATGAACGGAGAGAGAGGCAGTATTTCAGTCTAGCGAACTGTAGCGAACTTCACTCTTTGATAAATATACCTTAGAGTCCTACAAGGCAACATTTTACGGGTCAGGGTTGTTGCAGGTTTTGCAGCTTAGGGTTGGGCGCGGGTTACGTTTTTCCTGAACCCCACATCACTATGGGCCTACTCAACACAACATCCAATGCTTTTGTTTCTACCCAGCGCCTACTTATTAAAGTCAACAAGAGAGGAGAGAATTGGATGGGTTAAAAAGCCAGACTGAGTGAAGAATGTAAAGATGAGGAGGGACTGGATGGCGACAGCTTTAATTGCAACTGGTAAATTTTACAACCCTTGTATTATAGAAATTACTATTTTTTGGTGGTCTTTAACTGCAAATAAATTATATCGTTTTCCATGTGCATTTTCCATACACATATGCAGTCGGGTGAGAGTTTATCCAATATGATTTGTTCTAGGGATACATTAATCTAATTTATAGACTTTATACAATATTTATTATCCCCCAGTAAAATGCCCGCAAATAAGTCTAAAAACTGCAGACATATGTAGGTAAAGAAATGCAATATTTGGAAATCACAAGCACCATTTAACACATGTAATTCCCAAACCATAAAACTGCCACTACCTTATTATGGTATAGAATGGCCAGTTCTAAGGGTAAGGCCAGACGAGGAGATTCTGGGAGATTTTGTCGCCTGGCGACTTATCGCCACGTTATCGCCACGAGATAGTCACGCAAAAGACGTGGCGATGAGTCACCAGGCGACAAAATCTCCTCGTCTGGCCTTACCCTAAGCTACTTTTTTCTAAGCAACTTTTCAAATGGGCTTCATTATTTGTTTTTTGTAGTTTTTTTTAAAAATTATTATTTGCCTTCTTCTGAGTCCAGCTTTCAATTTCAATCAATCACTTATTCAAATAATAACATGGTTGCTAGGGTAATTTGAATTCTAACAACCAGATTGCCGAAATTGCAAACTGGAGAGCTGCTGAATTTAAAGCCAAATAACACAAAAACTACAAGTAATAAAAAATAAACACAGATTGCCTCAGAATATTACTTTCTACATCAAACTAAAAGTGAACTCAAAGGTGAAACCCGCCTTTAAGCCACAGACCAGAGATTGAAAACTTCTGATCTTTGTAGGAAAAATATAAAATTCTAAAAGACAAAGGACTTACTCATAACATATCCTGCACAAAAGGTGGGAAATCTGGGGATTTTCCCGATTCCCACTACAGAGAATCTTTAGGTTATAAAATCCACCTTATTCTCCAGACATATGGCAAAACAGGTAAATGCACATTTATCGGACATATAAAATAAATACTAAATAGTGATGTGCGGGTCGGGTAAAATCTGGCCAACACCCGACCCTAACCTGCCCACCCTCAGCCTGCTCCCGTCTTCCGGGTTCCTTTTATAGAGTCGTGCCTGCCCCCACCGATGATGTCACAAAAGGGGCAGGGCAAGCAGGTGCGCGTCTTTAAAAAAGTAAGCCGAAAGTCGGAAGCCGGCAGGTGGCGGGGTGAGCAGGAGAAAGAGCTCAATCCGGACTGGTCCGCCACCCGGAAGGAAGGAAATACTTCAACAGCATATTGTGGCTATAAACACATTAATATAATTAGCAGTTTTAAAATTGCCTCATTTTGAGCAATGAGATGAAAGCAGACAGACAACAGGGAGAAAGTTGGCCTGACCTCAATAAACACCCTTGAAATATGTTCTAATCAATCTCAAAGAATAAATCATAAAAATTGGCAAAATACTAACAAATAAGAAAATCCTTAATCATTTATTCTTATTAATATTTCCTCTGTGTGAGCTTTTCTCTAGTTCCAAGAGATAATGATAGCTCTCATGCTGTGCAGGCTGGGTATGAATACAGCTGTGGATCTGTTAGAAGCACTTCACAGAAAGCCGAGCCCAGTAAGCCATGGCTGGGCTTCATTCTGCATAAAACAGTCATTTTCCGCTTAACCATGTATCAGCAACAGGTGTGCCTGCTCAGTGTGGTTGATGATCTAGTTCTGCTAAGAAAAGACATTATTTTGATCAGGTTGGTACTTTTCTACACTGCCAAAAATGAATAGAATTCAAATGGATGAGCCCAGTGGCCCAAACAGTGCAGCAGTGATTTAACCTTAAAAGGGGTGGTTCAATGCTAAGCAACTCTTCATAATTTGTTTTTTATTTTTTTTTAATTATTTGCCCTTTTCTTCTTAATCTATTTAGCTTTCAAATGGGGGTCACTGATCCTCTGTAAAGCTACAAATGTATTGTTATTGCTACTTTGTATAACGCATCTTTCTATTTGGGCCCTCTCCTATTCATATTCCAGTCTAGTATTCAAATCAAAGCATGGTTACTAGGGTAATTTGGACCCTGGCACCAGATTGCTGAAATTGCCAACGGGAGAGCTGCTGAATATAAAGTTTAATAATTTTGAAAAAGTGGTGTTAAGAGTTATGCCATTGCTTTTCAGCAAGTGAAAGTACAGCATTATTGAAAATAGTTCTTACTACAAAGTTGGTCTAGGGACTGGCCATATGAGAGCCAGGAGTCATTTTTTTCCCCTTTAAATTAGAGATGCTTCAGAAGAGTTTTTTTTTTTGCTTTCATTTGGATCAACTAGCAAATAAAACCCCTCAATCTGCTATATTGATAAGATCCTGTATGCCTCCTGGAAGCCACAATGTGCTAACTTGTGTACAAGAGCATTCCAAGGACAATGGCATCCATCTATTAATTACAAAAGTGCCATAATTAGATAGGGGACAGGAAGAGCTAATTCTGAAAGACTAATTATTTTGAACACATTTTTTTTTAAAATTAACTCTGATCATTAAAGAGCAATCCCTCAACCCTCCCCACCCAAAAAAACAAAGAGAAGCAAAGCATATAAATGGTCTTTTCAGACACTATACAAATAGGTACTCAAAAACAGACATTTTTTCTTTACTGTGGAATGGTGGACTCCACAGTAAAATGACAAGTAGCAGCATAGTCCAGCAGCCTATGGGTGTCACATTCTCCCATTTAGTTACTCATTCTTGCATACAGCCAATGCTCTTGGCTGCACCACAGACTGGGACCAAAGGCAGTAAATAATGAATAAAGTACCCCCTATTCTCAGAGGTGACTTCTTTGCAACAGGGGGGGACTTTATTGGTTATAATACACAAGTTTCAGTGAGTCATGTGACAGAAATTACATCACTAAGCTCCGATTATAACAGATGACATCACTAAGCACCATTTATAAGGATATAATTTACAGGATATTATAAATATCTTGTGTCTTATATATAGGGATGCACCGAATCCACTATTTGGGATTCGGCCGAATCCCCAAATCCTTGGTGAAAGATTTGGCCGAATACTGAACCCTAATTTGCATACGCATATCGGGAAAGGGAAAAGTGGAAAAAATTCTTCTTTTGTGGCGAAAAATCACATGATTTCCCTACTCGTCCCTAATTTACATATGCAAATTAGGATTTGGTTCAGCCAGGCACAAGGATCCAAATCCTGCTGAAAAAGGCCGAATTCCGAACTGAATCCTGGATGCGGCGCATCCCTACTTTATACAAGCCCTAATTTCCAGACCCCCCGGCCCAAAAAAAGAAATATTTTGTTGTTTTTAGGGATGCACTGAATCCAGGATTCGGTTCGGGATTCGGCCTTTTTCAGCAGGATTCGGCCGAATCCTTGTGCCCGGCCGAACCCAAATCCTAATTTGAATATGCAAATTAGGGGCAGGGAGGGAAATCGCGTGACTTTTTGTCAAAATATAAGGAAGTAAAAAATGTTTTCCCCTTCCCTCTCCTAATTTGCATATGCAAATTAGAATTCGGTTCGGCCGAATCCAAAATAGTGGATTCGGTGCATCCCTAGTTGTTTTATTTCTGTAAGGCAGTTGAATGATTGGGGCTTGACTCCCACAAAGAGAAAATGAACAGATGCCTATATTGGTAATGAGTAATGACAGTACCATTTCCCTGGAAACTCAGAGAACATGTCGGGCACATCTTCCTTTTTTTGGAAAACACGGATATATAGGAAGGATTAGAATAATCTTCCACTCTCTTACATTTTTAATTCTCTCAGACACAGAGCTATAATCAGGGACAGTCAACCAATATCAATAATGTAGTAAAAACCTGCTATGTAGTTAACTGTTAAAAAAGAAAAATAGTATAAAAAAAGATGTAAAAACAATTCAGCAGCACAGATATCGGAAGGAGCCAAGTCTAATGTTGCTCTGCCTTGAGACACTTGGGTGCGGATGAGCCACAGCATTGTCACAGTAGATTACATTTATGTTGCCCACAGCAACAGTGGGCAGCTCTCTTGATTTAGACATGTCAAAATAGAATACAGTTTGATGCAAATGCCATGAAATAAAACACTGCTACAGCATGTAAAACAACCAACATAAGTACTACTAGCCTGATTCTGAGGATTACATTTAGAGAACACGCACAGGTAGTGGATCTGTTATCTGGAAAACCCTTCATCCAAAAAGGTCAGAAATGAAGGTCAGAAATTGCAGCACTTATAGATCTCATTTAAAGGAGAACTAACCCCTAAAAATGAATATGGCTAAAACTGCCATGTTTTAGTTACTGAACTTATTGCACCAGCCTAAAGTTTCAGCTTCTCAATAGCGGCAATGATCCAGGACTTCAAACTTGTCACATGGGGTCACCATCTTAGAAAGTGTCTGCGACACTCACATGCTCAGTGGGCTCTGAGCAGCTGTTGAGAAGCTAAGCTTAGGGGCCGTCACAAATTATCAAGCAGAAAATGAGGTTGGCCTGTAATATAAGCTACAAGGCTGATTATTAAATTCTGATGCTAATTGTATTGGTTTCTGTGCTGTCATGCAGTAATTATCTGTATTAATTACGCCTTATACAGTGACATTTATATTCTATGTGTACTGTATATTGTGAGTCAGTCCCTAAGCTTAATAACTGACAGCAGCACAGAGCATGTGCAGTGAATCCGTTAGGCACTCCCAAGTGATTGTATTGACTTACCAGAAACCCCGTCTAGGACTTCTAGGTACAGTAACAGTGACTCAAGTTTAACATTGCACACGCCACAATTTGCATTGTCACAATTTATAACAAGTCAAACATAATCTTCAGTCACACCCGGGGGGTAAGGAAGCTAATTGCAATTTTCTTTTTTATACTTTAAAAAGCTACAATCATAATTGATCCAACAATTTGAAAAAGCACGGAAAGCATGCAATTCGCAACCATCATAAAAATCTTAATTTTAATTGCAACGGTCTAAATAGAGATGTGCTGTGATTATGCAAGATTTGCTTTTGCATCTTTGTGATTTAGAAGAAATATGGTCCTAAGCGTTATTCTCAAGGTATGGAGTCATGGGGATGGCACTTCTGCATTAGTTAGAGAAGCAGACTGACCTGTCAGGATTGCTTTAAAGTACCATTCATCTTCCATTGTTCCTATAATTATCCTTATTTCCCTTTTCTCCTCATGTCAATGGCAATCTCCTCTTTTCTACCTATTCTTTTCTGAATGTTCTTACTATTCCTGGAAATAATTTATATTAATTTATATGACTGCTGTCACTAATGCCACAATTTTCTGGGTCATTTTACTATATTTTCAATCACACAAATGCAAAACTTATTCTTGCTGCTTCGTTGTAGTGATATCTCTGCATCCCTCTTTCACCTTTAGCAGCTTCATGGAACTCAGTGATAGCCCTTCACTAGATTCAGCATATATTACAATGGAAACATCAAGTGTTTTGATCACAGTCCAAGGAGGATTCAGATACACAGCACAATCATCATTTACAACTGGGGGTTGCTTTTGAAAAGGTCAGACATTTACTGAATCTGAACTTTTCTGTTGTACAAGCAACATATATATAGATTTTGCTTGTGTTGCTTTTCATTGAAACACAAAACATGCATGCAGTAGCAGCAGGGCTGTGTTGAAGAGAAATAAAATATATTATAGGGCCATATCTGTCTGTTTTAAAATCTACACATATTCAAAAAAACATAATAACAAATATTATATTAATTATAGAGCCAGTATTGATTTTTTTAATGCTTCTACAATTATTTAATGTCTTACCCAGAAAGCCAATATCCAGAAAGCTCTAAATTATGGGCAGGCCATTTCCCATACAGCCCATTTTATTTCAATAATTAGCATTTTTAAAATGATTTCTTTTTCCTCTGTAATAATAAAAACAGTACCTTGATCTTCATTCCAACAAAGATATCATTAATTCATATTTGTAAGAAAAAAAAATCTGATTATTTATGGTTCAGAGACTTAGAATTAGACTTCGCTTTTTAGTTAACTTTTAGTATGTTATAGAATAGTTAATTATAAGCAAAACCAATTGCAAATTGTCTCAGAATATCACTCTCTACAACATACTAAAAAATAACTCCGAGGTGAACAACCCTTACTCCCTATGGTGATCCAAATTACATTCATTTTCTGAAAAACTTACAGTCCCAAGCATTCTGGATAATAAGTGCCATATAAGTGTAATATACTGTACTAAGCAGTTGGGCCAATACAATTCTACAGTTGCAAATTAGAACAACCAATAAGTCAGAACTACTCAATACGGAGTAATTCATCAGACCAAAACTACACAGGCCTGCACTTTAAAACAAAATCTAAATAATTGGCCTGCATGTGTGACCAGTTAGCACCACCATCTTAATGGCTTTTTATACTGGCTGGCCCTCCCTTTCCTCAAAGGTGATCAGTGGGTGATTAATGCCAGGGTGAAATTTGTGCTGTAGCTGAAGGGGGTTCAAATATACAATTGTAGGATACCAAGATTACATGCACACCATGGTGCAAACCCTTGATTGCCCCAGAGCATTACTCCTCTGTATCAGCCATCCACCAATCCCTTAAATACCACTCACAATCTCCCAGTGACTTTTAAAGACAGAACAGTGTAAATATAAAACACACACACTTAACACAGACCTACATGCATACATAAATAAATCAGAAAAAAATATGTTAAGAAATCCACAACAATTTGCAACTGCTATTAAAAGTTGTCTGTCTATTTCTACTCTCTGCTGGTTCTGACTGTAAATAATGCAGTAGAATAAAAGACCATCAATTAACTAGCTCATTAATGAACCAATGACACTGTGGGACCTGGAGTCTTGGCTGGAGGAGAGATTATCATTAAAATGTATAAAAAGACCAATATATTCTGCATGTTTGGGTGTATACATTAAACATACAGGAAAAGGGTTCCGGGGGGCGGTCCTACAAGATGGCCGCGTTTTACTGAACTCCTCAACCACAGCTCCGTGCACACACCGTTTGGGCTCTTGAATCAGCACCGAACCAGTGCAGCATAACATTCTACGGTTGGGGAAGTCTAGAGGGTGACGACCAAATCATCGACGGTCGACTTACCCGCTGTTTGCAGCCCCGGAACCTGGTGCGTCGCCCACACAGACCCGACAGGCCTGGACCGCTGCATCATACTACCTACGGCAGCGACCCGAGACGCCTATACTCTGCGGTACAGTACCCATAATTACCCGGTCGCGGGGAGGATAAGGCGATTGCGCTACCATCAGCGCCGCACCGAGGCCCGGCCCTTCACATATATAGAGGCCGCAGTGCCCGTCAGACTTCATTGACGCACACATCACTGTGCACACGGGCCTAACCCCCGTCGGCGCCATACCGCGCTTGAAGTGCTATTTGGAAGCGGATACTCTGCGCTCCCGATCTGCTCTCCGTAACCTGGCCTTGGTCCGGATTGGGAACTCTGATTAAGTGGGGCGAAGCCCAGCTGGTATAACAGTCAGGGCCGCGCTGATCACAGGGCTGTGGCTTTAATTGGAACCTGAGCTATTTTCCTACGGCCTTCCCCTCAGTATCTGAACCACAACCACCTTCTAACTGTGTGCTTCTCTACTTATGCCACATCCTTAACCGCTTAATGACAACCCTGTTTTGGTCCTAATAAACCGTGTGCATGCTTAGGCCCGCTTACAGGTCTTGGACATAAGGCCTCATTCCAACTCACACGCCTTACTCCACCTCAGGCTTAGAGGTCCCCCAATACTAATAACGGACTTATTTTATTTTGTGAACGTAAACCAGCGGGGTAAAAACACCGCTCCCCAGCAGGCCACATCTTAGAAACTGCATATCTCGCTACATTTCCTACCTATTCCACAAATAGGTCCTGCATGCTCCGCAATCCACCAGGAGGCTACAACAACTTAAGGCCATCGAAAAATTACCGCAACCTACTTATCACGGATTTACCTGTTACACTCTCCTGCTAGAGTAGCTGTGGTTTGCTACTCTACTCTCTCCACTCCTCTTTGGAATCCATGGAGATGTATAACTAAAATCCTTTTCTTGGACTGAGGCTCTTTTTTTTTTTTCTTCACTATGTGAAATCTCTTTCACACCTTCCCTCGTACCCAAAGTCACTAAAAAGACCAGCTGGAAACGCTACATATCGCATTTTCAACCAGAACTCAAGTGCAAGTCCATCATAAATTGCAACGTGAGACCGCGACTCCCCATCGCCCACTACAAATCTTACATACTACTATGGATAGATTCCTAGGACAAAACTCTACAATGCCGCAACGAGCAGTTAAAACCAGAACCAAAGACTTGAAGAAGCAACAAGGCTCTCCTACACATAGTTCTGACCTGGAACCCCCACGTTCCCCCTCAGCGTCTCAAACTCAAACGCAAGAACTGCTCCAGGCCCTTGGGCCGTTACTTGACCAAAAATTGGCCGGGATAAAGGAGTCTGTCACAGAGATCTTGCAACAACTCACGACTCACTCCCAAAGGATGTCGGAAGCAGAACAACGAATTTCGGACTTGGAGGATGCAATGGATAAAGCGCAAGCAACCATTGAGACACAACAACACGAAATCACGATACTAGCGGAAAAAGTTGATGACTTAGAAAATAGGAGCAGGCGGAACAACTTGAGATTGGTTGGTGTTCCAGAATCGATTAAGGGGGCAGACCTGGATTCGCTGTTGACAACCGTTCTACCAGATCTGTTAAAAACATACAGGAAAACACACAAACCCTACAAATTAATACAAAAGTAAAGCGGACCATGTCTGGTGAATGACTCCGTATTTTGAAATCTGACATGGGGCTAGACATTATATCAATTATATCATGTGACTTGTGCCTGCACTTTAGGAGAGAAATGCTTTCTGGCAGGCTGCTGTTTTTCCTTCTCAATGTAACTGAATGTGTCTCAGTGAGACATGGGTTTTTACTATTGAGTGTTGTTCTTAGATCTACCAGGCAGCTGTTATTTTGTGTTAGGGAGCGGTTATCTGGTTACCTTCCCATTGTTCTTTTGTTTGGCTGCTGGGGGGGAAAGGGAGGGGTGATATCACTCCAACTTGCAGTACAGCAGTAAAGAGTGATTGAGGTTTATCAGAGCACAAGTCACATGACTTGGGGCAGCTGGGAAATTGACAATATGTCTAGCCCCAAATTGAATGTAAAAAAATCTGTTTGCTCTTTTGAGAAATAGATTTCAGCGCAAAATTCTGTGGAGCAGCACTATTAACCGATTCATTTTGAAAAAAATGTTTTTTCCCATTTTCCTTTTAAAAACCCCTGAAGATTGTTTAATCAATGCAAGTACATTTTCCTACATTCTGTTTTTTGAACAGAGATCTCCATTCATAAGTTAGATACAAACTTAACAAGCAAAAGAACACAGACAATTTTCCATAAATGAAATGCAAATCCAAAGGTAGAAAGCAGGGGACCAATGGCCACAAATAGTCTTATTGGATTCAAATCATAGACTAAGCCTTTGATTATGTCAATTGTATATGCCAGTTTTATATGCCAGTACAATCATACAGCAGAATATAAGCTTTTTATTTCCACTGTAGGGTGAGTGTCTGTCCTGTTAAACTGGAATGCTGGTGCATCTTTATCAGCTTCAATGTAAAAAAAAAAAAAAAATCATCTAGAATCAAATACAAATTAAAAGCATGAAAGAGTTTAAAATCAAAAGAATGGGAAACAATTTGCAGCAGCAAAGCCCAGCCACTAGAATTGTCACTTGTGCAATAAAACAGATGCTCACCAGTGTTGGTATGACAGAGATTGTATGAACCGGCCAGACTCTCACGAATTTGTCTAAGGTGGCCACACACACAGATATCAAATGAAACAAAGCTTTGTACCATATTCGGTGCATTTATGGCTGCTATGCATGCATGTTAATCAGGGAAACACAAACAATGAAGGTTTAAAGACTGTCCATGCGCCCCCCCACCCCAAAGATTTTTCAGTCCTTTGTCATGTCAGGACCATAAATGCCAATGCTGGTGCTACATTCAGAATCCGGCAAAATGCCAACCTTATATTTAGCAAATTATACATGCTAACACGGAGCAGAAGGTGTATCTGGTATTAATTCACATTACACATATTAAAACAATTACTCATATTCTCATCATAAATTTAAAACAAAGTTGCATCCCAACCAACTTTTTCCTTTATGGAACGTCACTATAATTTAATTAGCAAGTGCCTGTGGGTGTTGGTGAACTACATAATATCCGGCTTCTGTATTTAGTTAATTATAGTTTATCTACTGCCAGTCCATTAAATAGGGCAATCTACCTATTCAGATACAGGATTTATCTTCCAGTTAGTTACTTAAAGGAAAACTATACCCCCCAAACAATGTAGGTCTTTATGAAAAGACCTACATTTAAACATAAAACAACTCATGTGTAAAACCCTGCTTCATGTAAATAAACCATTTTCATGATAATATACTTTTTATTAGTAGTATGTGCCATTGGGTGATCATAAATATTGAATACTGCTACTTTAAAAAATAAGGGCCGCCCCCTGGGATCATAGGATTCACTGTGCACACAAACATACCATCAAACTATACTTGTTGGGTCACATGAGCCAATTAACAGACAGAGTTCTGTCTTTTGCTTCAACACTTCTTCCTGTTACAGTTAGAGCTGCAGTATATCTGGTCAGGTGATCTCTGAGGCAGCACACAGACCATCACAAAATGGTGGTTCAAGGTAAGCGATATATTTACTTAAATATATATTCTAGTTTGGTAAAATATTTTAATATGTCACTTAATATAATATAAACTATCCATTGCTTAAATATTGATGTTGGGGGTAAAGTTTTCCTTTAAGCTGGTCCAAGAGAAGTATATTATATAAACTGGCCTTTATATATGCATATATAATATGCATACAGTGACTGTGTGCATTTCTTTTATGCATGCTTAATACAGTATATATATGGGTCCCTTTCATGGTGAGCATTTTATAATGTGCTTCCTGCACAGGAATCAATAACATTGTGTAAGTATCTAAAGACTCTGGAACAGTTCCATTGCTAGGCAGGCAGTAGGGGAAAGCTCTGCCTTCTAAAAGCCTAATTTCAAAAGAGCTAGCTGCAGGGGAAGCATATATGAGGATTACTGCTGCCATTCAGCACTAACAGAATTAAGTCAGAAGGCTGGCTGCTATCAGTGAGAGCTGACCCATGCAGCCTATAAAGCCCTGGAAATTTCATGGTGCCACTCAACAAACATAAGAATTTAATTATACATAAATACTATAGTAAAAATATTTACAGTGGAGTTTTAAAATTCGCTAAACATCAAATATGCCATAAAATATATTTTATTATTTAACCGATGTATACAGGCATTTGTACATGGAATGTTAGTGAAAATGGCCAATTATGTGTTTTCCCTCACAGGAAAGAGAAATTAATAAATGATGTATTCAAACTGAAGACCCAAATTCAAATCTAACAATATTTGAATTCCAAACCAAATCCTGTATGTCATGCATACGTATATTTTGGGTGGGTGAGGGTTTTTTTTTTGGTAAATGGTTTGTTTCTCCTTTAATGGACCCTGATCAAGAGATCTGTTAATCAGACTGAAACGTCGATCTTAAATAAATACGTTTTGAAGTCCTGAGAGTGCTGGTCCTTTTCATACGTGCTATTGATGAACTATTTCACAGCACCTGGGCAGTTTATATTGATTGGTGTGTGCTTCGCACACTATGCTATATTATATACAGTATTGAATAGCTTGCCCCCTGTTGTAAAATAATGATATTATATGTCATAGAGGAGTTCTGTGACCATATAAAAGTACAAGGCAAAGTGCTTTTATGCAAGTCATGGAGCTCCAAGGTGACTTCTAATATACTTATATTCAGCAATTACTAATCACTAAGCACTGATTATAACGGCACCATTTATAAGAATATCATTTACAGGATATTCATGGCTCGTGTATAAAAGAAAAATGTAGTTGGGTTCAGAAAACCTAAGTGAACATTTTTGTAAGTTATTCCTTGTTGAATTGGTTACCATGAAAACAATGTCAACAGTAGAGGAGCAGAGTGTTTTTGTTTTTATAGGCCAGAGCAGAAGGATTCTAGGGAGTTCAGCCTGGGGCCACTATAAATTAATTTTTACTTGTCTAATGAATTTGCCTAAAAGATATATTAAAAGTGTACGGTTTAATTTTCATGTGATTAATTTTTTCCCCTTGCCATCAAGAAATTAGTGGCTTAGTATGCAGTTTCAGTCTTGCCTGTGTGACCACTGTCTCACTGTGAAGGCACACTGTTAAAGAACTAAAACCCCCACAATGTTAAGTCCCCACTGGCCCCCCTCCCTGCCTCCCCTCTGCACAGTTTTACCCCAGAATTCTGTCCCCTCTTGAAATAATGACCGCACATGCAGAGTGAGCGCAGCGGAGCTCAGGAGCACCATCTTCTTCTCTTCGGTAATCTTCGTGAAGTGAGAGGTGTAATGGCGCATGAGCAGTTGGCGCAATCTTCCGGTTTGCGAAAACTGCACATGAGCCGAAAGAGACGGTACTTGCCCAAGGGGAGGAATAAGAAACGGATATTACCGAAGAGGAGAAGAAGATGGCGCCTGTGAGCTCCGCTGTGCTCACTCTGCATGTACAGTCACAGAAGAGGGGACAGAATTCTGGGGTAAGACAGTGCAGGGGGAGGCAGAGAGGGGGGGCCAATGGGGACATAACATCGCAAACGGTTTAGTTCTCCTTTAATGTCATTGTGGATATGACTAGAGGACTAGGGGGCAGGTTTACTTACATTGGAGATAAATATCTGGAGAGATTTCTGGAGATGTTGCCCATAGCAACCAATCAGATCTTTGTTTTCGTTTTCTAACTTATAGGTGGCTGTTTAAATCTAACTGCTGATTGCTCCAATTAGACATCTCCAGAAATCTCCCCAGATATGTATCTCCAATGTTAGCAAACATGCCTCTCAGGCTATAAATGCCACTCGCCATATAAGGTACGACTTCCTTGCTTTTCTTATAGTCTGTACCTTGAGAAAAATTAATTGGGAAATACCATAAGTCTATTCCATTATAGCCATTAATAATAATCCATTATATATAACACCAGTGAAGCACAATATAAATCCCTCAAAATGGCAAAAATAAGCATTATCCACTATGTAGAGAATATGTCAGTATTGCAATATTAAATATGCACCATTTAAATTAAATACAAATCTTGCCAATAGCTGGCTACATTAGGCAAAATTTCTACTACTGAGCTGCATTCATTCTGCGTATAGCCCAGCAATTCAGTTTCTTTATTATTTGTTCCATAGAGAGCAAAACTGCACATAAGTGAAGCTTGTATTTGACTTCCAGCATAGTTACAACTGGCTATTTCCGTAATAGGGCATCTGGCCTTGCTTCCTTTACAGATTTAATCATACAGAAACTATTTCCGAACTTCCCATGGATCAAGAAAAAAAATACAGTATGTATTCCAAAAGGAAAAAAATCAAACATATCAGTGCTAGCACTAGAAGTTGTTTGAGTTTGCACAATTATTTACTGCATAGGATTGTCTTGTGTTTGAGAGCCACCAGAATGTCTGTACAACACCACCAGCTCAAATAGACAGTCTTTTATTACTATTGGTTAAAAGATTATATTACTATTACCTATGTTGTAAAGTACTGCACGTGTTGATCCTTGATAAATATACAACAGCAAATGGATGAACTGCTGCTTTGTTTTCAGGAGTTGAGCCATCAGTTGCATTTAAAAATAAACGACTATGTAAGAAACAAGTGAATGGAAAAAGAGTTTCCCGGATATATAGATTGTTAAAAAGAGATCGAAACAAAAGCTTCTATGCAGATCTTAATACAGAAAATCTACAATCAATGGCAACAAGGCAGACTATCAGCAATCTTAATGTTGATTTATACCTCAGAACAGTTCTATTTTGTTAAAGGACAACCAGAAAAAAGGGAGGGACTTGCAGGGAAAGATAAGAGTTTTGTCCAAACTGTGAGATGCTTGTCCAATATTTTCCCAAATTTCAAATCATTAATGTTAAAGTACCTTTAAATTGTAATACATCAGGCTATAGGACAAAAAAAAACCTCATTTAACAATGTCCTGCCAACAACACCCAAACCCTAAAACGGAACAATGCCGAAGCTTCCCTAGAAAAATATAAGCACATTTTACACTCATTTTAAAATATATTTTGATTTAAAAAAATGTATAGCTAACATTTTTTCTTTTTATAAACAGTTGTGGCGCAAGAAAGGCACTGCATATTCATGCCACATTTTAGCTGAGATTAACAGAATAAGATAGGAAAATAAATTAAAGGATAATAATCGCTATACAGGTATGGGATCCATTATCTGGAAACCCGCTACCCAGAAACCTTACGGAAAGGTCGTCTCCCATAGACTCCATTATAAACAAATAATTAAATTTTCTTTTAATTATTTCCTCTCTCTCTTTAATAATAAAACAGTACCTTGTACTTGATTCAAACTAAGATATAATGGGGCAGATTTACTAAAGAGCAAAGCGGCCATCGCTAGTGACAATTAGGGTTGCCACCTGGCCGGTATCATACCGGCCTGGTCGGTAAGAATTGTGGTTGATCCCAATGTTATTAATAGGAAAAAAAGATAATTATATAGAAAGGCCGGTATTTCTTTTCCAGAAAAAGGTGGCAACCCAAGTGACATCGCCAATTTACTAACAGGCGTAGAGGACAATTCAATAATGAAAAAGACATTTGCTAGGGTACGTTCGCACCCTATCGCCAGACGACTTTTCACTCCGGCGAACGGTCGTTACACCGCAAATTCACTGAATTGCGAATTTTACTGAACGTTACCTCTTTCGCCAGAGTTTCCTTTGCCACCTTAGACCTGGCGAACTGAGAATATGAAACTACATTTTCCTCAATCTTATGTCAGTTCCGTCATATCCTGTATGCCGGAAAATCATAAAAGTTGTAAAAAAAACTTTTACACACACATTTTAGTGAATTCTCGTATTGGTAATGCACTTGCAGCTGGCGAAGTGGCGCAAAGTGTGGGGTAAATTCACCCTTTCATGAATTTGCCCCAATGAATCCTTATTGAAAGTAAAACCAGCCAATTGGGTTTAGTGAATGTTTACATGATTTTCTAGTAGATTCAAGATCTGAAGATCTAAATTACAGAAAGATCCATTATCCGGAAAACCCCAGGACCCGAGCTTTTTGGAGAACATGCCCCATATTTGTAATTACAAAGTCGGTAAAAGTCTTGTTTAATCTTATAAGGGAAGAGGCACATCAATGTTAATTCATATAGCTCAACTTTTTCAAATTGAAATGGTGCGCCCCGGCAACTGCACATTTTTTTTCGGTGCCAAAGGATGATACTGAATTACAGTGGGTGATTTAGAGGCTGCCAAGTGAACTCTCAATCAACAAGGGGAATTTGCACTAAACTTGGAACAGAAAGGCTTTTCTTTGTCTGCAGTCAGATGACTTGAGCATGGAGAAGAGACCCAGTGCAGGGGAAATGTTGATCAGTCAGATATGCACAGGATAGGTGCAAAGGGAACAATGTTCCTGTAATAGCTGTAATAGTATTCAGGTTGTGCAGGAATGTGGTGGATATTGTATCAGTTGATGAGATAAAAATTATTTTGGATCTAATAATGTTCTATGGCAGTGTTTTTCAACCTGTGTGCCGTGGCACACTGGTGTGCCGCAAACTAATGTTAGGTGTGCCGCTATCAATTTGAAGGCCGAAGTGCACGGACCTTTCACGTGACGTCACGTGACGTGACCTGAGCGGGCAGAAGAGCCGTGCCTGGGTTGGCTGATCAGGGAGGTCGCTGGCTGCACTGCGCGTAGCTTCGATGTGAAGGCAGAAGGCAGAAGTGCACGGACTGACAGGTGAACGGCTAGTGCTGTTATCAAAATATTAAGGAAGCAGACCCTGCGGCTTAGCCATGCTGTAATAAGGAGAACCATATTTCTAGCTGTCTGGCTGCAATGCATGAGGCAGAAGGTTGTCAGTAAGAAAGTAGAAGGAAACATATATGAAAAGGCCAATTGAACTTTTACCTGATAAGATTTTCCAAAGCAGGGTAACGCTGCCCTCTATTTAAGCTGGTAGGGGCAATAGCGTGGGTATCCGGCATAGCAAGCTTACCCTGGCCTTGAATGATGAATGTGAGAATTCTCTCACGAACACAGAGATTAAATTATTTTGTTATTGTGTTTTTTTGTAATAGCAAAATAATAATAAGTGACCTGCTTCTCCCTTTGCACAGTTGCTAGCTGAAGCACCAGATCTAGTTAGTTAGATTTGAGATTTGATTATCAGTATTGTTTATTTATAAAACCCCAACGGTCTTGGCAGCAATTATAAAATATTTGGGGGAGTGTTATTACAAAAAAACACAATAACAAAATAATTTAATCTCTGTGTTCGTGAGAGAACTATTGCCCCAACCAGCTTAAATAGAGGGCAGCGCTACCCTGCTTTGGAAAATCTTATCAGGTAAAAAGACTGCAGATGATATAATAAAGTTCAATTGGCCTTTTCATATATGTTTCCTTCTACTTTCTTACTGACAACTTTCTGCCTCATGCATCAATGTTTAAAAAAAAGCTTACATAAACAATAGCACTTATATTGTTAATATAAGCTTTTTTTCACATTTTCAGCTGGTGGTGTGCCGCGGGATTTTTTCAATGAAAGAAATCTGCCTTGGCTCAAAAAAGGTTGAAAAACACTGTTCTATGGCACGCAGCCAGTTGAAGCAAAGTTGCAGCACACCACAACAGTGAGCCCGACTTCCGGGTCTCTTTTATAGACCCGCGCCGACCCACCCCCCGATGATGTCATAAAAGGGGTGGGACGAGAGGTGCGCTGGTATCAGGTCGGCCTACACATCACTTCACCACAACTCTGCCCAAGCACATGATACAAAATGCATTAAAAAATATTGGCTACAATGCAGTCTGCGTCATTCAACGACATCTCACTGACACAGTTCAAGGTCTTAAAATGTAACCCTGGCACAAGGGTAACTAGTAGAGGAAACTTAGCTGTGTCGGAGGCGCCAATGAAGCAGGATGCCGGGGAAACCAAGCTTGGTATAAAACATAGAATCTTTATTAGTCCTGGTTAAAACACAAAGTAGAAGTGCGGGTAGGGAACCAGCTTTACGAGTTTCGTGACCATATGAGATTCAAATTCAATGCTTATGCATTGTATGCATAAGCAATGTTTTATAATTTACTCGCCCCATGTAATAATATAAATGGATGTTTGCCTCCAGTGATACATGAATTATTCACCACAGACCTAAAAAGAGCATATGTATGTATAAGGGCTATTCCACACGGGGAGATAGCGACGCGTTTGCGGTCGCGGCGACAAAGCGCCGCGACAGTCGCCGCGACCGGCGCAGGCAACAGTTTTGTATGGGCGCCTATGTAAAAACGCCGGTGCTTACAACACGAGGCGATGCGCTTTTCAACAGTCGCCTGAAAAAGCCTGGCGAGGCATTTTCAGGCGACTGTTGAAAAGCGCATCTCCCCGTGTGGAATAGCCCTAATAGGTCACTGCAAAATGCCACATGCAAAGCTACACATGTGGCAGCTCTCATAGCATAAAATGTTCAGTGCACAAAATAACTTTTTATTATATCTTACTATATCTTACTCTGCATGCCATGGGGGGGTGTGAAGATGTAGCCGAGTTATAAATGTATATGTAATACCATTGTCGGTATACATTGTTGCTACTCCTTCAGCTACAATTCACCGCATATATTTGCATTATTCAAGAAGATATAAGATAGGTGTCTAAAATCTGCAGGAAACTCACAGTTCAGTCAATTGTAAATAATGTATTCTGGAGAGCAGAGGACATGAGAAAAGCAGGATGCACTTGGGAAATGTCAGAATTCACTGGAATCACAATTAGATCTGACTCACTGTTGAATCATAGTTCGATCTTACAGCCTGTCCCACAAGAGACAAACTGTGTATGGAGCAAAAAGAATTTTGAACTAGTCTACTGCTAGCTTTAATATGTAAATTAGATGCGATTTTGATGAAGGTCTAATTTCACGCAGCAAACTGATGCAGCAAATGGGTTTACAGCCTTCATTGCTAGGCAAAACCCTAGTAAAGTATTTATTAGGGATACACCAAATCCACTTATCTGGATTCAGCCGAATCCTTTGTGAAAGATTTTTCCGAATCCCCAAGTCCTTTGTGAAAGATTCGGCAGAATACCAAAACCAAATCCTAATTCGCATATACAAATTAGGGACGGGAAAGAAAAAAGTGGGGGGGGGTACTTTTTTTATTTCCATGTTTTGTGACAAGTCATGTAATTTTCCTTCCCGCCCCTAATTTGCGTCTGCAAATCAGGATTCAGTTCAGCCTGGCACAAGGATTCGGTCGAATCCCAATCCTGCTGAAAAAGGCTGAATACTGGATTTGGTGCATCCCTAGTTTTTATTGAAATGCAAATTGACAGTGAGGCACATAGTTATATAGTTTAGTTGGGTTGAAAAAAGACCAAGTTCAACCCCCCCAAAATGAAACCCAGCGCACACCCACTGAAACTATATATACGTATGCCAATATCTAGATTGATTGTAGATTTTAGTATCACTATAGCTTTGGATATTATGCTTGTCCAGAAAATCATCTAAGCCCCTCTTAAAGGTGTTAACAGAATCAGCCATCACAACATCATGAGGCATTCCACAACCTCACTGGCCTCACTGTGAAGAACCACCTACGTGGCTTCAAATGAAAGTTCTTTTCCTCTAGTCTAAAGGGATCGTCTCTGGTGAAGTGATCCATTATATGGAAAAACAGATTTCCTGCTAGCGGTCTATAATGCCCTCTAATTTACTTATAAAGAGAAATTACGTCCTCTTGCAACAACCCCATCCATGACAATCTAACCTCATAGTTTAAATCTCCCATCCCCTTAAAGGAGAGCTAAAGCTTAACTAAAGAAGTAGGCTAGAAATGTTGTACATTATGTTTTGGGCTTCTGTACCAGCCGGAGGCAACTGCAGCCCTTTAGCATTGTGCCTCCAAAAAAGCCCCCAAAGCTCCCCATCTTCTTTTCTGCCGATTCACTGCACATGCTCTGTGCTGCTGTCACTTACTGAGGGGACAACTCAATATGCAGTACATACTATAGAATAAACAATATTTCTGATTAGTAATTAATACAGATGATTACTACATGGCAGCAAAGAAACCAGTGTAAATAGCATCAGACTTTAATAATCAGCCCTGTAGCATCAGCTTATATTACAGACAAACCTAATTTTCTGCTTGATAATTTGCAACAACCCCCTAAACTTCGCTTCTCAGAGCCCACTGAGAATGTGAGTGTCACAGACATTTTATAAGATGGTGACCCCCTGCAGTGTCGGACTGGGCCTACCAGTCGCAAAATTTCAGTGCCGCCGTCACACACACCCGTGCGTGCGCACGTTATACAGGCACAGCATCTCGGAGTGCAGGAGTGGGTCTGGCCCGGCGGGTCCAAAAGAGCAGGGGCTACCAGGTTTTTTCCCGGTGTTTCTGCCGGCACAGTCCGACCCTGACCCCCTGTGACAAGTTTGAAGTCCTATTGAGAAGCTGAAACTTTAGATGCAATAAGTTCAGTATATAAAATATGGCTTTAGTCATTTATTGTTAGGGTTTAGTTCTCCTTTAACCAGTTTAGTTGCATGTATCTGCACTCTCTCTAGCTAATTTTTGGACTGGAGTCCAAAACTGCACCGCACACTCCTGGTGAGGCCTTACCAGGGACATATAGAGGCATAATTATGTTTTCATTCCTTAAGTTAATGCCCTTTTTTATGCAAGACAGAACTTTATTTGCTTTAGTTGCCAAAAAATGACACTGCCTGGAATTAGAAAACTTGTTATCTACAAAAATCACTAGATCCTTCACAGTAACCCCAACACACTGCCATTTAGTGTATAACTTGCATTTATATTATTTCTGCCAAAATTCCATTTATCATTTCTGAACCTCTTTTTGCAATCTGCTGCCCAGTTTTCCATTTTAGTCAAATTACTCTGCAAAGTGGCACCATTCGGCATGGAACCTATAGTTCAGCACAATTTAGTATCATCAGCAAAAATAGAAATGGTACTTTCAATGCCCACCTCCAGGTTGTTAATAAACAAGTTGAAAAGCAAAGGACCAAGTACAGACCCTTGCGGTACTCCACTAACAACACAGGCCAATTAGAAAATGTTCCATTTACTACCACTTTCTCATGTAATCTATCCTTCAGCCAGTTCCCAATCCAAATACAAGTACTATGTTCAAGGCCAACATTCCTTAATGTAACCAGTAACCTTCTGTGTGGTAGTGTATCAATCTTCCTTATAAAGAGGGATTGTAATGTTTTCCCAGAGTATATGGAGATTCAGTCAGTGCTCTGCACAGATTATTGCCCCCCTAACACTGTACAGGGATGGATTAGGTTTAGGTCATTGGTTTACTCCAATAAATCCAATAATTTCTTCTGTACAGCAGTGTCATGATTTTCTCAGCTTCTTCTATATGTGCATCAGGTTTCCATGCTCAGTAGAGTGATAAGTCGAACTTTAAGCAAAAAGCCAGCCTTTCCACTAAACTGTGTAGAGTCCTGTGCGGGTCCATTTTTTGGGACCTGTACCCAACCTGTACCCACAACCCGTACCCGCATTCTTACCCGCTTGGAACTGCTACCCGATCCTACCCGCAAGAACCTTATCCGCAACCCAGACCCGCTGATCATCAAGAATTGGGAAGTACCGTCATTGTAAACCGGAAGTGACAACATCAGAAGTTGCCGTGACCAGAAAAAAAGAGTAAATATCGATATTGTGGAGACCCGCGGCCCACAAACCAGCAGAACCACGTCTTATGGGTGCTGGCTTAGGGCCACCATAGAAGAAAGAAGAAGATCATTCTGTGTACTCAATATTCATTATTATTACAAATTTGTTCGATCAACTGTAAACATTTTGACATTCAAAGGGAAATCAAAGCTGTACATCCCAACAGGCACCATTAGCGCCATAATGTATATGCCCCAAGCTATGAAAACGAAGACAGCATAGGGGCCGACATATCAGCTGAATCTAGGTGAAGAATCAAAATTATATTAATTTAAAGGAGAAGAAAAGGCATGCTGCACAAATGCAAATGCCAAAAGTGCCAAATGTTAGGCACCCCCAAGTGAATGCATTGACTTTTATGAAACCACGGTCCGATGCTCCTATCGGCAGAAAACTGCACCGGCCCGGTGTTATACCAGTGAGCACCACAGAGCGATCCACTTCTGGCTTCTTCTTTCTTCAAATTTCCCGGGGCAAACGCATGCGCAGTTGAACGAAACAGCCGACTTTTTAGTTAAAGTTCGGCTTTTCGTTCTAATGCACATGCACAGCCGCACAATTGAAAAAGGAAGAGGATCACTCCGTGGTGCTCACTGGTATAACCCCGGGCCGGTGCAGTTTTCTACTGATAGGAGCATCAGACCGGGGGTTTCAGGTAAGTCAATACAATCAATCTGGGGTGCCTAACATTTGGCACCCCCAAGTGCACAAAGCCTTTCCTTCTCCTTTAAGGGACTTTCTTGATAGGAATGCGACAAATACATTTAAAAAACACCAGAGCACTCGAGATACACTAAGACTTGGCTGTACCTCATAAGAAAGATTTTAGATAATCAACAAAATAATGCTATTTGATTTCAGGTATAACTATAGACCTGTAAATATCAAGGTTAACAACCTTAGAGTAAAGCAGTGCCCCCTACTGTTTGGAGGTTAACACTCACAGCTGTCTTCACTGAGAAAACATATATTTTGTTTACAGTAATTTGGGGGCCACACTCCTACTGCTTAAAACTATATTTGTTCTAGCGAGTAGCTTGAAACACTAGACATCAGTCCTATAAAATCTGAAAGTTCGGAGCACTATTTAATTCATCTCAAAATAAGCATTTTTGAATGCATGAAGCACAGCAAATTCAGCAGGGTCCAGATTTATTCTGGGCAAGCTGTACTTTTCCACACTTCTCCGACTCTCGATACAAGGAAATAGTGGATGAACGTCAAAGAGCCAAACCAAAATCATGCAATGCTGCAAGGCAAGACTAGCTGTAATACAGTACCATGCCAAAGGGTTTTTTACCAGCTATACAATGTTGCTATTTGATAACCAGACTGTGCACATTCCAACTAAAAGAGAAAATTGAGGATTACAAAAAGCATAAGCACAATCTTCAAGTTGTTTCTATTTGAGTATATAAAAAGACAGAGTTCTGCAACAGAATTTCAGTAGATGAATACAGACCGCACAATTAAAATATACTCTGTACTTGAATTACTTTTCAGACGCAATAAGAACAAAAGAGAGATTACCTTAATGGCCTTGACTTATTCTGTTCCCTTCCTCTAATTTTATAAATTCAGCTTTAGTTAGGACACTAGCTACAGTATATTGAAAAAAAAAGTACAACCTTGGAAACATTTTTACAAAGCCCATTAAATGATTGCCCCATTGCGATCTTTGTATTCCTTCACATCAATCGGTTAGTTCTCTGGCTGTAGTTCAGGGCAGGGCTAGAAATGGGTAGACATTTTTTTCTGGATGGCATATTCCCCATATTCTACATTCCATAATGGCCTACACAGCTCCATGACTTTATGCTGCACATATAAACAGAGGGAATGTTATGGGCAGGCAATTGTCAAAATAATGCAATGACAGATTCACTCTGCAGTGACAGCTCTCCTCTGAAATGCATAAAGATCCAAAGTTTGCTACAGGTCTAGTCACCTAAGGCAACCAATGAGCAGGATGCATTCACAGGTCAGCTGTTTAAAAACAAACACCTTATTGGTTGATGTAGATGAATGCACCTGGGCTGACATTTATTGCATATTCCACAAAGTCTACATGGATACATAGTTAAAATCTAAATTAAACGGCAGCCTAGAAACTCAACTATTGTGAAACGTAGGTCTCCAATATCAATATTTTTTATTGTAGAGGGAAATAAACACTTTCTTCATTTAGTACAAGGAGATACCTACCATATAATATCAGGTGTCTGAACATCAAGGATGTTGAAGTTCTAGATGTTCAGCAAGCTATTCAGTGAGGACAACCAGACATAAACCGTGTTCTTAAAATGTGGAAAATTATACAAATTAAAGAGGCACAAGAGGTCAAAAGGATGAGATGACAAAGGCCATCACTTTTCATGAAAAAAGTTTGAGGGTTTTTTTTTTTTTAAGACAATGATGCAATTTTTGCCTGAAAATACCCTTGAAAACGCAGATTTTTGTAGTAAAAAAATCAACTTGACCTTTAATAAATAACCTATTATACAACAATTGGGAGTCCACATCTGATTTCCATTTAGTTAAGCCCAATGGACTCGCCCCAGTTCTCAGGCGATAACATATAAGAAATTCCTTTTATCCAAAGATAACTGTCCCAAGGCTTTCTTTCCATAAAAAATTTGACTTTATTTAAATTAGCATTAAAATTCAATTACAAACAAACCCCACCAAGCCCACCTTACGCGTTTCGCACCCTCCGGCGCTTAGTCATAGGTGTATCAGATAATTCCTTTGGATAAAAGGAATTTCTTACTTTAATAAATAACCTCCCAAATGTCTACTTGCATTCTGGTTTCTAAGGGTATCTTTTTATATGTTCTCGGACTATCAGGAACCTTCTCTTCCAATATTATCCTATTGGGAGCCTTCAAATTCTTGATTTTTTTATTTTATTTTAAAGCAAAGCACTTTGATCCAGTTATGATCATTTTCTCCATTAGCCAAAAGATGTCTATTCATGATTCTCCCAAGACAATAGCAGTCTATAAAAAGCAGATACATTTTTCAAACTCAACATGAGTTTTTTTTCTGCACCTTAAAGATACATCAGACCCTCTCCAGGCTAGGAAACTTAGCTAATATCAAGAGTTTCTTCCTATTTTATCTGTAAGAATGGATGACAGCGAGTTAGCTAAAAACCCTTCTGATATTGTTGCTCAATTCAAAAAGTTCCTTTACTCAGCATAAATCTAGCATTGATAAGGATGGGTTTGTTTGGAAGATATTGAATTAAGTAAATTGAATTTGGAGGAAAACTCTTAATTCTCCTATTATTATTTAAGAAATACAGCTAGCAACTGAAAAACTCTTGCCCAGGGCCAGTAGGTTTTATTAGTATTGATGCTAGATATTCATAACGCATTCTATAGTCTCTTTAAATATATCACTGGACCTTTTTTAGATGCTTTTACTCTATAGAAATCCAAGGGCGTCCTTTATTACCTTTATTATTCTCCCTTGCTTTGGAACCAGTAGAAAAATGAATCCGTAACAATAAGGAAAAGATTCACTGTGCTGATTAATAAAATATTTATGCAGACAATATAAACTCGACCTTACTAAAGCCCAATTTATTTAATATCTTAGACAAATTTCAAGTGATTTTTATGTTACTAAAGTGGAAGCATATTCTATTAATATTCCCAACCCTCCGTTGAAGTTGTTTGAATTAGATGTTTTTTTCCATTGGAGAAAACGCTCAGTGGATTACTTAGGAGTCAAAGACACTAAATCATATGTAACATTATATAAAACAAATGTTCCATATTTCATTAACAGGCTATATAGATTTTTTTTATAAGATTTAAAGACTGGTCTAAATATGCGATCTTGGCTAGTCCGTTTTGCAGCAGTTTTCATTATAACTCACTTTTATAATTCCCAGTTGCTATATTATTTCAAATTATTTCTTGAACTATGCTGTGACAACCCTATCAAACAAACATTTACAGTTTATTAATCAACATTCAGCTAACTGAATTGAATTACTTGCCTCTGTGCATATACTGTATGAAAGTGTGGGACTCGGATGTACATTCCCCTATTTGTTGTCCTCAATCTATACAATTTCCCCCAATAAAGTATTATATTGGTGAAATCTTACTCTAGTACGTAGACATGATTTAGATTCTATATCCCCAACCCCAACTTGCTTCTATGTATGTTCCATGTACAGTGGCAGCGTTCAATAGTCCATAACTTTTGGGTAGAAATTTTTCATATGGCTTATCCAATTAAACATAAATCACTGCAGTCTTCTTTGGAATCTGCCTTATACTGGACTACTGATTCAATAAGTGACTAAGCCCTCTATAAAATTTGAAGAACTTTGTATATGCATTCACATTTGTGCACATGGAATCCACCAATGGCTACACGGTACAAGACTAAGAGAGTTCTAAAGAATAGCTAGCGAACATCTAATGAAAAAAAATATTTTTATGTTTAGGTAGATGCACTTATCTTTTATATTTGTACGTTAACCCACCTACATATATTTTACAATTTAACATTTTAAAATATTGATACTTAAAGGGATACTGACATGGGAAAAAACTGCTTTGTTTTTTCAAAATGCATGAGTTAATAGTGCTGTTTCAGCAGAATTCTGCACTGAAATCTGTTTCTCAAAAGAGCAAACAGATTTTTTTAGATTTAATTTTGAAATCTGACCTGGGGCTAAACATATTGTCAGTTTCCCAGCTGCCCCTAGTCATGTGACTTGTGCTCTGATAAACTTCAATCGTTCTTTACTGCTGTACTGCAAGATGAAGTGATATCACCCCCTCCTCCCCCAGGAGCCCAACAACAGAACAGTGGAAAGGTAACCAGATAGCAGCTGCCTAACACAAGATAACAGCTGCCTGGTAGATCTAAGAACAGCTCTCAATAGTAAAATCCAGGTACCACTGCAACACATTCAGTTACATTGAGTAGGAGAAACAACAGCCTGCCAGAAAGCAGTTCCATCCTAAAGTGCTGGCTATTTCTAAAAGCACATGACAAGGCAAAATTACCTAATATGGCTGCCTACACACCAATATTACAACTAAAAAAAATACACTTGTTGGTTCGGGAATTATATTTTATATTCTAGAGTTAATTATTTGCAGTGTAAACAGTATAATTTAGAAATAAAAACTACATCATAAAAATCAAGACAGAATCTGTTTAATAAGATCAACCTATAGAGCTACAAAATGTTCATTTGAGGACAGGTTCAAAACTACTGATATTATGAAAGCACATGAGCAAAGAGGACATCTCTTCTGAGAAATCATAATTTATTAAAGCAGCAGTGGTAGACACAGTAAGAGGATTATTGATATATGGATGCATATTTGTCTCACTATCATACTTTGCATACATAAGTAAACCTCTTTCTACTGCTATCCAATGGGGAATGAATATAATACAATGTTAGAGAAAATGCAATCTATTTATAAGAGCGGATTATCTTCCATTTATGTTTTCATTAAAGACAATATATGCATTAAATACAGACATAGGTTAATTGGCAGAGAACAATATTTCTCTGCACAATTGCATTGATTCATACATGCTGGTATATGTCTCAACAAAGGTATCTCCATAGAAAAGCAAACTTGATGCTCATTAAAGGGGTTGTTAACCTTTAAATTCAGTTTTAGTATGATGTAGAGGGTGATTTTCTGAGACACTTTGCAACTGGTTTTCATTTTTTATTATTTGTAGTTTTTGAATTATTTAGCTTTTTATTCAGCAACTCTCCAGTTTGTAATGTCAGTAATGTCATCTGGTTGCTAGGGTTCAAATAACACTAGCAACAATGCACTGATTTGAATCAGAGACTGGAAAAGGAAAAGGAGAGCGCCTTAATCTAAATATTACCAATATGATTTCTTTGTATAGTATGTGATTTGTCTTCCCCATGTAAACGTTTATATATATATATATATATATATATATATATATATATATATATATATATATATATTGTACTTTTAAGAACTGTACAGCGCTGCAGCTCCTTAATAGTGCTTTACAAATAAACTTATACATACATACAAATGAAAAGTAATAACAATACATTTGTAATCTTATAGAGCATTTGTTTTTAGGTGAGGTGAGTGACCCCCATTTGCTGGAAGGAGTAAGAAGAAAAAGGCAAATAATTAAAAAAAAATTATATAAAAAAAAATAAAGACCAATTGAAAAGTTGCTTAGCATTAGAAATTCTATAACATATTAAAATTTAACTTAAAGGTGAACCACCCTGCTGGCACTGTTACTTTTTATACTATAACTAATTAAAAAATATAAGTAGAAGGAATATTCTATCCACCCAATCAGCAATTAACAAAGATATGGCACAGATATTCAGTGAACGTGAGAATGTTGTGATCTATGCCAAAAAAGAAGGGTGTTCCAGGCACATTGAGGAGCACAAGGCAGGATTACCACTGAAAAAAGTGAGAATATGGGCATTGTGGATTGTTTGCAAAGGGAACATGGTTCATTACTAAAGGCAATGGGATAAAACAATAAGCAAGCTTCGAAGACTTAACTAAAGAATAATCATGCAATGTAGCAATGAAGTGAGAAAAGTCGGTAGAGGGCTTTGCAGTGGAAAAAAAAAATCACTACTTTAAACTGCAGGTAGTGTTTTTGAATATTACATCCAGATGCATTGCTAACTGTTGAAATGTATAAAGGACCTACTCCATTTAACAAAATTAATAAAATTAATAGCCATGTCTACTTAGATGGTTTAAAGGGGACTTGTCTTACAGACATAAAAAGCTGTATAATAAAGGCCTTTTCAAATTGGACATGAAACCCACATTTTTTTTATTAACATCCATATCTGTTTTGAGTTTATTTAAAAGTCTCATCTGTCAATCTTAGGCATAGAGGCTGGGCAGACAATTACTTTCACTTTCCAATCTGCATTCTTGGATGTCACTGCTCTCCATCTAATTGTGTAGCCAGTGCATGGGTATCAGGTGCCCCATTCTGACACATAAAACAAAGCTTGCCTTAATAACAGTGTCTACAAAATGGTACATGCCTGCTTGCTGTGATTGTGAATTCCAAGACTAAAAAAACAAACAAAACGTAAATGAAGTTTATTTTGCTTGAGAAACATCATAAAATAGGATTTGGAATGATTTGGCAGGTTCCCTTTAAGAGACCTATGAAGGAACTTAAGTCCAGTGTATAAAGGGATTAATAAACCATATGGCATTTTTGGTCAGGTAACTTTCTACTAAATATTAAATGGCTGCAGAATAATTTCTCTAAATGTAAATGTAGAGTCTACTGAGACACGATCTGGTCTACTAAGAAAATAGTATACTACACTACACCAGTATAATGCTGCGGCTAATTATTCTCTGAAACTGAAAATTCCCTCAGCCCATGGCCCTCATTTGGGTGTATTGTTATAAAAATGGCAGTGTGTATTGGTATAAAAATGACAGTGTCTCAGAAGTTCTAGAATACCTTGCCCTAAGTACAAAATAAGCTAAGAAGAATGGAGAGCTCAGAATATCTTTTAAAAGATTACCATTCACAGTAGTAGAAAAAAAAAGCCCATTAAATTGGTTGTTCATCTTCCAACACTTCTTTCAGTTCTGTTAGTATCAGATAGTTCGCCAGAAATAAAGATTTTTTTCAATCACTTTATATTTCCTATTTGGGACTGCTTTTCTAATACTGAAATTAAGCATTTAATTTTTTTGCACCTTCATAGTCTTTCGAATATAGCTGGGGGGGGGGTTGTCAACTCTATAAACCATTCTAAATTGATACATTAGTGAATACATTAGTTAATACATTTCTTATATTTGGCCTTGCTGAGTTTCATTAAAGTCAGATGTTAAAATTGCTTCTAATTAGAGATGTGCGGGTCATGCATCGACTCGCATCCGACCCTAACCTGCCCCACTTGGCCTGCCTGCATCCGACTTCCGCATTGCTTTTATAGACCGCCCAGCCAATGATGTCACAAAAGGGGCGGGGGAGCAGGTGCAGCGTCTATAAAAGACAAAACCGGAAGCTGACATTTGACGGTGAGAGCAGGAGAAGAGCTCAACCAGCACACGCCTGCCACCCGCAAGGAAGAGTGTGAGGTCAGCCCGAACCCACCCGACCCACGGGTCCCACAGGTATCAGGCCGGCCCGCACATCACTACTGTTAATATTCCACAGATGCTGCTGAGAGATGTATCAACCAATGTAGCAATTTGTAAGTTCAGAATCTGCACCTGAATTACTGTGCTGTCCAGCAGTATTCCTAGAGGGGGGCGGGCCCTGGTGCGTGATGCGCAGCCGGGCCCCGCGCCCCCCTCCGTACGGCGCTGCCGGGGGGCCCTGAGGGGGTGCAGGCCCTGGCCCGCTCACACCCCCTGCTCCCCCGGTAGTTCCGACACTGGTGCTGTCCAACTGAAACACCAGAGACACGCGCATTAAAATTTAAACTTAAAGTTTGGGAAAAAATGGTCACAATAAAAAAACGCAAAGCAACTGAAAAAAAGTTTTTGGAAGGTGAACAACACCTTTAAAAGATAAGGAGAGTTGAATACTATATATTTCATTATACTGGCTTGGGAACTTCAGACGTTATGTACACCGAACAAATAAAAATAACCAAACCAAAATGCTTTATACCCAACACCCCAGAGGCGACGATGCTACAAAATAGTAAAATGAAACAGCATTACGGGTTATAAAGAATTTCGTACAGTTTTATGTACATACTTGTTTGCCAAGAGAAACCATAGGAGTGCTGGGCATGCAGATATTTGAATTCACATTACACACAGTATAGGGAGTATTGCTAGAAATAAAATAGCTGCATACTGAGATTCAGTTCTAATCCTCTCTGATTAGCAGTTTCACAACAGAATTAGAATCACCTACTGCCAGCCAAACTCTAATATGCCATTAATCAATTAAACACCATCTATAGAGAGGGAAGATGCTCACATCTTTGCTCACATATTAAACTAAGCCAATGTACTCCGCGTACCTTTTAAGTAAGAAAAGGTAACCCATATCAGGAGTCATTTTCTAAGCACATTTTTTCACTAACAGTATAATTTAGTACAAGCATTGGAATACATACAATTGAACATCTTGCATTACATGATAACAAGCAATCCCATTCTGCAATTCAATCAATGAAAGAAATCTAAAACTAAACAGGAATCTGAATTAAGGAACACTAAATGTTTACAGGAAACCTTTTAAAAAAAGAGGATACACACCCTAAGCCCTGGCTTACACATGGACCAGAATGCTAACTCATTATATCGAACCTCTTTCCGCTCACTTTTTTTCATTTGCAGCAATGCAGACGATAATCTTAGTTTGTGGGACATGCATAAGTCGCCGAAGCATGTATATTAAGGAGAGGGGGTAAGCAAGAGAGTAGGTCATTTGCATGTCTTGTGCCAACAGAAAAGACCCCAGTAATGATCTCTGCCAGCTCCAGTGAACAAGGCCTTTATAACATACCGTCAGATTTCTTGGGATACATTCCTTGCTTTAACAGTCCTCATCGGCAGCATCCCTTTTCCATAGTGACTTGTACCTTCCTCAGAATCCCAGCAGAAAAGACCCCCTTTTGTGGCAGATGCCTTTCCCAGCCTTTTGACTCCCTTCAGCGGTAATTCAGCAACATCCCCACGCACGATAAAGGCACAAACAATATCTGCATGTGTCGGAACAATCTATGGTTGCAAAGCAGAGCTGAAGGCAGAGCAGCTTGAGAAGCGGAATGCTGACTACTCTGCATCACACTTGCACACACTCACACCACTGCATCAGCAGCCTGTCCACACCAGCCATTAAAGGCATGTCAAAAGCTGCAAACAGATATTACTCACTAGATAGAATTCTCTATAGCATCCAGATCACAGTGATTATTTATGTCTTAGGCTGAAGGACGAATAAAAGAGAACATTATCCTCCCTCTCTCTCTCTCTCTGTCTACTTTTATGACTGATGTTTCTGTTTCACTGCCACTAGACATCAAGGACAATCGCTAGGATAAGGCTGGATATTAGGATCGAAAGGAGAAAGAACGAAAAGAGACTAAATATAAGGCTGGATGTGCTGCTCACCCCCTTCCCATTTCTTTGCCTCATGTATCCAGGCACGGGTGGTACCGACTCCTGGGAGAGTCTGTATCAAACAGCTGAGGCATAGGGGAAAACATGGCATGGATGCCAAAACACAGAATCAGGCACCACAACACATTCAGACACAACAAAAATACCAACTTTGCTATGTCCAGGCGTGAATACAATAGGAACTAGCCATTTATAAATATAAGACAATGCTACTTCCAGGATATGTCTGAAGCTGGAAACAGTTTAATATTTATGGTTAACCCCCCCCCCATGCAGAAACACTGACATCACAGACAGAGTTTAGTATCAGGTCATATGAAAGGAGCATGTGCAGCAGGAATGACAAATGACTTGACATCTGTTTTAGGGCACGGCAACCACTGTATTTGTAATAGGAAAGGGGGAGAACCCAACCAAGTGGTATCAACACTGACAACTCCTGAATGATCCAGGCTTGGAAGCGTTAACCAGCTGGCAGCCCTTACAATTAACTCCATAATTATCAGACAGGTCTCCAACACGGACTTCTATATAATGCTGCAGTTTATACAAACAACACGCGGGGAAATAAAATGTAAATAAATAAATAAATCAAGGGTTAAACATATGGGGAAAGAAATAACGGATCACCTTTAAAGGGGTGCATCTATCCCAAAGTAACAGCTGGTGCATTGTTTGAGCATTGCCGCTGGTCTCTGAATTAACCCCCCTTTCGAAGACAGTCACAGCTCCCCACCTATTTCCTCCCCCTCTCTGACTGAAGGTAAAGGACAGGCTGTGCTGAGACGACAAAAGGCTTTCTCTGTGCACCAGGAACTACAGAGAGGGAGATGCTCAGAGGCAGTGGGCGGGTTGCTCCAACACAAGCTCTATTACTGTCTGCAGGACCCTGACACACACACAGCAACACAGAGCCCAAGGAGCCTCCCATTTAGGAAAACATTATTGCACCGCTATGAGAAACACTTTCAGCTCCTGTAAATAGTAAAATACATGGAACGAGTGACATAATGGGGGAAAACCTAAACACTGAGAGCCTTTCACTAGCTGCACAGTTGAACTATTTGTTTGTGATAGGGAGACTGAGTATTTCTAGGATTACAGCATTTGGTTTGGAAACACAGCAATGCTGCCAAATGATGGTCACCCAAAAAAATTATCTGTATAACTGTGCAAAATGAATGATGGATGGATATACAGATGATTGATAGACAGAGAGAGAGAGAGAGAGAGAGAGAGAGAGAGAGAGATATGGAGAGAGATATAGAGATACAGTAGATATGGAGATAGATATGGAGATATCTGTATGTAATGAATTAAATTATAGTTTCATCATCATTCTTATTCTTATTAATATTACTAATAAACACATTTTTATAAAGTGCCAACATGTTGTGCATTGTTCTACATTAGGATCTATTTTCCAAGATGTGAGGGATTCATTTGCAAACTTCAAAACTCCCAAATCACCCCGACATGAGACCGACATGAAAACCTGTCAATGCTAATAATCAGGTGATTTTTACAAGTGGCAATTCTGATGAAACTGCCCTGTGTTCCATTTTACTAAAGGGAAGGACATTGTTATCCAGAATGCTGCAAAAACAGACAGATTTCTAGATGATCAATTACACATTAAATGCAATATATAGGTTTTCACTACAATACAGGCAATTTACAATGCCAGAGACGTAACTAGAAGGGGGCGGGCCCTGGCGCGGACCGTGCAGCCGGGCCCCGCCCCCTCCGTACGGCCGGAAATGGCTGCATTTACGGCCACATTTCCCTTAGAAGAGAGTGGCGTGCGAGCTGCCGGGGGGCCCTGGCCCAATCGCACCCCCTGATCCCACTGTAGTTACGCCACTGTACAATGCCCCACGCAGTGTGCAAGCTAATCTCCCTGATTTTATACCATTTTTTCTGGTCCCCTGAAAGAAGCAAAATGGGGGTTCTACTGTAATCAGATCTTTGTTACAAAAAAAGAAGTTTTTAGGTACCTCAAAGAAAGCTCAATTTTCCTATCTAAACTGCGTCTGGTGTTCAGACCTATGATGCCAAAGGAGTGCTTTCTATTCATCAATGCCCTTGTGGCGTGGTATGTATATATAATCATACCACACCACAAGGTCATTGATGAATAGAGACATACACACACATGTATGACACACATGCAGGAAAATTAACCTTAAAATGAACATAAAAGGAAACCTTCATAATTTCACAAATGTGAAAAAAAAAATGTGCCATTTTGAAGTAAAACAGTTATCAGCAACTCAAATGCATAGGGTTATTGTAGTTCATTAAACAAACAGTAAACTATAGTGGTATAAATGTCAAGCCTTTTAATGGCTATAACTATATAGAAATATTGTAAAGCAAGCTTTCAGCTGTCTTTTGTTTTTGGAGTTTTTTAATTGTTGTTTTTTTTTTTGTTTTTTTAAACTCCCATTAATGAAAAATGTGAAGATTTTTATCTTCTTACTACATTTTGCAGCATCTGCATCCAAATTTTTTTCCCAATTAGTGACCCTTTCTCAATTAGAATTCAAACATCGCATACAGATGTTGAACAATGAAGTGAGGAAAACAAGAATTTGCACATTTTTCATTAATCTTCTGACTGCCAACAATGTATATGCTACGGTGTTGTCAAGTGACAGCCTGCCAATGACCTAGTGTATCGAAATCTGACCTGCACTTCTTTTCATACAATCATTAGTGGTGCAGCAGCTGCCTTGCTGGGCATCATTATACAATACATGCATTAAAATAGGAACAGCACTAACTTCTGGCACTTTGCCTTTTATTAAGCCACAAAGTGACCCTCACAAGTTTGATGCACAAGTCAATCAGTGGCTTAATAAAAGGCAAAGTTCCCGGTTGTTAAAAGCGAGTGCTGTTCCGATTATTCCTGCACTTTGCCAGAAAAGTAGCACATTTCCGGGTTCAAGATTACACTGTGGGAAAAGCATGTTGCCTAGCAACACACTTTTCACAAAGAGCCTTTAATCAAGCAAAGCTCTGGCAGTTGCTGATTTACATTGCACACAGCATGAAAACTAAAGTATGTACAGAAAAAAAAAGTTATCTGATTATTTGTTACAAAAAAATTAAATCTAATAAAACAATATGAATGTATATATAAAATTACTTACTGTCTTCTCCAGGGCAAGGCATGCCTGGCTTCTCTGGAATACTGGGAAACACTAAATAAAAGAAGAAATGATTATTAAATTCACTTAAATAAATGGCAGTGAAAAATGTAAATGTTAAACTATTCCATGGCCTGTTTTAAAAAAAAAATCTTGTGAGCTGGGAAAGTGGCCATTGCTGGCTGTGCATACCTAATAAGACTTGAGTTTGTACCA
Source organism: Xenopus petersii (assembly GCA_038501925.1). Classification (NCBI taxonomy): domain Eukaryota; kingdom Metazoa; phylum Chordata; class Amphibia; order Anura; family Pipidae; genus Xenopus; species Xenopus petersii. Next base: position 44,566,218 of record CM076684.1, on the reverse strand, counting down.
TGCTAAATACAAACTTGGGACAAGAACAAGAATGAACGTTTCACTGCTCATGAACACTGTAGCTGGGAAACCATGTCAAGTCTGGTTGGTATATGCTACCTTAAGATTTATTTTCCTTTTTTTAAATTAAAAGGAGAGACCTTTGCATTTAAAGGGATACTGTCATGGGGGAAACTTGTTTTTTTTTTTTTTTCAAAACACGGTTAATAGTGCTGCTCCAGCAGAATTCTGCACTGAAATTCAATTCTCAAAAGAGCAAACAGATTTTTTTTAAATTCAATTTTTCAAATCTGACATGGGGCTAGACATATTGTCAGTTTCCCAGCTGCCCCCAGTAATGTGACTTGGGACATGGAACAATTTTCTGGGAGGCTGTTATCTCTCCTACTTAATTTAACTGAATCAGTCTCAGTGGGACTTGTCTTTTACTATTGAGTGATGTTCTTAGATCTACCAGGGAGCGGTTATCTTGTGACAGGGAGCTGCTATCTGGTTACTTTCACATTGTTCTGTTAGTGTGCTGGGGGGTGGGTATATATAACTGCAACTTGCAGTACAGTATTAAAGAGTTTATCAGAGCACAAGTCACATGACTGGGGGCAGCTGGGAAATTGACAATATGTCTAGCCCCATGTCAGATTTCAAAATTGAATATAGAAAAATCTGTTTGCTCTTTTGAAAAATAGATTTCAGTGCTGAATTCTGCTGGAGCAGCACTATTAACCGATGCGTTTTGAAAAAAAAAAAAAACGTTTTCCCATGACAGTATCTCTGCCATTCTAAACAACTTTGTGAATTTGTTATTTCAATTGTGCTATTTCTCAATCACGATGGACTACCCTGTATTTATTGTCAGTATATCAACATCTGATAACAGGAATAAAAATAACATATACATAGATCAGTGGACAGGGCATGTGATCATAAGGTTCTAAATAAACACAAATATATTCATGGATACAATTGTGATATATAATATAAGTATTGACTACATGCAAGAATAAAGGACATGGATATGAATTAGGAGCTTGCTATAACCTAAATGTATGATTTGAAGTTTGCTGTAATACAATACCATAACTGCCAAACTGGGTGTTGTAGAGCAAAACACAGCTTTATGGCAATAGCTTTCAGTGACCAATAAATGCAAAAGCACCCGGAAATGGCCACATACTGGGGGTCATTTATAAACGGTGGGCAAATTTGCACCTGGGCAGTAACCCATGACAATCAGACACTTGCTTTTACTGTTCAACTTACAGCTGGCTGAAAGAAGCTAACCCCTTATTGGTTCATATTGGTTACTGCCCAGGTGCAAATTTGCCCAGTGTTTATAAATGAGCCCCACTGACTTATACAGTGTACTAAAATTGCATGAACAAGCTTCAACAAGCACAATTTGGGCAATAGTTATCTGGACTTCAATTTGGGGATTTGGAGGAAATCTTGAAGCCCAAAAACAGAGCTTAAAGGAAAAGTAACACCAAAAAATTTAAGTGTTTTATGAAAATATAAAGTACTGTTGCCCTGGTACAATTGGCATGTTTTCTTCAGAAAGACCATTATAGTTTATATAAATAAGTTGCTCTGTAGCCATTTGGGTAGCCATTTAAAGGAGAAAAGGCTCAGGTTACACAGCAGATCAGCTCTGTAGAAGTGCAACGGGATTCTGCAGAATGTATCAGTTATCTACTATGTATCCTGTGCTTGAATGGCTGCCCCCATGGCTACATACCAGCTTGTTTATATAAACTATAGTTATGTTTCTGAAGCAAACAGCAACACCAATTGTACCAGTGGAGGAACAGTACATTATATTGTCGTTCCTTTAAAACACTTTCATTTTTTGGTGTTACTGTTCCTTTAAAACCACCCCTCGTGCCATTACCCTTACAAACATAGATCACTTTCCTTTGCTATGGATGAGAAGCACTACAGTTCGCATTTAATTGGTGATCACAGTCACCTCCCCTATGTCAATGTAAGGTGATTAACAGCAGATATCAAAAAGTTTGTTTGCCTCTATAAGAAGCAGTAATCAAAACATATTATGTGACACAGCCCTTAAAACCACAAATAATTAAAAAAAAAAAACAATGTTCCCCTTTAAATGGACATTGACACAAATTTTCCCGAATCTCAATATTTTAGCAGTGTCATTCTCTGAAATTGATATCCTAGGCAAACAAGGCACTTTCTATTTCAAAGAACTAAATTTTTTGGGTATACAGCACCACAACCTTCTTACAGAACAGAACATAATTCCTATTAGCATTCCTTTTGTGAAAAGCACCTAATAACAGGTATCTAATGTTTACCATGGATGCTGAGGCCTTCTTCCTTGTATATGGAATATAAACGAAAAGCTTCTTCCAGCTCCATTTGGGAAGAAATAGTACATGGATCCCCTGATAAAAAAAAAATAGAAAACAATGCAATTACAATTCAAATAAGGTAAAATAAGACAAATTATAAAAGTGCTATCCAGGGCTGGAATTAACACCAAGGCACATACCAGTGGGTCTTGTACAATCTTAAATCCCCCCATACAATACAGCCAGCTGTAGAAAAGTGTTGTGTTCTCAATCCTGCACATGTTAGAAGGAAGCAGCCACCCCAAATCCAGCGATGACAAAAATAGAGCAATGAAAGCCAACTAAGCAAAATTAACTTCTGTTCTCTTCCTTACTACTAAGCACTGGGCCTGCTTTTTTAACAGGAGTGAACTGAATTACAGTTTAGATTTGAGTGCCAAATAATTAGGAAAAGCCTGCCTATCCAGCACCAAGAAGGTTGTCAAAGTGCACAAAAAGGAGTCGAAGGCTGCAGTCATTGTGGAGTCTAATGCTTGGCATCAATGTTCCAATTGATGATGTGATGTCTGCTAACTAATGGTTAGGAACACTGTATACGTTTGACCAGACTAAGATAGTACAAAACAGCCAGAAAGTGTGACACACTCTCACCAAAAGCCTTGTATTCACAGTCTAAACAGTGGACCTCTAAGCAACCACAAAAAGTATGAAATGTATGTAAATTGCAGTTTTTACAAGGTGCACCTGGAGTAAGTTTACATGAAAGTTTCTATTTGTGTTTATAACCCCATTATGTTACAATCATCTACAGCAGCATCAGTTGGTGAGCTATTTGAGTGTGTTAGATACAGGTAGCTAGTGATTTTTTTAAGGCTAGAGTAAACCTGCATTCTGATTTTAACAACATGACACACCTATAGGAGCTAGCAACCCTGAAGTAGCTTTAAAAAAAAAAAAAAAAAAGAATAATCCAAATCAACCCCCCCCTTTATTTTTTAAACAATCAACATTGTCCTGTAAAATTTTATAGGAAAATTTTGTTTGCATGTGTGCAATTAAAGCCTAAAGAATAGGACATCCTAGCTGCACGAACCAATATTATGGAAAAGGTTAAAAACAGAGTGTCCACAGTGCCATAAAGAGCACATACTAATTAAACCGCTTCAAGAAATGTAGGATTATAAGTGCTTCTACAGATTTAGACTAGGGATGCACCGAATCCACTTTTTTGGATTCGGCCGAACCCCCGAATCCTTTGCGAAATATTCGGCCGAATCAGAAATATGGGAAGGGGAAAACATTTCAAGCTTCCTTGTTTTGTGACAAAAAGTCACGCAATTTCCCTCCCCGCCCGTAATTTGCATATGCAAAATATGCATATGCAAATTAGGGTTCGGTTCGGCCAGGCAGAAGGATTCGGCTGAATCAGAATCCTGCTGAAAAAGGCTGAATCCAGGATTCGGTGCATCCCTAATTTAGACACTATATTAGTCTTTAAAAGGGTTGTTCACCTTCCAAACAGCAGCCCTGTGAGGAGTCACAGACTCTGTAAACTGTTCTAATTTGATATATTACTTGATATTATAAATCTTATCATTGACCCTGCTAAGCAAAATCTCCACGTTTCATTAAAGGAGTCATTTTATGTATAAAAAAAAAAAAAAAAAAACAAGAATGTACCAGTGCATTTTACTAATTTAGATATAGAAGGAATGTGCTTTAAAAATTAGTGTTTCTGGTTAGTTTTTTGTAAATTTCTTAAAAAACCCTTCTCGCCCCACCCATCTGTAACACTTCCTGCTCGCTGAATTCTCTGGCTGTGCAGGGGAGCCGGCGGCATTCAGCACACTGCACTGTAGGATAGGAGCCAATCAGCAGCTAGGATGACCTGATAGGGAACTGAAGCCTGTCTTTGCTTCTGTGACTGCAGGGCTGTGATTGGCTGTCCCACTCCTACCGGGTTTCTGGCTGGGACCAATAGGACACACCCACCCCTCATTTAAAATATAGACAGGGGCCAGTCAACATCTATATTCCAATAAAGGAGCTATTCCCGCACCACCTCAGGGCCCCCAGCAGCTCGCGCCACTTTGTTCTAATTCGGCCGTTTCCAGCCGTACGGATGGGGGCGGGGCCCGGCTGCACGTCCCGCGCCAGGGCCTGCCCCCCTCTAGTTACGTCTCTGGAGCTATTTTTAAAGATATTAATTTTTAGCACAGTGACAACACCACCACATATTATTCAGAATTGCATACAAAATTAGGCTTCTATTCATTTATCCTATTTGTCTCCTTTAAAAGCAACTGCTATAATTAATACACCAAGATTCCACAGATGCTGCTGAGAAATGTATCAAGTAAAAGAAGCAAATAGTAACAGTTTCAAGTCTTCATTGGATTACTGAGCTGCCAGACAAACACCAGAGAGAAAGGAATGTTAAAAGTTTAAACTTCAATTTTTGAAAAATGGTCAAAAATAATAAGATAAAAAAACCAATGGCTGAAATAGTCTTCACTTCTGAAGTACTAGATAAAAAGACAAAGCAGAAAAAAAGTGTTTGGAAGGTAAATGCCCATTTAATGTAATGGGGTTATGGCTCAGCTTCTATTTATTATTTCCACTTGAGGTGCGAGAATCATTTATCTTAGAAAACATCTTAGTCATCTCTGAAATGAAGGACATTAACGTGCCATCCTACTTGATCCTACTCACTGTCAGTTTAAATGGAAAAGAAATGGGTCAGCTCTCATGTGGTTGCTTAACATTCTCTGTAGCAAACCAAAAAAAAAAAAAAAAAAAATATATATATATATATATATATATATATATATATATATATATATATATATATATATATATATATATATATATATATATATATATATATATATATATATATAAATATAAATAAAATAGCCGTGGGGTCGGTGCACACAGAGTACAAAATGGATGCCTAGGTGCTGGAACTGTTGAAACAATAGTATGGAAGTAGCAAAGAGAGTCCGCACACACAGGACTTGAGTAAGAAAATAAATAAACGACAAATTTCTTACTCAAGTCCTGTGTGTGCGGACTCTTTTCTACTTTCTCTATATATATATTGCAGATGGATGACCACACCATAAAACAGAATATATTTAGAAAATATTTTGCCTGTTTTAAAGAGCCACTCCTGTGTCACTAAACAAGAGGGAAAACCTCTAGGTGTCAGTTTTTTCACACTGCTACTTAAACTAATGTTGCCAGAATTTCAAATTGAAATCCGGGAATACAAGAAGTGGGTGTGTAGCATGCTATGTGTGGGGGGGTAGTGTAGGTTATGCCCACTTTTCACTACTCATTTAAAACCACACCCACTTGTTATTTTTTCCCCTTTCATCTCTTAATCCTCCTAGAGTGATGGCATATGGGGAGATTTGTCACCCCCAAAATTTGTTAACACAGGAAACAAAGCTCCTAAAATGCCACCCCCTTCGCAAACCTTGTTATCGTTGCAAGATTATTATTATTATATTAATCGCTGCAATAGATTACTCTGAGAAAAAGTCAATTACTTGCAGTGAAGGGATGGCATTTTAGGGAGATGTGTCACACATTGTTACCACAGCCATCAAATCTCCCCATGTGTGGTCACCCTTTAAATTATGTGCATTATTTGCCCAGATATGGCGAATTTTTCAGTCTTCATTTGGTAAGTTTTCCTTCTATAATACACAAAAGCCATGAATTTCTTATAAATTATATCCTTATAAACGGTGAGATCTGATGTCATCAGTTATAAACGGTGAGTACTGATGTCGTTTGTCACATGACTCACTAAAACTTGTGTATTATAATAAAGTAGCCCCAGTTGCAAAATATGAGGATATTAGAAGTTACCTCAGAGTTCCATGACCTGTATAAAAACACTCGGCCTTCGGCCTCGTGTTTTTTATATGGTCATGAAACTCCTCGGTAATTTATAATATCCTTATAATTTACAAGAGGGGGTACTTTATTCACTATATTATAAATGTGTCGATTAAACACAAAGACATTATTGGAGGGGGGGTGTATTTCTAGGGGACAGTTTTCACCAGGGACCAATGCCATGATAGGGGACTGTCCATGGGAAACCAGGACTAATAAGAACCTTAGTTTAAACAAACAGCTAATGTACTTGAATTGTAAAATAGGTATTTTCTTGGTATTTTACAGAATATTATGAATAAAAACTAGATAAAAATAATATGCTGAAATGCAGGGGTGATCCTCAACCACACTGCTGCCCAGGAAAAGCTTTCCTGCTGCTGACCCCCCACCACCCGCAATCAAAGCACCCCTACTGAAATGAACTAAAACAAGAATTTGTTTCCAACAACTAAAGAGTTTTTATGTGATATTTAATTTTTCTATATATCTTATAATTAACTAATTAAAGAAGAATATCTAGATGTGTGGAAACCATAATGCTATCATTACCCATTCAATGAGCAAAACTTTTAAAAAATGCATTGTATTGGGCTGTTGTGAAATCTCAGCAGCACTAGACTCAGTTCCATTCAGCTGCTGTTTTGTAATACTGTATATTCTCAGGCCCGGATTTGTGGAGAGGCCACCAAGGCCCGGACCTAGGGCGGCAGGATTTTAGGTGGCGGCATGCTGCCCAACCACGCCCACATTGGTTCAGAAACACAGTTTTTAAAATTTCCTGTGTACCAATCCACATTGCTCTGGCCCAATGAAAATTTTTAACAAATAAAAGGAAGGGGACTAGGGCAGCTGGCCTAGGGGCGTCTGCTATGTAAATCTGGCCCTGTATATTCTGGGACTTGAGGTCTCTCTACTTTTAGAGAATCTGTGTACCTAAGTAAAGTCCCTATGGAAGGACTTTAAGCCCCAGAGTATTTCACTTCACAATGGAAGGGTTGCATTATACCAGGAGCCCAAGGGATACTGGGAAAAGTCTCTTTTAGTTGAATGCGAGCACTCCCTGCATTTGTAAATGCAGATTTTATTTGGTGATGCTACTTTTAGACACACGCCCACGTCAAATAATCTGTGTATCGTTGTTTTATCTTCAATCAGTTAAGTCCTAAAAAAATATATATTTATATTTATTTGTGGAAATTCACTGAGCTAATTTAAAAAAAAAAAAAAAAAAGGGGTGATCAATCTTCCCTGTAAAATAAATATATTTGATTTGTTTTAATTTCATGCTGTATCAATCAATTATACTTATCCCAAGATTGGCCAGGGTAAAGAACCTTGCCACACAAGCACTTTAGGTAAAAAAAAAATACAAAAAAAGAAAAAGAGAGAGATCCATAGAAGTGATACCATGGCCAAAGATCAGACAGAAGCAGAAACACAGGAAAAAAGAGCACAGGTAGCACAGACAGCACAAATTTGAGATTAAATTAAATGGCAGAATGATAACCAAGAGACATTGAATAAAGCTTAAAACATAGACATGGTAACAATGGACGAGCCAAACCAGGCACAAGCTATAAAAATATATATCTTCATGTGAAACTTTCTTGTGGAACATGAACCTACTGCTAATCAAATAGATATAAAAAAATGTTACAAGAGCTATCCAGAGTTATTCTTGGAATGTCATTTCTTCCCAGAAGGAACAAAACAAAAAGCACGTATTACTTATTATATCTGACAGGAGTAACACACTTGACTACCTATTGCACAAAAACATTTCACTACACTTGCTATCACATGCACTAGCTTTATTATTATTATTATGAGTTTTACCCATAACACAGAAATAGTCAGATGCCTGTCAGATTCGTCCTCTGCATGCTGAGTCAAGATAAAATCTGATCGTGTCTGACCCATTTTTTTTTCTTACTGAAATACACTGAGGGGCATATTTATTATGTGGTGTAAAAAAGCTGGGATAATACACTAAACATCACCAGGCTTTGCCGTGTAAAAATAGTTTTCCATGTTTTTTCTTCCACCGGAAGCAATATCAAATAACGGCACCAAATCTAGTGTTCATATGGCATAAAATAAAACTCACCTTATTAAATTCGCCAATTAATTTGACACAGATTTTTACACTGTTTTCTTCTGCAAATTTCGTTTTACACAGCATAATAATTAAGCCCCTGAATATCGGATGTAGATGTATGAAAACACACCATCCAACTTTATCTGATCTGACTTTACATTACAGCTATAGGGGTATCCAATTTCGTAAGCTCCTACAAAATCTTGTGGTGTTGCGTGGCAAAATCAGATAAAATCTGACCCACAAAATCTGATCAAAATCTCCCATGTAGTTTATCCCTTACTGTTATACAAGGACTGGAAAGGTGACTTTATCATGGAGTATATATTCTACCAGAAAACAGGCTTGGCTAAGCCTCTAGGGCTGCAACTACATGAGGGAATTGGCACAGGTCATTTCCCATTATATTTAATGAGACATGCCACAAGCATAAACGTATCCAATTGCTAGACATTAACATTTTAGGTGTGCCATATACACAGTAATTGGCACTCCAACTATGTATTAAAATTGATAAATTAAATAACACAAACATTAGATTGTAGCATAGCTATATCATATTAGTGACCAGACCTGCTGCCTGGGGAAAACCAGCTCTCTGGCATGCTCTATCCAAATAGCATGTCCCAAGTCTATTTCACTTCTTCGTAATTAGATTTAGATCCATGGCCTAATTAGAAGCAATTTTACACATGCACTCTTTTTTTCTTGGTGGGCTAAAACATTAAATTACATCATGAGCCTACGTCCCTATACTTCACCAGAAACACACACAGAAAATAATTCTGTTTCTGCATGAAAGGATCCAATCAACCAAGTGTGTTAATTCCTCATCCTGGTAAATCTTATTTTATCAGTATTTTTTACATGTACTCCATGTAGATAAGAGTGCATTGTAAAGTCTGCAAGCCTCAAGTATTTTAATGAATGAATCCCCAAAGGATTGATTATGTTTATTGTTCAGATTGTGTTTATTGTTTTGGTTCCCAGGAACTGAAACGTGTTGTGCCAATAAATTCAGTTTACACATTAAACACTCCACACCGCAATTAAAATCTATGCATTGCCAAACAGTCCATCTTATGGGAGTGTATTTGTTTATTTAAATATTTATTGCCTTTAATGATGGCATGCTAGATTTTATTGCACTTGTATGGATACAATGGACTAGACCAGTGCTGTCCCGCAGGCCACTTCCGGCCTTCACTGTGTGTTCCATACTCTGTCTGCCCTGCCTTTGTGTACCCTTCTCTGCAGGGCCAGAACTAGGGGTAGGCAGAGTAGGCACGTGCCTAGGGCGCTGCTTCTCTGCCTGCCCTTTTTTCACTGTTTGTGTGTCATACTCTTCCTCCCCTGTGCTCCCTGTGTGTGCCATACTCTGCCTGCCATATGCTCCATGTGTGTCATACTCTGCCTGCCCTGTGCTCCCTGTGTGTGCCAGACTCTGCTTGCCCTGTGCTCAGTGTGTCTGCCATCCTCTGCCTGCAATATGTCCCCTGTGTGTACAATACTCTGCCTGCCCTTCTTGTCTGTGTGTGCCATACTCTGTGCGATGTGAGTCTGGTGGGGGTTTGTTACCATTTGGAAATTAGGGGGACCCCAATGTGTTTAATCATGTGCTGGGGGTTGCAATGCTATCCACATGGAAGGAGGAGGCATATGGATTTAAAGGAGAAGGAATGGCTAAAATTAAGTAAGCTTTATCATAAAGGTCTATATAAATACACCAGTAAACCCTCAAAGTAATGCTGTTCTGAGTCCTCTGTCAAAAGAAAACACCACATTTCTTTCCTTCTATTGTGTACACATGGGCTTCTGTATCAGACTTCCTGTTTTCATCTTATACCTCCAGGGAAAGGGCTTGAGCATGCTCAGTTTGTTCCTCTCTTCCTCCCTTCTCCCCTCCCTGTTGTAATCTGAGCCCAGAGCTATGAGTGAGCAGGGAGAGACTCAGGCAGGAAGTGATATCACACCAAGCGAATATGGCAGCTGCTATCCTAAACAAAAAGAGAGCTTCTAGAGCTGTTAATTCAGGTATATTTACATAGTTAATTTGGAGGACAAAGTCCATCAAGTCCAACCCCCTCCAAATGAAAACCCAGCATCCATACAGACACCCCTCCCTACTTTCACACAAATTATATACACCTATACCTATACTATGGTAAGGTATAGTAAAGCATTCTACAGAATAAATTTAGTGTTATAGCTTGCACAATTGCACCGAATCTATTGGCAATGAATTGCTTTGGTGGCTTTCCTTCTCATTTAAGGGTATGTCTTAATATGACATAATAAACTTGTTTCACATATGAGTGATGAGTGATATCCCTGCAGTAAGAACCAACCATTTGTTGTTTTTTTTTTGTGTGCTACCACCATTAATGTGGACATGGTCTTGGTGGTAACATGGGTGTGGTTTAAAATGGGTGTGATTTAAAAACAGGGAGTGGTAAACACTGGCTTCCATTATCGGCTATCCACCACGTAGGCCAGAAAAATTCCGGCCTCTGGTACAACAGACGTTGGACAGCACTGGCCTAGACCAAGAGATATTGAGCTTGGATTGTTGCACTGGACTTACCAGGAGACCCAGGTTTAGCAGAGACAGGTTTTCCTTATACATAGGAAGAACATAATTAAATATTGGCAGTCCAAAAAAAACAAAAAACAAAAAAACACGTTCTCACTGGCACTCTGAGGTTATATATACTCAACACTTCCTCTCATATATATAGTTTCGAAGTAAATTCAACAGCACCAATACAAGAAATGACATGTCCAAAGCAATAGGGGAATGTATTTAATGTCAGACAGACCAATGCAGAAGAAAAAGAATGTACACCAATGATCTACTACCTTCATCATCAATCCATTTCAATGTGATGGGCTGCCTCTGGTCTAAGTAGCACATTTCTCTCACTTCTTCGCATAGTTGTTCATAATTCATCCCTGCTTCCAGTCGAGTAATCAGTATGTCTCTGTGAAACACAAACACAAAAAACATGTAATTGATTAAGACATTTATAAGTTGGAGGTTGGACACATGGAGCTCAAGGACTGATATAACTGCCTTGTGTGTATTCACTCTGCAACTTCCAATATCAATGTATTACTCAAATAAAGCATTGTCCTTACAAGTGACTTAAGGGTAAGGGCACAACTGGAGATTTTTTTCATTATAGCCGGCGGAAGACGGGGGGAAGCCGCTCGGGGAGATTAGTCTCCCCAAAGGAGAGGCGATTAGTCGCAAGGCGACTAATTCTCCCCGAATCGACACGCGTGCCCTTATCCTAATGTGGATTAATGTGCTATATAAACATAAATAAAAATAACACTAGTGTCACTTAACAAGTCCATTTTTACTGATAAAGATCTCAAAAGCTAATGGAACGTTGTTGAGTAAAAACAGTGATAACTTTGCAAAAATCCTAGCCAGTGGTCCATGATCAACAGGCACAATAAACAACAGCACCTCTACAACCTGTACTAAGAAGTTGAAGTACAATAATAATATAGACAGAGCTTAGATGGGTAGAATAGCAGGCCCTTCTCCATGTGAAGTAGTGTGACAGGAATACAGATATGTAGGGAGCACTAATTCTTGTGAGCGGATATAGATCATGGTGCTATTCCTAGATGTGTGGAGACGTCATCATATAGCCACATTGTGCTCTGTTGTAAATCTGCAGGAAGACATTGATTCTGGTGGACAGTTAGCTCAAAGAGCCACTGAGAAGAGAAAGCATTTTGTGCATATGATGATTCTTAGCATTTCATGCATATGATGCAGGGCAACAGAGGCAGCCCTGTATTTAGGTCCTGCGCCACCCTGGGCATTGGACATAAGCATGGCCTCAATCTGCAGAAGTGACATCACGCAAACAATGGCACATGACGTCACTTCTGTCACGTCTGACATAACGCCTGGTAACCCCTCATCCACAAGCTCTGCCACCAGATTTGAATAGTAAATATCTGGCAGCAGATGGGCAGCTTTTTCTGACATTTCTGTAAAGTAAATACTGTACTGTACCCTGCGCTACTGATTAATGAAGACGAGGCGCTCAGGCCAATGTCACAGGTAAGAAACTAGAAGCAATTTGGGGTGCCCAGCAACTTAGCACCGCTGGTAATTTTACTTTTTATTTATCCTTTTTAGCAATATGGACACATTCCCAAAAAAATAGGAACCCAAAATCCCCCCTTAGCCTTACTTTAGCGGACACTACAACATGGCTTAAATGAAAACTATACCCCCATAATACTTAACCAAGAGATAGGCCACTTAATATGAACTAAACTATTAGATATCTTTCCAAACTAGGAGATATATATATATATATATATATATATATATATATACACACACAACTAAATAAGTATATATTTATGAAAACGGTTTATTTAGATAAAGCAGGGTTTTACATATTAACTGTTTTATGCAATATATTTTTATAGAGACTTGCATTGTTCAGGGGTATAGTTTCCCTTTAAGGGCCTGTCCGATTGTGTCACAGCAGCACAATTCCGCAAGGTGGTGGCACATGTTGCTACTTGGGGAGATTAGGCGCCAAGCGACAAATAGCCACTTCTTCAGGCGACTGATCTCCCGAAATGCCTTCCCGCCGGATAGAATGTAAATCGCAGGCGGCATGGCACTCTGATTGCTTCGGCTTTCTGAAGTTGCCCGTCTGAAGTTTCCTTGTGAGGCTACTTCAGAAAACGAAGCAATCCAAGTGCCATCCCGCTGCCAATTTACATTCTAGCCGGCGGGAAGGCATTTCGGGAGAGAAGTCGCCCGAAGAAGAGGCGATTTGTCGCTGGGCAACTAATCTCCCCAAGTAACCACATGTGCCACCACTCTAAAGTAGTACTTCCATTAGTAATCAGCCTATGGAAATATTGCTCTGGCCCCAGCCCAACATGATCAACGGAAACAGCTCCCTTTCCTCTTCATGTAAAGCAGGTACCCAGTGGGTAAGGGGTGGCATGGGGTCATTTTTGGATCAAAAGATATTGATGCTTCCATTCACCAGTTACTGAGACATTCCTATAGAACAGTGTCAGTACTGCTTTATACTATAACACTGCAGTGCAAAACAACATGTGAGGGGGCTGACTGATAATGGAAGATGTGGGTTATGGTTCCTAACTGTTGCAATCCTGTACCCCAGTGTTGGTACTACAATCCAGTGCAATTAAATCCAAACTCTTTGCTGGGTTTTAGTTCTTTGTTAAATGAGAACAAACTTCCTCCTAAAGAGAAAGCCCATCCACTAACCTTGATTCGTCCCATTCTCTGCTTCCTCCCCGTGTAGTCCATTATTTAAAAAAAAAAAAAAAATTTCCCTAAATGTCATACCGACTTATCCATGCAGAGTAGAGCAGCAGAGCTAATGGGTGCCATCTTCAGTATCTTCTGATCCTCTTCTTCTTTTCTGCAATTTACAAAGCTTTCCCGTGCATGTGCAGTAAGCGCAAATACCAGACTGGCTCCAACTGGGTATACCAGTAAAAGCTTAGTGTCCGTAGTCTTTTACTGAAGGAATCCGAAGATACCAAAGATGGTGCCCATAAGCTCTGTTGTGCTACGGAGGATGGGCTCTCTCTTTTGGAGGGGTTTAGTTCTCCTTTAAGGTTTATGTTTTAAAACATTTAAAAGTCAATGAAAAACACAAGCAGTCACAAGAAAAACAGCACAGCATACAGTGGTTTAGGCCAGGGTGCCTTGTTACATCAAACTTGAAGGCTACAGTTTACAAAAACAATTCCATGTTTTTGCATTTTGTGACAATAGTTTGGGAAAGGCTCTTTCAGCACAATAATTCCACATGCACAAAAGCAAGTTCCGTGCAGAATGGGTTTACTGAGAGTGGAAGGACTAGTCTGGCCTTCACAGAGCCCCATCCTCTCGGCCCAACCAAAAACTACTATTAGGAACTAAAGTTCCAATTACAAGATGGGCCTAATTCCCAACATCAGTGTCCAGCCTCATTAGTGCTATTGTGACTGTATGGGGGCATATGTCAACCAACACTGTTTGAACATCTAATGAGTGGACTTCATAGGGGCTGTTATATTAATATTCATGCTTGGAATGGATAAAAATAATATGCAACACGTATGCCATATTAACTATACAAGATGTTATGTGGTGTGCCACATATGTGTAAAATACTAGTGTTGTGTATTTCATTTTTTTTTTCTTTAAAAGTGATGCCGTTATTAAGACAAGCATGACCATCAGAAGTTGCATCATGTCATTTTCTTGCTTAGTAATTATTGCCAATGGTCCAATGAATGTGTAAATCTTCTGTATACATCTAAAACAATCTGCCAGAGTCCAGTTTCAAGCTAAACAAAAGACAAAACGTATCCAGAATGCAAGGCAAGGCTTAATAGAAAATGCATTTGGCTTTGGACCATTTATTTTTACAACATTTAAGGTGTGTCAAAGGCTAGTGGAAATACTCAACAACAAAAGGTAAGAATGAGCATATTGCTTTAAGTCCAGAGACTTGAACAGTGATTAAAAAGACCGCAAGGGCAGAAACAAAGAAGTCATCAAATCAATGGTGCAATATAGCACTAAAATCGAAAGAACAAAGAACACAGTAAACCCACACAACCCAGTTACTGCCGATCATTCCATGGGTTACAGAATATGCTGTTGCAATTCCCATTTATGAGAAATGCATTGTGCAGCAGATTTCATATTTTTTTCTGTTTAATTGGTCTGGTATAACCTAACTTAAATAAACAACATACTGCCCAAGGCTAGGCCCAGACAGGGCAGAAATCAGCCTGCCGAAATACAAAGCTGATTTCTGCCCCTGAACGCTAGCAGAATCTTTTTATCTGCTCTCGTCTGGAAGCCTTGTTACGGCATTTCGCAGGAGCAGACAAGAAGATTCTTCTAGCAGTCGGGGGCTGATATCAGCCTGCCCTGTCTGGGCCTAGCCTAAGGGCAGGACTACATGGGCGATTCAGCCGCGATGCGCAAAATCGCAGGTGTCATGTCGGATGCGACGGAAACAAGGTAAGTAATTCAATTGTCGCAATGTGTAGCAGCATTGATGCGACACGCTGTCGGATGCAGACGCTGCGTCCGACAGTCATGTCGCGTCAACAATGTGACACTGCCATTACTTACCTTGTTTCCGTCGCATCCGCCGTGACGCCTGCAATTTTGCGCAGCGCGTCGGATCGCGGCTGAATCGCCCATGTAGTCCTGCCCTAATAGAGTTCATTTGGACTGGCACACAGCTTGGATTGGTTGGGGAAAGTTAAAATGATGGGTGGTTCACCTTTAGGTTAAAAGGATATTGTCATAGGAAAACATGTTTTTTTCAAAACACATCAGAAAGCATTTCTCTCCCAAAATGCAGGCACAAGTCACATGACTTGGGGCAGCTGGGAAATTGACAATATGTCTAGCCCCATGTCAGATTTCAAAATTGAATATAAAAAAATCTGTTTGCCCTTTTGAGAAATGGATTTCAGTGCAGAATTCTGCTGGAGCAGCACTATTAACTGATTTATTTTTAAAAAAAATGTTTTTCCCATGACAGTATCTCTTTAAATTTTAGTATGTTATAGAATGGTCAGTTCTAAGAACCTTTTGAATTGGTGTTAATTATATTTATGATTTTTAATAATTTGCCTTCTTCTTCTGACTCTTTCCAGATTTCAAATGGGGGTCATTGGCCCCATCTAAAACAAATTGCCCTTCAATGCTACAAATTTATTGTTATTGCTACTTTTTATTATTTATTTTCTATTGGCCTCCCCTGTTCATATTCGATCTCTTATTCAAATCAGTGCATGGTTGCTAGGGTCGTTTGGATCAGAGTGCTGAAGCTGCAAACTGGAGCACTGCTGAAAAAATGCTAAATAGCTGAAAAACCACAAATAATATATAATGAAAACCAATTGCATATTGTCTAAGAATATCACTCTCTACATTATACTAAGGGGCATATTTATCAAGGGTGAATTCGAGGGAATTTTCTAAGTAAAAAAATTCGAAATTCAAAGTAATTTTTTGGATACTTCGACCATCGAATAGGATACTACGACTTCGAATTTACTTAGATTTCGATTTGAACTAAAATAGTTTGAATATTCGATAATCAAAGTACTGTCTCTTTAAAAAAAACTTTGACTTCAATACTCCGCCAAGTTAAACCTGCCGAAGTGCTATGTTAGCCTATGGGGACCTTCTACAACATTTTTCTAAGTCTGTAGAGGTTGAAGGAAAATCCTTCGATCAATCGCTGGAATCGTTAGGTTCGAACGATTTAATCGTACAATCGAACTATTTTACTTCAATCATTCGATTGCCAAATTCGGTGAAAAATCCTACGACTTCGATATTTTTACGAATTCGACCCTTGATAAATCTGCCCCTAAAAGTTAATCTAAGGGTGAACAACCCCTTTAAAATGTGTCAACAGGAAAGCAGAATTAAGTTCACCAAATACTGTACATTATTGCACAACATATAGGAAACTTTCAAAGAGCTACATGATGGTGCTAAAGGGCATATTTACGAAAGGTCAAGATGTGCTCCATTTGTTTAAACTGCACTAAACTGTGACTCTTATTTTGCATCGGTACATATTTCCCTGGAGGAAATATTAACTCCCTTAATAAATACAAGCATCACATATGGGTGTACTGTGCTGGGTACTCTGCATTGGAATGATGTTTACGATTATTATTTTAAAGTTACTTTAAACTACTGCAAATGTGTACAGTGATAGTTTTATCAGGAAGGGAGCAAGTTTATTTTTTTTTTAAATAAGTATTAATATCACTTTTGGAGATAATTTCCTCCCCACATTAACTATAAACACATCTGTGAATTGGAAGTTATTATATCCCAAATATATACATTCACAATTTTAGGTGCTAAACAAGTAGCAATATTTACAACTCTTTATTGATTCTAAGTCAAGTTAATGCTGGTTACATAATCAGCCGTATTCTTCAATATCAAAATTAACATCCAGATGCAAAAGCATCTATATAAAAGTATAAGTTGATCACTCTAGAAAACAGTCCATATGTACTGATCTGCCCATTCAGGTCACAGGCCTCTTACTCACAGAAAGTGGAGTCTACACGCCAAATCAATGTGTTACATGACTCACCAAAATGTGTGAGTCAGTGATCTCAAGGAAACAGCAGAATTCACAATGCTCCTATTAATAATAGTCCTATAATTAATAAGAATAGCATTTACTCTGCCTATGACAGCCTATTGTGCCTTCCATCCATTGCCAGCATCTACCATAGGAAGAATGTTTTTTTTGTTTTGTTTTTTCCATTGAAAATATATATATTTTTTTTTTTTAACAGCCACAGTTCTTGCATGGAAAACCAAAGCAGTCAAAATGCCACCGTCGTAAGGAGGATAAGCAGGTGTGTGGAAAAACAATGTTAAACACACTAGGCATGAGTAAAGCTGGCCATAGACTCAAAGATCCGCTCGTTTGGCAACATCGCCAAACGAGCGGATCTTTCCCCGATATGCCACTAACGGCATGGCTATATCGGGGGTAATTCGAGCGTTCGGCTGTATGGCCGAACGATTGAATTACGATGCGCCAAGGGGCTCCGACGGGTCGGTCAAAAATCCAACCTTCCCGATCGATATCGTGGCCAGATATCGATCGGGAAGACCCGTCGGAAGCACCCATACACGGGCAGATAAGCTGTCAAATCGGTCCAAACGACCGATATCGGCAGCTTTATCTGCCCGTGTATGGCCACCATTAGGCAGATTGTTGGACTAATGTCAAATGTATCCTAATAAGCACCCAATGTCTTCTGTAATTCAAGTGAATGTACACAGCTTCCTCAATGAAAGCAAGCATGGAGTGGGGGATGGGGGGTACATGGAATTGCTCAGCCAGCTGAAGCTTTATGTGCTCTATAGGTTTAAATGGGGGGGGGGGGTCAAGAGAGCCAACATCGTTCTGGCTGGAGAGGCCTTCTGCCTAGTGGATCAACCACAGAGCACAAAAGCTGGCACAGAAAACCCAGATTTAAACCTAATTATTTCTCAATTGCAGCTCATTTAAAAAATAAAATCATGAATTCAGTGTGAGGGTAATACTTTCTGTATAAGCACTTTCAATTTATTAGCCTATAAGTATAATTTTGCAATTTACATTTCACGTTACACTATCTCTGTAAATTTGCATTTGTAAAGACAGTCATTTAACTTGGAGTAGTCTATCTATAGACATCAAAATATTATTCCTCTAGTGGTTACAACTAGAGGGCAAGGCTGCTGCTGAAGCCAATGAAGGTCCCAGTAAATAAAGCAAAATTAAAGCAAGTGTTACAAGAAAGGCTATGAAGAGATAAGACTGGAATTTAGAAAAACTCAGCCCTTAACATGCTTTGAGCTCAAACACTCTGTCAACAGCCCAGGGCCATATGAAGTCTAAAGGCATATCCAGCACCAGAACAAAGTTGTTCTATACACACACAATCAAATGTTATTTACTATAAGGGGTATAACATGCCAGTTTAAAAACTGTATATCAGTTGCAGACATTTATCTACGCCAATACACAAGTTATTTTTATGAGAGAACATAATGTCAAACAATGTAAATAATTGTAGTTTTTAACTCCTGGTAAAACAAAATTCAATTTTTTGGCAGTTCATTCTTAATTTTAGTTACAAAAAACAAATGTGGCTTATTGCAGTGTTATTTTTACTAAGTTTCCTGGATATAAGAATTAGCTGACATTTTGAATAAAACTGGAAGTATAAAACAGTTTTCTCACTTCTTATTCCACATTCTCTGTTCTAATTTAAGAGGTGCAACAGCATAGTGAATCAGATGAAATTAAGGATATAAATAAGTAAAGAGGAATTGCCCATTTTTCAGCAAAGCTTTATCACTCTCAATTAAATCAAAACGCAAGAATCTTTAGCCAACAGTGCTTTAAATGCAAGTCTTTCAGATAAGAGAATAGGTTCGTAGCACGTCTTGGGAGGAACACATGTGGAGTTTATTTTTTAAAAAACTGGGCAAGTTTGCACCTGGCCAGTAAACCAGCGCAGCCAATCAGGGGTTTGCTTTCATTGCACAACTTGCATGTGGCTGAAGAAAAGCCAGTCACTGATTGGGAGAATACAGCATATCAGAGCAGTTTTTATACCCATGAATCTCCCCGAATCTGCCCGTGTGCCCTTACCCTTAAGCAGGACAATGATCCCAAATGCAAAGTAATAGAGTGGCTCAACAAGAATATCAGTGTCCTATAATTGTCCAGTCAAAGCTTTGATCTTAGTTAGCCCTGATTGAACTGCATATTGCAGCTAAAATTAAACAGACATGACATGAAAAACAATCAATATTACACACCACAAGACGTGGTTTGCGCACAAATATTGAGAGCCTAACAGTGTAGTATTTGGTTGAACCTCTAGGAACATGATCAAGTGTCACAAAAGTGTGCTCAGAAAAGCACTAAGCATTTACTAGGGACCCTATCCTGCCAATGGGGAAAGGCTGAGCCGGCAATGTAATCTGAAATATCAACTTGTTTTAATGCTGAAGATCTTCTCATTGACATGTAATGTTTGGTTTTTTTTTGTGATTTTATCTAGGGATGCACCGAATCCAGGATTCGGCCTTTTTCAGCAGGATTCGGATTCGGCCGAATCCTTCTGCCCGGCCGAACCAAATCCAAATCCTAATTTGCATATGTAAATTAGGGGTGGGGAGGGAAATCACGTGACTTTTTGTCACAAAACAAGGAAGTAAAAAATGTTTTCCCCTTCCCATTTATGCAAATTAGGATTCGGTTCGGTATTCGGCCGAATCTTTTGCAAAGGATTCGGGGGTTCGGCCGAATGCAAAAAAGTGGATTCGGTGCATCCCTAATTTTATCCCACTTTACAATCATATGAAGCCTCTCATGGGGAAAATAATACTTCTCTTCCGCATCTTTATTTGAAAACTCACATCTGCTGGAAGGATCTTCTGGTGCATAGCACAACAGAGAGTTGTATGGTTATCAGATCATTCCTACTTACTTATAAACAATCCTTATTAGTGAAGTCTTCTGTACAATTTATCAGCAGCTTTGTTGCTCCTCTGTGGACTCTCTATTTTATTATTAGTTGGGGCCATACCGGTTATTTGTAAAGGGGCCATACCAGTTATTTGTAAAGGTACAATACAATAGCATCCTGTTGCTTACTTGCATCTCATGTATAAGGGATATTTTACCCCAAGGTCCATCCCCAAGTATTTGCTCCTCAAATATTTGTACAAGAGCAGGGCCGGATTTACATAGCAGGTGCCCCTAGGCCTGCTGTCATTTGTCGCTCATGTCCCCTCCCCTTTATTCATGCATGTCTACAAATTTTCTTCATTGGGTCTGGAGCACTGGGGATTGGCATAGGAATTTTTTTTTTAAAAAAAAACTGTTGTATTTCCTGCACATCCCCAGTGTTTCTGAACCCATGTGGATGTGTTTGGGCAGCATGCTGCCCTCTAAAATCCTGCTGCCCTCGGCCTTGGTGGCCTTTTCACAAATACGGCCTAAATAAGGGTACTGGCGCATACTGAGATTTATCGCCCAGATAAATCTTCGCTACCTCGGGAGACCAATCTCCTTCAAATGCTTTCCAACCCGCAACAATGTAAAACACCATAGGGGAACACATGCGGGACACTTCGTTTTTTTTTTTAAAGTAGGCCAAAGATGCCTCACAAGGAAATTCCGAGCAACTTTGGAAACACAAAGCACCAGATAAGAGAAGAAAAGTAACTCCCTAAAAATGTCAGGCACCCCCTAATGATATTAAACACTTACCTGATACCCCAGGCCAATGCTCCTGTTAGCATAGCCGAACTGAACCAGTCTGGGGGTTTTCTTAGCAATCAGCACGGAGCAATAATCTTTTTCCCTCATCTTCCTTTCTTCAATGCTTCAGAACAACACATAGCAGTAGAGTATGACTCACTGTGCATGCACACCTGCGTTTTCTGCTAACAGGAGCACCAACTCAGAGTAGGTGATTTATACTTCCTTCTCCTTTAAATTTGCATTGTCAGTGGGGGTCATTTATCAACACTGGAGAAATTTGCCCATGGGCAGTAACCCATGGCAACCAGATTGCTGCATTCATTGTTCTACTTGCAGCTGGCTTTACAACATTGTTTGAGCTGACCCATGTGTATATTTACAGTCGGTCTCTAAACCTAGATTGTACACATCTAAAACATAACTCCTTGAATATAGTGCCCAGGCTATATCCAAACACTGTTTCATGAAATTTTATGAATTTTTATCCACCTAAGAAATAATTCCAAATCCCTGATCTGTTGTATTAGTTGAGCAAAATAAACTGTGTTTACATATAAACTGTTGCATATAATCTTGTTTATTCCAGTCTTAAAATACTATCACAGCAAACAGGCAGACCCCATGTCACAGACACTGTTATTAAGGCAAGATTAACATCATCCAGGTGCCGGAAATGGGTTGATACGCAGGCAAAGGCCACAAAATTAAAAGTACAGTAGAACCCCCATATTACATCCCCTGATTTTAAGTTTTCCCTCATTTTTCATTGTTGTTTTATCGGCCCCTCCTATATATATTATACATTTCCCTGATTTTACACCATTTTTTTCTGGTCCCCTGACAAAAGTAAAATTAGCGTTCTACTGTAGTAAGGAGAGAGAGGATATGTGGGAAGTGCAGAATGGAAAACAAAAATGATTGCTATGCCTGAGGAATAGATATGGGAAAAGCAATATATGATGCACAGCTGATATATAATAGGTTTCATAACAGGTATGGATATTTTAATTGGAAAAAAAGAATTCGGGTTTTATATTTAAATTGAAAACATTCATTGTACGGCTATTTATGTATGGGTGACAGGTCCCCTTTAAGCCCATGTTAAAAGTTAAAATTAGATAAACATTTAGGAACAAATATATGGCATAAACAAGTATAATAAATTATCCCTGCAGAGGAGCTTAGCCATGCCAGGGCATCACACTGACTTCACAATTTGCATTCACGTGTAATCCTTGTTTCGTAATGTGATAATTAGGCTTTTTTAGACCTTTGGAATTATTTTTGATGCAAAGCTATAAATATAGCAAGGAGACAAAGCTTCTGACACATTCTTTTGTGATGTGTGTGTGCATGTCACCGATTCTCTCACACCTTCAGCTGAATTCCTGAGCTGATCACTGGAGCACGCAAAGCAGGGTGGAGAAACTATAGCTATCATATAGACAACATGCACATGTGATTTTGAAAAATGATATTCATGTGCATCTTAAGTTTTTAACAAATAATGGCAAAATTGATCAAGAGATTTTTTAAAACTAGGGAGGCACCGAATCCAGGATTCGGTTCAAGATACGGCCTCTCAGCAGGATTCGGCTTCGGCCTGGTCGAAACTTATCCTAATTTGCATGTGGAAGTTAGGGGCAGGAAGGGACATCACATAACTTTTTTCAAAAAAACAAAGAAGTAAAAAATGTTTTTTCCACTTTTTCACTTCCCTCCTTAATTTGCATACGCGGACTTGGACTTGGTTCAGTATTCGGCCGAATCTTTCATGAAGGATTCAGGTATTCGCCTGAATCCCAAAAAGTGGATTCAGTCCAAAAACAAGCCTTTGGAATCCAACAGCATTGGAGGCAAATTTACTAAAGAGCGAAGTGACCAACGCGGGCGAAAATTCACAAGCGTGATGCCATTTCGGTACTTCGCCGATTTACTAACGGGCGCAGGCGTAACTTTGCTAGACTCTAGCAGTACTTCGTTCCGCAACGCCTGGCGAATTTGCACTCTGGCGAATGGACGTAATTATGCAAATTCACTAAGATGAGGATTTTACTGAACGTTACCTCTTGCGCAGACTTGCCTTCACCACCTCAGACCAGGCGAAGTGCTGATAAACTTTTTTTTAGGAAGATAGGACTTCCTAAAAAAATAGTTGAAAGTGTTTCTAAGGGCCAAAAAACACTAGCGTATTTTCCTTTTTTCAGGGTGATAGGCTGAAAAAGAGTGTTCATTTTTTTTGGGGTAACTGGCCTCCCCCCACATAAACTACACACTGGGCCCATGTCTAGGGCAATATAACAGCTTTATTTTATTTTATCAAGGTTTCCAGGGCTTGTGTAGTTTAATGTATTTGCTGCAACATATATGTCCATTAAACTTTAACTTCCCGCTGTATGCAAATTAGGCAACGCTAGCGCAACTTCGCTTCGCGCAGTAATGCTAGATCAACTTCGCGTTCGGTACCCTGGACGCAACTTCGGATTTCAGTGAATTGGCGTTGTCCTGGCAATCTACGCCTGCCGAAGTGTTGCGCTGTGAGCGAATCCATCGCTGGCGAATTTTCGGAGGTTAGTGAATTTGCCCCTTTGTGTTAAAGCTTCCCAGGATGCTTAGACTGTACACCCGCAGTAAGCTGAAGGCACCCCTTTAGCACATTCCTACCATCAAACTGGTGTTTATCACTGCACTTTTCTATTACATAAAGAACATACAAATATTATGATGCTTATTATATAAAAGGTTCTAGTGTTGCTTCCTATTCATCTGAAATGTTTTTTACAAGTACATTAGAGGACATTATAGACAAATAGCAGGGGACCTTTTTACCCATAAAGTGGATCACCGTACCAGAGGCCACCCCTTAAGACTAGAAGAAAAGAACTTTCATTTGAAGCAACGTAGGGGGTTCTTCACAGTCAGGACTAGGGATGGGCGAATTTGACCCGTTTCGTTTCGCCAAAAATTCGCCGCCTGCGAAATGTCACCGACGCCCATTAAAGTCTATGGCCGTCAAAAAAAATTTGTTGCACGACGAAATTTTTTTGACGCGCGTCTTTTTATTTTGACGCACAATGCCATACAAGTCTATGGGCGTCATTTTTTGGCAAAACAAGGCGAAAAAATTCGCCCATCCCTAGTCAGGACAGTGAGGTTGTGGAATGCACTGCCGGGTGATGTTGTGATGGCTGATTCAGTTAATGCCTTTAAGAATAGCTTGGATGATTTCTTGGACAGACATAATATCAAAGGCTATTGTGATACTAAACTCTATAGTTATTATGGATATGGGTTTATATAATTTATGTGGAAGTAGGGAGGGGTGTGTGTATGGATGCTGGGTTTTCATTTGGAGGGGTTGAACTTGATGGACTTTTTTCAACCCAATTTAACTATGTAACTGTAAATTTAACTATGTAACTATGTTTTACGTACTATTTCCATATTAGATCTTCAACACGACACCCCACCAATCAGTTCAAAAAATATACACATGGTGCCACAATTTTAGCACAAATTTCTTTAACACAAGACAAATGGTTCACACACAAAAACTAAATATTTTTTTTCTTTTTGTGGCAATAATTAACTGGAGTCCAAGATACATTTGCTAATGTGGACCTGCTGTTTGCTTCAATATATTACCCAACAACCAAAGTAAAGATGTATCTCAATAATTAAAATATAATGTACTGTTTCCCTGCACTGGTACAACTGGTGTGTTTGCTTCAGAAAGACTACTATAGTTTATATAAACAAGCTGCTGTGTAGCTATGGGGGCACAGCAGCTCCCATAGTAGATAAAAGATAAAACACCATTGTATTGGACAGGGTTTATTTGTAATGCGCTATGTAACCTGTAACTTTTCTAGAACATATTAATACACTAACCCTCATATGTAATAAAATGCAGATGTAGTAAACCATAGCATCCAATAAGAAGTTTGGTTTTTAAAAGGTGACCAGTAAATGTTACCATCTGTATCAAATGTTATATAGGAATAGGACCTTAAATTACATACCCCCCCAAAGGGTCCTAAATCCTCAGAGTAATGGGTTTCCCTACTGCCCTATTCATTACACTGGCAAAGGATTTATTATCCGGAATGCTTGGGACCTGGGGTTTTCTGGAAAAGGGATCTTTCTGTAACTTGGATCTCCATAGCCTAAAGCTGGCCATAGATACAAAGATAAAGTCGTACGAACATTCGTTTCGTAACAATTTTCAGACTTTGTGTGGGATCGTCCCGACATTTTTCGTACCATGCGAATGGGTCATTTAGTCGATCGGACAGGTTAAAAGATTTCTGCCAGCTAACAATAATATATATCTAAAATAGTTTTTTTTAACTACTTTATTTAATCTGAATGGTTAGTTGTAGGTCAGGATATTACACGTCGGACATAGGGATAAATCTGCATTTCTATGGGCAGCTTTAGTCTTCTAAAAATCATTTAAACATGATATGATATTGGCTCTTATGCCACCAATATGGATTCATGCAGCTTAGTTTTCATCACATATTGTAAAGAAAAAGCATCATTTAAAAAAATTGTTTTGAAAAAATAAAATTATTTGCTGAAATGAACTCTTTAAAGAGATGGCTTCTTGTAATTTGGAGCTGTCTGGATAAAGGGTGTCCAGATAAGCGATACCTGTACTATATTGTTAAAAATATATTCTGATTCAAAGAGTATAAAATGTATTTTTTTGTGCTTTATAATACAATAACTAGGCAAGTGCAGCAAGAACCTGATAAAGGCAAGACTTACAAAACAAATCACACACGATCTTAACACACCTACACAGTCATACACCCTTGACCTTCAACCTAAGATAAATGATTGCCTTAATGCAGCAAGAATAAAGGAGGAATGGTTGCATTTCACTGTATCTCAATGGCTAAAAGCCAGAATGACATTCTTGCAGGATCAGACATTCCTAGCAGCTCCACCTGTACTCCCAGCAATTTTTAAGAGCCAGGCATCCAGCCAGTCATTTCCGTTTCCCTAGCATTATTCAACAGGCCTGCCAGGAGCAACCCAGTAATCCACCTGAGTAAGGCAGGTTTGTCAAGAATATACATTACTTATAATATTATTAGACAGGTTGGTTAAGCAACACAATACTATTTTTAAAGTTAAAGGAGAACTTAATAAGCATTTAATATTAGTTTTATCTCATGAGAAAAATCTGATTTTAGCTCTTGTAGAGCCACAGATTGCCAAGAAGGGGATACTGAAAATGAACAACTTATTCCAGAACTGGTACAACATTTATTTAATAATATTTATTAAGTTCCTTATTTTCATGAGAAATAGTTCAACTAAATTGCCATTACATCAATAGTTCCCCTTTAATAATCAGTGGCGGATACTCATTAACAGGGCACAGTGAAAAACTGGTAAAAGTCCTCACAAAATTAAAAGGGAAGGCTTTAATAACTAGAACTTCAATTCCCAAAGTGTATTGTTCACATTGGGCTAATGTAAAAAAAAAAAAAAAAAAGGAAAAGGTTTGGGACCTGTTCTCTGGAAACCTGTTATCCAGAAAGCTCTGAATTACGGAAAGACCGTCTCCCATGGACTCTATTATAATCAAATAATCCAGATTTTTAAAAACGATTTCCTTTTTCTCTATGGTAATAAAACAGGAACTTGTACTTGATCCTAACTAAGATATAATTTAATCCTTACTGGAATCAAACCCAGACTATTGGGTTTATATAATGTTTATATGATTTACTAGTAGACTTAAGGTATGAAGATCCAAATTATGGAAAGACCCATTATCCAGAAAACCCCTGGTCCCGAGCATCCTGGATAACAGGTCCCATACATGTATAACACAATCTGAACTGTAAAACAAATTAAATAAATACATTTCACAGACCATAGCATATTTATATACAAATTTATACTTCACATGTTTTTTTTATTTTCAAGCAATTCACAAACACACACTAACTAGTCTGCAAGAAAGAAATAAGCAACTAATAAAGCAGTAATTAGGTCTATAAAAAGCCAAAAATGAACTGTAATGTTTCCATTTTTAAAATGAAACATGCATCTGTCAACTGTTCTTATTAAGGAATGAATTAAAAAAAAGCATTTGTGTACAAGGACAGCTGTATGTCTGATACAATGAGACACTGGGGCTTTTATACTCTTGCTTCGGGGTCTACAGAAAGTCAAAAGGACTCAATGGAAATGAATTACAGGTTTATTAAAAACAATAAAATAACATTTCTTGTTTCCTGACTGCAAAGTATTTTAGATGATGGGGAGAAAAAAAAAATACATTTCCACATACTGTAGTCTATGGTTAGCAAGGAATTTCAATTTACATATACTTAAAAAGGGCTACTAAAGTTATAGAATCAGACAACAAAAAGAAAAACTGCTAGAACCATGTAAAAGCATAGAAGCCCTTTTTCCACATGTACGGTAGGTTCTTATCCACATGAGGTCTTGTTCCAGCACCCTGGCAAAGCCCATTACATCTGCATGTCGAAAGCATGCTAATAAGACTTTCTAAGCGCTTTTTGTACTTCTTTTGTTTTCATGATATTAGCCGCATTAAACACGGCTAATACAAGGATGTTCAACACCAACTCGGCCAGGGTTGCACTGGCCAGTGCCAATGTCAGAAAAAGTAAAGATCTTTTTTAAAATGAATGCAAATTGCAAACATATAGGGGCACATTTACTTAGCTCGGGTGAAGGAATAGAATAAAAAAAAACATTGTAATTCAAATGATTTTTTTGGCTACTTCAAATCGAACGATTCAAACTAAAAATCGTTCATCTATTCGACCATTCGATAGTCGAAGTACTGTCTCTTTAAAAAAAAAAAAAAAAAACTTTGACCCCCTACTTCGCTACCTAAAACCTACCGAGGTGCAATGTTAGCATATGGGGAAGGTCCCCATAGGCTTCCTAACAATTTTCTGATCGAAGGAAAATCGTTTGATCGATGGATTAAAATCCTTCGATCGTAGGAAATGCGGTAAATCCTTCGGTTAATTAACCCTCGACATTCGACCGAAGTAAAATCCTTCGACTTCGAATATCGAAGGTTAATTAGCCCTCGATATTTGACCCTAAGTAAATGTGCCCCATAGTGTACAATGTTACATTAATTTGGGGTGAGGGTACTAGAATCCCTTCAAGACGTTTGTACTTTCAAGAGAGAAGCAGCACTGGGGGGGGGGGTAGGTTAATACTGGCACAATGGCAATCAGCTGAAAAACATGATATTTTTCATAAACCAAAAGTCGATCAGCTATACCTCAGTGAGAAGCTATTTTATTATGGTATAGCAAACAAGCACGGCCAGAAAGTAGCTGCCAATGCAACTAGAATTTTAGAATGTATAGCCCACATATATGGAATTATATAGAAATCCCCCTCAAAACTCTATGTGACAAAAAATGTTTTTTGTGCCACTTAGGTTGGGTCTTCCTGAAGAATTAAAGAGCAACTGCTGTAAGACATAAGGTCACTGTATTGCTTCTCGGTCCTCCCTCCTCTATGCACCTGCTTAAAGGAGTTGTTCACCTTTAAATGATCTTTTCCTATGACGTAGAGAGTGACAATCTCAGGCAATTGGCAGTTGGTTTTCATTATTTGTAGTTTTTCAGTTAGATTTTTATTCGGCAGCTTTCCAGTTTGCAATTTTAGCAATCTGGTTGCTAGGGGCCAAATGACACTAGCAACACTGCATTGATTTGAATAAGAGACTGGAATATGAATAGGAGAGGCCTGAATAGAAAGATGAGTAACAAAAAGTAACAATTACAATACATTTGTGGCCTTACAGAGCATTTGTTTTTCGATGAGGTCAGTGACCCCCATTTGAAAGCTGGAAAGAATCAGAAGAAGAAGGGAAATCATTCGAAAACTATAAATAACTATAAATAATGAAGACCAATTGGAAAGCTGCTTAGAACTGGCCATTCTATAACATACTAAAAGTTAATTTGAAGGTGAACCATCCCTTTAAGTTACTCTTCCCCCTACATTGATTTTCTGGTTTCGAGTTTTTTTTGTTTTTTTTTAAAACTCAAAATTTTTGAGATTTATTATACCCCAAAGCTGGAAATAGCTCGAATCCAAAAGTATAACATTTAAAACCTGTCAAGGTCATTTAGAAGTCAATGGCAGAGGTCCCTGGAATCATTTGAAGATGTTAATATTGTTAATAGCCTTCATGATGTTCGAGTTTTTTTCCTGTGGGTTTACCTTGAAAATCAATCAATTTGAGCGATTCCAGGTTTTTTTTATCGACAAAAACTAAATTTTTTCAGGTATATTAACTCAAATTCACTGATTTGAGTTTTTTCTTAAATTAGAAACCATTCAAGTTGTGAGTTCATTCCAGGTCTAAAAAAAGCTCACAAAGCTCTAAAATTCGACAGGTTGACAAGATAACCCCCCAAAAGAAGTTGCATAATAAAAATATTTTGTCAATTAAATATGAAACCAACTTTTTTGAATTAAAACATGCATGCCTGTTATATAGGTATTCACAAATTTCGGCTGTCAATCATATATTGCCTGCCACACCTCTATGCCTCAGGCTTCTCTGTGCCCCCCCCCAATACATCCCCTCCTTTCTCTTATACTGTAACCAGTGCATGGAAATGGGCATCAGGTCCCCCATTCTGGAGCATAAACAAGATTTTGGCATTAAAGGGCAAGTAACCCCCCACAATAAAAATCTGCCTAATTCTAAGCAACTTTCCAAATTACATTTATTAAATGTAAATTTAAAAAGAGCTTTTAAAGTTATTTGTAAAAACAATTGCTAGTAATTCTTGGTTGTTACTTTTTAAACAGTGTTGCAAAAGTCTTGTCTAAAGACTTGCTTTTCATTGTATCAACAGTCTGAGCCACCAGGGCAGAGAATAAGAAGGCACAAATACTGCTTTAAAAGCAATACATATTCAATTAGCTTAAAAACCATTGCAATACTGTAATGAAAGTATTTTGCAAAGTTGCGAAGAATTAGGTTTTCTTTTATTAGGCAAACAATTATTTTTTGTGGTAACTTTCCCTTTAAAGCTTGCTTTAATAAGTTTTTTTCAAAATTAAGCCTGCCTGCTTGCAGTTTGTGTAATTCCAAGACTGATGGAAACAAGATTTAAATAATTTGTATAGTGTAAGTAAAGTTTATTTTGCTTGACTAAAACAATAGAAAATAATTTGGAATTATTTCTTACATTGACAAGTCTCCTTTAAAATACTAACCAGAGACATATTTTGAGACTGGTCTGCTTGTAAACAGTCAAATACAATAAGTCTGCACCTCCTGCAGTCAAATCACGTATTGCTTTAGGTTGTGCACTAACTGTCAGCAAACAATGATCTATAGTGTAAATGCTTAACCCTTGTGATTAACACAGTATTGTATTTCAAAGTAAAATGCATGTGGTTATAGCCTTTGAGTACATAAAGAATAAGTTGCTTTAACACATTTCCCCCCATTTGAAATTTTCCCAGATTTCAATCCTGGTACTTTGAAAAAATGTAAAATTGGGGTCCCTGTTTCAGGCACCTGACCCAAAGGTTCAGAATTCCTGCCTAAAAACAAATTATGCCGATGTTTGGTGGGTCAGTTACAAAATTAACTGTTTGGTTACTCACCCTTTGTAGTGTGCCTTAATTTTGATGTCCTTTGATAAATCCATTTTTGACCCCATTTTGCTTGGCATGATATTCAGCTACTTCCGTGTAAATTTCTTTAAGGCATACAGCACATCAGTGACCATTCAAGACAGCTCTCCTGTTATAGCAACACTTGTTTTGACAGACACCGCACTCTTTACCTGTGAAAAGGACAAATAATGCATCAAAATAAGCATTCAAATACTCTGAATGACAGAAAAGGCCAGCATTATACAATTCAGTACAGTATCTGATCAAAGCATTATATATATATATATATATATATATATATATATATATATATATATATATATATATATATATATATATATCTATCTCAACTGCAAACATTTGTGGTACATAAGCTGATATCACACAATGCAAGTTAATCTATCTGGGGAACCTTGGGATTCGCTGTTCCATAACCATCTAGGTTGTGTCCTCTGATCGCTTATTATTGCTTAAGAATCCAAATCATTTATCCTGTGCGGATACCGTGAATCACACATTAATGTGCAGCCAGCCTTGTGCTGAAAAAAGAACCATGTAAACCAACAACAAAAGCACAGACAGCATCCTGCATGACAAACCTGTATGAATAAAATCCAGCAGAATGGATGAACTACCTGCACATTAGATCTATGGGCTTGACACCAGTTAATTAAATAAGAGACGCACATTCTTTGCAGGTTTGTCAGGACTGAGAGGAGAAGAAAACAAACCGACACAGATATCTGATAGGTTGTGCTTGTGAAAGGGTAGCTACAACGTTGAAATAGAGAATCAATACGTCAAAGTGCAGTGAATAGTGCTGAGAATTTTCTCCACATATAAGCAGCTGCATTGCTGGATACTCACAATTCCAGTGTATCCAACATACATAATGTACATCTATATCAATAAAGAGAGATGGAGACACTGCAGATAAGGGGTCCTTACAACTCCCATAGTCCTCTAATATTAAGAGCTGGTGCAGCAATGCAAGAAACAGTACAAGTAGGCAGGCGTCTCACTTATTTCCAGAATACTTGTATTAATGGTGGAGAAAACTTTAAAATGCAGCAGTAAAGCGAGCACCCCATGCGCCACCAGCTTGTAGTTTATCAGCAGTTAAACCAAAAAAAAAAGTAATTAAAATTCTTTACTATATAATCCATTTATCTATGGATTATATGAACAAAACCTTTGAAAAAATGCCCTGAAAAGAATTCAATGTCAGTACCTTTCTTGGAAAACATCACAGTAATAAAACAACAATGATCGCTTCCTGTTAGGGTAAGGCCAGACGAGGAGATCCGGGGAGGTTTTGTCGCCTGGCGACTTATCACCACGTCTTTTGCGCGACTATCTCCCCGAACTGCCTCAGCGTTTTTTCCCCATAGGCTACAGCGCAAAATCGCCTGCGCTAATGCACACGCGGTGATGCGTTTTCAATAGTCGCCCTTACTGTTTGCTGAGAAATGGATTTCAGTGCAGAATTCTGCTGGAGCAGCACTATTAACTGATGCATTTTGGGGGAAAAAATTCCCATTACAGTATCCCTTTAAGGGGGAACTACCCCTTTAAAGAATATTCAGTTCAAATAAATTCCTTATCACAAGATAAGACAAAAAAATGCTTCCTCTTTGCCAGCCAAGGAGTGTTCTAGTACTGGGTGTTAACCGCAGAAAATAAATAGTCGTCAAACAATTATGAAGAACCGATTTGATTCTTCCACCACACACACACACCTGACATGCCTCCTATGCTGACACATAAGCTCACAATTAAAAAATACTTTGGAATGACAGTTATCATTATGTGCCAGGCTCAAAAACATGCATGCATGGCTCATTGGAAAACTATTCATAGATGTAAAAAGAACACTTAGATACCCGTCATATGCAATGCATTCATCTGCATAGCATTATTAATAATACATCCGGAGCTCAAAGGGATTATTACAATTTATGCATAATTTGCAAATCGCCTTACGTTGTTTATAATGTTTGAATTTTTTTGAGCTATAAATACTTGGAAATTCGACCATCGAATTGAAATACTTCGAACTTTTTTCATCGAATTTGGATATTCTGCGTTCGAAGTAAAACCGTTCGGTTGAATGATTAAATCCATTGATCCGAACGATTTTATCGTACGATCGACCGATTTTACATAGAAAAATGCTGTAGAAGGTCCCCATAGGCTAACATAGCACTTCGGCAGGTTTAATTTGGCGAAGCATTGAAGTCGAAGTTTTTCTAAAGAAACAGTACTTTGATTATCGAATGGTCGAATCGAGTTCAAAGTAAATTCGAAGTCGTAGTATCCTATTCAATGGTCGAAGTATCCAAAAAAATTACTTTGGATTTCTAATTTTTTTTACTTCTAAAATTCCCTCCGATTCACTTCGACCCTTGATAAATCTGCCCCTTAGACATGAAAAGGCAACCTGCCAATTGGCTAATAAGTGATGAGGAAGGGAACAGAGGCATCGTACATGAGTAGCTAGGCAATCTGTAGCCTGTTATTAATCAGTACCCCAACCAGTTACACCGCATTCACATTCAACAACAACAGTGACTTCTGCATATCTGATTTACTGTGAACAAGTGCTTCAGACATCATAATAAGCCAATGTGAACTGCTTTTGGGGTGAAAATCACAAAATCCTTGAGGCATATGTGGACTTATTATTCATTCTCCGTCTCACAATAGTGGTCACTTATAATTTTGCAGAGACCGGGCACACAGCAGCGCCCCTGAGGGCAACATCTCAGTAACCATTGTAGAACCTGATCTACCCTCTTTACCAGGTTAAATCATCAGCAGAGGAAGCCAGCGCTGGAGCTGAACTACAACTCCCAACGTCCTTTGCTGCTTTTCTCCTTTTTTTGAAAGAGCAGTAAGAAAGGCCAGCAGAACATTATATCAGGTTAAAGCAGAAAAAGGAGTTAAAAGGGGAGTCATTTGGAGGATATTTGTCAAAGTATGAGATTAGAGCTCATCACAGACAAAATTCCCCACTTTCTGTTCAATTCTATGGGATTTTTAGTCTAACTTTCACCCACTGATAACTACACTTTAAAAAAAAATCCAATAGGAAAGAAAAGAAAGTGGTTAAAGTTGTGTCTGTGCTGCTGATATAGGAAGGCAACGTGCTGCCCCCCAGCTACTTCTATATATGTACAACTCTCAGCAACAAGAGCTCACACAGTTCTATTACTTCAGCACTAGCCGGGGATCACCTGATCTACACAAGTCCAGGAGTCAGCTGACCCCTTACCTGCTGCTGCGCGAACTAATGAGACTTACTTTGTGCTCGGCTCCTGCGCTGAAGCCGATCACCTACTCCCGGCCGTAACGCCAGTCTATATCCCCACAGAGGCCGAACATTACCGTGCGAGTAAAAGGAGGTGGCGTAACTGAGCGGCGGATACGAGAGGGTTCATAGATACCAGAGCGTCTAACCCTGTCACAGTCAGAGCTAAAAGTCCCAGCATCCCCGTGACACCTGCGCACACTGACCCGCCTTCTTCCCGGGCTACAACCAGTCGCCTGTCAGCGGAAAGTAAAAACTCCCCGGGTCCAACTGAAGAGTGTCACTGTGTGACGTATGCATGGAAGCCGCTTACCCTCCGCCTCTTTCTTTCGACGTCACGGACACCTGAAGCGCTGTGCGGGTTTAGCAGCTGGTCTTGTCTTCTAATCTCTCACTATCCAAGAAAAGAGTTGTGCCTGCAGCCCCATAGGCACGGAGCAGAGCAAGGGCAGCAGCTGATGATGTCACGGAGGAGGCGGGCCCTTCATTGGCTCCCTCCCTACTACAACTGCCGGTAGATCCCGGGCTAAACTGAAGCCCAGAGCAGCTGCTCCCTCCCTTCACTCATTAACCCCTGCTCCTTCCACAGGCTCCACAGCAGCTCCCTCTCCTCTCCCTCCCTCTCACAGTGTTCAGGCAGAACTTGTGGCCCTGCAGCTGACACCAAGGAGATTACACCTGCAGCCAGTCATATTGCTGGAAAGGGGAGGAGGAAGCCTGTAAGCCTGTAATTGACTAATAGGATGGATTGTAGGGAGCTGTCACTGCTCTGAAGGAATGTGTTTGCTTCTTGCTGTGTCATACAGTGCAGGGCTGATTGTGGAATTCACTTGTTAATAACAATAATAATGCATTACGTGAGCATGTATAGTAGGGATGCACCGAATCCACTTTTTTGGATTCGGCCGAACCCGCGACTCCTTCTTGAAAGATTCGGCCGAATACCGAATCCTAATTTGCATATGCAAATTAGGGATGGGAAGGGGAAAACATTTTTTACTTCCTTGTTTTTGACAAAAAGTTATGTGATTTCCCTCCCCGCTCCTTCGGTTCGGCCAGGCAGAAGGATTCGGCCAAATCCAAATCCTGCGGAAAAAGGCCGAATCCTGGATTCGGTGCATCCCTAATGTACAGTAGGGAACACTAGTATGAAAGTATGTGTGTGACCATTAGTAATATAATAATGGAACGGAAGCCACAGACATGCCAGTTGTTATGTACAGCAAAACTCTTGTCAATTCTAATGATTCCAATTGATTTCTGAATCCGCTAAATAGTCATGTAATCATTTTTAAAGTTGCATAGCGCCCAACATTTTGGAAATAAAAAGAGGGGGTAAAAAAGTGTTTTACGTTTTTACCACGCCCATTTTGTGGCCACACCCCCTAATTACCATGTTAATTTTACAAAATTTTTTATGAATGTTTCAACATATTTTTGTGGTTTCTTTCAGTTATTAGTTTTGCTAATGAAGATGAATTGCCCTTTAAAGGAGAATTCAACTGTTAACTAAAAAAAACCCTACCCCCCTATTCTACCTAGACCCCCCTCCCTCCTTCCCCCCAGCCTAGCTGCCCCCGCGGGAATTGCCCCAAACTTTTTACTTACCCCTTTGTGCAGATTCAGGTATCACAGTTTACGGCAGCCATCTTCCGGTTCTTTGGTAATCTGAGACTAAGACCGGTAAAGCGGCCCATGCCTAGTTAGAGCAATTTCCCGGTTTGCGACAACTGCGCATGAGCAGAAATGGACAGAAATTGCCGAAGCACCGGAAGAAGACACAAAGACCCAGAAGATGGCTGCCATGAACTGCGATCCCTGAATCTGCACCGATGGGTAAGTAAAAAGTTAGGGCCATTTCCCCGGGGAAGCAGCTAGGCTGGGGGGGGGGGTCTAGGTAGGGTAGGGTTTTTTAGTTAACGGTTAAATTCTCCTTTAAGCTCTGAGTCTTAAGTTTTCCCAAGAGTCCTATTTATCTAAATTGTTCCAATTGCTTATTTCAAAATTGTTACACAAATATCTTAGTTGCACCTGGTGGCTGTTCTGGCTCTGGGCCAATTAAGTTAGAAACATTGTATCTTTTTTTTGGTTGTTCAGTGCAGAGAAAGTCGGGACATTTCAGTACAAATGCAGGACTGCGGGTTGAGCTGTCGAAAACGGGACAATTGGGAGGTATGCAGTTGGCCACTGGCACTAATAATAATGGTTATAATATGGTTCCAGATACCATGTAAAATCACTCAAAACACTGGTGGGTTTGAAAGACTTCACAAAGGTCCAAACTGACCACTCGGGAACATTAGAGGAATTATACAATAGGGGGATTTTCATGATCCTATTTCCTTTGGCATGTGGGCTGGTAGTCTAACGCAGTTATTATAAAGATAGAGCAGTCAGTTCTGTATGTATTATCTAAGTCATATCCTACAAGCCAATGTCCCACATACGTCATTTCTTTATTGTGTAAATTCTCTAGCCCCTACAACTATATGGGGAAAGTGTAAACGGTAAAACTTGAATTTTTAGAAGGAAAAAAAAATTCAAATTTTTAGAGATTTATTATACCCCAAAACTGCTATATATCTGAATCCGAAATTACTCGATCTCAAACTTGTCGAGGTCATGTAGAAGTCAATGGCAGATGTCTCTGAAGATGTTTCTTGACATCGTGATCTGTGCTGGTTTTCGGCTGATAATTGGATAAATATAAGTTGTTACGGTGACAATTCGAGTTGAGTATTCGGAGAGTCAATTCTAAAAAGTTGGACATGGACAATTCGAATTGACACACAAATTTGTCACAACGTTTTTGAGTCTTGATGTTTTTGAGTTGTCGTTTTCAAGAAGAATTATTGATAAATGAGTTAAATTCGGGGATGGGAGTTAGATCAACTTTGTTTTAATAAAAAAAAAAAAATGAGATAAGTTAGTGTTCTAGTAAATACCCCCTAAAGATATGAAGATCCAACTTACGGAAAGATCCATTATCCAGAAAACCCCAGGTCCCGAGCATTCTGGGTAACAGGTTCCATACCTGTACTGATTTCAATAGTGTGTATTTTCCATTTATAGTTTAAAAAAGTGTCTTTTTATAACCATATTTCTGTGTGAGCCCTGTTTTATTGGAATTCTTTTACAGAGTTCTAAAATATTTTTGTTCGTATTTTTTGGCCATGGGAGCTCCCACTGTATTCACAGTGTTGTCAGAAAATTGTGATTATTGATTAGTTCATGTGCCAGAGTTTGGGATATTGAACACATTTCTATGTGCATAAGCCATGCCTGCAACTACATCTTGAACATCTTTGTACTTTATTCAACAAAGTTGCTCGTTTCACAATCATTTATTATATGAACATATTTGTATGTACACAGTAACGTAACTAGAGGGGGGTGGGCCCTGGCGCAGGACGCGTAGCCGGGCCCCCGGGGCTCCGTACACCCGGACCGGCATGGGATTCATTGTGCGCAAGCTGCCGGGGGGGGCCCTGAGGGGGTGCGGGCCCTGGCCCAATCGCACCCCCTGCTCCCCTGGTAGTTACAATGTAATTTCTCCTACCGCACACCTGTAGTTCACCAATCCTGCAACTGGTGGTGCATTTCTTCCGTTGACCCGGCCGGGCCCCTTAGCAACAAATGTGTATAGAAAACAGATCCACACACACACTGGTTAATGCAGTCGGGGAGTGTCCCCTTTTATTAAGCCACCAAACATTCAAAGTTTCGGGGGGGGGGGAACGTTGAATATTTGGTGGCTGAATAAAAGGGGACACTCCCCGACTGCATTAACCAGTGTGTGTGCGGATCCGTTTTCTATACACATTCCCCCGGTACTTACGCCACTGGATGTACATCTGTCAGAATAAACATATGAGGTCCCAAAGGGGTGTTTGAGCTGCAGACACATCACTATCATGGGTCCATCTGCACTGGAATATTAATAAGAGAGGCCTGAATAGAAAGATGAGTAACAGAAAGTA
Organism: Xenopus petersii; assembly: GCA_038501925.1. Taxonomy (NCBI): domain Eukaryota; kingdom Metazoa; phylum Chordata; class Amphibia; order Anura; family Pipidae; genus Xenopus; species Xenopus petersii. The sequence goes on along the minus strand of CM076684.1, from coordinate 44,528,098 downwards.
GCAATAACAATAAATGTGTTGCTTTGCAGAGCATTTGTTTTTTTAGATTAGTGACCCCCATTTGAATGCTGGAAACAGTCAGAAGAAGAAAACAAATAATTCAAAAACTATAAAAGATAAATAATGGAGACCACTTGAAAAGTTGAAACTATAACATACTGAAAGTTGACTTAGAGATAAACACCCCTTTAATGGTAAAAAAAATCTACTCTTTGATGTCATGGTAGCATGGAATTCAATTCTCAATTAATAATCAAGTTTAATAGACTGAAACACCAAAGGTGCATCCATTAAAAGCACACCACTGATTGGTGCAGAGAAATTGAGAGAATTATCAAGGATGCTCAGGTTATCCTTTACAAGAGTTATTTACACATTAATTTGTAATTGAACTTGTCTTAATAGTCCTGGTTATTTATAAAAAATCAACACAAAAGGTAGGTCTTTGTATTTAACATGGGGAAATATTTAGTAATTTCTAATTGTTTATTGTTTTATTATTCTGGGAATGAGGCCACTTCATGAAAAGAATGTGTTCAAAGTACGGTTTACTTGACATCAGTTAACCTTTCTTATCTCAGTGTTTATGGTAGTGGTTTTCAAGACAGTTCAAGGAGGTATGCAATTTCTGGTTTTCTGCAAATTTTGTCTAGTTCCATTTTTTTTTTTTGCACAAAAATAATTCCATCTGCTTATGTCCTTTGATGCATTCTTTAGGTGTAATAATTCTAATAAAAGCTCGTCTGTGCTTTTCCATTTCTCTCCCATTTTCCTCTTCATTTAGTCAATCTTTCACTCTTAGACATTCGCACAAGCAGTAAGGAAAGTGCTGAGCATATAGAACTGACACTGAGCGTTTCCATCCAAGAATTGAGCAACTGCTAAAAAATGACTACAATTTTTAAATTCAAAAAGAAAAAATCCATGATAGCCACTTGGCAGATGGAGGAATGGGAAAGGTAGCAAATATTCAGTGGTCCCTGTGCTTTTATTAATTATACAGCTAAAGAGGGAAGCAAGCCTATTAGACACATAATAAGGTAATGGGATCATAGGCAAATGATTTTGTCACCTGGGGTAGGCGTGAAAGCCATCTGCAAAGTCCTAAAATGGGCATAAAATTAAGCACACATTGATGCTATACAGAAATACGTCCATATATGCTACTTTGCAATGAGCACCACTGCAGTTTTCCATCCTACTCCAGGGTTCCCTTAAAGGAGTAGTTCACCTTTGAGGTAACTTTTAGTATGTTATAGAATGTCCAATTCCTAGCAAATTTGCAATTGGTCTTCATTATTTATGTTATACTTATTTGAGTCTAAAAAACAAATCTCTGCAAGGCACCACATTTATTGTTATTGCTACTTTGTATTCCCCATCTTTTTATTCAGTCCTGTCTTATTCATATTCCATTTCTCTTTTTCAAACAGTGCATGGTTGCTAGGGGAATTTGTCCCTAGCAACTGAACTTGCAAGCTAGAGAGCTGCTGAATAAAAAGCTAAATAACTCAAAAACCACAAATAATAAAAAATGAAAACCAAATGCAAATTGTCTCAGAATATCACACTCTACGTCATACTAATAGTGAATTCAAAGGTGAACAACCCTTTAAGTGGGTTGCATCAACAGCAACAACTGACTTGATTTGAATGCTAATGCCAATCAAATACAGTGCAGGAGAATAAAACGTGTTTCACAATTTGCAATGGATTTCCTAAAATTAATGATCTTTTTTAATGTTTCCAAACGTCCAAATTACATATTGTACATATATTTACCAATACAAGCGATAAAGGGCACCCTCCTCTATAGAGCTTACAATCTAAAAGACAGAACTTACAGTCTAAAAGTTGCAATAGATGAAATTTAGTCATCTACTATTCTGTGAAAAAATGCTGCATTTTATTTTAAAAATATGGTGAATTTGCGAAGCATAAGAGGTACTATATACGTTTTTAAAATGTAAAGAGCTAGATTGACTAAATTCTGATTGAACCATAATAAATCCGAATCAAATCAGATCAATTTATAACAAAACATTCTGAATAAATAAAAATCAATAAATATATTTATCAAAGTCGTAGCCGTTTTTAATTACGTATCTTATAGAACAAATCCTGAAGTCCCAGGCAACATAAGATATAAGCATAGATCAATATTTATCAAATCGATAGGCCAGTCGGACCAAGTCCATCAAAGTTTGCATGTCTGGGAATCCTGCAGGAAAACAAAGTGACTGCAGTGACTGGAGGGGTCCAGGCCACATCAGAGGCCTGCAAACCCCCCAGGGCAGAGGCGCCCCACCCCAGGCAAATCCCCCTCTGTCTCTGCTTTACCCCCCGCATGCGTTTACTTTCTTTGCACACCAATTCGCACTGTGTTTGGGTGGGGGGGGTATCAGGAAGGAAGCAGTGCTACCAGCCATGCAGGAGTTGATCTGGACCAGTAGGGCCCACGAGGGCTGGGAGCCCAGTCCAACTCTGTGTGAAATGACATGGTTATTTTACTACCACTACTCATTGACTCCTTGTATAATAGTAGGATGCTTGTGGTGCTGGCCAATGCTCTGTGATTGGCAGTTGCAGGATAAATCTGTTCCTGCTATGGAATTTTGAACAACTATCTAGCATGCTTGGCATGTTGTGAAAGATCAGATACAGTAGGGCAGATTATCTGCATTTTTGATTTGTTATCACCTACTATCACTGCTCAGCTGTCACTTAATGCCTCTGTGTTTACATTTAAGGACCTGTACTGTACTGTTACCTTTAAAGGGGATGCTTGTGTTTAAATAAACTTTTAGCTAGCTGTCTGTGTCACTGACCCCAGCAACTATAAAAACAGACTGTGAGCTTTTATATTATATGAAATAAAATAATTTATAAATAACATTTCCACTGCTGTGGGGACAAGCCAAGAGTATGTAAGAAGGGAATCCCCAGTTATGTATCATGCAGATATTCTATTTCTAAGTTCACAGCAAAACGATGCACTGTACTACCACGTTAACGTCTGAAGCTCAGTTTAACCAACCAAATGTGGCCTATGAGAGAAATTTAGCATAAGCATTCACTGGAGCTATCAAGTGTGGCTATAATATGGTACTATAACCATAGTTATATAACAGGGAACTATGAATATCACATTTGTTACTCTCCTGTGGTCCCACAAAGTATCTGGCAGGACAGGTAAGGGACCTGTTATAAAGAATGCTCGAGACCTGGTATTTTCCGGATTTTCCCAGTTGGCTGTTTTTGCTTCCAAAATGGATTAATTATATCTTAGTTTGGATCAAGTTCAAGGTACTTTTTTATTATTACAGAGAAAAAGGAAATCATAGGAGACAGCGTTTCTGAGATTCTAAGCATTTCTGGATAACGGGATTATGGATAATGAATGCCATACCGGTATTTATCTAAAATACAGATACTGGCAGCTTTTTGGAAGATCTAGTCATGACATCATTACTATAGTCAGTGCCATAAATAGGTCCCCTTTACATTTGAAGAATAATATATTAAAATCATTTACTGAAACTGCTTATCGGTTAGAGCCCTACTGGTACCTAAATACTTTCAGTCATACTTGAAAATTAAATTTTGTGAAAAAGCTATGCACCTACTGCTGCCATTCTGAACTGAATAAACATCTAACATATACCAGTATCCGGTTAGATATTTACTACCTTGGCTCAAACACCTTCAAAAGGAGAACATGACTGATTTATTGCAGCAGCCCCATCTCTTATCTTCTAAGGCCTCTTATTGGTGTTGGCTGGGGAACACAAAACATTAGCAGAAAGTGGGGTATCATCATCTCTCAAATAAGCTAATGCTACAGGAAATTCAGGAATCAATCTAATTGACTGGCTTCTGATACATAGTTCCTTTAAGTCTGAACCAACAGTACAGAGAATAGAAAGGGACAGACAAATACTGTTTTTAATAGCATTAACATTTTAAACACCTCTAAAGCCATTAAAAAATTCAAAATGATTTATATTGGGAACTTCCTTAAAATCCTTGGTAAACATGTTTGGGTAAGTTCCTCTTTAAGATTCTACATCATTTGAAATATCAGGGACATATAAATTCAATCAATGCAGCTATTCTAGATTTTAAAGGCAATTTTCACATAGTCTGGCAAACTTAGACTGAAATGACTTCGCTTTCTGTAGGTTAATCTGTACTCTGAGGGCAATGTTACAAAGACTTCCTTTTTATGACATTATTTATGACATTACCGAATATTTGCAGTGCAATTGCCTCAGATTTGCATCAACTCAATTTCATGAATTCTGACGCATCAGCTGCAATTGCATCAGATCCATAGTCATATCGCAGCTGCAGTTACGCCGTATTACACTGCATTGTGGGTAAAAAAATGGCAGAATTGTACTTGACACACTTGTGCTCATAAATGAGCCCTACTGAAAAGACTTCCCTATGCACACATTTAAAAACATTTGGCAGGCAGCATATGTACCTACAAACGAACCTCCTACCTTGCACATATTACAAATTCTGTTTTTCTGGGCAAAAGTATGAGAGTTGTGGGTATGCACAAAGCATGGGGTTGGCATAAATAAATCAAAGTCAAGTGTTGGGCAGTGAATACTGTTAAGACATATAAAAAGTGGTTCAAGGTAAATGAGGTTGAGTGAACTCAAAACAGCCTACAATTCAGCTGTAAAAAATTAAATGATAAACAAGAATCTAACATGTCGCTTTACTCATATTTACAGTTCTTATATTTTATTTAAATTCACCAAAAACATCACCACCATATTATTGTTTTCAATTAGTCAGTCCATCTTATAAACCAAAACAATTTATTTGATTATTTAACTTCACTGGCTTAGTAAAGGCCCATGTGTTCTTCAGAAGAGTCAGAAGTTCTGCATCCTTGTCAGTTTTTTCTTTGGCCATATATTCTTTCAGCGATTCCCATGTGAGTGTTAGATCAGCTCAGTTTCACTTATTTTATTGTTAGTGGTCAAGGACCTGTTCTGTATTTTATTTCTCATGGCCTCACAGTCTCTTCTTATTCATCTTTTTCTTCTGGTTCCGTCAAAGAAACTGTTCAGATCTAGACCCTAGATTTTGTTCTGGATATTTGGGTAGTGCTGCAGCATTATGTAATATTTATTATAAACTATAACTAGACTATGTTCAAGCAATCAAACTCAACAATTAAAACATTTAAATTACCATTTAGATCCAAACAGAGCTCTAGAGAGAACACAAGCAGGTGTATAGATAATATAGATCAACTGTCCAACTGAAGGCCCTTGGGCCTGATATGGCCCTCCAGTCTGCTCATGGGCTCCATAGACTTCACTGTATGACATCCTGATTTTGATTCAATTGCTGACTTTAATATATTAATAGGGAATAATTAAAGTCATTAGTAAGTTACATGTAGGGACATAATTACAAATGCTGCACATTTTTGATGAAGGTCGTCAAACTCCATGGCGTTTTCTAATATTTTTACATTTTAAAACATATTATTCACGAATTTCAATGAGTTGTGAAACACCTGAGTACCATTTAAAAGGGTACATTTTACTGGTTATGCATGGCTTTAGTGTATTATGCCTTATGAACTATAGGAATGTATGACAGTTCAAATGCATCAGAGACCTAGAGCAAAATATAAAAAATTGTGTAGTGTTATATGTGTACAATTCTGCCTCAGAAAAGAAAGATATGAAGGTGATGTTGGCATTGCACCTGAGGAAGGAGTTATGCCCCGAAAGCTTGTGCTTTGAATTTCTGCAAATAAATATGACCAAGGCTTAACTGCTGAACATAACTGGTATGCTTCATCCCTATACGAATTCTGGTTGTTGGCATTGGCACATTTGGTTTGGGACAGAAACTAAAAACAAATGGTACATTATTTCTAGCCTAAACCATAAGACTTTAAAAATAAATTTTGTATATTGTGTATACATGTATTATGATCATGTTAGGTGGAAAAACAGCTACAATCTTTTGTCTTTGTCTTTTTTCATATACTGTGAGTCATGGTTATAACACTTGATTCGAAACCATTGTGGTTCTGGGCACACAGTCAGTTCCCTGTCAATGAGATCTAAACGCAGATTAATGATTGTAAAATGTTTCAAATACTATTCAGGGCACAGTTCAGTTTTTCAACATTAATCTAAAGTACATGCAATGACATCATTTGGCTATATTGTGTGTTTCTTTGATTCAGCTGACAGTTTTGTCCCGCATTATACATTTCTTTCTCTGGAACTTGCTTTTTGACATACAAAACCTGAACTGAAAGGAGGAAATTATGTCTTGACACTGCAAAATAACAAGAGCTAGAAACTGTATTTAGTGTTCTGTTTTTTTCTTGCATTATTCTCAAGAGATCATTTTGGCTGAATTAACTAACAAATACTGCTAACAGTGAGCCATCACTGTCCTCATAATATGTCCTGTCAATTATGTTGTTTTAAATAATTCATGCCAAATTGGAAGTGAATAATGACAACAAATTACACCATGGCAGCATAAAAGATCATATATTGCATCATCTATGACATTACAGGTGACATTGGCAAACTCAAAGCATCACTGTTGTCTTCTTCTTTCAGCATTTTATTTCAGTAACATCTCAAATGTGTTGAATTGACATAATATATGTAATCTATAACATCCATAATGTTTCACACTATCACCCAAACGGCACTTGCCAAGACATCATAAATGACAGCAGCATATTACAGATATAATATCTCTCTTGATATCATCATGTGTGAGAATAACACAATCCTAGATATCACATAACATGTAACATTTTCTCTCATGTTACAGATTTGATGATTGTCAGTAAAGGTGATTTTTAAAATTTTATATTTAGTTAGCCTATGTATTGAATAAAACATAAATAGTCATGATAATATATTGCAGTTAAATTATTTTCATCATATCCCTTGCAGCAGATTTAGAAATGTTTTATAAGGAGAGACCTAAAGATCTATTAATGAGAAAGGTAAGTATCAACAAGTATCCTTTATCCCAGGACTGTCCAAACTATGGCCCGCAGCCAAATGCAGCCCGCAATCCATTTTTAATTGGCCCGCAGCAGGTAATCCGGGTAATCCAAGAACCCGGATCTCCGCATCGCGCACCGGGATTTGCCGCTCCGCACTGAGCTCATGGAGGCGGTGACTGAATAGTGAGCAGCGTGGGCCACAGGGGTCGGGTCGGGGGAGGCAGTGGGGTCGGGGAGGGACAGGGGGGCGAGGGACAGGGCCTGCAAGAGATCTGCACTGTCATTTGGGCCTGATGCTGTAAGGGAGCTCCCATTACTCAGCAAGTCTCCTTCTGTCACTGAGCTCCCAGCATCCCCTGTGCTCTAGATGATTATTGCACAAGCCATTGGGCTCCAGGCAGGGGGTGCTGGGAGTTGTAGTGTCTGATGTCAGCTGCTGTAGAAACTCTTCTCTGATGGGAATGATGTATAATCTGTGCAGTGCTGGGAAATATGTCAGAGCTATAGAAACAAAGGATAATAATACAGTAAAAATGTCATGTGACTCCAAATAGATAGGACCTAAATCGCTAGTTAGCTACCTCGGAAGGGATATTAGTGTCAAGCTGAATGGTCGGCCCCTGCACATTTTCACCTCACAAAATCTGGCCCTCTTTGCAAAAAGTTTGGACACCCCTGCTTTATCCTATCATTTTTATTTACGTCTTCATAAATGCTTTTTAACCAATTATTTGTAGTAAAGCTGATTTCCAGACTTAAAATGGGTTTCCTAAAACAAAGTTTTACATTGTTATAATAATTATTATTTATGAATCACTAATTTTTTTACATTGGTTGCGCTCTATGTGAAATTAAACCAAAGGCGCAATATACATGGGTTGTGAAACACAGGGCTTGTATTGCAAAGCTGTTACAGCCTTTTTAGTTTCAAAACTGTTTACAATACCTCTGTCTATCCCCCTAAATTAGTGGTTTATAGAGGTATAATGAAATCAGTAGTCCCTCACTTAATCTAATTTCTAATAAATAAACATATTCTAATTTCTAAACAAATAAACTCTTGTTTGTTTTAAAATAGTGCAAATGTCATTTTATGTTTTTACAAGTTTATATAGCAAATATGCATCCATTTTATTCTTCTCTGTTTATATTGTTTTTTCTTTCTCATTTTTCTACTAAGTATTATTAACGTTATACTCCTATGGTCCTATGGTATTACTTTATGTAAAGGTCAGGAAAGTTTTAACAAATTGATGCATTTATCAAATTAACTTTGTTAATTCCTCAGTATCTGTTTGGAGGATTTGAGCAGTCAAATGCAATTCTGTTTTATGGGGAAACAGTGCACAGTCTGCTCATAACTTGTCCGATTCCTGACCTAGAAATAGAGGATTCTGACAATTATATTTTAGTCTTGGATGAGTGCTTTGAGCATGGAAAATAAATTGTTACATATGAAAAGCTCTGTATTAAGTTCCACCCTTTAAAGGGGACCTATCACCCTAAGAAACAATTCCAAATTTTATTTTATGATGTGAGTCAAGCAAAATAAACTTACACAATATAAATGATTTCAATCGTGTTTATTTTAGTCTTGGAAATCAAAATCACAGCAAACAGGAAATAGCCATTTTGTGAACACTTTAGTTCACACCAAAATCTTATTTATGTGCCAGAAGGGGGAACCTGATGCCCATGCATTGGCTACACAATTATATGGTGAGTTGAGAGGGGGATATAGGGAGAACAGTGACTCTAGGAAGCGCAGAATGGAAAGTAAAAGTAATTGTCTGCCCCACCTCTATGCCTAAGGCATAAAGGAGGGCCAATCAATATATGATTGATAGTTGAGAGTTTTAAACAAATAACCAGTATGGATGTTTAAAAAAAAAATAATTTGGGTTTCATGTTTAATTTTAACTTTTGTTTATATCTGGGTGACAGGTCCCCTTTAAATTGCATATATTATTAGTGTCCTGTGCTAAAAAACAGTACTGTATGTTGTGATAAAAAATATATTTATTTATTCTTACGAGACTTTTCAGAACACTGTATTACAATAATCCTATATATTTCTATTATCACCGTCAAAATGTTTTTACAGATGAAAAAGATCATCATTTCATTAAGCACTTGCTCTTTAATCATCACATAAAGGCGAAAAATAAGGAAGGGCCCATCCTGCATAACCATTGCTATTAACAGACTCCATACCTCACTTGTACAGCAAGTTGGGCCACAGTTACCAGAAGACGTTTCATCATTATCTGTTGAATCTGACGACTGGGTCTGAGTGAGCACTAAAGTGAACTGCAAGAGTGCCCAGCTAAAGATAGCTAGCCCTATGATGTTTACCATTCTGCAGGTTTCTACCTGTGGTTCCTTGATTAAATTTAAAATATCCAGTATGTCTGCTCCTAAAGCAATGTAGATAAGCAGTAACTGTGAAAGTTGGCTTCTGTCCATCTCCCCCTTGGGCATGATCCAGCGTCCCATAACTATAACTAATATCATGACCTGTTCCAGAGTTTTCAGCCAAGGCGTATACTTGATGAAGGTTGCAGCATCCTAGAAAACCAAAGCACTGTTAGCATTTTCTACAGATTGCTTAATTCATCACTCTGAAGGACGAGAGTGCTGGCACAAATCACCTGTCGCCTGCTGATTATTATTTGTGTTTTCATTATTGCTGAATTAGGGTACGTGTGTGCAAGCAGGATTGAGATTTTTTTAATATTTCTTTTTATTTCAGTAAGGAAGTGGTCATAGTGCAAGCAAAATTGTTGAAGCATATTAACAAGAGCAAGTTTATGCATCACATCTTTTATGTTACAGTATAAGGGTTCCCTTCTCATGCATAAGAGGACTGTGGCGATTTCTAACTTTACTCTTTGATAAATATACCCCATAGTGTTCAATCAAACCGAATCGTCATGACTATAAGTTTTAGTAACTGAAAGTGACAATTTTCTTGTTCACAGCTGTTGGTTTTTTTTCTTAATTTAAATAGGCAAGTTAGGGTTCGGTTTTCTGTAGGAAAAATTATAAATTCAGTGCATCTGTAGTTTTGGATGATGATATTTGGCAAGCTGTTTACGACTAGTGTGTTAGGGCACCATGCAGTAGTTAATTTTATATCAGTGGACCACACAATGAAAGAAATTCATTTTGGTAGAGAAATGTGTTCTTTTGTGTCCAATTGAAAGCACTATTATGCATTTCTTGAAATGCATAGTAGCATGTGGGCCAAGATTAAAGATTTAATGTTAGGCTTTAAGGTTGACTCATATGTGATCAGGTTTGTCAGTTGACTTAATAGTCCACTCGAAGCAATCACCCCCACCGCCAAAAAGAAGGCCCCACATACAGAGAATTGTGCTATTTTGGTCCAAAAACAACCAAACTGCACTGTGTGGGCAACTCTGATTGGTAAGTAGCCTGTCCTTTCCATCTCTTTGCCAGGCACTGAGAAAATTTTGAATGTATAATAGTGTATGTATAATATCAATATAAAAACAAAACATTTTTTGTTTAAATATACTTTAGGGAAAGAGAAAAGTCAGCCAAATTTAGCTTGATTAGATACAAAGTTGTATCCACCAAGCAATGGAAATAATTCATTTTCAAATTCTGTGTCATCAAAGTAAGCAAGAGAGTAGATAATAAAAGCCTTCTGTTCTGAATCAAGCGCTGCTGCACCATTTGATGTAGAGGGGGGCTCACTGATAAGGTTCTCACAGCGCCCTGTGTCAATATTGTAGGTACAGCACATTTGCAGCTACAGAATTGGGAACATGTTACTCTCACAATAAACACTGGAAATTATGCCAACTGTATCGGAAAACCTTCAGAACAATTGCATCCCATGCACATCAAAGTGGGAGAGCAATTGTGCTCACCATTGCTCTTTGCTCATTAGACTTGCGGTCTTACAAGACCCCATGAAGTGTTATATCTATCCTAGCTGAACTGGCTGCAACTGGTTGGAAAGTGCTACTCCTACTAATAATCAATACATCTGTTGTTCAATAAGATTAATATGCATTAACCTTTGATTTAAACATCACCCAGATATGACTGACACCTTGTTTTACTTGGCTGAAGGAACTCTACAAATTATAATAAAGATAAAGGAGACCTTTATCAGAATTATTCTCTTTCTTTATCTTTGCTTTATTTGGCTCAGCTGAAGTAAAACTGGCAAAAAAAAGGGGTTTTAGTTATCTATGGAGAGTTTGCACAAGCAAGCAATATAACAACTTCCATCAAGTAGTATTAAAGGAAAAAGGCTAAGAATAACTAATCCATGCAAACAATAAGCTATCAAACTTTCCATCTGAAGATAAACAGAATTAGATGAACTCAAACTAATAGAGTGTATTAGAGTAAACAGTGTGACAGTCTTTATTGGAGTGGAAAAATGCATAATTCAGATGCATATATCCAATGTACAAACTCGTGATACCTGGACCTCAACTGCCTTTGTGCCCCTTGTGGTTACAAGGTCAGATACAATTGTATATTGCCACAACTCCCAGGTCAAGTTTGCAGTAAGTCTGTTTTTTTATTCTATGTTGTTGCTTGTGAATTTTATGATTTTGGAGTAAATCTGCATATCACATAAACCATCTAGTCAAGCTAATCAGCACCACTGCATGCACCACTCAGAGGCTGTGAAGGAAAAATCAGACACTGCAAAGTGGAAAACACCAGCATTTGCTAACCTACAATCTGTTGCACACAGAGGTGCTCATTAGCTTTTTCTGCTCTGGGGTAATAATTCACTGGGTGGTACCTAACAAATTGGCTACCCCTCCAATTTGACTTTACTTGCCCTTAGAACAATAATAATGGTACAGGAACCCTTATCTATTTAGCCTCTTAGTTCTCATAGAAATAGGTAATGGCCATTAAATAGGCCAAAAAATTAGCAGCATGAGGGCCCACTGACAACTGGGCCCACCGGGAGTTTCCTGGTTTCCCGGTGGGCCAGTCTGACACTGACACCTTGTACTTAATGGTAACTAAGCTCCATTAAAGGGGTGATTCATCCTTAAGTTAACTTTAGTATGTTATAGAATGCCCTATCCAAAGCAACTTTTCCACTGGTAGTCATTTTTTATTTTATAGTTTTTAAATTATATGCCTCCTTCTTCTGACACTTTCTAGATTTCAAAAGGGGGTCACTGACCCCATCTAAAAATAAATTGTTATTGCTACTTTTTATTACTCATCTTTCTATTCAGGCCCTCTCCTATTCATATTCCAGTCTCTTTTTCAAATCAATGCATGGTTGCTAGGGTAATTTGGACTCTAAAATACATTGCTGAAATTGCGAACTGGAGAGCTGCTGAATAAAAAGCTAGGTATCTCAAAAACCACAAATAAAAAATTAAAAACAATAGCAAATTGTCTCAGAATATCACTCTTTACATCATAATAAAAGTTAATCTAAAGGCAAACAATCCCTTTAATCAATATTGGTGGCAAAACTATCCTATTTGGTTTATTAAATGTTTATATGATTATTAGCACACTAAGGCTGGTGGCACACCTGAAGATTTGGGGAGATTAGTCATCCAGTGACTAATCTCCTCTTCTTCGGGTGACTAATCTCCCCGAAATGCCTTCCCGCCAGCAAGAATGTAAATCGCCGGCAAGATGGCACACAGATCGCTTAGTTTTCTGAAGTTGCCGTATGAGGAAACTTGGAAAACCGAAGAGATCCAAGTGCCATCCTGCTGGCGATTTACATTCTAGCTGACGGGAAGATTAGTTGCCCGAAGAAGAGGAGATTTGTCGCTGTGGACTATTCTTCCTGAATAGGCAAGTGCGCCACCACCCTTAAACAGTGATTAATGCAAAATGTCAATCCTGCTGTAAAACCACACAAGTTGTGGTAATATAGACCTCACTGCTGATAATGAAAAGACTTGATGTTCCTGTTATTGTTTAAATTGAAAAGTTCTTCTTTTTATGAATTGAAATAATCTTTAGCACTTATAATGGAACATACCGTTGGCAACAGCTCAGTTGTCTGTGTTGAGTTACTCATTATTATTCTGTATTGCAGAAAGTCAAGTTCCAACAGAAATATAGATGGTATGGTTGCAGTCAAATATAGAAACACCATTGGAGAAAACCTAAACAGGACACAACGGGATGTCAGATATATCATCAAGTAATTAATTAAGCTAAAAGTAAGGCAGGATATTAAACTTAAACAACTTTGAAATGCAGTAAATGTAAATCATAACCTATTTATCTGTTTCTTGTTTACCTGTAAAATTAACACAAAGACTGCCAGCCTACCAGAGTGTTCTGGTTAGAGGAAACTTTATTTGGATGTGTGAATATGCATATCATAGGTGTTCTCATGAAATCTAGATACAGGCTCCTCCCCCATCTCTGCTTGCTGATAAACTCTGGATTATTTCTCCTTGTGATATGTTGTGCACCCAAAACCCTGTGTTTGGTGGGTTTAGGCCAATATTCTAGCACAGGGGTGGTTCACAGACCAAATTAGCCACAAGGCTTCACTTGTAACCATCTTTACCTCCCCAGCCCTCTCCCACTTTTCCATGAATTCCTTCCTAATGGGTATGGTTAGCATGAGTTCTGAAGCCCCCCTTGGGGTGAGTTAGAGAATTTCCAACCCTTGTACAATGTCCCATAAACCCAGTGCATGGCCATAAACTTAAAGTACATATAATCTCTTTCTGGGGATTGGTGATCTTATTTAAATACTGTAAACATCAAAACAAAATCTCAGCTATCATTAACACAACTAATCAGAATAATCACATAATAGCTTTTAATTATAATTACCTGCAATTAAGGTGTTTTTGCCTATTATTTTATTAACTGAAAACTACCCAAATATTGGTGATTCCCCTTGTTTATGGAATTGATTTACAGTGCACTCCTATATTTCTCTCCAGTGCTCAGATTCTCACAGGGATATAATCCAATGTTGCAAATTTTGCAAGAATTAAAAAACAGCAGCACTATTCTGATTTCCCTGTTGCTTTAATTACTTCAATAGTGTGTTTTTTAACAAAAAATAAAAGGAATGGGGTTGTACTCTTTAAGGAAATCTGAATAATTACACTGTTTTTTATCTTGCAAAGTTTCCTCCTTGTGGGTTGCCTTCAATTCTTGGAAGTTATTGTGGTTTGCACTGGGTTTAGCCCAATAATCCGATATTTTCAGGGTTTTCGGGCAAAGCCGCCCAAAAAGTGAGCTATTCTGGAAAAAAGTCCATAAAAAACCTCATACGATTAGTTTGTTTCGCTCACTTTTATCCTGATCTGATTTATTCAAGTTATTTTATTAATAAATAAGGCAAAATCGGGGAAGGGAGTTTGGTCAAGCTTTTGTTATTGAAATTATGAGATAAATTTGGATTTTAGTAAATAACCCCCTAAATGTTAAGATCTATAGTGGTTTATTTTCTCACAATAAATTGCTACTACATGGGTAGTGAGATGAGTAACTTCTGAATTTGTGGCCATTTGTTATTCATACAAATGGTTAGAGGACGACAAGGTGCTCCCCATGACTTAGCATCCTGAAGGGTGTGAAACGCGTAGGGTGGATGGAGATGAAGCTTTATTTTTAATTTTTCTACCAATAAATTTATCTTTTAACTGAGCATCTTTGGTCTTGTGGATCCGTTTGAGTGCCGGTCAGCCCTGCTTCTTTATCTTCATTTGTTATTCATACACAGCTGGTATGGGCAGAATCAAACTTACATTGCTTGTTTCTAGTAGTTATGTAAAGTTGTTTCCTCGAAATGACTGCGCTTCTTACCATTTCCATTCCCCTTTTTCAGTTGCAGCCAATGTCACTACCAGCTCCAAGCACAGAAGAAGAAGACCAATGAGTAGAATCCAGTAAAGTTTATCATTCTTCATTTCTACCAAAATCCATACCAAAAGAGCCCCGTGTGCTGTGAACAAAATGCGGCTGATGATGGCCCATAGAATGATCTTTGGTGAAGTAATCATAGTGGTTATTTAATGGTTATTTAATGCCCTGTAGAAAAGACAGCAAAATGATACGTACCATTCTCTATTATTTTGGAAAGTAACAAGGTTACATTGCTTGTGAAAAAAACAAAACATATATTTACTCAAACACACTTTACCTTGGAAATGTACTTAACTGCCTTTAACTCTGAAAACAATTTCTTACTATATAACAACCCATCATTCGCAATAATAATCCTTTAATGCAGTGATCCCCAACCAGTGGCTTGTGAGCAACAATGTAGTTCACCAACCCCTTGGATGTTGCTCCCAGTGGCCCCAAAGCAGGTGATTATTTTTGAATTCCTGGCTTGGAGGCAAGTTTTGGTTGTATAAAAACCAGATGTACTTCCAAATAAAGCCTCCTGCAGGCTTCCACTCCACATTGGAGCTACAAAATAACCAATCACAGCCTTTATTTGGCATTGTAAGGGGCTATTTTTATGCTTGTGTTGCTCCCCAACTCACCTTACATTTGAATATGGTTCATGGGTAAAAAAGATTGGTTACTCCTGCTTTAATCAGGCCCTCATTTGTGGAAAGGCCAACTAGGCCCGGGCCTAGGGCAGCAGGATTTTAAGGGGGTGGCATGCTGCCCAGCCACACCCAAATTGGTTCAAAAACACTGGGGATGCGCTGGAGATATAATCATTTTTTAAATTTCCCATGTGCCAATCCCCATTGATTTGCACAAATAAAAGGGGGGGGGCAGGGTGACGAACGACAGTGGGCCTAGGGTCACCCACTATGTAAATCTGGCCTTGGCTTTAAAGCAATTGTTCAGTGTAAAAATAAAAACTGGGTAAATAGCTTGGCTGTGCAAAATAAAAAATTGTTTCTAATATCGTTAGTTAGCCAAAAATGTAATGTATAAAGGCTGGAGTGATTTGATGTATAACATTTCAGTCAGAACACCACTTCCTGCTTTTCAGCTCTTGGTTTACACTGACTGGTTACCCTGGCTACCAGGCAGTAACCAACCAGAGACTTGAGGGGGGGCCACATGGGTCATATCTGTTGCGTTTGAATCTGAGCTGAATGCTGAGGATCAATTGCAAACTCACTGAACAGGAATGTACCATGTGGCCCCCCTTCAAGTCGCTGACTAGCTCAGAGTTATAGAGCTGAAAAGCAGGAAGTTGGATTCTGGCTGTTTTATTAGACATCTGTTCACACCAGCCTTTATACATTACATTTTTGGCTAACTAACTATATTAGAAACATTTTTTATTTTTCACAGCCTATCTATTTACCCAGTTTTTATTTTCACATTGAACTGTTCCTTTAATGCAAAAACATAAGTGATCCACAAGGAGAAAACACACTTATTACAACATATGGATGTTGCTGGGCTGAATTTCATTGAACTGATTTCAACATGTGCCATTTGAAAGAATTACTAGTGGGTCCTTCTATATGGATTTTCAATACCATGATATTTTACAAGCTCTGGTAACCTTATTTTAATCCAATTTGCAGTATAAGGTTGTGGAAAGCTATAATATTGGTCTAAGGGTATACATGCATTGATCCTTCTGTATTATAAATCAGTACTTGTGACAGAGAAATCAAATTACAGTACAAATAACTGAGCTGAATGAAATCACAATACTGTTTTAATATAATAATCTTTGTTTGTGTTTTGTCCATTTTAAATAATACAGCATACTGGATCATTATCCAATGGGTAACTTGAAGCAGTAGATGGGGCAGCCTGAAGGACAATTAGGGTGATATTTAAAGTGTATAATTACGCCAGGATTACTGCAGCATAAGTATCAGTTACAATATTGTTTGCATAGCAAGATCAGCTACCCTCAATACCTAGAACAATATCTGGTTAATTGGTACACTGATGTTTCTTTGTAAACTTGTTACGAGCTAAGAGAGGCCAAGCCTAAAGTTTAGTTAGCATTTTATTTGCTACCCTGGGTACCCCTGAAACGATAGCAGAGTACCCAGGGTAGGATATATACACAACGTTCTAACTAAACCACCCTAGGAACACCAGTCCCTCTAAACTGCCTTCCAAGGCCTCCCCTCTCTTTCCCTGCACAGTGTATTAGTCAGAAAAATGCCCCTATTAAAAAACCTGAGCCTAAAATGCAGAGCAGCGCATTGAAGTTCCCTGTTGTCTTCCTCCCATTGGCATCTTCTTTGAGTCTCTTCGCCGACACAAAGCCTCAGAAGCATGCTCATTTGAAGCCGATTCCTGACTAGCCCCAGCTGCACATGCTCCTGCAGACTTAGCGTTGGCAAGGAGACCTGAAGAAGATGGCTCCAGGGAGCTGCACTGCACTGCACTGCATTTTAGGCTCAAGTTTTTAATCAGGGGCAACTTTCTGCCTAATACACTGTACGGGGAGGAAGAGTTGGGGAGCATGGAAGGGAGCTAAGGGGGACTAATGTTCAAATGGGGGTTTAGTTCTCCTTTAACAATGCTGCTAGCCTTTCAGTTTTCCTAGCAGTTGGTCAGTGGCTTTAATAGCAAATTAAAATATGAATTGAGGGAGGTCTAAATAGAAAGATACCTGAGTAAAATAGTAATACCAATTAAAATCAAGCTTTCTAGTTGCTAAGGTTAGAATCCTCAATACCTGACAGCATTCTAAATTCCAGACTAAAGCCACTGAAAGTCAAACAGTTGAAAACTGAAGTCTCATTGCAAACTATGTCATCTTATATGATGTACTGTAATGTACTGCAGTTTTAGCTGTTGGAGAAGTTTGTAGTCCTTGTACAGGAAAATAGTCAGATGCTGTCTGTCCCTGTTCTAGACTTTTACTGCCCCATGCACACAATTGTATAGCTTATATTCATAGGGCAGCTGAAATAAGAAATTGTCTATAATACAGTATATGGGACAATAAACCCTAACAGTTTCAATTATAAGGAGTCTTGAAGTCCCCCGATATTTTTACATTAAATATTTACACAGGTCATGGTGACTTCTATTATTCTATTAACTTTTTTCAGTAATATATGCATTGTTACTGATAAAACATGGTGGTAGCTTTGGACAATGTAATTACAATTTTAATAAGTAAGAACATTCTCTGTTTGAAGTTCCATGAACTGAATAAATTCAATTAGCCTGTGACCTCAAGTTTCCATATTTCTACATTTATCTTGATTAGTGCTGTTCCATATAACACATGACTGCTGTGACAATAATAAAACGGAACCATATTGTCACAATGCTTGTTTAACTACATTTTTAGCACCCCCAACCTTTTTTCAAACGTATGATGAATAAGGGCTTTTTTTGCCCTGGCACAATCATTATGTACGCTAATGGGCACAAAAACTTACACACAGTACAGACGATTCTTAAATTATTTAGTACATGCAACTTGGGGTGCATGATTCACCTTAGAAAAAAACATTTTGTGCCTGCTATTTTCACCTTGCCCTAAATAAGCCATACAGTCTATCTAGGTAAAGGATAAAATGACACAAATAAAATAAATCATAAAATTCAGCAACATGTGCACATATGTAAATCATTGCTGAGATTGCCATGTCATCTCAGATAAACAAAATATGCAAAAATATTTCTATATGTAATTTTAGCAAGTAATCAGTCTTGAATACATATAAAGTTTCTAATTTTTAGCTAATTCAACTAACCACATTCTAGTGAAATTGAAATGTTTATTTAAAACAAGAACGAATTCTTTATAAGACGAAGGGGCCCATTTACTTAGTTTGAGTGAAGGAATAGAGGAAAAAAAACGTCCAATTTCGAATGTTTTTTTTGGCTGCTTCGACCATTGAATGGGCTACTTCGACCTTTGACTACGACTTCGACTTCTAATCGAACGATTCAAACTAAAAATAGTTCAACTATTCGACAATTCGATAGTCGAAGTACTGTCTAGTGATCGTAGGAAATGCGCTAAATCCTTTGACTTCGATATTCGAAGTCAAAGGATTTCAGTTCGGCAGTTGAATATCGAGGGTTAATTAACCCTCGATATTCGACCATAAGTAAATTTGTCCCTACAAGTTGACTATGAGATTGTTCTGCTTGCTTTTTTCATCATATTTTTCTTAAAATTCAAAGTAAAACTGGAAGTTATTTCAACCACTGTTTCTGTGTTGTAAGGGAAATATACTGTAGGAGAATATTTTATTAATGACTCTTGACATTTTAATTTAGTCTTTAGTCAATTAGTATTACTATTAGTATTCTGATGCAGTCACATGAGACCCCAGAGAGTCTCACAAATACCACTTGAGGAAATCTCAGGTGGATTTTTTCCCCCCATTTATCAAAACTTTCCTGACTGTAAGGAATATTTTTTAATCAATTGGCACATATATAAAAAATATATCAATTTATCAGAACGTTCTTGCTTTTTTGGGAAGGTAAATGCCACTTTGTTAAATGAAGAGCTACTATAACCCATTCTAATCCCATCCTTAACCTGTTTGAATCAGTCTGCTGACTGGAGTAAAGCAACTTAAAGCAAACAAATCATCTGAAAAGGATAAGTATTTATTAACTGCTATTTTATATTAAGGTTTATATTTAACTACTGTGGTTTTATTTTTTAAAGGTTTTTTTTCTGTCTTGGGTGCTAAACAGCGAAGTTTGGTGTGCTAGTGTGCTTACAGCAAGTTTGTCACAACCTGCTTTACTTTGCAGTTTTCCCTCCGTTTGAGGGGGTGGGGTTTGATTAGTTGCACCTGAACAGACTGTATAAATAGAACCCCTGGCACTCCAGTGGAGCTTGCTCTAGTGTTAGCTTCTCTTAAGTGTTTGCTCCTTAAGTGGGGGATCTGTAAGTGGAGTTACAAACACCGGAGTTAAGTGGGGGATCTGTAAGTGGAGTTACAAACACTGGAGTTAAGTGGGGGATCTGTAAGTGGAGTTACAAACACCGGAGTTGAAAACTAAAGGAGGTTCAAACTAGATCAAAAGTTTGTTCTAAACCCTCATTTTTATTTTATATATTTATTTAAATATTTTCCTGTTTTGATCTGTAACTGGGATAATGAGTGCTAGCAAGATTGAAAGTCTGCCATATGTATGCAGATCTGGAACAAGAGATCCAAAATGCTTACCTCTGGTGGTTGTGAGCAAATTGCCACTTTGGAGGCTCACGTTAGAGCACTAGAGCAACAAATTGCAACATTGCGGTCGATTGACAATCTTGAAAGGAGTCTTTTGCTCACTGAGCAGGACCTAGCGGGGTCAGATAGTTTGGGGGGAACAGAACAGCAGCAGGATGTTGAGGCAGCTAGCTGGGTGACAGTTAGAAAATCTAAGGTGGGCAAAAGGAAAATGGAGGCTGATCTGGAGATAATACATCACAACAAATTTGCCAGATTGTGTGAAGATGATGGGAGTATGAACTCTGGATTAGCAATTCTAGATGGGGCTGATCTCTCTAACAGCCGGGAGACCAGTTTCTCTAGTAGTGGTGGGGAGGAGAGTAGAGTCAGGCCTAAGCAGATTGTGGTTGTAGGGGACTCAATTATTAGGAAAGTGGATAGGGTAATTTGTCGTCCGGATCGCTACAACCGAACAGTTTGCCGTCTACCTGGTGCCAGGGTTCGGCATGTGGTTGATCGGATAGACAAATTATTGGGTGGGGCTGGGCATGACCCAGCTGTCTTACTGCATATCGGTACTAATGACAAAATAAATGGTAGATGGAAGACCTTAAAGAATGATTTCAGGGATCTAGGCTCTAAGATCAAGGAAAGGTCTTCCAATGTCATCTTTTCTGAAATTTTGCCTGTGCCACGTGCAAGTTTAGGAAAACAGCGGGAGTTTAGGGAGCTAAATGCGTGGCTCAAGTCTTGGTGCAGGAAGGAAGGGTTTGGGTTCCTAGAGCACTGGGCCGATTTTTCGTTGGGGTACAACCTATACAGTCGTGACTGTTTGCACCTCAATGGGGGGTCCGCGGTGCTAGGGGAAAGAATGGCTAAGAGGTTGGAGGAGTGTTTAAACTAGGCAAGGGGGGGTGGGTGAGATAAAGAATTATGGGGAAGCTAGGGTAGACGGGGCAGTGGGGTTAGTAAGGGGTCATGAGGGAGGAGTGAGGGGGGGCATACAGTTTATCAGCTAAGGAGGTCCCTCTGTTACAAGGAAAACAGAATAATACTAACTTAACGTATAATTCTTCACTAAGTGATGCAAATTTCAAAAGTAAAAGTAGTAACCTCCGCTGTATGCTGGCAAATGCACGGAGTTTGTCAGGTAAAATGGGAGACCTGGAATTAATTGCATGCTCTAAAAATTATGATATAATTGGTATCACTGAGACCTGGTGGGATGAAACATGTGACTGGATTGTGAATTTAAATGGTTACACCCTTTTTAGGAGGGACAGAGGGATTAACAAGGGTGGAGGAGTGTGTTTGTATGTAAAGCCTGAATTAAAGCCATGCGCTAAAGAAATAACAATAGCTGGCACTGGTGAGGGTGTAGAATCACTCTGGGTAGAGATTTTGACTGGGCAAAAAGTAACAAAAAGAATTATCATTGGTGCATGCTATAAACCACCTCGTATAAGTGTCGAGTATGAAGCCCAGCTACTCTTGCAGATACAAGCGGCTTCACAGCTGGGTCAAGTTGTTGCTATGGGTGACTTCAATTATCCAGACATTGACTGGGGTAATGGGGTTGCTAAGACAGAAAAAGCTAGTAGGTTTGTAAATATGCTGAATGACAACTTTTTATTCCAGCTCGTTCAAGAACCTACTAGGAATAACTCTTTTAGACCTTGTAATAACTAACAATACTGAACTCATCTCTAACATTTGTGTGGGTGAGCATTTAGGGAATAGTGATCATAACATGGTCTCCTTTGAGATTCTGTTGCAGAAGCAATTCTATAAGGGAGTAACTAAAACACTAAATTTCAGACGTGCAAACTTTGACAGTATAAGGGCATCTCTGCAACATATTAAGTGGGAAATGCTTTTCACAGGGTTAAACACAGAACAAAAATGGGAAGTCTTTAAAATGCTACTTAATAAATATACTTGTCAGTATATTCCACTTGTAAGCAAGGAACGTCGTTGCAAAGCAAAACCTTTTTGGTTCAATGGAAGCGTTGGTGTTGAGGTGGGTAAGAAAAGACGTGCTTTTAAGGCTTTCAAGTTAGCTGGTACAGCCGAAACATTTATAAGGTACAAGGAGGCCAATAAATCATGCAAGGAAGCTATAAGGCAAGCTAAAATTGCTATAGAAAAGGATATTGCAGCTAGCAGTAAAAAAAATCCAAAATTATTTTTTAAAAATGTTAATAGTAAAAAAATGAAGCAGGAAGGGGTGGGACCCTTGCTATCAGAGGGGGGTCAGCTGGTTGATGAAAACTAAATAAAAGTGCAGATTCTGAACTCATATTTTTCATCTGTCTACACAAATGAGGAACCAGTAAGTGAAGGTTTCCTTCTTAACAGTCCCAATTCTAGTAATACAACTAATGATGCATGGTTCACACATGAAGAAATTCAAAAGAGACTAGAACATGTTAAGATTAACAAAGGTCCAGGGCCAGATGGTATTCATCCCAGGGTAATTAGCGAGCTTAGCTCTGTGATTAGGGATGTAGCGAACGTCGGAAAAAAAGTTCGCGAACATATTCGCGAACTTGCGCAAAATTGCGAGCGGTTCGCGAACGGTTCGCGAACCCCATAGACTTCAATGGGAAGGCGAACTTTAACATCTACAAAAGACATTTCTGGCCAGAAAAATGATTTTAAAGTTGTTTAAAGGGTGCAACGACCTGGACAGTGGCATGCCAGAGGGGGATCAAGGGCAAAAATGTATCTGAAAAATCTGCCTGTGTGTGCTTGGAAGAGATAGTGTAGGGGGAGAGCTGTTAGTGATTTCAGGGACAGATGATAGTAAGTTTGCTGGCTAGTAATCTGCGTGATACTGCTCTGTATTGGAGGGACAGAAGTCTGCAGGGATTTGAGGGACATTTTAGCTTAGGTAGCTTTGCTGGCTAGTAATCTACTGTTCTCTTTAAACAACTGCCATACGTTGACCTTGTAGGCATTGTTTGCCCAGTTTTTTTGGACGCAGCCACTGAAGCACAGTTGCCAGAAAAAATATGCCATATAAATGCTGAAAATAGTCATTTTTCGCCATACGTTATTCAACCAACTGCTATCTAGCTGTGTGCCCGTGTTCACATTCTGTCTAAATATCCATAATATTACCGTCTCCAGAAAAAACACCGGAGTGACTTTTTTTCAAGCAGCATTCTTATATTTTACGTAATCCGTATCCACCGCTGTGTATACGTTGACCTTGTAGGCATTATTTGCCCTGTAGGCATTTTTTGCCCAGTGTGTTATTCAACCAACTGCTATCTAGCTGTGTGACCGTGTTCACATTCTGTCTAAATATCCATAATATTACCGTCTCCAGAAAAAACACCGGAGTGACTTTTTTTCAAGCAGCATTCTTATATTTTACGTAATCCGTATCCACCGCTGTGTATACGTTGACCTTGTAGGCATTATTTGCACAGTGTTTTCTTCAAACCGCCATCTAGCTGTGTGAGCTTGTTCACATTTTGTCTAAATATTGATAATATTATCGTCTCTAGAAAAACCACTTGAGTTACTTTTTTTCAAGCAGCATTCATATATTTTACGTAATCCGTATCCACCGCTGTAGTAGTGTATACGTTGATCTTGTAGGCATTATTTGCACACTGTTTTCTTCAAACTGCCATCTAGCTGTGTGTATTATCGTTTCCAGAAAAACCAACTGAGTTTTTGTTGTTGTTGTTTTTTTAAAAATAATGCCAGGCAAAGGCAGGCCGCCACGCAGAGGCCGTGCTAGGGGCCGTGCTGCTATGCAATCCTGTGGCCCTAGCAAATTGCCCAGTTTTAAAAAGCCAATGACCCTGAACTCCCAAAATGCTGAAGAGGTAGTTGACTGGCTTACACAGCACACCCCATCCTCTACCGTTTCTAACTTTACCACAACATCCTCCTCATCCTCCACTGCTATGGCCACCCCACGTAACACTTCCTCCACCACCGGTGCCCCATCTTCACTGGAGTCAGAGGAGTTATTTTCCCATGAGTTTCTTGAACTGAGTAATGCGCAACCATTATTGGCAGAAGAAGATGAAGGAGATGAGGACGTTACACCAGATTTAATTCTGGCAGAGAACACGACAGAGATGGACATAATGATGAGTGATGAGGAGGAGGAGGAGGTCCCCGCTGCTGCTTCCTTCTGTGATGTGTCAGAAGAAATTGATGCATCTGAGGAGAATGATGATGAGGAGATTGATGTTTTGTGGGTGCCTAGTAGAAGAGAGCAAGAGGAGGGTAGTTCAGATGGAGAGACGGAGAGTCAGAGAGGCAGTAGGAGAATAAGACTTAGAAGAAGCAGGGAGGCCAGCCCGCAGGGATCAGTAGGGCAACAACATGTATCGGCACCTGTGTTCAGCCGGCCAACGCACCCGCCATTGCCGCCAATGCCGCCAACTTCTACTGTTACCGCCAGATCGCAGACTTCCAAAAAGTCAGCAGTGTGGCATTTTTTTAATGTGTGTGCCTCTGACAAAAGCATTGTAATTTGCAATGAGTGCAGTCAGAAACTGAGCCTTGGTAAGCCCAACAGCCACATAGGTACAACTTCTATGCGAAGGCACATGAGCGGCAAGCACAAAGCACTTTGGGAGCAACACCTCAAAGGCAACAGGCAAACTAAAAGTCACACTCCTTCTGGTCCAGCATCTTACTGCTCTACCTCTGCTCTCCTTGACCCATCTGAACCACCCTCCACTCCGCCTTCCACCTTGACCACCTGTTCCCATTCCCAGTCATCTGCCACCAGCCAAGTTTCTGTGAAGGCCATGTTTGAGCGTAAGAAGCCAATGTCTGACTGTCACCCCCTTGCCCGGCGTCTGACAGCTGGCTTGTCTGCACTCTTAGCCCGCCAGCTTTTACCATACCAGCTGGTGGACTCTGAGGCCTTCCGCAAATTTGTAGCAATTGGGACACCGCAGTGGAAGGTACCCAGCCGCAATTTTTTTTCTAAAAAGGGAATACCACACCTGTACCAACATGTGCAGAGCCAAGTTACCGCATCTCTGTCACTTAGTGTTGGGCCAAAGGTCCATATGACTACTGACGCATGGTCCTCCAAGCATGGTCAGGGCAGGTATGTCACCTACACTGCCCACTGGGTGAACTTGGTAATGGCTGGGAATGGGAAGCAGGGAATGGGTAGCTCAACAACAACAACAACAGTGGAGTTGGTGTCACCGCCACGGATTGCACGCGGTTCTGCCACCACCTCTACTCCTCCATCGCTCTCTACCTCGTCTTCTTCCTCTTCTTCTTCTTACTCTGCTGCTGGGTCCTCCTTCTCCTCCTCCACACCTGTGCACCCCCAGCTCCCCCTAGGCTATTCGACGTGCCAGGTACGCCGTTGTCACGCTGTCTTGGGGATGACGTGCCTGGAAAGCAAAAACCATACCGGATCTGTACTCCTGTCATCTCTGCAGTCACAGGCCGATCGGTGGCTGACCCCACACCAACTGCAGATCGGAAAAGTGGTGTGTGACAATGGAAGCAATCTGTTGGCAGCGTTGAGACTGGGAAATTTAACACATGTGCCCTGCATGGCACATGTGTTAAATTTAATAGTCCAACGTTTTGTCTCCAAGTACCCAGGATTCCAGGACGTTCTCACCCAGTCCAGAAAGGTGTCGGCCCATTTCAGACGTTCCTACACAGCCATGGCACGCCTTGCTGACATTCAGCAGCGCTACAACATGCCAGTCAGGCGTTTGATTTCTGACAGCCAGACTCGCTGGAATTCAACGCTCCTTATGTTGGAACGTCTGCTGCAACAACAAAGGGCCGTCAACGAGTACCTTTTTGAACTGGGTGGTAGGACTGGATCTGCAGAGCTGGGGATTTTTTTCCCCCGTTACTGGGTGCTTATGCGCGATGCCTGCAGGCTCATGCGACCTTTTGAAGAGGTGACAAATATGGTCAGTCGCACCGAAGGCACCATCAGCGACCTAATACCCTTCGCTTTCTTCCTGGAGCGTGCCGTGCGACGAGTGACAGATGAGGCTGTAGACCAGCGTGACGAGGAGCTGGAAGCGCACGATTTATGGTCGCAATCACCAGAACGAACCCAGGCACCTGCTGCAACGCAGGGAGAGGTGCCAGAAGTGGAGTCAGAGGAGGAAGGTGGCTTTGTGGAGGAGGAGGAGGAGGACCAACAGGAGCAGGCTTCCCAGGGGGCTAGTGGTGACCTTTTGGGGACCCCTGGTCTTGTACGTGGCTGGGGGGAGGAGACCGTGGATGATGCAGTCCTTGATAATGAGGAAGCGGAGATGGATAGCTCTGCATCCAACCTTGTGAGAATGGGGTCTTTCATGCTGGCATGCCTGTTGAAGGACCCCCGTATCAAGAGGCTTAAGGAGAAGGACCTGTACTGGGTCGCAACGCTACTAGACCCTCGGTACAAGCATAAAGTGTCAGAAATGTTACCAACATACCACAAGTCCGAAAAGATGCGGCATTTACAAACCAGCCTGCAAAACATGTTGTACAATGCTTTTAAGGGTGATGTCACTTCAGGAACTCATCAACATTCCAGGGGCAGAGGTGCCAGTAATCCTGCCACGAGCACACCTGCAAGGACAAAGCCCTTTGGCCGGTCTGTAACGTCAGACATGCAAATGTTTTTCTGTCCAAGGCAGCGCCACAACCCTTCTGGATCCACCCTCAAAGAACGCCTCGACCGGCAGGTAGCGGACTACCTGGCATTAACTGCAGATATCGACACTCTGAGGAGCGATGAACCCCTGGACTACTGGGTGCGCAGGCTTGATCTGTGGCCAGAGCTGTCACAATTTGCCATGAACCTCTTGTCTTGCCCAGCCTCAAGTGTGCTCTCAGAAAGGACCTTCAGTGCAGCAGGAGGGATTGTAACTGAGAAGAGAACTCGCCTAGGTCACAAAAGTGTCGATTACCTGACCTTTATTAAAATGAATGAGGGGTGGATCTCGGAGGGTTACTGCACGCCGGAAGACTTGTTCTGACTTCTATGCAGCTGTCCTTCTCTTCAAGCCTCATGACTCCACACACAGCTGTCCTTTAGCGTCCTCCTCCCTCCGCCACCGTTACAAACTAGGGTGCAAACCCTACTGGTTTAATTTTTTCTGGCCTCTGTGCTTCAGTGGCTGCAACCAAAAAAACTGGGCAAACAATGTCTACAAGGTCAACGTATGGCGAAAAATGACTATTTTCAGCATTTATATGGCATAATTTTTCTGGCCTCTGTGCTTCAGTGGCTGCAACCAAAAAAATTTATATTTTCAGCATTTATATGGCATATTTTTTCTGGCAACTGTGCTTCAGTGGCTGCGTCCAAAAAAACTGGGCAAACAATGTCTACAAGGTCAACACACTGGGCAAAAAATGCCTACAGGGCAAATAATGCCTAAAAGGTCAACTTATACACTACTACAGCGATGGATACGGATTACGTAAAATTTATTATGGCTGCTTGAAAAAAGTCACTCCGGTGTTTTTTCTGGAGACGGTAATATTATGGATATTTAGACAGAATGTGAACACGGGCACACAGCTAGATAGCAGTTGGTTGAATAACACACTGGGCAAAAAATGCCTACAGGGCAAATAATGCCTACAAGGTCAACTTATACACTACTACAGCGAGGGATACGGATTACGTAAAATTTATTATGGCTGCTTGAAAAAAGTCACTCCGGTGTTTTTTCTGGAGACGGTAATATTATGGATATTTAGACAGAATGTGAACACGGGCACACAGCTAGATAGCAGTTGGTTGAATAACACACTGGGCAAAAAATGCCTACAGGGCAAATAATGCCTAAAAGGTCAACTTATACACTACTACAGCGATGGATACGGATTACGTAAAATTTATTATGGCTGCTTGAAAAAAGTCACTCCGGTGTTTTTTCTGGAGACGGTAATATTATGGATATTTAGACAGAATGTGAACACGGGCACACAGCTAGATAGCAGTTGGTTGAATAACACACTGGGCAAAAAATGCCTACAGGGCAAATAATGCCTAAAAGGTCAACTTATACACTACTACAGCGGTAGTAAAATAAAAAAAAAGTTAAATAAAAAAAGAATGAATATTAAAAAAAAAAAATTAAAGTTGGTGCTGCTGAACTACTAGGAGCAGCAGATTAGCACACCAGTCCCACTCCCCAACACTGCTAGACTAATAGCACTGGGCTCTTATAGTAGTAGTAGTAGTAGTAGTAGTAGTAGTAGTAGTAGTAGTAGTAAAACAACAAAAAAATAAATAAAAGCAGTCCTTACAAGGACTATTGCTATTGCAGCAGTCAGCAGATGAGATCAGAAGCAGGACAGCTGCCCACTGCAGCTACATACAGAGCACTGCAGTAGAAGGTAGATTACTAGCCAGCAAAGCTACCTAAGCTTAAATGTCCCTCAAACCCCTGCAGACTTCTGTCCCTCCAATAACAGAGCAGTATCAAAACGATTACTAGCCAGCAAACTTTCAACTGTCCCTGAAATCACTAACAGGCAGCAGCTCTCTCCCTACACTATCTCTTCAGCACACACAGGCAGAGTGAAAAAAAGCTGCAGGGCTTCGGTTTTTATAGGGAAGGGGAGTGGTCCAAGGGAGAGCTTCCTGATTGGCTGCCATGTACCTGCTGGTCTGGGGTGAGAGGGCAAAAAAAAGCGCCAACAATGGCGAACCCAAAATGGCGAACGTCGCGCGACGTTCGCGAACTTCCGGCGAGCGCGAACAAGTTCGCCGGCGAACAGTTCGCGACATCTCTATCTGTGATTGCCAAACCTCTTTACAGGATTCATTGAGATCTGGCATAGTGCCGAGAGAATTGCTAATGTGGTGCCCCTATTCAAAAAAGGATCCCGTTCTCAGCCTCAAAACTATAGGCCAGTTAGTCTGACGTCAGTGGTAGGAAAGCTTTTCGAAGGGTTAATAAAGGATAAGATACTGGACTTCATAGCAAATCATAATACTATGAGTTTGTGCCAGCATGGTTTTATGCGTAATAGATCTTGCCAGACTAACTTAATTTCTTTTTATGAGAATGTAAGTAGAGACCTCGATTCTGGGATGGCAGTGGATGTGATTTACTTAGACTTTGCTAAAGCATTTGATACAGTGACACACAAAAGGTTACTGGTTAAACTAAGGAATGTTGGCCTGGAACATAGTATTTGTACCTGGATAGAGAACTGGCTAAAAGACTACAAAGAGCGGTGGTAAATGGAACATTTTCTAATTGGACCAGTGTTGTTAGTGGAGTACCACAGGGCTCTGTACTAGGTCCCTTGCTTTTCAACTTGTTTATTAATGACCTGGAGGTGGGCATTGAAAGTACTGTTTCTATTTTTGCAGATGATACTAAATTGTGCAGAACTATAGGTTCCATGCAGGATGCTGCCACTTTGCAGAGTGATTTGTCTAAACTGGAAAACTGGGCAGCAAACTGGAAAATGAGGTTCAATGTTGATAAATGCAAGGTTATGCACTTTGGCAAAAATAATAGAAATGCAAGTTATACACTAAATGGCAGTGTGTTGGGAGTTTACTTAAATGAGAAGGATCTAGGGGTCTTTGTAGATAACATGTTGTCTAATTCTGGGCAGTGTCATTCTGTGGCTACTAAAGCAAATAAAGTTCTGTCTTGCATAAAAAAGGGCATTAACTCAAGGGATGAAAACATAATTATGCCTCTTTATAGGTCCCTGGTAAGGCCTCATCTGGAGTTTGCAGTTCAGTTTTGGACTCCAGTCCTTAAGAGGGATATAAATGAGCTGGAGAGAGTGCAGAGACGTGCAACTAAATTGGTTAGAGGGACGGAAGACTTAAATTATGAGGGTAGACTGTCAAGGTTGGGGTTGTTTTCTCTGGAAAAAAGGCGCTTGCGAGGGGACATGATTACGCTTTACAAGTACATTAGAGGACATTATAGACAAATGGCAGGGGACCTTTTTACCCATAAAGTGGATCACCGTACCAGAGGCCACCCCTTTAGACTAGAAGCAACGTAGGGGTTTCTTCACAGTCAGGACAGTGAGGTTGTGATGGCTGATTCAGTTAATGCCTTTAAGAATGGCTTGGATAATTTCTTGGACAGACATAATATCAAAGGCTATTGTGATACTACGCTCTATAGTTAGTATAGGTATGGGTATATAGAATTAAATTAAAAGTAGGGATGGGTGTATGTATGGATGCTGGATTTTCATTTGGAGGGGTTGAACTTGATGGACTTTGTCTTTTTTCAACCCAATTTAACTATGTAACCCATTCTAATCCCATCGTTAGTTCTTGGTAAAAAAAATATCATCCAATGTTTTTTGTTTTTTTTGGATACTCCTACTTCTGAATCTGATTTACTTCACTTTTTGTTGATTCAAGCAGAATATTTCAGTTTTTTCCAACCCATTTGAAAAGAAGACAGGTGTAGGCAAGAAATGAAGAGGGGTTTTGTTCAGTGGATACCAGTGAACTCCCTCAGTTCTCAGCAATGACCAGTGACATTCAGCCAAACTCTTTGCAAATTGGTTCAGCTTTTAAGGGGAAAACCTCACCTAGTAATCATTCTAAATTAGGTAAATACTTAAATTATTTTGTGGTTTAAACATAATGTAAGGTGGTTGTTGATGACATCGTTGCATCATAGCTGAGTTTACCATTGTCTTAAATAATTTCTACCTAACATTTAGGGGCCTAGTTACTAACATTTAAATTTCTATTTGTTTTGAAATCAGATCTTTTCTCTAAAAATGGCTGCTTTTTTATTTCTCTAAAAATTTGAGATGTAGTAAGTATAAAAACCATGAAAAACTCTCGTTTAAAACTTATGCAAGTAAAAGCTGTCTCTTTCCAACAGAAGTCAATGGGAGCTGCACTATACTTTTTTTTTAGCAATTTGGAGGTTTTACTGGTTTTTATATTTCTTATGTCATTTTTTTCAGCTTTTTTTTGTTGGATGTTTGTGCTTTTTATATCCAGATCTTTTAATAAATAACACAGCATTTGAGTTTTAGAGAAAGTGAGTTTATTTGTGGTTTCAAAAACCTCAAAAACCATTAAAATAAGAATGTTGATAAAATGGCCTCTTGGAGGAAAGAAAACACTCTGAAACTGTCTCCAGTTTATCTCAAAAGGTACGGGAGAAATACCTCAATGATC
Organism: Xenopus petersii; assembly: GCA_038501925.1. Classification (NCBI taxonomy): domain Eukaryota; kingdom Metazoa; phylum Chordata; class Amphibia; order Anura; family Pipidae; genus Xenopus; species Xenopus petersii. Next base: position 44,496,840 of record CM076684.1, on the reverse strand, counting down.
TAAAATCAGAACATTGTACTGCATGCATGGGATCTATTAACGAGAATGCTTGGGAAATAAGGTTTTCCCAGACAGAGTAGGCAGGTGCCTTGGGTGCAACTGAGAGCAAGTGCAATTTGACTAAACTGGAAAACTGGAAAAATGAGGTTCAGTGTTCAGGGTTATGAACTTTGGTAGAAATATTATAAACGAACGTTATACACTAAATGGTAGTGTATTGGGAATTTCCATAATCAAGAAGGATCTGGAGATTTGTGTGGATAAGCTTTGTAACTCTAGGCTGTGTCATTTAGTGGCTACTAAAGCAGATGAAGTGCTGTCTTACCTTAAAAAGGGCATTAACTCAAGGGATAAAAACATAATTTTGCCTCTTTGTAGGTTCCTGGTAAGGCCTCATCTGGAGTATACAGTTCCGTTTTGGGCTCCAGTCCTTAAAGGAAAACTATACCCCCAAAATGAACACTTAAGCAACAGATCAGATCACATTAAGTGGCATATTAAAGAATCTTACCAAAATGGAATACCGTATATACTCGAGTATAAGCCGAGTTTTTCAGCCCCCAAAATATGCTGAAAAACTTTACCTCGGCTTATACTCGGGTCAAGCGCAAAAACGGTCGCTTAAGAATATTCGCCGGCGCCTAAGAATAGTCATCCAAAAACGAGATTGAAACTTACCAGAAGATGCTGCATTTCTCACCCTCGACTTATACTTGAGTCAATAAGCTTTCCCAGTTTTTGAAGGTAAAATTAGGTACCTCGGCTTATACTCGGGACGGCTTATACTTGAGTATATACATATATATTTAAGTAAATCTTGCGCTTTTACATCTCTTGCCTTGAGCCACCATTTCATGATGGTCTGTATGCTGTCTCAGAGATCACCTGACCAGCAATACTTCAACTGTAACAGGAAGACGTGTGGAAGCAAAAGACACAGCTCTGTCTGTTAATTGGCTCATGTGACCTAACATGTATGGTTTGTTGGTATGTTTGTGAGTACAATCCTACGATCCCACGGGGCGGCCCTTATTTTTTAAAATGGCAATTTTCTATTTATGATTACCCAATGGCACATACTACTAGAAAATTATATTATTATGAAAATGGTTTATTTACATGAAGCAGGATTTTACATATGAGCTGTTTTATGCAATATCTTTTTATAGAGACCTACATTGTTTGGGGGGTATAGTTTTCCTTTAAGAAGAATATAAGAATATAAGAGCTGGAGAAAGTGCAGAGACGTGCAACTAAACTGGCAAAAGTGATGGAAGATTTAAATTATGAGGGGAGACTGTCAGGGTTGGGGTTGTTTTCTGTGGAGAAATGGTGCTTATGAGGGGACATGATTACCCTATCCAAGTACATTAAAGGACATTATAGCTGTAGTGGGGGAACTTTTTTTCCCATAGAAAAGAACAAAGCACCAGAGCATTAGACTTGAGTAACTGAACTTTCATTTGAAACAGTGTAGGTGGTTATTCACAGTGAGGACAGTGAAGTTGTGGAATGCACTGCCAGATGATACCGAGGGACTGGTTCTGTTAATGTCTTTAAGAGGGGCTTGGAAGTTTTCTTAAACAAGCATAATATTCAAGGCTATTGTGATCTTAAGATCCACAGCTATTTAGTAAATATATCTGTATACTGTATATAGTTTATGTATGTGAGCGTATAGATAGGTCTGTATAAGTAAGTGTGTATATATGTGCAATGGGGTCTGTTTGGAGGGGATGAACTTGACGGACTTTGTCCTTTTTTTCAACCCAACTTATGTAACTATATAAGATAGGGACCTGGCAGTGTGCAGGTAGGTGGTGAAGAATGGGGGGGGGGTGGCAGTGAGCCTTGGACATCTGTATTGCTTGGCCCATTCTGGTGTTACCAATTCTTTTGAATGGGAGGCAGGGGCAGGCCCTTCCTCCTATAGTGGTCCAAATGCAATGTATGCCTTAGCACTCAACTTCTCAAAACCATTTGATACCTTTTTTTCCTTATGTTTCTTAAAGCACTTTTTCTATGGATCCCAATTAGTAAATGTTAGAGAATTTTTATTCATTAATCTACTGTCGTTCTTTACTTTCCATCCACTATTGCCAATAGACTGTATTAAATAGTCATTTATATCCACCAATGAGAGATCTGAATGCTTCTGGTTGCTATAGTTTGTGCATGTCTCCTAGTAATTACCTGATTACCAGCAATGAAATAATTAATTCGCTTCCATCAACTGGCGATTAGGCCGATACGCTGTATTAAATAATATTACAAAAGAAAATATTATTTCATTTAGTGCATGGGCCTAAATACTATAACTTTTCGATACTCCAAAAAATATTGTGAATAAACACAACAATATCCAAGAAAAGAATGTTGAATTCCACACCGCTGCTAAAAAATGATTTGTGTCTCTAGGTTGTGTGCATTCAGATGGTTTAGATAAATGATTTTATTATCGTAATCACATTTACTGGGACACTAACAAACATATAATACATTGCAATCCCCTGTATGAACGCAACATGAGTAATATGTAATGTATTTGCTAAATGGTATATTGAACTCATCACTGCTGTTGATCTCTTCATCTCTTATTGATAGAATACCTTTACCACAATAACATAATGCCTACACACTATAATAACATGTACATAATAATAATAATAATGTACACACAGTGCTACGCAATATGTTGGCGCTATATAAATACATGTTAATAATAATAATAATAATAATAAGATCAATTTCACAATAAAATATAATTTTATTATCAAAAGGTTTCTCTAAATCAGGGGTGTCCAAACTGCGGCCCGAGGGCCACATGCGGCCCAGGATGCATATGAATGCGGCCCTGCTTGGTTGCGGGGGAAACGTCATGTGGCAAAGGATAAAGGAGGAGGAGGGACTCTGCCCATTGCCCAGTTAGTAATAATAATATAACAATAAGTCTATTTAATATCCAGTTGTCCCATATTCCAGTGTATAGCTCCATCTGGTTATCCAACTGGCATTGTAGTTCTTTTCTGTGTATTTCCTTTACTTTTACAAATCAAACGTGTTTGTGTATTTCATATGTGGCCCCAGACAATTTTTCTTTTTCCAATGTGGCCCGGTGAGTCAAAAGTTTGGACAACCCTGCTCTAAATGGTGACAGACAGTATGCACACAAGATAGAGTTCAATGGAATTATGACCCCCAACTGAGAATCATACCAGGTGCCATGGTGTCCTATCAGGCCTAGAGTTAGAGGAGAGAGGATTCTGGCAATTATTTGAGGCTTGGACACAATCTAGTGAAGTGAAAATGAGATATAATCTTGAAAATTCAGGTGTGTGTGTCACCTTAAGGGTTTCCCCGCGAGTGCCATCCCGTTGGCGATTTTTCATTATAGCCGGCGGGAAGGCAGTCCGTGGAGATTGTCGCCCGAAGAAAAGGTGATTTATCGCTGGGGTGACCAATGTCCCCGAATCTGCCTGTGTGCCCTTACCCTAACATTCCTTAAACTTTATGGGGCAGATTTATCAAGGGTCATTTTTAAATTCAAATTTCGAGTTTATTTTAGTGCAATTCGACTAGGGAATAATCCAAATTCGATTTGAGTTTAAAAAAATATCTCAAATGTATCATGTGCTGTCCCTTTTAAGAATTCGAATTTGACTATTCGTCATCTAAAACCTGCCGAATTGGTGTTTTAGCCTATGGGGGACCTCCTACAATCAATTTGGAGTCATTGGTGAAAAAACTCAAATCAACTTTGATCGAATTCGATTCGAGTTTGCAGGTCGATCCTATTCACCTGAATATAAAAAAAATAAAAAATAAATCGATTTTTAAAATAAATTTCAATTGGTCATTTTTTTTAGAATTTTGAGTTTATGGGATTTGATTTCTAAAAACTCCCATAAAATCGAAATTGGACCCTTGATAAATATGCCCCTATTTGTGTCGAAATCTGATTTGTTTTACCCAGCTACAGTACTTTAGTTTTTCCCTTCATATGCACATCCAGTTAAAGGGGTTGTTCATGTTTAAACTAACTGTCAGTATGATGTAGAGAGTGGTATTCTGAGACAATTTGCAATAGGTTTTCATTTTTTATTATTTGTGGGTTTTGAGTTATTTAGTCTCTTATTCAGCAGCTCTCCAGGTTGCAATGTCAGCAGTCTGGTTGCTAGGGTAATTTGGACCCTAGCACCCAGATAACTGAAATTGCAACCTTGCATTGATTCAAATAAGAAACTGGAAGATAAATAGGAGAGGGTCTGAATAGAAAGATGAGTAATAAAAAGTAGCAATAACAAAACATTTCTTGCTTGACAGAGCAATGATACCAATTTTAAAGCTTGAAAGAGTTAGAAGAAAATGGCAAATAATACAATAACTATACAAAAATGAAGACCAATTGAAAAGTTGATTAGATTTGGCCATTCTATAACATACTAAATGTGAACTTAAAGGTGAACCACTCCTTTAAATAAATCTAGGACAATACACAGTTTTGATTTAAATATTATTTGTATTATTATGTTGCAAACATACCTATGTATTTATTTCATGGTAGACATCGTAGTTAAAAACGGAACTCAACTATCAGAACCCCATAAATTGTCTACTGACTGTCTATGATTCAGTTAAATCTAGGAAAATACTTCACTGATTTCATTTAAATATTATTTGATTAAATATTATTATATTATTCGGGATATGCCCCGAAAGCTTGTGCTGTTTTTTTTTTCTGCTGCAATAAATGGATTGAAAAGGCATTGACCATAGGTGTACTCCTTCCATACAAAGTCACTGGATATTAATATGTTGCAGACATACCCATTTACAGTATCTATTTCAAGGTAGCTGTAGGGGTAAAAAAGGAACCAAAACCAAAACCCCATAAATTGTCTTACTTTAACAATGTTATTATTCTTGAAGTCTTGTATTATTTTGAAGTCAAGCCACAATAATGACATACCTTTTTGCAATTCGTGCAGAAATGTTCATTTACAGCTTGTTCATTCTAGTCTGTGAAGATAACTCATAGAGACAAGAGAAGAGAAGCTGATTTGGTTTGGTGGATACTCACTGACTTTCCTCAGCTCTGACAAGTGACCAGTGACATAGATCCACACCCTTCAGACAACTGATAAGGCAGAGCACTAGTGCATCCCTGTAATTAGCTATAATTAGGAAAATACTGGTCAAATGTTATGTTTTAGATAAAACATAAAGCCACTGGCCTAACTGATATTGCTATTGCAAGACTAATAGGAGGGTTAGGGCAAGATATTGTTTTAGAACCACATCTATGTAGCTAGTTATTCAGTGTTTGGATGATGTTAGAAATTTGAACTACCTCATAATGAAACCAAAATAGCATTACGCTTAATAGCAAGTATGACATCTTTGCAAGAAAGTCGGTTCTCGCACACCTTAACTTAAATAAAGTCACAGATACCTGGTGCAATGAGGTAGATGTTCGGCCACCTCACAGATGCTCATAAAAGAAAATTCCAGAGGCACACAGGACTAATTGCAAGCAAAATTGTCTTAATTCTTAAAAGTGTTTAATTCAGAGTGCCATTAAACACGCAAGACAATTTTGCTTGCAATTAGTCCTGTGTGCCTCTGGAATTTTCAAGTATGATATCTTTATCATATTTTTGGAACCTTTCTACCCCATGCTAATCATTTTGCAGTTGTTACCCCAAGTTTTTAAAAAGGAGAAAGAAAGCTCCAATCGATAGGGGGGTGCCAATTTTTAGGGCACCCCCAAGGATGGTAATGACTTACCTGAAAACTGCACTGGCCACACACAGAACAAGATGGTGGGCAAATAACAGAAACAGCTGACCATATGTAGGGCCCTCGGCCATTCATTCTGGGCAACAATATCTAATCAGGTAGAATCAGTGTCAGTCATCAAGACTAATGCTCATCTTAGGAGCAGACCCCCATATGTGTGTAATTAGTACATGACCCACCAGATTCAAACATAGGCCTTACCACTGCATAGTTTGGCTCTGGGGCTGAATGTTCAGATCACAACTGGGTGTGGGCAGATTGTATTTTCTGCACAGAGCAGTTGTACTAATGTAACTAAAAGCCATGCCTTCCTAAAGCTTTGCTAAACATACAGGGATCTAAAACGAATCCGTTCCAAAGCAGTTAAAAATATGAAGACTGTTCCATTCCATATATAACAGTGAATCATTCACCAACAAATCTTTAAAAGCATTTAATAGTAGAAAAACACGCTAAGAACAAATTCCCCGGGATTATGAAAAGCTGGGGTAAGCAAACATGAGCATCATCTGATTGTTGTGTGCAATTACTCTTAACTGTGCACTTAAAGGCTTATTCTATGAGATAGGAGTTATTGTGCCGTTGAGCTTGAGTGGGAACACTTTGTTATATAAGACATAATGTTTATCACAAAGGCAACATCTGGGAACTAAAAGCAAACAGAAAACAGCATCTCGAGTAGTACTTGGGGCTCATAACATGCTCTCACTTTTTATCAATCTAGAATAAATCTTTTTGCAATGTCAATGTTTTGCAGTTGCTTAAACCAAATTGTTTCCTTTTGTGTTCACTTCCCATAGGAACAGACAGGGTGCAACTGAGACACTTTATTGCTTCATTTTGTGTAAGCTACCCAGTATATAATATTGACAGCTACAAAGGCTGCTGGGAAAACAGCCCTGGAATAAACATCAATTGTATCTGCCTCAATAGGCCTCAGTAATGATTTCAATCGGCTTTGCTTCCCGTGTTTAGATTCATGGCAGATCTGTAGTTTTTCTTTTCCAGTTCCTTCTAATCTGGCTTCATTTTGGGAAGCAAAGGGGTGTTTGTTGATAAGGTTTAAACACTGATCCATTCCTAATATTGAAAGAGAAAGTAAAACAATGGCATGTTGTCCTTCATTCATTGGTACCTGCAACAAAATAAAACAAAGGCATAAAAACTCTCTTGGTTATAAAGCAGATATGAGTAAGTTTGATCATTCTTTTTCTGATAAAATCAAATATGGTTTTTGATCTCTAAATAAAGTATAAAAGGGGTCATTTACCACTCACCCTGGCAGAATGCAAAGTGCAATAAAAAGATGCAAGTTGCCATGTTTGCATTCTTTGCACTCTGTCCTATGGGTGAGCACCGACACGTGCAGGTTTCTCCAGAAAGGTGTTCAAGGACCAGCACTTGCATGAATACAGAGCTGCCTTTCAGGCAGGGGTGGCCCCCTCCCAGTACTAACTTGTGAGCCGGACGTGCAAGTGATGGCATTAGCTGCAGAGCACTGCAAATCCTTGGATGCAAGTGATTATAAAATAAGCACTATGTTTTATCACTTTGTGCCCCTTAGTGTTCTAGCACTAGCGTCCAGGGTCATCTTACTTTGCCACGACAATGTATGCTACTAAGCTCTCTATGTAAAATACTTTGGTAGACACAACATGGTGTGTGGCATGTGTTTTATATAACGGAGTTGAAGGCAATATGGACCATTTCCTTCTTAAACCCTGAACATGTAAAACACATGTAAGGCTATTTCAGCAGGACTATTCCCAAATACATATTAAGGCCTAAAGATTTCTCCACTTAGGATAAAATGTTATTTCCAGTTGTCATTGAGCCTGATAGTAATGCCCCAAGTGATTAAAATCAGTTTTATACAGTTTTTTTAGAAAATATGGATGCAAAACTAGACAGTTATACTATATAGTTAGATATCTAACTGACCAATAGAATAGAAAAAAATCCATCAAAATAAAATCCATGTTACAATTCTTATGAGCACTAATGTACAGAGTAAGAACTACAGAGGTACTACTTGCAAGGCTATTGTCATTTATTCTAACCTGTTTGTTCTTCTTGCTGGCTTTAGTCTTCACTTTCTCCTTTTTTATGTAGTCTGCACTGTAGTGAGCAAAAGCATATTCCACCAGGGCAGCAAATACAAATACATAGCAAATCAGGAAGTAGACATCCAGGGCTTTAACGGCAGATGCCCTAGGCAAAGAGGATCGAGCACTAACCATCAGAGTTGTCATGGTGAGTACAGTAGTGATACCTGTTAAACAAGGAATCTGACCTAAGTACCAAGATAACAAGGTCATGTTAATTGGTGATGTGTGGACAGCCCTGAAACCCGTGGGTCAGGCAGGTTCAGGGCCAACTTCCACACACAGTTTTTGGGTTGCGGGCAGGCTCAGGTTGAACTGTTCGTTCCACTATCCCTGGCGTGACCTTCCTGTGCCAGCTTCTTTTTCCAGCAAAACCAATTTATGGGCACAGGCCTATAAATATAAGTGGCAGGCAGGTTTGGGCCGGGTGCGTCTTTTAGTCTACCCGAACATCACTAATGTTAATCCTTACTTTATTTGGCAAACAAAGCACACATTATATGACAAGCAACCCACTGACCACTACTAAATAGGTAGTGCTGTTGCTGCAACCGGAAGTGACATCATCAGAAGTGGGCTGGGCAGAAAAAGTTTTAAAAACATTTTAAAGGAGTAAAATATAGATAATATAATACAAGAAATTGAGGTTAGACCTGCAACCGGACCCACAACCTGTGTCCCACAGTCCTGCATCTATACCCACACACAAAAATCCTACTCTCAACCTGCAGGTTACCCACTTTTTTGTGGCTAATCCACCAGTACCCAACCCACTGCGGGACACTATCTTGCATTACTATCCAGTGTGGGGTCATGCCTTCTAGCTACTATTTGCCTTAAAATTTGCAACCTTAACATTTTCATTAATGAAAAAATCTCCATTGCAAGTTCTCATACCCATAGGATTATGTTAAGCATCTTACCTAAGGAAACTCTGGCAGGAACAGCCGCCTGGCTGATCCAGAAGGAAACCCATGACATGGCAACTAGTAGGATGGAAGGTACATAGGATTCTATAATGTAAACACCTCTATTTCTTCTTAGATGGAAATGTAGGCTCAGTCTGGGAAACTCACCAGCTGCAGGACAAAACAAGTCATGCCAACAGAAATGTGTAATGTTTTTTAAAGTTAAACACACTGAACATCTATTAGGTGCAAAACGAAGACCCCAAATGACTTTGGATAGAAAGAAACTAGCAGCAGGCCAAAACAATCATAACATTAAAATATAGACACATAGGCAATTGAATCAATATACCACATGCATGTATAAATGGATAGGGATGTAGCGAACGTCGGAAAAAAAGTTCGCGAACATATTCGCGAACTTGCGCAAAAATGCGAGCGGTTCGCGAACCCCATAGACTTCAATGGGAAGGCGAACTTTAACATCTAAAAAAGACATTTCTGGCCAGAAAAATGATTTTAAAGTTGTTTAAAGGGTGCAACGACCTGGACAGTGGCATGCCAGAGGGGGATCAAGGGCAAAAATTTATCTGAAAAATCTGCCTGTGTGTGCTTGGAAGAGATAGTGTAGGGGGAGAGCTGTTAGTGATTTCAGGGACAGATGATAGTAAGTTTGCTGGCTAGTAATCTGCTTGATACTGCTCTGTATTGGAGGGACAGAAGTCTGCAGGGATTTGAGGGACATTTTAGCTTAGGTAGCTTTGCTGGCTAGTAATCTACTGTTCTCTTTAAACAACTGCCATACGTTGCCCTTGTAGGCATTGTTTGCCCAGTTTTTTTGGACGCAGCCACTGAAGCACAGTTGCCAGAAAAAATATGCCATATAAATGCTGAAAATAGTCATTTTTCGCCATACGTTGACCTTGTAGACATTGTTTGCCCAGTTTTTTTTGGACGCAGCCACTGAAGCACAGTTGCCAGAAAAAATATGCCATATAAATGCTGAAAATAGTAATTTTTCGCCATACGTTGACCTTGTAGACATTGTTTACCCAGTTTTTTTGGACGCAGCCACTGAAGCACAGTTGCCAGAAAAAATATGCCATATAAATGCTGAAAATAGTAATTTTTCGCCATACGTTGACCTTGTAGACATTGTTTGCCCAGTTTTTTTGGACGCAGCCACTGAAGCACAGTTGCCAGAAAAAATATGCCATATAAATGCTGAAAATAGTCATTTTTTGCCATATACGTTGAGTCAACGTATGGCAAAAAATGACTATTTTCAGCATTTATGTGGCATATTTTTTCTGGCCTCTGTGCTTCAGTGGCTGCGGCCAAAAAAACTGGGCAAACAATGCCTACAAGGTCAACGTCGTTGACCTTGTAGGCATTGTTTGCCCAGTTTTTTTGGCCGCAGCCACTGAAGCACAGAGGCCAGAAAAAATATGCCATATAAATGCTGAAAATAGTCATTTTTTTGGTCGCAGCCACTGAAGCACAGTTGCCAGAAAAATTATGCCATATAAATGCTGAAAATATAAATTTTTTTGGTTGCAGCCACTGAAGCACAGAGGCCAGAAAAATTATGCCATATAAATGCAGAAAATATGCATTTTTTTGGTTGCAGCCACTGAAGCACAGAGGCCAGAAAAATTATGCCATATAAATGCAGAAAATATGCATTTTTTTGGACGCAGCCACTGAAGCACAGTTGCCAGAAAAAATATGCCATTTAAATGCTGAAAATAGTAATTTTTCGCCATACGTTGACCTTGTAGACATTGTTTGCCCCGTTTTTTTGGACGCAGCCACTGAAGCACAGAGGCCAGAAAAAATTAAACCAGTAGGGTTTGCACCCTAGTTTGTAACGGTGGCGGAGGGAGGAGGACGCTAAAGGACAGCTGTGTGTGGAGTCATGAGGCTTGAAGAGAAGGACAGCTGCATAGAAGTCAGAACAAGTCTTCCGGCGTGCAGTAACCCTCCGAGATCCACCCCTCATTCATTTTAATAAAGGTCAGGTAATCGACACTTTTGTGACCTAGGCGAGTTCTCTTCTCAGTTACAATCCCTCCTGCTGCACTGAAGGTCCTTTCTGAGAGCACACTTGAGGCTGGGCAAGACAAGAGGTTCATGGCAAATTGTGACAGCTCTGGCCACAGATCAAGCCTGCGCACCCAGTAGTCCAGGGGTTCATCGCTCCTCAGAGTGTCGATATCTGCAGTTAATGCCAGGTAGTCCGCTACCTGCCGGTCGAGGCGTTCTTTGAGGGTGGATCCAGAAGGGTTGTGGCGCTGCCTTGGACAGAAAAACATTTGCATGTCTGATGTTACAGACCGGCCAAAGGGCTTTGTCCTTGCAGGTGTGCTCGTGGCAGGATTACTGGCACCTCTGCCCCTGGAATGTTGATGAGTTCCTGAAGTGACATCACCCTTAAAAGCATTGTACAACATGTTTTGCAGGCTGGTTTGTAAATGCCGCATCTTTTCGGACTTGTGGTATGTTGGTAACATTTCTGCCACTTTATGCTTGTACCGAGGGTCTAGTAGCGTTGCGACCCAGTACAGGTCCTTCTCCTTAAGCCTCTTGATACGGGGGTCCTTCAACAGGCATGCCAGCATGAAAGACCCCATTCTCACAAGGTTGGATGCAGAGCTATCCATCTCCGCTTCCTCATTATCAAGGACTGCATCATCCACGGTCTCCTCCCCCCAGCCACGTACAAGACCAGGGGTCCCCAAAAGGTCACCACTAGCCCCCTGGGAAGCCTGCTCCTGTTGGTCCTCCTCCTCCTCCTCCACAAAGCCACCTTCCTCCTCTGACTCCACTTCTGGCACCTCTCCCTGCGTTGCAGCAGGTGCCTGGGTTCGTTCTGGTGATTGCGACCATAAATCGTGCGCTTCCAGCTCCTCGTCACGCTGGTCTACAGCCTCATCTGTCACTCGTCGCACGGCACGCTCCAGGAAGAAAGCGAAGGGTATTAGGTCGCTGATGGTGCCTTCGGTGCGACTGACCATATTTGTCACCTCTTCAAAAGGTCGCATGAGCCTGCAGGCATCGCGCATAAGCACCCAGTAACGGGGGAAAAAAATCCCCAGCTCTGCAGATCCAGTCCTACCACCCAGTTCAAAAAGGTACTCGTTGACGGCCCTTTGTTGTTGCAGCAGACGTTCCAACATAAGGAGCGTTGAATTCCAGCGAGTCTGGCTGTCAGAAATCAAACGCCTGACTGGCATGTTGTAGCGCTGCTGAATGTCAGCAAGGCGTGCCATGGCTGTGTAGGAACGTCTGAAATGGGCCGACACCTTTCTGGACTGGGTGAGAACGTCCTGGAATCCTGGGTACTTGGAGACAAAACGTTGGACTATTAAATTTAACACATGTGCCATGCAGGGCACATGTGTTAAATTTCCCAGTCTCAACGCTGCCAACAGATTGCTTCCATTGTCACACACCACTTTTCCGATCTGCAGTTGGTGTGGGGTCAGCCACCGATCGGCCTGTGACTGCAGAGATGACAGGAGTACAGATCCGGTATGGTTTTTGCTTTCCAGGCACGTCATCCCCAAGACAGCGTGACAACGGCGTACCTGGCACGTCGAATAGCCTAGGGGGAGCTGGGGGTGCACAGGTGTGGAGGAGGAGAAGGAGGACCCAGCAGCAGAGTAAGAAGAAGAAGAGGAAGAAGACGAGGTAGAGAGCGATGGAGGAGTAGAGGTGGTGGCAGAACCGCGTGCAATCCGTGGCGGTGACACCAACTCCACTGTTGTTGTTGTTGTTGAGCTACCCATTCCCTGCTTCCCATTCCCAGCCATTACCAAGTTCACCCAGTGGGCAGTGTAGGTGACATACCTGCCCTGACCATGCTTGGAGGACCATGCGTCAGTAGTCATATGGACCTTTGGCCCAACACTAAGTGACAGAGATGCGGTAACTTGGCTCTGCACATGTTGGTACAGGTGTGGTATTCCCTTTTTAGAAAAAAAATTGCGGCTGGGTACCTTCCACTGCGGTGTCCCAATTGCTACAAATTTGCGGAAGGCCTCAGAGTCCACCAGCTGGTATGGTAAAAGCTGGCGGGCTAAGAGTGCAGACAAGCCAGCTGTCAGACGCCGGGCAAGGGGGTGACAGTCAGACATTGGCTTCTTACGCTCAAACATGGCCTTCACAGAAACTTGGCTGGTGGCAGATGACTGGGAATGGGAACAGGTGGTCAAGGTGGAAGGCGGAGTGGAGGGTGGTTCAGATGGGTCAAGGAGAGCAGAGGTAGAGCAGTAAGATGCTGGACCAGAAGGAGTGTGGCTTTTAGTTTGCCTGTTGCCTTTGAGGTGTTGCTCCCAAAGTGCTTTGTGCTTGCCGCTCATGTGCCTTCGCATAGAAGTTGTACCTATGTGGCTGTTGGGCTTACCAAGGCTCAGTTTCTGACTGCACTCATTGCAAATTACAATGCTTTTGTCAGAGGCACACACATTAAAAAAATCCCACACTGCTGACTTTTTGGAAGTCTGCGATCTGGCGGTAACAGTAGAAGTTGGCGGCATTGGCGGCAATGGCGGGTGCGTTGGCCGGCTGAACACAGGTGCCGATACATGTTGTTGCCCTACTGATCCCTGCGGGCTGGCCTCCCTGCTTCTTCTAAGTCTTATTCTCCTACTGCCTCTCTGACTCTCCGTCTCTCCATCTGAACTACCCTCCTCTTGCTCTCTTCTACTAGGCACCCACAAAACATCAATCTCCTCATCATCATTCTCCTCAGATGCATCAATTTCTTCTGACACATCACAGAAGGAAGCAGCAGCGGGGACCTCCTCCTCCTCCTCATCACTCATCATTATGTCCATCTCTGTCGTGTTCTCTGCCAGAATTAAATCTGGTGTAACGTCCTCATCTCCTTCATCTTCTTCTGCCAATAATGGTTGCGCATTACTCAGTTCAAGAAACTCATGGGAAAATAACTCCTCTGACTCCAGTGAAGAAGGGGCACCGGTGGTGGAGGAAGTGTTACGTGGGGTGGCCATAGCAGTGGAGGATGAGGAGGATGTTGTGGTAAAGTTAGAAACGGTAGAGGATGGGGTGTGCTGTGTAAGCCAGTCAACTACCTCTTCAGCATTTTGGGAGTTCAGGGTCATTGGCTTTTTAAAACTGGGCAATTTGCTAGGGCCACAGGATTGCATAGCAGCACGGCCCCTAGCACGGCCTCTGCGTGGCGGCCTGCCTTTGCCTGGCATTATTTTTAAAAAAACAACAACAACAAAAACTCAGTTGGTTTTTCTGGAAACGATAATACACACAGCTAGATGGCAGTTTGAAGAAAACAGTGTGCAAATAATGCCTACAAGATCAACGTATACACTACTACAGCGGTGGATACGGATTACGTAAAATATATGAATGCTGCTTGAAAAAAAGTAACTCAAGTGGTTTTTCTAGAGACGATAATATTATCAATATTTAGACAAAATGTGAACAAGCTCACACAGCTAGATGGCGGTTTGAAGAAAACACTGTGCAAATAATGCCTACAAGGTCAACGTATACACAGCGGTGGATACGGATTACGTAAAATATAAGAATGCTGCTTGAAAAAAAGTCACTCCGGTGTTTTTTCTGGAGACGGTAATATTATGGATATTTAGACAGAATGAGAACACGGTCACACAGCTAGATAGCAGTTGGTTGAATAACACACTGGGCAAAAAATGCCTACAGGGCAAATAATGCCTACAAGGTCAACGTATACACAGCGGTGGATACGGATTACGTAAAATATAAGAATGCTGCTTGAAAAAAAGTCACTCCGGTGTTTTTTCTGGAGACGGTAATATTATGGATATTTAGACAGAATGAGAACACGGTCACACAGCTAGATAGCAGTTGGTTGAATAACACACTGGGCAAAAAATGCCTACAGGGCAAATAATGCCTACAAGGTCAACGTATACACAGCGGTGGATACGGATTACGTAAAATATAAGAATGCTGCTTGAAAAAAAGTCACTCCGGTGTTTTTTCTGGAGACGGTAATATTATGGATATTTAGACAGAATGTGAACACGGTCACACAGCTAGATAGCAGTTGGTTGAATAACACACTGGGCAAAAAATGCCTACAGGGCAAATAATGCCTAAAAGGTCAACGTATACACAGCGGTGGATACGGATTACGTAAAATATAAGAATGCTGCTTGAAAAAAAGTCACTCCGGTGTTTTTTCTGGAGACGGTAATATTATGGATATTTAGACAGAATGTGAACACGGGCACACAGCTAGATAGCAGTTGGTTGAATAACACACTGGGCAAAAAATGCCTACAGGGCAAATAATGCCTAAAAGGTCAACTTATACACTACTACAGCGATGGATACGGATTACGTAAAATTTATTATGGCTGCTTGAAAAAAGTCACTCCGGTGTTTTTTCTGGAGACGGTAATATTATGGATATTTAGACAGAATGTGAACACCGTCACACAGCTAGATAGCAGTTGGTTGAATAACACACTGGGCAAAAAATGCCTACAGGGCAAATAATGCCTAAAAGGTCAACTTATACACTACTACAGCGATGGATACGGATTACGTAAAATTTATTATGGCTGCTTGAAAAAAGTCACTCCGGTGTTTTTTCTGGAGACGGTAATATTATGGATATTTAGACAGAATGTGAACACGGTCACACAGCTAGATAGCAGTTGGTTGAATAACACACTGGGCAAAAAATGCCTACAGGGCAAATAATGCCTAAAAGGTCAACTTATACACTACTACAGCGGTAGTAAAATAAAAAAAAGTTAAATAAAAAAAGAATGAATATTAAAAAAAAAAAAATTAAAGTTGGTGCTGCTGAACTACTAGGAGCAGCAGATTAGCACACCAGTCCCACTCCCCAACACTGCTAGACTAATAGCACTGGGCTCTTATAGTAGTAGTAGTAGTAGTAGTAGTAGTAGTAGTAGTAGTAGTAAAACAACAAAAAAATAAATAAAAGCAGTCCTTACAAGGACTATTGCTATTGCAGCAGTCAGCAGATGAGATCAGAAGCAGGACAGCTGCCCACTGCAGCTACATACAGAGCACTGCAGTAGAAGGTAGATTACTAGCCAGCAAAGCTACCTAAGCTTAAATGTCCCTCAAACCCCTGCAGACTTCTGTCCCTCCAATAACAGAGCAGTATCAAAACGATTACTAGCCAGCAAACTTTCAACTGTCCCTGAAATCACTAACAGGCAGCAGCTCTCTCCCTACACTATCTCTTCAGCACACACAGGCAGAGTGAAAAAAAGCTGCAGGGCTTCGGTTTTTATAGGGAAGGGGAGTGGTCCAGGGGAGAGCTTCCTGATTGGCTGCCATGTACCTGCTGGTCTGGGGTGAGAGGGCAAAAAAAAGCGCCAACAATGGCGAACCCAAAATGGCGAACGTCGCGCGACGTTCGCGAACTTCCGGCGAGCGCGAACACCCGATGTTCGCGCGAACAAGTTCGCCGGCGAACAGTTCGCGCCATCTCTATAAATGGAGCCTGTTTGCTTAGACTTCACCATAACAGACTCTAAGATTTTATAGAAATATAAAGAACTGTGGGCGACTTATTTAGTCTGATTTTCCACTTCAAAATAAGCTTTAATAAATAATGCAAAGACTTGGAGGGTGTTTTGTTTTAAAGTGGGGTGATTTATAATGCTTACATGATGTTTAGTATAAATGCAGCAGATATTTACTGCTTAAAATCTCATCAATTTTCTTAAAAGAAAAAAAACACACTGCTCTACTGTGAAAACTGGCAGGCAAAATCACTATTTAGCCAACACAAAAAAAGAGACACAAGGAGAATATTGCAGGGATCATATACAAAAAAAGCCTAAGACACACATGCTAGCAAGATCGCACTCCTAAATTCTCATTTAACCAGAACTTGCGTCTGGGCCATTGCTGTGTTTTGCACTTCAGACTGGACTGACCTGCGCAAGTTACTAAGAGTGAGATAATCACAGGGCTCCTTATCTCCGTGAGCCCACCAGAATTCCCTAACCTGCCCAACCAACTATGTTTTCATTATAGGCAACTTTTTAAAACATGGCAGGAGGAAGAGATTTCAAGAGCGAAACAGAATATACCAAAAACAAAGAGACTGCAACTGTGTAAGGCAAGAGCTTATGACGGCATATTGAGGTATGTGGTGAAATCTAAGAATTAAATAATTAAGAAAAGTGGATTCAGAGGGTGTGAGTAGATTTTGTTCTAGAAGCAATTATTTACCTTATTTACTAAGGCAGAGTGCTTATTGAAGCTAGGGAGCACTGGGGGTACAATGCAGTGGGAAGCCCTAGCTTTACCTATAACAGGCTTTAACTACAGGGTTCGCTTGTCCTTGACAGTGATGTGGCATCAGCCTGCACCACACAATGGGGAATATGTATAAAAGAATGAAACTAGAGCTTGCCACGGTTTGCTATTTGCATTAGACATTTAAAAAGCATATTTTAATATTTTTATAGCAAGGGTGAATCTGTTCCCTAAAATTGCCTGAATTTGGAGTCCACATTTGGACTGTGGTAAGCTCTATAAATATAACATTATAGTATATAGATTCACACTGGGACTTTAAAATAAAGTGAAAAAATTTAAAAAATGTTTTGGTCACTTTATGAGACCTTTCTCAAGACACAAACATTTGTTTTGAGAATGGTCTCATAGAGAGACCAAAACTTTGACATTTTGATTTGTTTTCACTTTATTTTAAAGTCCCAGTGTGCATCTATATACTATAATGTTGTTGCATTAATAAGTAGATATCACCTGGGTATTTACCTACCATTCTCTGGGCCACTCTCTCTTCTTTTTTTTTTTTTTTGGCATATATTTTCTTTGGATGAGTTCAGTTTTGCCCCTTAACACTTGTGCTGTGCCTTTGCCATTGATAAGTGATCCCTAATGCAATTGGTAGGTTGCGAATCAGAGATTAACTCATTTTACATAAAGTCCTGAAATTTGATATAAATTAAAATCATATTTTGACCCACTATTAACTGATGTACCAACTAGGTTAGTGTTTGTTTGACCTTAGATATGGTATGTTCTTCCTATTCAAGATACTGTATAAAACTCTTTTCCACTTTGTATTTCTCTACATGCCTACACTCTTCTTAAAGGAAAATTATACCCCCAAACAATGTAGGTCTGTATAAAAGATACTGAGTAAAACAGCTTATGTGTAAAACCCTGCTTCATGTAAATGAACCATTATCATAATAATATACTTTTTTAGTAGTATGTGCCATTGGGTAATCATAAATAGAAAATTGCCATTTTAAAAAATAAGGGGTGCCCCCTGAGATCGTACGATTCACTGTGCACACATACAAACCACATGTAAGGTCACATGAGCCAATTAACAGACAGAGTTCTGTGGTTTAAGTATTCATTTTGGGGGTATAGTTTTCCTTTAATCCTTTTCATTCCACTCTAACTTGCCTCTTAAGGTGAATGATGTACTAATTCCCGTAACCGTTCAGGCATAAGGTACCAGAGTACTGTCTTGTCTTCTTCTTAATAAGCAGGGGCGTATATATATTAAGGCACCAGAGGGCCTTTGCCTAGGGCGGCAGGTTTTGGGGGGTGGCCCTCGGGTGCCTATAAATGTATTTTTTAAATTAAAAAAATCGCACAGCCTCTTCCACAGATTTCCACAGGAAATCTGGTGAAATAGCTGGGGGCCAGGCTGATTGGCATCACTTCTGCGACGTCTGTGCATGTGACATCACGCGCAAAATGTGCTGGCGTCCTGCGCGTCACATGGGGGGGTGTTTAGGTCCGATGCCTAGGGCAGCATCGGATCTAAATACAATCCTGTTATAAGCTATATGATGTATTTCCTTCAGTTCACTTCCCTGTGATTGTCAAGATAAATTCATCCAGTTTTCTATTTGCCACCTAAATCCAGAAGTAGAAATAAATAAAACTGCCCAGTTCATCTAACTTAACAGTAAATTCAATAAGTTGCCATTGGAGATACATAGATACACATAGAATTTCAAGATCTTATTACCTGATTTCAAAATCATCTCATTTTTTGTGAATCTGTAGTTAGTAACTGTAAACTGTGCCAGCTCAATTTTATCCAACCCGTGATTCTTTTCTTGGTTTTCTGACCATCGGTACAGAATATCTTCTGAAGAATAGCCATCTGTATAGTAAAACAATGGTTAGGAGAAGCATTTCAAGCTAGGGAAAAAAATACATTTTTTAAAATTGAAAACTCACTTATTAGTAGGGATGCACCGACTCCAGAATTCGGTCCGCGATTGGGCCTTTTTCAGCAGGATTCGGATTTGGCCGAATCCTTGTGCCTGGCCGAACCAAATCCGAATCTTAATTTGCATATGTAAATTAGGGGCGAGTAGGCAAATCACGTGATTTTTCGTCACAAAAGAAGAATTTTTATCTACTTTTTTCTTTCCTGACCCTAATTTGCATATGCAAATTAGGATTCAGATTCGGTTCGGTTTTCAGACAAATCTTTCACCAAGGATTCGGGGATTCAGCCAAATCCCAAATAGCGGATTTGGTGCACCCCTATTATTAGAAATGACACTGATGATTCATAAAGAATAAAAAAAAAATTATAAATAGACTTATCTTCATGATTTATTGTGCAGTGCTGCATTTGAGATCCCAATGTTTCTCATTGAATGAACTTAAAGAAAAACTATACCCCCAAAACGAATACTTAAGCAACAGATCTATTTATGATCTATTCTATTTATGATTACCCAATGGCACATACTACTAAAAAAGTATATTATTATGATAATGGTTCATTTACATGATTCATGAAGCAGGGTTTTACACATGAGCTGTTTTATTCAGTATCTTTTAATAGAGACCTACATTGTTTGGGGGGTGTAGTTTTCCTTTAAGGCCATTTCTACATTGGATCAATTTATTATTATTATTTGTTATATATCTGAGAACTGAATGAACTCAATGCAGCACTTGCACTTGATTAGTGTATCGGCAAAAATTCCACATTTAAAATTTGGATGCCTCTGATATTTAATTTACCAAATGTTTAATTTATGAAATGTTTAATCTATGAAGTGCTTAATTTATGTAATGTGATCATTTTAATAACTTAAAGAATTTAAATATCCCTTAACATATATTTTTTATACATATACATAATATATATATATTACGGATATATTTAAATTTTCACTTCTGTTCATATTTATTTCTTTAATAATGGTGTCCATTTTACAATGTAAATTACATACTATGTATATTTCATTATTTATATAAGAATTGTGTTAGAACCACAGACATCTTATTTATGTACCATAGGGTTTTTATTGAGATTTATTTTTACTGTATGTCATTTTCTCTTTGGAGGTTTAAAATGAGTAACTGTTTAGTTTGAATTCATGCCTATGACTACGTATCTTTGGATACGAAATGCGATAGGACATTTTGTTTTAACCTTGGAATAAAGATTTCATTTTTTACCTCTGGTGTGTCGCAGGAGTGCGTGCCTCTTTACACAACTTCCCAAGCTACGGGTTCGGGGCGCTGCACCCAGGCCACCCCTCATCATCGGTGAGTGTGAGCATCTCAATATATTGACTGAACCATTTTGTTTGAATTCAACAGTTTATATGCTGCACCCTTAAGAGATGGACTTGGGGCTTTGCACCCAGGTCAACCTGATTATCGGATGAGCCTTTGATTGTTTGGTTTTTTAATTGCCACATTAGAAAATGTATTTGCTGGATACAGCAGCGAGTTTTTTGCCCTATCTATAAACATAAGAAGAAAGTTGTCTAACTATGGCAGAGCCAAAGGCCTCTAAGTTTTTAAATTACTTTGCTAATATGAATTCTGCTAATAATAGACAAAATATATAAATTAATATTAAAAGGACTGTTCACTTTTAGAGTGATATTCTGAGAAAATGTGCTGTTGGTTTTCATTTTTTTTATTATTTTTGCTTTTGAGTTATTTTGCTTTTTGTTCAGCAGCTCTCCAGTCTGCAGTTTCAGCAATGTGGTTGCTAGGATTTAAATTACCCTAGCAACCATGCATTGATTTGAATAAGAGACTGGAATATGAATAGGAGAGGGCCTGAATAGTAAGATTAATAATACAAAGTAGCAACAACAATAAATGTGTAGCCTTACAACGTATTTGCTTTTAGATGGGATCGGTGACACCCAAATGGAAACTAGAAAGAGTCAGAAGGAAAAGGCAAATAATTCAACTATAACGAAGAAAAAATGAAGACCAATTGAAAAGTTACTTAGAATTAGTCATTCTATAACATACTAGAAGTTAACATTAAGGTGAACCACAGCTTTAAGGCGTTTGCTAACATATGTGTTTTGATAACATGCTTTGTACATTATTAATTTTTTGTAACAATAAGACTAATAATGCAGTATTCTGTTGCAATAGTTGCAAAAACATTATATTAGCCTACACTGGCATGCATTTGATACAGTGCAGGCCTGGACTGGCAAATTGTAGATTCTGGCAAGTCACTATTTATTAGGCCAGTGGGGGGGGGGGGTTAGGCCTCTGTGTACTTGAAATTCCAAGGCTTATTTAAAATCCCAGACCTGATACGGTGCCTCCATGTTTAGGGTGTAGCATTCAGACACTTACAACTTTCTAGTTCCAGCATACATTCTTGTTCATCCATGGGATACTTGGTTAGATCCATGTCACAGGACACTGTTGAGGTGATTCTGTAAAGGACAGAGAATGGCCAGTAACTTGCCCATCCAATTATATAGAATCGCCAATACATTTCCAGCTTTAGCAAACACATTCAATTTGGTGTGTCTTTAATACATGTTCAATCCAGGTGTGCGGTAGATTCAGCTTCAAACACAAGCATTAGGGGAATGCTTTTAAAAATAAAACAAATACTTATGTACAAACACTCAAGATTGTTCCTGAACACATTTTTTAAGCACAAACCTATTCAATGGTGTGGCCACAGTTGTTTGTTTAAAGGCAGTTATTTGTCAAATGAATGATTTCTTAAAGGGGACACATAAGTTAAATAATAACAATATAACATTTCTGCTGAGTACTATTATTAATACTTTTGCAATTTATATTTGTTATTTTTTTTAGACTTCATGATACGAGCAGTTCTGCAATACTAATAATATAGTATATTATAAGGAGTTATTCTTCCACTGTATAGAGCACTGGGAAAGCCCCCATCTAGAATATGCAGTACAGTTTTGGTCTCCAGTGCTCAAATGAGACATTGACATTGAATTAGAGAGGGTACAGAGAAGGGCAACTAAGGTGGTAAAAGGTATGGAAAATCTTAGCTATGAGGAAAGACTGGCTAAGCTCGGAGAAGAGGCACTTAAGGGGTGCTATGATAACTATATATACATATATAAGGGGATCATATAATAATCTCTCTAATGCTTTATTTACCAGTAGGTCTTTCCAGCTGACACAAGCTCAACCATTCCGATTAGAAGAAAAGAGGTTCCACCTAAATATTTAGAAAGTTTTTTTTACAATGAGAGCTGTGAAGATGTGGAATTCTCTCCCTGAATCAGTTGTATAGGCTGATATATTAAATAGCTATAAGAAGGTAAGGGTGGCTTTTTAGCAAGCGAGGGAAAGTTATGAAAAAGAGCTTGTAGTACAAGTTGATTCAGGGACTGGTCCGATTGCCATCTTGGAGTCAGGAAGGAATTTTTTCCCCTCTTAGGCAAATTGGAGTTAGTTGCCTTCGTCTGCAATTTGGAATCTAATCATCTTACTGCCCTGGCTGTGTTTAAAACCCAGCGGGTGAGGCTCAGTCTTGTGTTTATGCAAAGAAAATAAACATTTTATGATGATCCTGAGCTTCCTTCCCAGAATTCCCCAGCTTTTCCTACTGCAATCAGCTCTATATTAGTGAGGGAAGCTGCAGCTCTCCTCTACTATTTCACATTAAGTTATGATTTACCCTATAAGTTCCCATTACGCATTTTAATATTTCAACAGCGTAGCTTGCTTTTATGTTTTCCATTGTCGTAAATAAATTGGAGAATTATCCTCCCCAAGTGCAGTAAATGTAAACAAGTTGGTCAGAGAAAGAGAAATTGCAAGACAGCTACTTTGAATACATATCTTGAGCAAGACATGACTGCCATTGTGTATCCAGAAAGAAAATAAAAGTAATCCAGGGTGAACACCAGGAAATTCACTCCCCTATGCAAGCAAAAAAACAAAATATAACTTTTCAAATGAATCCCCAAAAATAGGCTACTGTCGCGAATTACAGGCTGTGTGCAGGCAAACCAGTTATCATTAAATTATCATTTTAAGACAGTCAGAGCTTTTAGGGAGTTGAGTGGTTGAGAGTAAATTTTATACCCTTTTGGGCAGAGATTTTTCTCTCTTTTGCCACAAAAGAAAGAATCTAATGTAAAGGCTCCAAAAACAGATGTAGAGACTGTAATTCAACAACAGTCTTTAATACAACATAACACCATTAATCTAGATTATTCTTATCCTTTTCTCTGATGCATGAAGATTTAAATTCTATTTTTGGATATGTTGTAATGATAATTGCCTTCCTGGGTGTGAGCAGTGCAGAATTACTATTATTACTCCTGAGTAATGCAGCTCTGTGCGCCACATGAACCTGAAGTTTATATGCTAACTCTTATTTTCACCCACGCCTAATTGCTAAACCTGTTATTACCAAATGTTTCAGCCTAATAGTCATTAAATACTCCACGACTACTTTTAGAGCCTGTAGGCCTTTGTGGCCAAAGAGATATGCTACCAAAAATAATCAATAAATACAACATATTGCCATTATATAAATAGATCATACCTGCTGCTGTATAAGATGACACCATCTGGCTGCAGACGGATTAACTTGTTTTCCACAGTGACATCATGAAACCAGGCAGATTTGGCATTTACAATAAAAGTATCAGGAAGCCAAAGTTTCTCAACAAATCTGCTGTCCAGGCCAAGAGTCATGTTGGTATGATTGTAAGAGAGTCTTTCATCTCGCCAGCTTTGATGGAGGAAAACTGTCATGGTGTACTCCTAAATCACAAAAAGATCAATCTTAGATACAACTGGTTTTACTTTACCACCAGATGAGGTGTTAAAACAGTTATATTTCTCCAGGATCGGAATGGGCCAGCAGATACCTGAAAAAACCTGTTGGGGACTGTCAGACCAGCCTGAAAATATTGCTCCCTGATCGCCCCCCTGCCCCAATTGATATAATATATGCTGAAGAAGCAGGTACTTGCTGGAGGAGGGTTGCGTCTGGAGCAGGGGCCATAGAGTTGGTGGAGGGGGAATTCGGGGGCCTGAGGCAGGTGTGAGCAGGCCCTTGCTGCGCCCGAACCCCCCCCCAGTCTTACACTGTATTTCTCTGTAATGTCTCATTTGGCTTTTGGGGTTTGAAATTTCTAGGAGCAAATAGCAAATGACACTTAAAGAATACAGAGAGATACTATGATAGCCCAAGCAGTATCAGAGTGTTTAAATAGGTAGCAGTACCTAAACATTATTAATCTCTCACTGGAATTCAACCAACACACATAGTGGGCACTCTAGATTTCAACCTGAACCCTAAGGGGCAGATTTATCAAGGGTCGAAGTGAATTTGAGGGAATTTTCGAAGTGAAAGAATTCGAAATTCAAAGTCATTTTTTGTATACTTCGACCATCGAATAGGATACTACGACTTCGAATATACTTCGAATTCGATTCGAAGTAAAATAGTTTGAATATTCGACCATTTGATAATCTAAGTACTGTCTCTTTAAAAAAAACTTCGACTTCAATACTTCGCCAAATTAAACCTGCTGAAGTGCTATGTTAGCCTATGGGGACCTTCTACAGCATTTTTTTGAAGTCGCTCGATCATGCGTTAAAATCGTTCAAATCATTCGATCCGAAGTATTTAATCGAACGATCGAACGATTTCGACCGCAGAATTCACAAATTCGATAAAGAATTTAAGTATTTCAATTTGATGGTCGAATTTCGAAGTATTTTTTACTTCGCAATTCGACCCTTGATAAATCTGCCCCATAATGTGCACTCAGTCTAGAGTTCAACCTAACCCTATAACTGGCACTCTGGAATTCAACCCAAACCCATAACGGACACTGGATGCATTTCTTGAAAATGTACATTGTACTGGTAATGCATTAATCATATGTGCATAATACATATGTTATCATGTCATATATATGATGGACCGCTAAAAAAAAGGATCTAAAAAATAAATGTCCCAGCCATTTAAACAGCATCTTGATTCTGATTTCAATAGGAATTGTAAATATAACCCCCCCCCCAAACGTAATTGCAGGATCATTTTAATAAACACGTTGGTTTTTATTTTTGTGGGGAGAAGAATGGAACAGATCACAAGCCATGGTTCATTTTAATATTTTGATACACTGCTTTTGTAAATGTACCCCTCACACTGTGAGTGCACAAAAGAAACAATGGAACATAAATGTTGCATGGGGGTACTGGATATAACATCTAAAGTTTTGTATGTAGGTCTTTACATAGTGACATTTCGGGTGAATATTACTGCAGTGTAATTGTTTACACCATACCATTTAGGGTGACCGGAATTGCTGCCCGTATATCTTTGTATACTTTGCTTTATCCTTGCTAGGAACATATTATTTGTTAGTACTGTAAGTAAAGCTTCATAGCTGCATTGGCAGAGAAGCAGCAGGAATAATTAGACAGTTACCATGTTTACTTCTGATATGTGATCAATGCTTGTGACTTCAACATCTACAGCAACAGTCACAGGGGCACCTGCCGAGAGAAAAAAGAGGAAATTATAAAAAAAACATACAAATTAAGAAAATGTGTATTGTTAGATGCAAAGCTCTATGCTCATGTTGTATGGGTAGTTCTACAAGCATTCTTTACGACAGGCAGGGTGCAGGGGCTGATTGGAGCACACTAAGTAAGAAATCTCTGCAGGGAGCAAATTTTAAGGAACATTGTTTTCACATTATACTGTGTAATGGGTAATTTATGAAGTGCAACAGTGCAAAAAGAAAATGGATGCAATCTGCCATGTTTTTGCACAGCACTGCATGCTAAATGAGTTGTTGCATGTCTCTGTGCTTCATTTTAGTGTGCAGAGCCCTATGGATGCCCACATGAATACAGTACTGCCTGCATTCAACAGCACTGTATTCATAAGCTGAAGGGGGAGACAGGCCACCCTCTCCTTCCGTAACTTCTGCATCATTCAAGCACCCTGTACTTACTGGCTATCCTGTTGCAAGAGGGATGGACAGAACTGGTCTGGGTCCACCAACACTGCGTTCTTCACCTCACGCAGATTGCTGCCAGACCCTGGACAAAATGAGCACTACAGCATTTGTGCTTTTGGGCACCTTGGTGCTATTGCACTTCTGAGCAGAGTCTTTGTAAATTACCCGTATTAAATTATATATATGATCCACAGAAACAGAATAATATGGAGATGTAAATTTGCCAGTATCACTTTAGGAGTATTCTGGCAAAAAAAGCATTTCCACTTCTGTACACTACCTCCAATTCGAGGTCGAAAATTTCTTGCATATCCTTTCATCAAGTCATCCAAGTTAGGCACCCAGGTTATTTCAATGTTTGATCCAATATATTCTCCAATATCTTCAGAATGGCTGTTAAAAAAGAAATGACAACATAAATAATGCTCACCCTTTATATATAAGTCTGTAGCCAGTATTGAAGTCTGCAGCCAGAATAACATTGTTTAGTACAGGATCTGCATTCACTGTTTGCATAAAACACAAATTATTTATGCAGCTTCCCATTTATACTAAGTAACAGACATAGGTGCATTAAAATATACTTTTCTTATATAGTATATTTAGTCTTTGTAAGTATCAGTTCCATCTACTCCAAAAATAGTACTTCCGTATCTATCTTTGTTTTCAATTTCCTCCTTACTACTGCCCCACTTATCTAAGCCTAATGAGAATATTGATGTTTCCATGAACATTCTGCATCTTTGGATTAATGCCTTAAAATATATCAATGCATCCCTTCTAAAAATCCAGTATATTTTAATCTGTAGTTGTACATGAAAGCAAACAAGGGACAATTTGTATCTGCCCATGTCCTCTCTAAATGAGACAGTAATAAGTATATAGAAGAAAGCGTGTAAATACATTTATTTTGCAATATGTGCCCACCTTACCATTGCTCAACTTATTGTTTCATAATGGCTGGCAATCTTAATATAAAAACAGAGAAGCAAATGGTTACTCAGGTATCAAAGGACTGTAGCTCATTAAAGGTGACAGATGGCAGTTGCTAGCCAAATAAAATGATGAACAATTTGTGTTATTTTGGCACAACGTATGACCTTGAGACCTACGTGAGTTGCACAAACTGGTACAAAAAGCATAGTAGTTCTGATCATTGGTTGTCAAAGGATATCACTTAAGAGTGTGCAAATGATAGATGAACGTTATTATTTTCCTTTATTAAGCTTCCACATATTTCACAGTACAGGTATGGGATCCGTTATCCAGAAACCCATTATCCAGAAAGTTCCAAATTACAGGAAGGCCATCTCCCATAGATTAAATTTTAATCAAATAACTAAAATTTTAAAAATTATTTCCTTTTTCTCTGTAATAATAACACAGTACCTTGTACTTGATCCCAAGTAAGATATAATTAATCCTTATTGGAAGCAAAACAATCTTATTTGGTCTATTCAATGTTTAGGGCAGAGACACACGTGGAGATTCGGGGAGATTTAGTCTCCCGGCGACAAATCGCCTCTTGTTCAAATGTGCATATTTATTGGCACCTGTGTCACTTTATCATTTCACTGTTTTAAAGAGTGGAATATTATTCTTTCCTTATGAGGAATTCTTGCTTTCCGATGCTTATTGCATGTGGAAAGAAAGGATTCTGACAATTTTCTGTGCTGGAAATCTCCAGTAATGTTTACAACAATTATAACAAATAATTTATAAATATATACTTTAATAGTAAGGTAAGGACAACGTTAAAAATTCTCTCTAGTTCTGAGTTGCTTTTGCAGTACTTTATCTGTTTGCATCGTGACACTCAATTGCATGATTAAACAATAACACAGAAGAACAGAAAGGTATTTGCAACTCAATGATCACATAATGATTATTAACTAGAAGCATTTTCTGTCTTTGCTATATGTATTATATCATCTGTAACAGTATTCAAAGTATACTGTATTATTTGAATAGTAATTATAAATGAAGAATATATATATATATATATATATATATTTATATTCAGTTTCTATCTCTGTTTACTTTTTTAATATGACTAATATTATATGTAAAAGGCAAATGAGCAGAAGTCAGCTAGTTACACCTTTAGCACTGCTTTTAACAAAAAAAAAAAAATTTACCTGAAACATAAAGGCATCTGGATGCATGTCATGGAAATGACCAGTACAGTCCATCTAAGACTTCCCATGTCTGTCCAAGTTAGTGGATAATAAGAAATTACAGCATTGCTGCAATGCTACCTGCTCCACAATGCTGTAGTTGTTTAACTGCCAGATTAGTGGATCCACACCTAGAAGAACAGATGCACTGTGCCAGCCGAGAGTGCCAACTGCTAAGCTGGAAACAACTACGGTAAGCCCAGTATTATTTCTGCTAATGTTTTATCAATGCCTCACTGACCTAATGCCTGGATATAGAGAGTGTACATTATTTTATCAGTGCTGTGCAATGCTACCTACAAATTAGGCTAAAAACATAAACTATAAAACAAGTGCATGGCATTCAGTAGGCGCAACACAACTGTAAAGTTTATTCATATTAGATTAGTTAAATGACAAGTAAAACATATATAATAAATGGTTTAGTCTAAAGTACAGCTCTTATACTGTATCAAAACATACTTCCTAGTATAGTTATGGGACCTGTTATGCTTGGAACGCTTGCTTTCCAGAGCAGAACCGGTGTCAGTCTGCCTGTGATTTGAGACTGGGACGGAGGTTCATCTTCCAGCAGGACAATGACCCGAAGCATACTTCTAAAGCAACACTCAAGTGGTTTAAGGGGAAACATTTAAATGTGTTGGAATGGCCTAGTCAAAGTCCAAACCTCAATCCAATTGAATGTGTGGTCAGTGTTGAAGATTGCTGTTCACAAGCAAAAAACATCCAACATGAAGGAGCTGGAGCATTTTGCCTTGAGGAATGGACAAAAATCCTAGTGACAAGATGTTGCAAGCTCATAGAGACTTATCCAAAGTGACTTGCAGCTGTAATTGCTGCAAAAGGTGGCTCTACAAAGTACTGACTTTAAGGGGGTGAAAATTGCTGTTATTTTGTCTTATTTGTTGTTTGTGTTGTTTGTCCTCTGGGCCTGTTAGTAAATTGGTGATGTCCCTGTGGATGGGATTTCAGGTGAATTTTTGCTAGGGACGGTCACTTCGCCCTTTAGTAAAGCTGCCCCGTGGAGTGGATTCTGCTGTCGAAACACACACTTGCAGTGGCTCCAGAAAGCTGATATGAGCATAGGGGCTGATTACACTTGGGGGCAAATTCACCAAGGGTCGAATATCGAGGGTTAATTAACCCTCGATATTCGACTGGGAATTAAAATCCTTCGACTTCAAAGTCGAAGGATTTTAGCGCAAAAACTTCGAACGATCGAAGGAATAATCGTTCGATCGAACGATTAAATCCTTCGAATTGAATGATTCGAAGGATTTTAATCCAATGATCGAAGGATTATCCTTCGACCAAAAAAACGTAGGCAAGCCTATGGGGACCTTCCCCATAGGCTAACATTGGGTTCTGTAGGTTTTAGATGGCGAACTAGGGGGTCGAAGTTTTTTCTTAAAGAGACAGTACTTCGACTATCGAATGGTCGAATAGTTGAACGATTTTAAGTTCGAATCCTTCAAGTCGAAGTCGTAGTCAAAGGTCGAAGTAGCCCATTCGATGGTCGAAGTAGCCCAAAAAACACTTCGAAATTCAAAGTTTTTTTACTTCGAATCCTTCACTCGAAGTTAATGAATTAGCCTCTTGGTGTGGCAGTAACCTAAACCACCATGTAGCTATAGTGACCATTTACTATAGTTCGTTAAACTCCCATTTATGCTGCAAATTTTTATCTTCAAAATGAATGCAGTGTCTGTGTTCATTAAAGTGCAATTAATTTGTCTTGTGATAGCTGCTGTAATTTATATACAGTATATATAAGTATAATAATTAATTTAGGTGAGTTGTGAGTGTTTTGGTGGCAATTTACGTCAAATTATGGATATTTTTTGCCAAAAAAGTCTAACTTTTACAAACGACAGCACTCATTTAGAGATTTTAATATCAATAAATTGGACTGCTAAAGTAATTTCTACCATTTTATTAATGTAGTATCGAATTCATTGTGGGCAATTATTTAATATCAGTTATCAATTGTTTAAATTTTTTACTATTGCCAGTTTATTCACTAATAATGTTAGCAATGTTAGCCCCCCAACTAGACGCATTAATGGACACTGGTCATGCTTAAAAATTCTCACTTGCTAGACAGTTTTGCCTTTTATATTTCACATAACAACACTATTTTAGCACTAGACTTTTATAAGTATGTGTGTGCCAAAAATACAGAATTAGAAAAGTAATTGCAGTTTAGTAAACTAGCTCTGGTGACTTTTGCCATTTTACTGCAATCTATTTACTGTATATGTGACATTTGCTGCGGTTAATCGTTTAATTAAAGAATACTAAAAAAAATGTACTGGCTTGTCAAGTGAACATTCTGGTAATGTAACATACACGACCCAATGGGAAACATATTATTGTAAGGGTCTGAGGAGTATTGTAATAAATGTCAAAGTCATAGAAACATATGGACTGAGAATTACAGTTTGAAGCCAAACTCCCCAAGAGGAAGAACAGATTGTACATGTTGTTTGGCTTATGTGTGTTTAATTAGCTTTTTTTTTTTTTTTTTTTTTTTTTTAAGAAATTTGGTTGTACACACAAGCCAGTGCTGTCGGGGAGATAAGAAAAGCCAAATATATTGAGTTTTAATGACTTATAAATGTACTCCCTTACATTTTTATCAGTGATATACAATTTCTCTTAAAA
Organism: Xenopus petersii; assembly: GCA_038501925.1. Taxonomy (NCBI): domain Eukaryota; kingdom Metazoa; phylum Chordata; class Amphibia; order Anura; family Pipidae; genus Xenopus; species Xenopus petersii. Next base: position 44,465,899 of record CM076684.1, on the reverse strand, counting down.
TGTTAAGGCATAATTGTGAATAACGGGCTAGGAGAAACCTAAAAAAGTTGTCCAAATCTCATTAACATGCAGCTGCTTGTTAAGGGATTATAACCCAATAGGAGGACTAAGGACAGTAATAAAGAAGATTGATGTCACCCAGACTAAAATGACTATTGAGGCAGTGACATCTAGAGACCATGGTGGAAAAGAAATGGAAATAATTTTACATTTTCCTCTTAAAGGACATGTAAACTCCCCACAAAAATATGAAGAGCATCTTTGAAATCTTTAGATAACTGCCACTCTGGTTGTTAGAGGAACAGTTCAGTGTGAAGATAAAACTGTGTAAATAGGCTGTGCAAAATAAAAAATGTTTCTAATATAGTTAGTTAGCCATAAATGTAATGTATAAAGGCTGAAGTGACTTGATGTCTAATATAATAGCCAGAACACAACTTCCTGCTTTTCAGCTCTATAACTCTGAATTAGTCAGCGACTTGAAGGGGGGCCACATGGTACATATCTGTTCAGGGAGTTTGTAATTGATCCTCAGCATTCAGCTCAGATTCAAAAGCAACAGATATGACCCATGTGCCCCCCGCCTCAAGTCTCTGATTTGTTACTGCCTGGTAACCAGGGTAACCAGTCAGTGTAAACCAAGAGAGCTGAAAAGCAGGAAGTCGTGTTCTGGCTATTATGTTACACACACAGTCACTCCAGCCTTTATACATTACATTTTTGCCTAACTAACTATATTAGAAACATTTTTTTATTTTGCACAGCCTATCTATTTACCCAGTTTTTATTTTTACACTAAACAAATCCGTTAAAAGCTTAACAGTAAGGCTGCAGCACCCCCTTAATCACTCAGAATTCCTTCTCCTCCTCTAACCCACTCTGCCCCCTCCCTCAGGAATTTACTTTGGCTGTTGGCTAATGAGCATGCTCAGTTCTTCTCAGCTCAGATTACTAAACGCACCCTCCAGTCTAATAGCCAATGAAGAGATAGCATTGCTGGTTTCCATATAAACTTTAGCTGTCTGATCTTATATTTTTCTCCCTACCACCTCTCCTGAGCTCAGCTTAACCATTACAGTGCTCAACTTTTTTTTATGACAGTACGTTGTACCTCTGTAAACCTGCATTCTGCATTGCATGAACTTTACAGCTTATATGTCCTGTTTTCAGATGTCAATGTGTCAGAAGGAGAAATGGGCTCCAGGTAAAAGCTGCTATTTGTTTTAGGAAAATGTAATTTTGGGAGGGGGTATATGCAGTACAAATGATGTGGCTTGGATGGGGAAGATATGCCCAACTTATACATGGGTAAGTAAGTACTTTGTGGATGAGAGCTATGGGGTCGAAGAGTATGTCCCTTAGTGCTCACTTCTGCCTAGGGAAATTGCTGTGCCCTGCACTTGGCTCCAGGATCTGGTTTGAGGGGCAGAAAACAGCATTGAATGCCAGCCCTGTCCCTTTTTGCCCTTGTTGCGGCCTCTGGTAACCGTAGACCCAAGTGAAAGCCACTTCTTTTTTGTATTTTATCTTTTAAAAAATTTTTAGCCATACCCCATTATAATTTTTAGCACCAGGCCTATGAGTCTCATTAACCAGTAGGTCCAAGACAAAGTAACATTTCATTCCCCCTGTGTATTTGTACACTACAATTTTTTTGGGAGTTAAAAAATCTGCAATTTCTTTTCACTTGCCTCCTAAATGCATGAAGCCAAGGAAAGGCAGTTGGCTGTGTACTTTGCCAATGTTTATTGCTGGCTACTGAGCATTTTACTGTCACTTTTCAAGTTAAATGACTGCAGGGATACTGATAGTATGAGTAATGGCACCAAGTAACATAGCCAGAAGGGATGGCAGTCTGGCAGAAGAAAATTTCAAAGTTAAACTACTCAGTGTCTTCTTTATTAACAGTTGCATTTGCTAGTTCATTGTACAAAATATGCAGCGTGTCACAAGACCAAAACTTAATTTTATGATACTGATCTAAATACAAATTAGCAAAGTATTTTAATAAATACATTTAAAAAACGTGTGCATTTCTTTTTATTGTTAACATACTCTGTGTCTTTGTTTCATGGCATAAAATATGCACTGTGACATTGATCTAAATAAAAATTACCTAGGTACTATAATAAAAGAAATATAGTACTCTGTGTACTTTCTGCTATTCTTTTATGGTTCTTGCCTTTAGACTGACCATGGACTTAAAAATCTGCTAATTTTGGTAGTACACCAAACAAATGTGTCTTTGCTCAGTATGGCCCCCAGGTACTGTACCACATCTGAAGTTGATGTCTGGTGTCTAACCTACCCAAAGTTTCAGTGAAGGTGCACTTTAACTATATTTTCTGCTTGGCTTGTCTACTGCTTCTGGGTATCTAGCACTTTTTCAGTTGAAGCATAGAGTAACACATGCCCATATTATTTTTGCCCATGGTGAAGTTTAAATATTTGCATGTGCCCAGGTTTTTACCTTCTGCTTTAATTATTACCACATCCGTTTTGCAACCCACACTGCCTCACACCACTCCTTGCCTGAGCTAGATGTGCGCTGTATGGTCTCTTCCTTGTCCACTTTAATGTCCATTAAATAAAGGTTATTGATGAATACACATGATGAAGGACCTTCATTTATTTGAACTGAAGAAACAAAGCGAATGTGACTTTTGCAAGTTTAGGACTTCCTTAAAAGCTTTTATTTGTACCTCTGGCAAGGCTAACATTTTGCAGTGTCTATCCTAATAGAAAGTGTGCCAAAGTTGAAGCCCCACTTTCTCTGTAGTTGTTTATTTGGATAAAGGCATTGAATTCTAATGAACCCAGAATGATCCTGAGGACAGAGAGTGCAGACATTATTGCTACTAAGCACAACACTGCCTTTATAAGTATCCATAAACTTATCATTTGCTGGTCTATCATTGAACTATAGACGCAGCTTACTTGACTATACGATATGTTTACCTGGTATGTCTTTCTAGAAGGTCTGAGTTGATAGAATGCATGGAGAGCACAACCAGCACATCCAACCATAGGGCACCACACAAAGCAAGGAGAAAATATGTTCTAAACAGAGCTTCTGTGGATACGGATGTTTTCATATGCATTTGATACTCTGTAGTTGGAAGTCTCTATCTGTTATTCCTTGGACAACCCTGACCTACCCTTAAAGTGGTGGTTCACCTTTAAGTTAACTTTTAGTATGTTAGAAAATAGCTGAAGTTGAAGGAACCTTTCCATTGGTCTTCATTATTTATTTTTTTTATAGTTTTTTAATTATTTGCCTTCTTCCTTTAACCCTTTCCAACTTTCAAATAGGGGTCACTGACCCGACCTAAAAACAAATGCTCTATAAGGCTACAAATGTATTGTTATTGCTACTTTTTATTACTCATCTTTCTATTCAGGCCCTCTCCTATTTATATTTCAGTCTCTTATTCAAATCCATGCATGGTTGCTAGGTTAACTTCGACCCTAGCAAGTAGCAACCAGATTGCTAAAATTGCAAACTACAGAGCCTCTGAATAAAAAGTTAAATAACTAAAAAAACACAAATAATAATAAATGAAAACCAATTGCAAATTGTCTCAGAATATCACTCTCTACATCATACTAAAAGTTAACTCAAAGGTGAACAACCCTTCTTGTTCCCTGCTGAAAATATGCTATCTCTCTTGACAAGATCTATCTTTTAATCTTAAAGACCCATTGCTCCTAAGGTGTTCAGCATGTCCTAGTATTGTTTCTAAACTGTGCCTTTACCCATGAGACACATTCAAATATAAATAGAGTTGGGGATGGGGAACAGCACAAACTAGAAACAAGTTCCTGGGGGGGTGTCAAATAGAGCTTTGATTGGCTATATGTTAACCCCTTTATGAACTGGCAGCCTACGGCAGGCTCTTTTGGCAGTACACTTGGTTTTTATACAACCAAAAATAAGCACCTGCTTTGAGGCCATTGGAAGCAACATCCAAGCAGTTGGTGAGCAACATGTTGCTCCTAAGCCACTGGTTGGGGTCTACTACCTTACACTCACTCAGTCTTAACCTTGCTTTTTGATATTAATTCCAATCTTTGGAGTAAGCAATTTCTGTATGAAAAGATCTATGGCTGGAAAAGCAATTCATGCTGTACCAAGCACACCACTGACCTTTAAAATAAGTACAACAGGTAACATGCTGTATCTGTAAGAACCTGTAGCTGTTGGTTCAATCTCTGTTACTTCAAGACAACTCTCAGCTTGTTATTAGCTGCCTAATGCTGTTTCCACCTCATCCAGGGCTCCTTGAACATTGTTCTGATAGAATGTGGCCTTAATACTGTCATTTTGAATGCTTATGAAACATACCACCTGAGTTATTTAGCCTTTGCATGTGCTTAGTCCCCCTAAGGTTACTGCAACACCAGGCTGATTCTACGCATGTGGCTAAACAGAGGCCAAAAATCAGTCACTATGCTCTGATCAGCTTTCTGATGTACCTGCACCTGGAGCCACTGCACCGCCGAAACCTGCTCCTTGTCCCTGCACCTGGGCCATACAATGGCTTCAGGTGCAACTACATACAAAAGCTGATCACAGTGTATGGGCTGATTCTTGACCTGTGTTCAACTGGAATTGTAAAAATTATTGCATACATAATTTTTACACTATCTGGATAGAGAAAGAGCCTAAAGGCTGGCTCTGTAGCCACCTTTGCTAAAGAGAACTAGGGCCACATACTTTAACAATCCTACTAACAAGCTTTATTATAGGGACATCAGGCTTCTGGTACTAAACACTGCACAGCATGTTATCTAGTGTGTAATTTTTGGATTAGAAAAGCATTATAACAGCCAAAATATTTCTCTCTTCTTCTTGAGAATAATGTCTGGGGAAGACAACCCAGCCATCAAATAGCAGCATGCTGAAAGGTCCTGCCATTCTGCCTGCTGTTACTTCCTTATTCAGCTTCTGCTGTACTTGCTCTGAAAATTCTCTGCCTAATTTCCAATTTCTTCACACATGAATGATACAAAAAATTGTGACAAATACAATACAAATACTGAAAACCAGTTTGAAGTACATAAACTGTATTTTGTTATAGAGAACAGTAGCCCCCTGCAGCATCACCCCTACCTGGTACCTCTCCCTTTTAATAGTATTGAGGTGCTTCAAGCTAAAAGAGACACCAGGGGGTAAACCATCACATCCTTTCTGTGCTACCAACAGTGATCAGGGTTATGAGGACGATGCTAACAATGAAAAGGGGATTGGAAAGAGACCATGAGCAGGGTAGCATAAATGCCGAAATGCCCTTATAAACAACATTCCCTCTAATTTCACTTTGTGTGTGCAGAAATTATATTTTGTGTGAAATATAGTATGTAGGGTTGCCACCTGGCTGGTATTTTACCGACCTGGCAGGTAAAAATGATGGTTGATCCCAATGTTATTAGTAGGGAAAAAAGATAAATATATAGGAAGCCCGGTATTTTTTTCCAGAAAAGGCAACCCTGCTTGTATGTGCACTGAAAGGTGTGCGACTTGAATTGTGTGTGCAACACAGTTTGCTGGCGTGCCGCTGTCATGGAACAACTCATGCACAAATTACCAAGGGCGGCAAAAAGCCAGGGGGTGGCAGCACAGGAGCCACCTCAGGGTGGCACAGTGTTCAGAATACCCCAGACAGTGTGTTGTGAGAATTGAGGGCTCAATTTGCAAAGGGCTAACCTGGGACTTGAGTACAGAGAGTTTTCCGGTGCTTTTGGAGTTGCTCACCAACCACTAGGGTTGCCACCTTTTCTTGAAAAAAATACTGGCCTTCCTATATATTTATCTTTTTTTCCCCTATTAATAACACTGGGATCAGCCATCATTTTAACGTCCGGGCTGGTAAAATACTGGCCAGGTGGCAACCCTACCCACCACTAGGTTCTAATCATTGTGGCACCTCCAGTTTAACAAATTTTTAACTGTTTATTTGCTCTGTGACAGGCTACAGCATATAGTGCCATGGTTCCTTCTGTCCTGTTCAGCATGGTTCAACTTGCAACACAGTTAAAAAAAAAACTGGTTTATCTGGTTCCTTTGTTTACTTTCACTTCTAGGCGAATGTAATTGTAAGGCTGTTACTAGGTTATCATACGCAGACAAATCAAAGATTTGTCTAAAAGATTTAGCACAGAATTAATGTGCACTAAGCGTTAACAAAAACTTGGAAAATACTTTCTGATTCTTAAAAACTAACATGAGTGTCTGTCTGTGAGCTGCAATGCATGTTGGGGAGTGTAGTTTTCAGTTAGCAGTGTGCTCTTTGTTGTGTGGGTTGCTAGGGGGAATGGAAAAGTCTCCGGCAATTCAGAAGCCTGTGGATAGTCATTACCGTCCTTTATGTAATTGTAAACACTGGAAAAATGTATGAATTATATAATCACCGGATTAAAACAGACATTTGTTGTTACGGATTTTTCTACTTGTATTTTTACTTTGGTGGAATGTTGTGCTTTTTCAGAATGTTCTAATCTAAGCTGTGCGGTAACAGAGTAACTATAGCAGTGCATAATTTACTGTGACCCACAATGAGGAGGAGAAGGAGGGGTAGAAATACTACCAAAGCTTGAGGCAAAGCTGCAATGCAAGCTGGGTTGTGTAGTTTTTAGGCTTCAGCAGACACTTGAGCTCCCTGTGTTGCCAGGGGTAACCACACTGTAGCTTCCTGCACAGGCACTTCAAATTACTCAGGGTTTTAAAACTGGGACCTGAAGACTGAAAAAAGGTATTTAATTATTGTTGTTTCAAAAATACATTATCTATATATCAACGACTCTTGCTTTTCTTTTTATTAATTTGAAGCTTTTGGCCCTTTGAAAGTTTTAATGGCCTTGAGGAAGGTTTAAAAGTACAGAGTGTATATGATAGATAAGGCTTATAATGTGAATTATAATGGAATTGTTTAGTGAAGGCACCAAATGATTGTGTTTAGTTGCAAACATTTCCATTGTCAGTGTGTGTGGGCATTGCATGAATGTTTTGATTAGCAGTGCCCATAAATTAGCATTTTACACACTGAGAATTTTACACACAAAAAAATTGTGTATGCAAAGTGCTAAATCTTTGCACAAATCAACCATTTCTTACTTGCAACAACAAGAATGACGTGCGCCTTTTCTACATTATAGTTAAACCAAAAAAACTTTTGAAGCAAATTATTATATATATTTATATGTATAACCCTTATTTTTCCACCCAGGACTAGCTCCCACTTAACTGGTGCAGAGCACATTTGTTAAACTCTCAGGAGCAAATTCACGAAAGGGCGAAGTGGCCGTCGCTAGCGAAAATTTTACAGAAATACAATCCGCAGGGACATCGCCAGTTTACTAAAAGGTGAAGAGCACAATTCGCTAGAGAAAGAATACATTGCTAACAACGTTTCACACCCTTTCGCCAGGCGAATTTTCCCTTAGACGAACAATCGTTATTCCGTAAATTCACTAAAGTGTGAATTGTCCATTATGTTACCCCTTTCACTAGAGTTCCCTTCACCAGGTTATGCCTGACAAACTGATAAAATCAAGCTACATTCTACTCAATCTTATTCTGACTAAATTATACTCAATTTAGTTAGTGAAATCATATCCAGTATGCTGAAAAGTTATAAAAATGGAAAGAAAAAAAATGCTGGTGTTTTTTCATATTTTAAAGTGGGATTGTTTTTAAAAGTTGTAACTGTTAAATATTTTTGTGTTGATATTTTTTAACCATTTAAGGGGCATGCCACATTATTTTAGGATGGCCTCATGTCTAGGGCATTAGAGGATCTCTTTTGTCTTTATTTTGCTTCCTTGGACATTTTTTATTATATTTGGCCTCTTCAAGCATTTGCACCAACATCTCTAATAAAGACATATATATGTCCTATATGACCTATATGTACCCGTCCTATTCAAATTGACCTAAGGGCAAGTACTAACTAAGTTTCACTTGGCAGGAATGATCATTAGCGAAAGTTCATTATGAAATGCCCAAGTAAGTGCGTTACAGAATTTGTACGCCAGAAATGAGATGAATGATACTGTGAGATGGTATATGGAGCATCAGCACCAGCTGAGTGAGTACCTGTGCCATGATATTAATGCAAACACATCTGTTTTTTAATTAGGTCGCTTAGATCAAAAATAATGGAACAGTTTACTGTTTCTGACAACCTGCTTGAACAAACAGACATGCTGTTAACGGAAGAAGATGAAGATCTTGATGATTACTTCCTGGATGGAAATGAACAGATGATGGGTAAAATATATCCAGAATGAATATTATTGAAAACACTCTAGTTGTGCTTGCCTCTGTCTGCCAATAGGCTTTTTTCCCTCACTATTTTTGTGTGTCCTTCTTTCAGAGTTTGTAGTATTTTTCTCACACCCCTAACTCAACATCATCTATTGTTTTGTTTTTGTCACCTAAAGCTTGTAATTCATAATGTGAAGTGAGGCTCATTATGGAGTTAAAAAGGCAGAAACAAACTCATCTTCTGGGAAGCTTTACTCCTCATTTCATTCTTCAACTGGTTTTATGTTCAGTTAGACCCTAGAGCCTGTTTTTAGCTAGTCCTTAGCCCTCTGATAATTGGGTGACAGCGTCATTGAGTGTCATGGTTTTAGCAATACTTATACCTATTTAGTTTGTGCACAGGATTATGTGATTCATAATGGAAATGTACTTCCATTGCAAAAGGCCCACCTGTTTAGAGAAGAATATACAATACACCTTGATTGATGAAGAATCGCTAGTTATTTTTAACATCCTGAGTCAACTGTCTCCTTACCTTTCATTTTGCTGTAGTAATTTTAGTATACAGTTGGGGCAGATTTCATGTCCCTGGTCCTTAATTTTTGTAATTTTATTCGTGCCTCAAGCTAAGCGACGTTTCAAGCTTATCCAGCCCTTTATCAAGCTTGATAAAGGGCTGGATAAGCTCGAAACGTCTCTTAGCTTGAGGCACGAATAAAATTACACTTTTTTCAAAAAAATTGGAGTGCTGCTGAAATATCTTCTTGAATATGGATTAGACCTGGGCAGACAGAGTCACGGTCGGCACCCGATGCTACAAAAAGCGGTGAGAGTGTTTGTGTAGCACTACTTTGTCTTTGTGGTCCTTAACATTTGTTACAAGCAGGTTCCTTTGTATTATGTGGGTTTTTTTTCTACATGTATTCAACAATAGACAAACAAAAATGGCTGTGCCATGTACCTATGTGGTGTGTTCCTGTGCCAGCACCATCTACAGGCACCTTTACGAATGGTTTTATGTGTAATTTAATTGACTTTTATGATGAGGTGAGCAGGAACCTCGACGCTGCAATGACAGTGGATGTAATCTACTTGGACTTTGATGCAGTGTAGGTGGTTCTTCAGTGAGGCCAGTGAGGTACCCTGTCGGATGATATTGTGAGGGCTGATAAAAGCTGCCGACAGACCGAGTCTGTAGGTTATTTGCCCGTGTGTGGGGCCATCCGACGGGCTTCCCTGATCGATATCTGGCCAATATCAGGCAGGTAAAAAAATCCCTTGGATCGCGGCCGCATCTATGTGTGTAGGCTGTCCCGCGAACTGACTGCCAGTTTCGGATGCATTGTGATCCGATCGTTGGGCCCCAGGGCCCACAATCGGATCAGCCTGATATCGAGACATCGCCAAACGAGCATATCTCTGCGTCTATGACCACCTTAAGAGTGGCTTAGATGATTTCTTGGACAAGTATAATATCCAAGGCTATTGTGATACTAATATCTACAATTAATATAGATATTGGTATATATAGTTTCAGTGGGTGTGTGTAAGTATGCGCACTGGGTTTCATTTGGAGGGGTTGAACTTAATGGACTTTGGTCTTTTTTATCCCAAATTAACTATGTAACCTTGCAAGCTTTCTACTCTGAGTATTATATAGTTAAAATTGTGTACATTTCTGAAACATGGTCACCTTTGATTTTCCAACATATAAAAATAGTGTCATTTTATAACGTAATGTAACTGTTTTGTGAAATCCTTTTTTTTTTCTCTTTTATGCATTCTTTTCCTACTAGAAAATGAACATAATGCTGAGTTTACAATTGCTAGAAGCCAATCTGAAGAGCTTTTTCATGAAATAAGTGACAGCTATGAATCAGAATCTAGCTGGTAAGTGCAAAGGCAGAGAAATGCACATCTATTATTAGTGTACATAGGACAAACAGCGAATGATTACTGCAATTTTTTTTATAGTTTTTATAGAGAAAATAGATAGCAGAGGGAAACAGGAGCTTTAAAACACAAATGATTACATTTAGAAAATGCCATTTTCTTACACCTTGAATTTCTAATGGGGGACTGAAATGTATTTATATACCAAGAATAAAGCTGGTTTAACTTTACTGATAATTTGCAGGATGACTTATACTTCCCAAGAGGTTTTAGAAGCAGATGCACTTAATAGAAAATATACTGTGTAAACAAATAATCTTTTTTTCCCACTGTGACTATAGTTCATTCTTTGCCAATTTATTTTGCTTCTGAACAGGAGCTGCCATATTGCATGTGCAGTCACATATGATAAATAGCCAGTCAATGCTTTGTTGGCCTTGCCTGTTACAAAAAGAACAAAGGAATTACCTGGTACTGTATTTGTGGACTCTTTGCTTCTAACCAGCACTACTGAGCATCAGTCAGTTCTCTTAGTCTGAATTGGGTAGATCGGGGATTGTTTGTTCATTTTGATACTTCTTTTTATGCTGATAAATGTCTGGAAATTAAATTTTTTATTGTAGTGAAAATGAGATGTACCCTACAGACAAAGAGGAGTTTATGACAAAGAGCAGTTATATAGATAATGTACAGACTTTCCGTCTACGCAAGAGACTAAACCAGCTGGACAATATTCACAAGGAAAAAGAATTAATGATTCAAAAAATCAGGTTTGTTTGTAGTATATTTCCTATATATATTTTAGAAAGGGGCTACATTTGGTTGTGCATGCACCTATTGCCCAGAATTCCCCACAATCCAGAAAATTACACTAGCCAGCTATTAGTTGCCATTAGTAAACATAAAGCAAAATAAATTGCATTAGTTGCTATGGCTTTACTGTTCTAAATTAAAATGTTCCCTTTTTTTACATATAATAATGATGAATGTACAGTTATTAATCGTATGTTGATTTTGCTATTATATAGTTTCAAATGTTACTTGCTATTATAAGGGCATAACATGTAGCATGGGGAAGAAATGTTTACATGGTTAAAACATACCTTTGGGCTGCAGTTTAGGGCATTAGTAGGATTTAGCAGAATTACATTTTGCAGTTATAAGATTATATAAAAGCAAAAAAGAAAATAGTGCCATGCTTTGTTTCACATTGCACTGCAAAGATATACATAGGGTATATTTGGGGCTATAAAACCAACCTTTAAAGAATCCTTTCAGTCATTCTATAATGTTCATAAAAGGTTAATAAGGTGCTGTAACATTTTAAAATATTCTGATGAGTACATATTGTGATGAGTATATCTAGGCTTTGCTGAAAAGAAATGAGAAAGCCTTTGCTTTAGGAAATGGTAAATCCTCAAATTAAAAAATGCTATACAGATTAGCAACCCATAGCAATCAATCAGCAATTACACCTAATTTGTGTATCCCCGTCAGGTTTTTTGGACAAGCTGGAGGGGTGTATTTATTTCATTGGGCTTTGCAAATATGTGTTTTGGATTTGGGAAAGGGGTGGATGGGAATACATGTATATGCCAGTGGCAGTTAAAGTGCAACTAAAGCTTTCACTTACTAAGAAGTCTACATTTGAACTGGAACTGTAAAAACCACAGTAATGCTACTCTCTTGTTTTGGCAGACCCCCCAAAGCAACCTTAATATACCTAATATTTACTAAGCTGCTAAATTATTCCATTTGCCATGTTTTCTTTCAACAATGCAGTAATTTTCTTAAAATTCAAGCATTCTGGCAAACTTTTGCCTCATTCAGGAGTGCACTTAGCCATATTTTTTGCACACAATTTTTACCTAGTGTTATTTAATAAACCCATATGTCAACTATGTGTAAAACAGGGCTTGTAAATATAGAGAAAAGGTATTTTAACAATGACTAAATGGGTTGAAATATGTATTGGTTGGATCACTTCAATTTTAATACTAGATGGTGTCGTTTCTGAAGAAACCACAAGATGAACGCAAGAGGTGTTGGGGCCAGTCGCCCCTGGTGCATAGAGAGTACACAAAGTTGGTAGAATCTGGTTTAAAACTGTGAAAATTGAAGCAGATCAAATTGTACCATTAAAATCAATCAAAAAACCTGATTGGCAGATTTTGGCTCCACCCACTTTTAAAATTTTAATCCCAGTCCCCCTGTGACCGTCTGTGCCAAGTTTGATGTCCCTGCCATTAACTGTGAAAGAATGGCAGCAACTTATATATTGACATTGATTAGCAATAGGTAACATTTGATTGGCTGTTTTAAGCTCCACCCAGTTTTCTGAATTTTAACCCCAGTCACCCAGTCATGGTCTGTTTGGGGCCTCTGGCTTTAAAACTGGGAGAATGGCAGTATTTGAAACTTTTACATTGAAGTCAATAGGTAAAATCTGATTGGCTGTTATTGGCTCCGCCCACTTTTCCTAAATTTTGACCACAGTCACCCAGTGAGTAATTGTGCTGAGTTTGGGACACTTGGCATGTACGCCGTAATAAAAGCAGCAATTTGGCGTTTTTCATTAAGGTCAATGGCTGAAATCCGATTGGCTATTGTTGCCCCACCCCCTTTTTTTCCTAATTCTGAACCAGAGTCACCAAGTGACTAACACTTTAAGGTTTCGGAATCATGACATTTAACATGTAAAAATAGCAGCAATTTTATGTTTTTCTATTGAAAATCAATGAATAACATTTGATTTGTTGTTGGTGGCTCCACACACTTTTCCTAACTTTGAAGTGCAAACACCTAGTGAGCACATTTGTGATCTTCGAGATCCATGACATCAATAACGTGCAAATGGCAGCAATTTAAATTTTTCCCATTTAAATCATCAAAGAAATCTGATTTGTTGTTTTTGGCTCCACCCACTTTTCCAGATTTTGATCCCGGTCCTCCAGTGACCAACTGTGTCAAGTTTGAGGACCCTCCCATTAACAATCTAAGAGCGGCGACAGTTTTAACTTTTCCCATTGAAACAAATGGCTAATATTTGATTGCCTGTGGTAGACTCTGCCCACTTTTCAAAATTTGAACCCCAGTGACCCATGGTGCCAAGTTTTGGGTCTCTGGCTTTAACACTGTGGGAATCACAGTGTTTGACATTTTCTCATTGAAGTCAATAGGGAAAATCTGATTGGCTGTTTGTTACTCCGCCCACCTTTTGGAGTCCCCAAAATGTGACAGAACTTTTCAGGTTCACCCCATGACTAAGTGACCCAAGTTTGGTGAGTGTAAATTTAATGCTGTACGAGTTGCAAAAGTTTAAAATTTTCCAATGAAAGTCTATGGGGAAAAATGGGGTCTTTGGGGGGCCGCCACAGGGCCACGGAGGGTGGGATTGCTTAACAGAGCACAAGCAACCTATTTGTGTATGAGCCCAACAAGTGTGCAAAGTTTCATAATTGTACTCCTAAAACTCTGGGAGGAGTAGCGTATAGAAAATTGCTAAAATTTCATTGGCTGTTGGTAGCTACGCCCACTTTGGGGTGCCCCCCCAAAATACATATTTTTATTCGGGGTGGCACCAACAATATGCGGTCCAAGTTTGGGGAGTGTAGCTTCAAAACTGTACGAGCGGCAGCTATTTGAAAATTTTCCCTGTCAAAGTCAATACGAAAAAAGGCGTCTTCGGTGGTCCGCCGCACGGGCGCAATGGGTGGGATGGCTTACTAAAGCACAAGCAACGTACTTTGCTATAAGGCGAATAGGTGTGGAAAGTTTGGCGCTTGTACCCCTAAAACTATAGGAGGAGTAGCGTTTAGAAAATGTGGGGGCGCTAATAATAATAAGAAGAAGAACGAGCTGAAATAATAGATCAAGATGTTGGCTTTTTCAAAGCCAACATAATTATAGCTATGAAGTAAAGCATTACCCCACTGATAAATATTGAAAACCTATTTAAGTACATATTTTGCCTTTTGTTTCAGAGAAGAACTGACTGCATGTAGAGAAAGGATTCAGACTCTAAAACAAGAAAAATTTAATGCAGAGAGAGAAATTTTGGAAGAGCAGAAGACTAACAATGTGTAAGTAGCACAGACTTCTCAAGTTAATTTGTTCTGCTATTATATTTGTTAAAACTATCAATACATTTGCAATGTTTGCCCATCATCTAGCAGTAAAATATACAGTAATTACAGGATCTGGTAGCCATGGTTCATGGTTATGAATGTTATGCTATCTAGGGATGTAAAATCTCCCTATGGGTCTATATGTTTACATCACATTCACACTCCTGCTATAGCAGAAATCACAACTTTGACACTGGTACAAACGACTGGGCTGGTAAATATAAAGGTAAGGAAGGTTTTTGTATTTTTTAAATATATAAGATTTCAATTCAGCAGTAGTTATACATGAAAGGTTTAGTTTGCAAAATGCTGTTTAAATTTAAACTGATGCAGTACATATTGTATATGCTGTATGTATCACTACTCCCTTACTTGGAGGCACAGTGTTCTTTATTAAGCTATTAGGCATTATTAAGCTATTAAATTTATCATAGGGTGGACTCCTGCTTAATTAGTGCTTGCAATTTACTTTACTCCAGTTTCAAGCTACGATGCTGATTATCGAGGAAACATAGTGCTAACAACTGCAATTTGCTATGTTTATAGTTCTATACAGTTATGTATGCACTAGATAAGTGGCTAAAAACATATTTTACGAAATTTAAGAGCATAAGAACACAACTGAAGCATTCACTCACTCACAGCAGTGTCAAAATGTTTGATGGCTAAGGACACTAAGGGGCAAATTCACTAAGCGCCGAACGCTAGCGTTACTTCGCTAGCGTTTGGCATTTTCGTTACTGCACAAATTCACTAACGAACGCTGGCGTAGTTTCGCTAGTGTTACTTCGCACCCTTACGCCTGCCGAAGTTTTGCTAGCGACGTAACTACGCAAATTCACTAACGCGTGCAATGTACTGAACGCTACCTTTTACGCTAGACTTCCTTCGCCACCTCAGACCAGGCGAAGCGCAATAGAGTAGATAGGGATTGCTTCAAAAAAAGTCAACATTTTTTCTAAGTCCCAAAAAACGCTGGCGTGTTTTCTACATTATGGGTGATAGGCTGAAAAAGATCGAAATTTTTTTTGGGGCTCCCCTCCTTCCCCCCTACATCTCCTGACTCATGGCAACTTACCTAGACAGTGGGCACCTGTGTAGGGCAAAATAAAATTTTTATTTGATGTTTTGAAGCTTTTCTAGCCATTTGTAGTGCTGATACTTATTCCTCCATTGAAATTTGAATTTGCGCCGTATGCAAATTAGCCTTCGCTAGCGTAACTTCGCTTTACTTAGCGAATCAACGCTAGCGCAACTTCACAACCTTACGCTACCCCTGAGCGCAACTTCGGATTTTAGTGAATTTGCGAAGCGCTGGCAAAACTACGCCTGGCGAAGTGTGGCGAAGTGCGGCGAAGTTACGCCTGGCGCAACTACGAATCTTAGTGAATTTGCCCCTAACACTTTTGTTATTATAATGCTTTAAAAAAAAAGCTTACTTTATAATATTCAACAGCAGGTAGAGGGAATTCACAATTCACAGTTAACCTCACGTATCCTGGTGCTCAGCTGTATTAATAGGTTATGTTAGGGAATGTTACAAGAAAGGGTTACAGCTATGTTCATTAGGCAAACAGTGTTCATTAAGCAGCACTATTTGGTGAGGTTAAAGGTGATCAAGCCTATAGTTTTGTTGTTTGCCCAACAGCACACATTTATATGGTTCTGCCCTTTTGTCACAACTGACAGAAAGGCAAACAATAAAAAGTTATGGGGCTGATTCCCTTTTAGCCTCACCCAATATTGTTGCCAGTGGCGTAACTAGATGTTACAGAAAATTGGGCTGCAAAACATTGCTAAGTTGACCAGTTCTTCCCCGATATATTGAAGTTGCTTTACTGGGCCCCATTCACACCTGGGCCCCCTGCAACTGCAGGGTCTGCTTCCACTGTAGTTATGCCCCTGCATGCTGCATTTTAGTTGTTTGCATTTGAATCAATGAGCGATAATGCACCATTTCTTGGCTGTTGTCATTCATTTGTCCTAGCATTAATCATATTGGCTGCCATTACAAATGCAGCCGAGTGAGGAAGAGATCAGGCATGCACAGATGTGAACAGTTCACATGGCATTATAACAAGGGAAGTGGAAGATGATGTTATAATTTCCCTAAAAGCAGGCCCAGCACTGGTAAAGTCTGGTCAGGTGGCACCCCTAGCTTAGTTTCAGAAAGTGCCAATGATGCTTCAGATACTGTAGTACTGGTTCCTTTTAACAGAGTATTCACTCCAGTTATTGACTAAGTATACAACATATTCATTGAAACTATGGGGGATCCGTGGGGCCTTTGGCCTCCCAAATTTTTACTTCAAAACTTACCACATCTCCCACTCCCTGGTATGGAATAATCTGCCACAGTACCTAGAGTACAGAATACTTTAAGGACCACAATAGCCTTACATAAGTGCTAAGTGCACAGGAATAGTTATTAATGCACAGTTGTATGGAATCTCAGTATATAGGGTTTAATTTAGGGGCCCATTTACTTAGCTCGAGTGAAAGAATAGAAGAAAAAATACTTAGAATTTCGAATATGGCTACTTCGACCATCGAATAGGCTACTTCGACCTTCGACTACGACTTCGACTTCGAATCGAACGAATCAAACTAAAAATTGTTCGACTATTCGATAGTCGAAGTACTGCCTCTTTAAAAAATACTTTGACCCCCTAGTTTGCCACCTAAAACCTACCGAGGCCAATGTTAGCCTATGGGGAAGGTCCCCATAGGCTTCCTAACAATTTTCTGATCGAAGGAATATCCTTTGATCGATGGATTAAAATCCTTCGATCAAATGATTATTCCTTCAATCGTTCGATCGTAGGAATAGCGCTAAATCCTTTGACTTCGGCAGTCAAATATCGAGGGTTAATTAACCCTCGATATTCAACCCTATGTAAATCTGCCCCTAAATCTACTTTCAACTATTTACAGATGACACACACTAAGGTTTCATACGACCTTCTAGCTTCTTGTAAGAGAATTATAACACAATATAAAACGATGGGTGTGACAATAAGGAAGACCTTGGCCTTGTAGTCTCCAATGAAACAAGTTAAGATATTTCCTAGTAAAAGTAACACAACCAATTGTCATTTACAGCAGCAGTCTTCTGAAGCTTCTCTGGGGGTGTAACTGACAATAATAAGGGAGAGTAATGCCATTACAGAGGTTTTCATAAACTGTGCTCCAGCTCAATACATTAGGACTAATTTACTAATGCAGTGCAATGTGCATACTTCATGGCTTCAATAACAGCATTATTTACTTAGGGGGTTATTTATCAAAGTCCGAATTCATCTCAATATTTTCTGCTACAAACTCTGATCAAATCCACTTGGGTTTTTTACGCTTATCTATTATTGCATTTTCCCGAAAATTTGCTTTGCAGGAAAAAATCCAATTTTCCAAATTTTTTGGGATTTTTTCATCCAATTTTCCAGTTTTTTTTCCGAATTTTCACCCGAAAACTCAGAAAACTTCGGGGCATTGCACGAAACCCAGCGCACATCAAAAAATCATCGCAACGCCTCTCATTGACTGATATGCAACAGGCCGGAGATGCCAGATTTTCACATTCAGACTTTTCCATCCTCGGGGTTTAATAAATTGACTCCAAATAGGTTCTAGGAGGTCCCCATAGGTTAAAACAGCAATTCCGCAGGTTTTAGATGGCAAATGGTCAAAGTTGAATTCTTAAAGAGACAGTACATAATAAATTTCGATATTTTTGAATTTTTGCATGTTTCTCAAATTCTAATCGAATTTGGACTAGTCCCTAGTCGAAGTACACAAAAAATAACTCAGAATTAAAATTTTTAAATTCTAAAATTCACCTCGACCTTTGATAAATCTGCCCCGTAGTGTCCAGTTTATTTGGGGCAAGTCAATTGCAGCTATTAAGGCAAAATGCTAAGGAAACATCATCCTAGTTCAGCATAATCATAATTCCACGGTTTCCTTGCATCAGTGAGTGCGCTTTTACGTCATTCATCATCTTCACTTTGCACTAACAAAAGTGTAAATAATTTAAAAAATCATATAGATTAGAAAGAAAACTAGGTGCAGTACTGATGTCCACAACACAGTAAACAAATTGGCACGAGTTAATTAAAGGAGAACTACCCAGTTAAGATAATAATATGCTTTACAATAAAATTTGCATAAGGTACATTGTGCATTGAATATAAATAGGTAAACCTCTTTCCTCTTCATTGCGCAATAGAAAGAAATAGTCAGCAAAAAACTATTTTGCATTCTCCCACAGTTTCATATCGTGTGTTCCTAAATTTTTGCCTTGAAACAGTTACGATAAATTTGGTGTGTGTAGAGATGTAAAAAAAAAAGTCCTTTTGTTTTTTACGCTAATTAGAAATTGTGGTTTATTTCAACATTTTAACCTTTGTTACTGCACATTTGCCTTTTTCTCTTTTTTTAATGTTACAGTGCTGCTGTGTCTCGACTACAGGCTTTGCAGAACCGTCTCCTCAAAGAGTTAGACAACGAAGAAGTAGTGGCATCTACATTGGCCACTATGCTGAAAGAAAATGAGTGAGTGATTTACAGTGACACCTCTTGGAAGCAAACTAAGGCTATAGAGAGGAATAGTCAGTTACTCTTTATGAAAAACAACCCAACAGTAGATTTTGAGGAGTCATGACTGTTGGCAGCCAAGGACTTAGTAGGAACGTTAGTAAACAACCTAAAAGGTAAAAAGATGTTGCAACAACCAAGAAGTAACTAGTCCACAGGAAGACTGCCTTCGTATCTCATTAATAAAGGCCACTGTGTACAATATAGTAGAAGCAACCTATTTTATAAAAACCTTTTAAAGGAAAACTATACCCCCCCAACAGGCCTGGACTGGCAATCTGTGGGTTCTGGCAAATGCCAGAGGGGCTGCTATGAGGTGCCAAAGAAAGTCAGTATTCAGTGGGCTGGTGAGGGCTGTTTGGGCCTCTGTGTGGGCTGATTGGGCCTCTATGTACCTGAAATGGCAGGGCCTATTTTAATTCTCAGTCCGGGCCTGCCCCCCAAACAATGTAGGTCTCTATTAAAAGATACTGAGTAAAACAGCTCATGTGTAAAACCCTGCTTCATGTAAATGAACCATTATCATAATAATATACTTTTTTAGTAGTATGTGCCATTGGGTAATCATAAATAGAAAATTGCCATTTTAAAAAATAAGGGCCGCCCCCTGAGATCGTAAGATTCACTGTGCACACATACAAACCACATGTAAGGTCACATGAGCCAATTAACAGACATAGTTCAGCCTTTTGCTTCCTCACTTCTTCCTGTTACAGTTAGTGTTGTAGTATTTCTGGTCAGGTGATCTCTGAGGTAGCACAGATAGAGTCACGAAATGGTGGTTCAAGGCAAGAGATGTAAAAGGGCAATATTTATGTAAATATATATTCCAGTTTGGCAAGATTCTTTAATATGTCATTCAATTTGATATAAACTATCTGTTGCTTAAGTATTCATTTTGGGGGTATAGTTTTCCTTTAATAAAGAAAAGAATTTGGGTTTCATTTGAAAAGGACTTTTATTATACAGCTTATTATGTTTGGGTGATAGGTCCCCTTTAATTATTCCAATCCTGATCTTGAATAATCTATTTCAGATTACCACATAGAAAGGTATAGGTATGGGATCCGTTATCTGGAAACCCATTATCCAGAAAGTTCCAAATTACAGAAAGACTGTTTCCCAAATTTTATCCAAATAATACAAATTTTTAAAAATGATTTCCTTTTTTTCTGTAATGATAAAACAGTACCCTGAACTTGATCCATACTAATATAATTAATCTTTATTGGAACCAAAAAACAGCCAATTGGATTTATCTAATTGATTTTCTAGTAGACTTAAGGTACGAAGATCCAAATCTGAGCATTCTGGATAACAGTCCTATATCTGTTTAGGATCTATCATCCAAAAATCATTTTTTTAAAAATTTAAATTATTTTACATTTGGCTCTGTGGGAAATGGCTTTCTGCATAAAGGGGTTTCCAGTTAATTGAATCTATACCTGTACACTATATTGTCAAAAGAATTCAGACACATTGGGCCAGATTCAATTCAGTGAGAAAAAGTTATCTCACAGTTTATCACGTAAAAAGCCATGGACGATATTCAATTGGAGGAGGAAAACATTTCTCCAAATTTAGTTTATTTTTTTCCCATAGATTCCAATAGAGTTTTCATGTGATAAGCTGTGAGATAAGTTTTTCTGAATTGAATTGCATCTCAAATTGAATCTCATTTATGACTTTTCACGTGATAATCCTGTTTCTCACTGAATTGAATCTGGCCCATTGTTGGCTAACAGTATATGACACAAAATGGCATTTTCTCAATGTTATGTTCCAAACTATGGACCAGATTCGGTTCAGTGAGAAAAAGGTTTATCACATAAAAAATCATCAATGAGATTCAATGTGAGATGCAATTGAATTCAGAAAAACAGATCATGGTCTATCACGTGAAAACTCTATTGAAGTCTATGGGGAAAAAACTGGAACTGAATTTGGATAAAAGTTTTTTCTCCTTGAATTGAATCTTGTCCATGAGGTTTCACGTGATAAACCGTGAGATAACGTTTTCACATTGAATTGGATCTGGCCCTATGTCTGAAGCAATGACATGACTATTTCTCAGGCCATCAGCATGCACAATTCTAAGGGGGTTATTTATCCGAATTTATCTCAATATTTTCTGCTACAAACTCTGATCAAATCCGCACTGTTTTTTTACTCTTCCCAAAAAAAAATTCGCGGTTAAAAGAAATTCTGATTTTTGTGATTTTTTTTAGATTTTCACTAATTTCACGTTTTTTTTTCTGAATTTTCACCCGAAACTCCAAAAAAGTTGGGGTATAGAACAAAACCCATTGACTTATATGCAACCTCGACAGGTCTGATATACCGGATTTTCAGATTCAGACTTTTCCATCCTCAGAGTTTAATAAATTCCGAAAAATTTCTGATTTTTTTAAAAGACCAATTTTATAAAAAAAACAAATCACAAATTTTTCGTGATTTTTGCATTCAGAGTTTAATAAATAACCCCCTAAGCATTGGCTCGAGTGATGTTAAATTTGGGGTCATGGGACATTGAAGTAGGGATAACATTGCTTCTAGGGATGCACCAAATCCAGGATTCGGCCTTTTTTAGCAGGATTCAGTTTTGGCCGAATCCTTCTGCCCAGCCGAACCAAATCCGAATCCTAATTTGCATATGCAAATTAGGGACGGGGAGGAAAATCCCGTGACTTTTTGTCACAAAACAAGGTAAAAAATGTTTTCCCCTTTCAACCCTAATTTGCATATGCAAATCTCCCACAAAGGATTCTGGGGTTCGGTCGAATCCAAAATAGTGGATACGGTGCATCCCTAATTGCTTTATTTGGCAGTTTGATGGCAAGATGTCTGGGCCAGAAGTACACCATCTGTGTATGAATTTAGTGAAGGAAAAATAATGGTGCGAGGGCAGTTTCTCATGGTTTGGTGAAAACATACCTTAACCATAGAGCATGTACAATGACTTGGTTGATAATTTGTGACAAAAGTTGTTGGAAGACCCATTTCTGTTTCAGCACAGTAATTCCACTTTAAAAAACCATGGTCTGCAAAACATGGGTTGGCAGAGATGGTAGTGAAAGGCCTGTAAAGGGCCCTCGTCTCAAGAGGTGAAGGGATCTAGCCAGGATACTTTGAAATGGGATTGATTTTTCCTAAAATTGCCTGAAACATGGCTTGAATTTTTTTCCCACTGAATAACATATTTGGTTTCTACATTCTGCACTAGACCTATAAACACTGATTGCTGACTGGTTGCTTTGGAATACTGTGTAGGTGGAGCCTGGTTGATTATTTAAGAGCCTCTGAAATTATTTACTCAGTCCTTAAGGTATACTGTCATAGGAAAGAAAATGTCAAAATGAATCAGTTAATAGTGCTGCTCCAGCAGAATTCTGCACTGAAATCTATTTCTCAAAAGAGCAAACAGATTTTTTTTATATGCAATTGTGAAATCTGACATGGGACAAGACATATTGTCCCAACTGCCCCAAGTCATGTGACTTGTGCTCTGATAAACTTCAATCACTCTTTACTGCTGTACTGCAAATCACCCCCCTCCCTTTTTCCCCCCAGCAGCCAAATAAAAGAACAATGGGAAGGTAACCAGATAGCAGCTCCCTAACACAAGATAACAGCTGCCTGGTAGATCTAAGAACAGCACTCAATAGTAAAAACCCATGTCCCATTTTTGAGAAATGGATTTCAGTGCAGAATTCTACTGGAGTAGCACTATTAACTGATGTGTTTTGAAAAAAAACAACATGTTTTCCGATGACAGGATCCCTTTAAGGGATATATTTTTAATTAACTATTTTTAATTAACAGCAGTTTTTTTTCCGCTGGGCGAAATATAGAACATTGATAAACTGTGTATCATACTTTTTATTTTAAAGGTTTGACTTATGGCAAATAGAAGTTGAGCATGGGAAATTTGACAGCCTCCGCGAGAGACTGGAAAAAAATGAGGAAGAACTAGAAAGGCAGGAAAAGGAAAGAGCAACCCTGCGTGCTGAGAAGGAGAAAATCTCACTGACCCTTACAGAGCGCAAGAAACAGAAAGAGCAACTGTGAGTTAAAGCTCTTTTACTAGGGCAAGTGATGTTTCAGTGATGCTTTTGGTTGAAGTAAATAAGCAAGCCAACAAAATAACTCAGTTATTTTAGTAGATCTATATTAGAAGCTCACACCTGCATGATTGTTTCTAAAGATGTGGCCAAGCATTCATGGTAACCTTTTTTTTCTTTACACCCCCTGTCAATTTTAACACTTTGTATATTCATTTAGTATCTTAAAGAGATACTGACACCTGAAATTAAACTTTTTTTAACATCTATTATAATATTGGCTTTGCAAGCTACTTCTAACTTTGCCATAAAGTATTTGCATGATACTTTTACATTACCTGTCTGATCCCCCATGTTCCTGTATGAGGGGGCTGCCATATTTGTGCAGCAGGAGTCCGTTAGCATGAGAAACTGTAACTAACAGGCTGAGATGGGACAGTCAGGTTGGCAAAGTCAGAGCGTCAGAGAGTCAGGCTTAGGAACTTCAACTAACAATTATATACAAAAACAAACCTCTCAGCAAAAAATGGTCAACATGACCTATAGGTAACATTTAATGTACATTCATATGCTAAAATTCTTTTTTTAGTGTCAGTATCACTTTAAAGTGGTAGTTCACCTTTTAGTAAATTATAGAACGGCCAATTCAACTATTTTTTTTTTTATCATTTTTGAATTATTTGTCTTCTTTTCCTGCACTGTCCAGCTTTTAAATTGGGTCAATCTTTTCACAGTATTGTTAAGATTAATTTTCATTACTTATGTTTCTATTGTATTTAGGCCTTCATCTACCTATATTCTGGTCTCAAACTGCCTGATTGCTAGGGTAATGTGGACCTATGCCAAAATTCCTAATTGGAGAAACAGATAATTTAAAGACCATCAATAATAAAAAATGAAGGCTAGCATCAAATTAGCTCAGAATTTCACTCTATACCTGTGTGTATATATACGAGTATATTGTCTTATTAGCAACTACAAGAGGTCCTCTGCACTCAACCCATTATCAATATATTTAGGACATGTTTTGCCTTAAGCTACTAAAAATGTCTTACCCTTTAAACAAAACAGGGATTGTTTGTCCATATATTAGAATATATTTAAGATGGCCAACTAAGTCAAAGTCATCCCTGCTATGGCCAGTCCTACACTCAAGTTTGATCTCATTCATAAGAATTCTGTTACACAGGGACTAAGTTTTACCTGCAACTTGCTGCTTCCAAGGTTAAAACTCCTAACCATGGTTGCCCTTTTATTGACCACCACTGGGATCACCTGACTATAGCTGGAAGGGGTGGGGGCTACAAAATGGAGCTGGCCACTGCTCCTGTATAAACTATAACAAACAAGGAAAAGTTG
Organism: Xenopus petersii; assembly: GCA_038501925.1. Classification (NCBI taxonomy): domain Eukaryota; kingdom Metazoa; phylum Chordata; class Amphibia; order Anura; family Pipidae; genus Xenopus; species Xenopus petersii. Next base: position 44,441,600 of record CM076684.1, on the reverse strand, counting down.
TGCTCGCCATTAATTATTAAAACCATTAAGCGGGGGTGCAATGAGGTTGTGACCATAAAACTCAGCCCATTGACATGATATTTAGGACATTGAGACATTTTGTGCCTCAAAGGGGAACTATCAAAATTTGATAAAGAGGCCCACATAAGGCAGAACCCCCTAATATACCCATCACAGTTACCTGTTTCCTCAAAAAGTATGAATAAATGCCATCTTCTATGCTGAAATCCAGCTGTTTCACAGTTCTTCTCTTTCTGCATCATTTGAAATCCTGGCAGGGAAGTAGGGACTAAAACACTGATGTTACAAATTGTGGCAACTTCTCCACAGCTGGAACTACACTACCCACAATGCATTGCATTGTGATGTTCCTTTCCTTATTGAAATCATGTGTGCAGGGAATTGTGGGGTTTGGAGGATGCAGGATGAGGACAGCTGGCTGTTGGTACAAAATAACAGTAGTCAGCCAGCTCAGCAAAGTAGTCAGAGAGATCAGTAGGAGAGCAGGGGGCTAGGTTTGGAGAACTGTCAGAAACCATTAAAAGTCATGAAACGTCTGCATATTTTTTAACTGATGTATATTGCAAAGTTGCTTGAAATTATGTTTACTTTTCAAAAAGCGTAAGTTATGTTTTTGTGGAGTTCCCCTTTAAGCTGCTGTAGCGCTATAGTAAACTGCTTTGTATTTAGCAGTTATAGCTACTTTCCTTTGTGGGCTGATACCACAGATGAGCTCTCTCTCTCAGGGGTAAGCCCTCGCAACGCGGTGGAGGCAGGGTGTAGTGTAACTGTAACTAGGTGCAACAGCACAATGATGGGTGCCAGTAGTTCTTTAACAGTTGAACAAAGAACTGTATTTATTAAACAATAGCACATAGATCATTCAGCACATTGATCTACAATGGAGCATAGAATAACACAGCATAACGGAAGCATATACTCACAGCACGTATAGGCTGAATCCCTACAGGCTAGGGAATATACAGCAGAGAGTATGTTGGCAGCGTGTGAGGGGTATTGCCCAGTTTTCAGGATATCTTCCAGTGGCAGACTAGGGGAACTCCTATCATCCCTAATCTCAACACTTTAGTCCTTACTCCGGGTCAGTAATACCCTGGGATCTTAATCCCTCTAATCTCCTCGGCGGAGCCTTGAACTGCTCAACTATTTAGCCTCTGTATCACTCCTAGAGTGATCTATAATTGAGTATAGCTGTCTAATTACTAGGGCCAAGGCGCCTAGGGTCGACAATACCCATTCCCTTCCAGCCTGCTTGGTTGGGCTAAAGCAATGGACACAGACCTCATGGTTCCTAAACCTTTTATACTCTGGCACAGTGCCATCTGGTGTACACTGTGAGAACTACAGGGGTTACATAAGCACAAGGTCCCCATAAGGACCTTTTAGGCGTCCATATAACTAGGGATGTGCCTGTCTGTAATGTGTAAGGGTGTCTAAGATTTTCACATCCCTACACTGCTAAAAAGGTCTTACCCTTTAAACAAAACAGGGATTGTTTGTCCATATATTACAATATATTTCAGATGGCCAACTACGTCAAAATCATCCTTGGTATGGCCAGTCCTACACTCAACTGGTATCTTATTCATTAAGAATTCTATTACTTCATTATACATTTTACATGTCATATTAGGATTACCTTATTAAATTATGTAGAGAAAAATTTAATCTTGTGTTTCTTTCTATCACTAGATGGCAATAGTCCCATATCAGTGTTTTCATGTATGCATTGTGATATTACAAGATAATGTTATGTATGTAGTGTGTATGCTTTTATCTGAAAAAAATAATTATGCATCTGATTTAATAGAAATCAGGGTAATAATATAGCTATGGAATGATGTGTGTTTTATATATCTATATATTTTGTTCATGCAGAACTATTTGTTATGAATTTCATAGTAAGCAACTTATGTGCATCCCATATTTTCACATGCAAAGCTGTATATATGGAAGGCACAACATAGCACAACTGGCTATAACAAAACTTTATTTTGGTGCCTTTATATTTATCAGCGGAAACTGTAATACTTGGCATTATTTTATGCAAGTTAGTAGTATAATAATGAGCCAATAACTGTGGGAAATGAATGTTAATGTATATTAATGTGGAACTTAATGGCTGTTTATATTATGGTAGGCTTATTTTTCAACTGCCTGTCGGGCTGGAATTCCATTGAGCAACATAATGCCATAAAATGCTCTGTCTGCATTAGTGTTAAAGAACAGAACAATTAATACTAACGATTGTTCGGACATGTTGATAATTTCTCCCTTATCATGCCTCCTGTCGCCTTGTTAAGGTACATACATCTAATTTGTCAGGCTCTTTGTAGATTTAATTTCCCTTTTGTTTAATCCAATTACTCTATTGGGGTTCCAAATGGTTGCAGCCCATGCCGCAAATTAGGATGCCCAGCCTAGCGGAAACATACAATATAATTCAAGGCTTTAATCCTAGCACTTTCTTTCTCACAGACAGCAGGAAAACAAAGCGGAACTGCAGCTGAACTGCAGCTTAGATTTGAAGAGAGAGGGACTGAATAGAAAGATGAGTGATAAAAAGTAGCCATAACAATACATTTGTAGCCTTACAGAGCATTTGGTTTAGATGGGGTCAGTGAACCCTATATCAAAGCTGGAAAAATCAGAACAAAAAAGAAAGTAATTAAAAAATGACAAAAAAATAATGAAGACCAGTTGAAAAGCTGCTTAGAATTTGCCATTCTATTACATATAAAAGTTGAAATTGAAGGTGAACCACCTCTTTAAAGCACTTGTCAGCACAGCTGAGCTGTAGAGGGAAGTAGAACAGCAACCGACAGGATCCCAGTTGAAGAGGAGATTAAGAAAAGTGAGGAGAGAAAAAGACTTCCCTGCAACAAAGTAAATGCTTAGGGGATGGCAGGTACAGTATATGCCAGTATACAGTATGTCTCCAAGTGCAAAGTAAAGACAGCAATACCCGTACAGTTGTAGTGGGGTGTTCACAGGTTCTGTTTAACTTTGAGTGTTCTGTAAATAGTTTTGTGAGGCAGACCACAGCTTATGAGTATATGTGTGCAAGCATAGTATTTACATCTTAGCTAAACTCTACTTTTATTGAGTGTTTATTTTCTGTTTTAATTCATGCAGAAATGAAATGCTGAACCGCATTTTTGTATGTTATTAGGCGATCGCCTGACTTTACGGCGTTTTCACTCCACCGTTTACGACCTGTTGCAGCTTTTAATTTTTTGTGTTTTTTAAGGCAATTGTCCTGCACTGTCTATATTTTATTAAGGCAGTGGGTCTGCACACTTGTTTGATTTTGTGGTGCTGTGGGCATGGCCCTGCATACTTTTTTTTTTAATGATATTTATTGAAGACTATGTTTTAAAGTTTTTCATTATTCAGTAGTAACTTTGCTATTTCACCTGAACTGGTTTGCAAGGTAGCTGTGGGTATGGCCCTATACTAATGGGTACAATATCCTTAAGCCTCTCACATATTTTTTGTTTGTAATACAAATATTTCAAACCTGCGGGTGTATTTAGTTTTCTTTGAACTATTAGGCTCATCTTCTTCTCCTTCTGATGTTATTAGACGAGAAACAAAAAGACTGAAGGAGCAAGAAGTACACTATCGAAAGGTGATGGAGGATGCCCAGAAAAACCATGTGACTGCTGTTCAGTTTCTGAAGGAAACAATGACAAGGTGTGTTCCACAATATTATACCTTTCAGCTTCTATGGATCTTTGCCTGGAACTCATGTGGTTCCTCTGAATTCTGCAATGCTGAAATTCGAGATACCGTATATACTCGAGTATAAGCCGTCCAGAGTATAAGCCGAGGTACCTAATTTTACCTCCAAAAACTGGGAAAGCTTATTGACTCGAGTATAAGCCGAGGGTGAGAAATGCAGCAGCTTCTTGTAAGTTTCAATCTCGTTTTTGGATGACTATTCTTAGGTGCGGCTACTATTCTAAGCGCCGGCAAATATTCTTAGGCGCCGGCGAATATTCTAAGGCGCCGGCGAATATTCTTAGGCGCCGGCTACTATTCTAAGGCGCCGGCGACCGTTTTTGCGCTTGACCCGAGTATAAGCCGAGGTAGAGTTTTTCAGCATATTTTGGGGGCTGAAAAACTCGACTTATACTCAAGTATATACAGTATATATGCTGCTGGAGGGTTGTGTATTACAAAGTGCATGAGTTAGCAAAACATATACTGAACTTAGTAAATAAGCAAGGTTTATGATAAGTTTAGGTTCACTATGCTGGTCTGAGCATGGACTTTCTGCATAGTACCAAAACAAACAGTATCCTTGTATATGGATCATACATAATTTATTTTTAATATTATAAAAATGTTTCTGTCATTACAAGCATATGACAGCTTCAATGCTAGTTCTAGTCCATTTCACTAACCAATCTAATCACACAACCCCAAGTCCATTAATGGGGCTGAGTAATTAACCTACCACAAGGACACAAGAAGTTGTCAAAACTGATAATTTTTGCTTTAACAAATAAAAAAACAACTTATACATAAATGTTTGAGAAATATCTGGTTGGCTGCCAAGCAAAAGTAAAGAGGTCACATGCTGAACAGCATTTTTTTTTAAATTTAAAGTATTGATTTTTTATACATATCTGAATAAACATTTCTTTGGTATCCACAGAGTTCGTGAACTAGAGAGCAAAAAAGAAATGAGGAGCAGAGAGGAAATGGAAAGAAGAATGCAATCAGTACTCTCTCTTAAAAACAGCATTTCCACAAACAGGGTATGCTGAAAATAATTTTACTAAGGAACAAGTGAAGCTATTGCTGAAGAAAATTAGAAAGATCTACTGAATCTTAATTAAGAACTGAAAACACATTTTCTAGACAGAACTCCTTCACAGCTCTCATTGGAATGTAAAATTGCTAGAACAAACCACTGCATCTAGAGGAATGGCTATGCTGATAGGACTCAGGTGTTTCCCTGCAGGTGTATTTTAAAGGGCAAAGATGTAAAGAAATCACATCATCTAAATCCTTGCTGTGTACCTATAAGCAAACTGCAAAAAAATTCGAGTGATTAGGCCTATGGCCTATATGTTGATATACCCTTTAGCTACCTGTGACTTTAGTATACCAAGTTAATTTCTCATACAACCTCCCAAAAATTAAAATATGTAAACCTATTTAAAAAGTCAAGTACTGACATAGAAGAAATGAGCATGCACTCCTGAAGCCAGCCGATGAAGATAAAACTTTAATTTATTCCATATTACTAAAACCGCATATCCTAGGACATGCGGTTTTAGTAATATGGAATAAAAGTTTTATCCTCATCGGCTGGCCTCAGGAGTGCGTGCTCATTTAGTCTATGTCTGGATTTCCACCCTAAGCTAGGGGTTCGGGGCACAGCACCCAAGCTATTTGCCGACACCGGCGGTTGCGAACAGCATTTGTTTCACTTTGTCTTGATTAACTACAATGAGTTGTGCACGAAATTGACGGACCTGTGGTACATACACCCAGGTCAATTCCGTTATCAGGTGAGCTGTAGTTTAATATAATTGCTGCCTAGAATGTAGAGTTTGGGGGCTTTACATACCCGGACCAGTACTTTTATAATAGTTTATATATCATTAATACTGCCAAATTGGTGTATATAAAAAAGTATGTCATAAAAACCCATATTAAAATCTGTAGTCCTTCAGAAAATGTCCTACGATTCTTGCCACAGAAAGGTGCCAACTTGATAGCCAGTCAAAAATTGTCTAAAAACAAACAAGAAGAAATGGCCATACTCCGATCATGTGATAATATAATTACAGTTAAAATAAAATAGTTGCACCTCCAATTTATGCCGATAAGCCTTAAAGAAGTCTTAAATATCATTGAAACACGTTGGATGGTATTGACTTTTTTGCCATTTTCTTGTAAGGGGAAAACTGTTCAGGTATCTGATCCATTATCCAGAAATCTGGTATTTTTTATGATTTAATTTTCTCTGTAATAATAAAACAGTACCTTTACTTGATCTTTACTAAAATATAATTAATCCTTATTGGAAGCAAAACCAGCCTACTTGGTTTATGGATTACATTATCAACTAGCAGTTAGACAGGTTATACAGTATATAGACTGAAAGGAACAGTAACAGCAAAAAATTAAAGTGTTTAAGGCTGGAACTACATGATGCATCTTATTGAGATCCTATGCACTGAGAGGAAGTGCATGAGAGGAGACGGATGCGGTGAATAAAAGGTAAGTAATAGTAATGTCGGACCTTGTCGCTCTATGAATCCGCCACGACTGTCGGATGAAGACGCAACATGCAGTGTCGGATGCATGGAGTGACAAGGTCCAACATTTCTATTACTTACATTCTATTACTTACATTATATTCGTTGCATCCACCTACTCGCATGTGCTTCCTCTCAGTGCGCCGGATCTCAAGAAGACACATTGTGTAGTTCCAGCCTTAAAGTAAAAATATCATGCCCTGCACTGGTAAAACGTATCTGTTTGCTTCGGAAACACTACTATAGTTCATATAAACAAGCAGCTGAATAACAATGGCAGAAATTGAAAAAAGGCTATATGGCACAGGATAAATAGTGGATAACAGATAACATTATGTTCTACAGAGCTTATCTGCTATCTGCTGTGTAACTTGAGCCTTTTCTCCTTTGAATAGCTATGGGGTGCCGTTTGTCCCAAATACATTCTGTATACAAAACTATCCCTAATACACAGAATGAATGTCTCTCATGTTATATAAGTATTTGTGACCATACACAGATAAAAAAATATACAAAAGACTTATTTCTATTAAAGAATGAAAACAAAATCTGGTTAGTGCACAAAAGGATGTCATTATATCACAAACTCCATTCTGTACAGTTTAACAAGCAATCTGTCTCACAAATGTATAACCTCCATGTAACAGACACACTTATGTGCAGAGTTACTTACAGAATGAATTATGTAAAAACAAAGTTGGACATAATATATAATAGTGTAACTAACTAGTGCTTGTCAAGCTAGATTTGACTGACAAAATAGATATATGTGACAGAAAGCAAGATTTTATAGTACAGGATTCATTCTTTCCACAAAATGACAGTTTTGTTTCACAAAACAGATAAAATAACCATTCTGTGAAGCAACACTGTCAGTCACATTCCTGAACCAATAAGAACAAAGCTTATTGCCATATACAAACAAGATGAGAAGTGGCCAGCTCTGCTCCACATGGCTAAGGCAAAGTATCTGACCTGCTATAGAGGGCGCCCTCTAATGTCCCCTGTGCTGTATAGTAATAAACATGAACAAACCTTTCCTAAAAGAGCTGCTGTTAAACACTACAGGTTCATTACTGGAAGTTTTTACAAATGGCTGAGAAATATAATGCTGCACTTATAATGATTGTAGAAAAAGAAAAGTATGCAAAACATAAATATGATCATTTTAGGTGATATGGCTATTCTTATTGCAGTAACCTGCTTGTGTGGCCATTTTGGTTAAGGGCATTCCTGCTGTTTTGCCATTATCTTATGACTTACTCCTATTCCTCTTCCTGTCTAAGCTGAGAGCAATAATGGGACAGGCCACACCCACCTGCCATCTTCTGTTAAATGTACCAGAAGTTACTGTGCTTGTCTGGCTGCTTTGCCTGACTCTCAGGGTCAGTTATAAGTTTTGTATATGATAGTTAGACTCCAATGTCTCCTCCTAGCTGTAATCCTGCACCAGTTTAGCTTGTAGTAGTCTCTTGATAATGTGCTTAGCTATAGTTCAACTACTACATAATAGCTTTAGCCAGAGACTTGGGACTGATCATGTGCATCACACATTGTGTATAGTATGATGTGTAGGTTATATGAGCAGCCACTCCTGAGTACTGTGTGTAAACAAAAGACTTCAGGACTTCAACTTTACCTCCTTTTGTGAATTCGGGTCTTTTCGCCGCTTCAGGACTTCAGCTTCGTCTTTTCGGCACTTCCGCATTCGGTAATATGTGAAATTAGGGTTGCCACCCGGCCGGTATTTTACCGGCCTAGCCGGTAAAATACCTGCCAAGGCCGGGGCTAGTATTACAAATTTACCGGCAATGTAGCTGCCGGTATTTTGTAATACGATCAAAAGGAGCCCTCGGCCTGCCCCCAATCTCCTGCAACTTACCTTTTTTTTTGCCTCTTCAAGCGTCCGCGGGTCTCCATCGCGTGGCCACGCCCCTTTTGACATCACGCCCACTCCTTTTGATGTCACGCCCCACCCCTTTTAAGGCCCCGCCACCAGCAGCCGGTAACATTTTTTATAAAAGGTGGCAACCCTATGTGAAATGGCAGCACGGCTCGGGCGCTTGTAAAGGGGACCCGGCTCTTTGAAAAATGCAGCACTTCTGGGCCCCCCTTTAGTCCCGGAACACTTGTCCCCTCTGCTGGCGGCCCTGGACAAGCATGTGACATGGGCGCAGTTGTGCTCTCTGCTCTAGTGTTGTGCCCCCCTCGACCCACTCTGATGTGAAAGGGTTAAGCACTGGGCAGGTAAGGGGACGGCATCATTAGAGTAAATAAATATAAAGCATTGTATCGCTTGTTGCTTCTATATAAATAGATTATGATCTCCTAAAATTGCCCCTGCCTAAATGACCCCCTTACACACAGTACTTAGGAGTGGCTGCTCATATAACCTACACATCACACTATACAGAATGCGTGGTCATACCTCCCAACATTTTGGAAGTAAAAAGAGGGACAAAAAAATTGTTTTGCATGTAGTGCAGCAATTTTTTTGACCACACCCTTTTTGTGGCCACACCCCCTAATTACCATGTTCATTTTACAAAGTTTGGCAGGTTATAAAAATTTTAAAATATTTCTCCTTATCTAAACTGTTAAAATTATTTATTTTCTTATCTCAAAATTGTTATAAAGCATCTTAGTTACACCTGTTAGCTGTACTGGCCTCTCTGCCAAAAGCCAATTAAGTTAGAAACTGTTTCTTTTTCTGGCTGTTCAGTGCAGAGAAAAGAGGGACTTTCCAGTACAAATGAGGGACCTCAAGTTGAGCTGTCAAAAGAGGGGCTGTCCCTCTGAAAAAGGGACAGTTGGGGGGTATGTGTGCACATGATCAGTCCCAAGTCTCTGGCTAAAGCTATTATGTAGTAGTTGAACTATAGCTATGCACATTATTAAGAGACTACTACAAGCTAATTGGTGCAAGATTACAGCTAGGAGGAGACATTGGAGTCTAACTATCATATACAAAACTTATAGCTGTCTCTGAGAGTCAGGCAAAGCAGCCAGACAAGCACAGTAACTTCTGGTACATTTAATAGAAGATTGCAGGTGGGTGTGGCCTGTCCCATTATTGCTCTCAGCTTAGACAGGAAGAGGAGTCATAAGATAATGGCAAAACAGCAGGAATGCCCTTAACCAAAATGGCCACACAAGCAGGTTACTACAATAAGAATAGCCATATCACCTAAAATGATCACATCTATATTTTGCATACTTTTCTTTTTCTACAATCATAAGTGCAGCATTATATTTCTCAGCCATTTGTAAAAGCTTCCATTTATGAACCTGTAGTGTTTAACAGCAGCTCTTTTAGGAAAGGTTTGTTCATGTTTATTACTATGCAGCACAGGGGACATTAGAGGGCGCCCTCTATAGCAGGTCAGATACTTTGCCTTAGCCATGTGGAGCAGAGCTGGCCACTTCTCATCTTGTTTGTATATGGCAATAAGCTTTGTTCTTATTGGTTCAGGAATGTGACTGACAGTGTTGCTTCACAGAATGGTTATTTTATCTGTTTTGTGAAACAAAACTGTCATTTTGTGGAAAGAATGAATCCTGTACTATAAAATCTTGCTTTCTGTCACAGATATCTATTTTGTCAGTCAAATCTAGCTTGACAAGCACTAGTTACTTACACTATTATATATTATGTCCAACTTTGTTTTTACATAATTCATTTTATAAGTAACTCTGCACATAAGTGTGTCTGTTACATGGAGGTTATACATTTGTGAGACAGATTGCTTGTTAAACTGTACAGAATGGAGTTTGTGATATAATGACATCCTTTTGTGCACTAACCAGATTTTGTTTTCATTCTTTAATAGAAATACATCTTTTGTATATTTTTTTATCTGTGTATGGTCACAAATACTTATATAAGATGATAAACATTCATTCTGTGTATTAGGGATAGTTTTGTATACAGAATGTATTTGGGACAAACGGCACCCCATAAATAGCTGCCCCCATTGCTACACTTATTTATATAAACAATTGTAGTGTTTCTGAAGCAAACGCAGCAGTTTTACCAGTGCAGGGCAACAGTGCATTACATTTGTATTACTTTAAAACAATTACATTTTTTGATGGGACTATTCCTTTAAGAAGTTGAACTTGATGGACGGGTGTCTTTTTTCAACCTAGCTTACTATGTTACTATGATTTTCTAGTAGATTTAAGGTATGAAGATCAAAATTACGGAAAGGTACGTTATCCAGAAAACCTCATGTCCCAAGCATTCTGGATAACAGGTCCTATACCTGTACTGCATTATTTTAAGGGCAACCATTTTATTTTAATAAATTGTTCTTAGATTTGTTTGCCTAACAACTAAACTGGCACTTATATTGCAGTGTCAACCTATTTGTGTATGTAAGTTACCATCCCACTTAGATGGTAAGCTCTACAGGGCAGGGACCTCCTTCCTCTTGTCTCTTTGACCCTTAGCTCTTCATCTGCAACTGCAATTTGTATTTATTATTGTAATGACCACTTGTTTGTTCTTTCTTCTTCTTTGTTTTTATACACTCAAAAAACAAGGTGTTAATGGGTGTGGGCATAGCAATGGCTGACAGAATGGGAAACCAAATACAGTTGAAAAGATGAAAACTGTGTTAATCCTGCCACTCAAACAGACTTGGATAATATGCCTCAGTTCATTCTAAGGTGTATATACAGTATATTTAATCGTATCGTTAGAGATCACCACAGTCCACTAGTGTGAAATTCCGCCACTCTCCATTTATTTCTATGGGATTTTTAAAGGAGTATTTATCAATGGGTGAAAGTGAACGTTCACCCTTTGATAAATATGCCTATAAAAATGCTATAGAAATGAATGGAGAGTTGAGGAATTTCACTATGGTGGTTTCTAACTTCATTCTTTGATAAATATGCCCCTAAGCTTCTTAACTTGCCTGAGAGTGGTGGGAACAAGAACCACAAAGTCTGAAATGAAGTTGCTCTTACATTGGAGATTTTTTATACACATGTACTCTTACACTATAATATCTATTTTGTAACATCTGTAAATATTACATCTTAGTTTTGAAAGCACAAGCTGTATTTTGCTGTAATACCTAATCTTGCCTATAAAACACTTTGTCACATTCCTAAAAAACAAGACACTAAAAGCCTAAAACCTTTTCTGCATAATGTGTATTTTATACTAACCATTGTAAATAATAGGGAAATAGTTGTGTGCTAGCATCTAGGGAAATAGTTGTGTGCTAGCATCATAGTGTGCATTATAACATACCTCTATGATCGTTCCCAGGCAACAAGATCTAATATCAAAAAATTCTGTCAAAATATTCTCTCTGAGGTCTCAAAATAGAAATGTGTCAGTAAAATTTTTCTCTTACTACTGAGCATTTAAGCCATTCTCCACAAAACAGCAAACTGTGCCAGCTGATGTTTATAATGAGATTATTGCCATTCTTATGGAGTTGCCATTCTGAGTTGCTTCATGAGGTTTAGGGATAATTTTAAGGCAAGTGCTATGTTTTGGAGTAATGTTATTTCCACAAACTCTTACATCAGCCTGCATCGTAAGGAAGGGGGTATACCAGCTAGGGGTCCCATAGCAAAGGGGTGCCCCAGAGAAGCCGAAGCACAATTCATATGGTATAAAGTGGACCTCGATTTTAAAGGAAGTGGGCAGAATTTGGCAGTTACTGGGTGGGGATTGGGGGCTTGACTATGAATTTTTGGGGCATTTTTTATTGGGGCTCCATGATTCCTGATGGCTGCCCTATGCATATCAGTCAGCTCATGTATAAAATGCTGTTCAACTGCTTGCAAGTGCACTTAGAAATCATATATATTGGCTTGTATTGATTTCTGAAGCATATTACACCAGTAGCATATTACACCATCTTTTTAATTTGTGTTTGTTAATTTATGTCTCCTGTTTGTTACAGTATTTTTGTACATCCTTGCCTTACTTGTAATGCCACAATATAAACAGATGACGATAACAATGAAGGTCGCAATAGTGCTGTAGAAATCATCTATAATTTGATTACAACAAAGTACTATTCTTGGGTGCCTTGAGACAAATCAGATCCAGTTTTGTATAGGAACTGATCTGACTAAATAAGATCTATATACATAAAATGACTTTTAAAGCTTATCACTAGATTTTCTGGCACTGCAAATGAAATGGTTTGAAGGGGCCATTCTTTTTATTTAGTATGAAATTGTCTCACCTACTCGAAATCAACTATAATCATCTTAATTATTCTAGGAATATTAGCATCAAAGTAAACAGTGGTTATTTTAGCCTCCGAACCTGAAAAACATTCTAAAATGCATGGCATACAGTCCTTGCCTGTCTCTGCCTACAACTGATTTCCATTTCTTTTAATGTGAAATTCTCTGTGCATGGCAGGTGCAAGTGTTGTTTTTCTTTTTTTTCCAAATAGTAGTATTCCTATAAGAAATAGATTATTACCTTTTTAAAGTAAATTGACTTTTGAACAGCGGCACTCAAAACACCTCTGTCCGTCTGTCACTGATATCAGGTTTATGTTACATGAGGCAGAATAGCCTAGTAAAACCCCAAAAATAACCCCCCATAGACAAATATTTATAAAGATTGACAGGCAACTACAAGCACTGGCACAGGTGCTTCTCAAGCAAAATGAATATTACTATCTTTCAGGAACACTTCAGCACCGAGAATATTCTCATGTGACAAACATCTAGCGGTTTTGCAAAGCATAGTTTTTAGCATGAAAATGCATGACATTGCCCCTGCAGACTTCCATTGCATTACATCACTTGGAAGTGCCAGCATTTGTGTATTTCCTGAAATTTTAGACTAAGAAAATGCACTAGCGTCTACAGGGTTATTTATTAAAGGTTGTGTTTTTCCCTAAAAAAAATTGAATTTTTCTACTTATTATGCCCTGAAGCTGCTAAAAGCCTGAATATGAAAATACCAGCTAAAACCTGTCCAGGTCATGTAGAAGTCAATGGCAGAGGTCCCATGAACCATTTGAAGATGTTTTTTGCCTTCATGATTTTCGGTTTTTTCTGGTGGTTTTTACTCGAAAACTCAATCAACTCAAGGTATTTGAGTTTGTTTTAGCTGATAACTCATTCAATTTGAGTTTTGAGTTTTTCCCCTGATTGCATTCAATCGAGTTTTTCACGTTCTGTTTTTTTCCATAAATAAGCAAACATTTGAGTAGTGAGTTTATTTGAGGTAGAAAAAAACTCACAACCCCGACAAAATAACCCCCTAAGTGTTAAAGGTGAGGATCACCCAAAAAAGTACCAGTTGTGGTGCTTTCAAATGATTCCACTGCAACATAATGGGAGGCAATCAAGTGTTGTGTTTTTTTTAAACGCCATTAGGTGGCTAAATCCTTTAAAAATGCTCAGTGTGCCATAGGTCTTAATATTGTTATTTCCTATGTCCCAATGGGGCACACATGGATGAAACTATTAAGCTCCTTCCACTAGGAGGAAATGCTGTTATCTCCTACACAATCACTGTAACATACCTGTAGCCCCTACTAGTGCTGATTTGCAGTATGAGGCATTTTTTGACTTTTTCTTTTTGTGTATTTGATTTAATTTTTTACCATGTTACAGGAAAATCTGCGTGTCATTGAGGCTCGTAATAAAGCAGAAGCTATGAAGGCAAAGAAGCAGGAGATAGTGGAAAAGGAGGCTGTGCTTAACAGAGGTGAAGATGTTACCAAATTTATTATCCATCAGAAACGACGGAAAGAGTTTGAGAAAAAGAAACAGTAAGTGCTTTGTGCTTAATTTGTCAGCAACAGCAATGAATTAATTTTTGGTTTTGCAATAACAAATAAACTTATTTCCCTCCTCCCTGAGCTAGTATACTATTTCTGCTTTATTATACAGTAAATAGCATTAAAGGATAGTGCTATAGGATGAAGTAGCTATTGTGTTCTAATAGACATAAACATTACTTTTTTAGAGAATTTGAAGAACAACAGAGAACACGGAAACAAGAAATTATTAGTAGAATACTGAAAGAAGAATCCATCCAGGAAAAGCAGAAACAGCAGTTGTCTTCCTTGGACTTGAGCAAGGGCCATAGAAGCAGCAAACTCCGTGCCAAGACCATGCAGTACATTAAATCTGTCGTCTATACTGAGCCAGAAGAGGAAAAGGATCATCAGGTCTTTCCTTAGTATTGTTTTTGTAATTGATGCCTAGGTACACTGTAAACAATATTAAAGCCTGCCAACTATGTAGATTCTACAATGTTGGGTAAACAAAATGTTAGCAATGTAGAATCTACATCTCCGAATTCCATTATGCTCTTCTAGAAATGAATGCTCTCTGGTAATGAATTCATTGTTCCCAGAGTGCTGTGCCTACTTGGCAGGGAAAGGGTTTAACTGTGTACAGCCTTATATTAAAGTAGGTATGCAACTATCATTTAAATTGTACCCACCTAAATTGTTATACTTGTGATGAGGTAACCTGGTTACAATGGTAACATTTCTTGTCCCACAAGATATTTTATCCTAAGTGTAGTAAAGGCTAATGCCATACATCAAAATTTTGTATTAACAACTCTCCTAAAATAATTCACAACACACCAAAAATTATTGTAAGTCAGTTGGAACCACATCACTTATTGCATATATGCATTGATAATTGACAAAAATACTGTCGGCCCATCTCTGAGTTTTTTGCTGCGACTTGTTCTAGGACCAGCACAGCACATACAGTATAACACTAGTCTTAAACGCATACAGGAAAACCATGCTGCCATCAGTCAGTCTGTTTAAGCAGAGAATCTATAAACTGCTGACACCTTTTTTGGTGCCTGTGTATTACAGCTGGTCACAATGGTCAATTACAGTGATTTTTCCCACTACATTGCCCAAAACCACAGGCAAAAATGTCCATAGTTGCCAGGACCGCCATCAGAAATCGCAGGGCCCTCATACGACAAAATTTCCTGGCCCCCCTTGGCTTCACCCACCGCATGCCCCACCTACAGGTCAGCCCTCCCCACACCACAGGTTCACCCCCCACCACAAAGTAAAAAAACAAAAAAAATATTGGTGGCTAGGGTTCCAACATGTTAATAAATATAAAAAGATATTGGTGGTCAGGGCCCACCATTAAAAAATATTGGTGGCTAGGACCCCACATGAGAAAAAAAAATTGGTGGCCAGGGACCCCCCCACATTATGAGAAAATTGGTAGCCAGGGCCCCTTAAACGTCCATGCCTTCCCAAAGTCAGCAGCTCTCAGAAAGATGGGGGGCCTGGCTAATCAAGTAAGTGTGGCGTGGCTGGGCCCCTCTTACCCTCGGGCCCCCTACAACTCTCCCCCCTGTCCCCCCCCTGATGGCTGCCCTGATAGTTACCCTCCATTGCTTCCTGCAGCATTTGCCTGGCAAGCACTTGAACAAGTGCTTTTTAGGTGATTCTCATAAGATAATGCTGTATTTGCAGGCTATGCGTGCAGCAAATTTGGTCTGGACCATGTATTTGCGTACCCAGCCTGAAAAAAAGATGCTCATAAGGGTAATCTTGCATTCTCCTTATTCCCCTTCTCTGAAATCTCTCTAGTTTTGAGATATCAGTTTTGTGAACGGAACCAGAATTACACAGGATATTGACGATGAAGCCTTACAAGTGCTTTTTAGAGAAGCAGGGTTATATATTTGCAAGTTTAATTATCTACAATTGCTGCTAGTTATTTTAGCATCAAGGATTCATTTAACTTAATCCCATAAAATCTATATGTAGTATAACATTTTAACTCTTTAAATACATTTATGCCTCAAACACATTTATTATATGGGATCTCATCTGCAAGTTATTATTTATTATTAATTTCATAAGCTATTACAATCAATTAGTTGTTTACTTTAAATTAATAATCCCGCATGATTAGGATTAACACTTAACAGCAAATATTTACAGGAAAACTGGCGTTCGCCTTCACCTTTATCATTGTCCTCTGATGAGGAGACATGCAGCAGCAGCATCGGGGAGAAGTATCCAGATGTACCACCAGGACTTACATATAGTACTGAAGAAGAAGATGCTGAATCACTTGCTCAGCCAGAGTTTGTGGGATTGTGGAGTGAAGACTATAAACCATACAAGGTGCAGTATATCTGTTCAAATCCAGGGTTTATAAATCTGCATTGTTTTATAAAGTCTAATTATCAGGGTATGGAAAATAATCTTACCTGTGTGTAATCTAGCAATCTGGCTAATTAGGCTAATATCATAAATGAGCATTTTTACATTTTATTTTTGCTTTCATAATAGGAATCAAATTCAGTAACATGCTGTCTAATGGTTACTTTGATTGTGGCAAATGAAAAGAAAAAAAACTATAACTATTGCATCTGGAAATAACTAGAAAACTATACTACTGTATAATATCATTTCCATGACACCTCTACATCTTCTCTTATTTTTCTTGTTTACTCTTTCCTTCCTCCAAATGTTTTACATAATGTGTCCATTCTTTCCCTATTCATCGCCTTGCCATGTCATCCCTCTCTTACTTACCTGGAATATTTTACCCCTATTCATCCCACCTGATCCATATTTCTTTATTTATTAATACTTTAAAACAAACATTATAGTAAAATTTACTTTTAATGATTCAAGGTTGTCTTTACAGAAAATCAGCAAAACAGCAAAAATGGCGAATGTAAATTACAGATTGCAGACACACACACACAAATACATCTTGTGCAAATAGCAAAGATATACAGTTTCTTAGACAATTCTATGTACTGTATTACAGATACCAACCGTTCATATGTAAAGGACTGGAAGAGATCTTTGATCCCCATTTCACTTGCCATTTTTATGCTCTTCCCTGTTTCACCCCAGCATTTGGTTATTTACTATTGGATCTTGACTCCCCTCCATTCCTAATTCATCCCACCTCAACTGGGCAGTACATGAGAAAAAAGAGCAACACACTAAAATTAAGAAAATGTTATGCATTTTCAGTAGAGCATATTTTTTTTTTATTTGGCTCTGAGGGCATTCATCTCTTTTTTATAGCCTTTTATAAATCCGTATGCCTCATACTGAACAGTAATCCATTCAGATATATTGTACATGGTAGCATTCATTTGTGCTGCACATAATATATATGTAGCTTTGGAGTATAAATATAGAGTATATGTAGCTTTGGAGTATGTTGAATTTGTATGTGCTCAGCATTAAAGGAATGGGTTGGTAACAGTCTACATTTATTTGGACACAAGCCACTCATTGTGGCATATAATACTCTTGTGTATTATATGCTGCCTTTCTTCTAGCATATGTTTTTAGTGACTGTGAGTGCAGATGTAAGGCTGAAGTAGCATGTTTAAAGCCCAACTATAAGCAGCAGTGATCAGTAAGCCCTAGGTATGTTCATTTCTTATATTAGAATAATTATCCATGCAGCTCCATGCAGTGACTTCACAGGCACGCATCACATTAAGCTTGTTTGATTTCCATAAGCGAACATGACAGTCAGATGTGCTGATGATTTCAGTATCACCTCCTGCAGGAATATTTCAGGTCAAGTGGTATGCATAAATAAATCAATTTTGTCTGTAAACATACTTGTATTTTTACAGTTTACTAACAGCTTCAGAGTACTAGGATCTAGTTACTAGTGAATCCTTTAGATAAATACAGAACATATGTTTTCAGAGTTTTTGGGTGAAAAATCGTGAAAATCAGATTTTTTCCCGTACAGGAAATTTTCAGGGAAAATTTAATAATAAATAAGCGTAAAAAACAGCGCGGATTTGATCTGAGTTTGTAGCAGAAAATATTGACATAAATTCTGACTTTTATAAATAACCCCCTAAATCATCTAAAAATAGAAAGTGAATGCAGATGACAAATGTGCTCAGAGAAGCAATCGTTTGTGTGTGGATCCCCTTCAAATTTTAGTCTTTAGTGCAGTCCTTGATTAGGCACATTCACTGTGAAATTCTGCAGGTTTTTGTTACTAGACCTACCTTTTCGTGTATTAATAATAAATTATAAACTTTACCCAGAATCATTATAGGTTGAAGGCCTCTTAAAATAATTTTCCTGTGTGTTTGTATAATTCTTTGCACCAACTCGTTTAATAAAAATATGTTCCTACATATTTAAAGGTCCCAAAGGAAGAAACTGATCTGAACCAACAGGGAGGCAGCAAAATGGAGAAGCAGATCATGGCAGAGAGGTTACAGAAGCTCCGTAGTGGAATTATTGAAAAGCAGGTGGTCTCGGGACATGAGTTTAAGGGGTGCCCCTTTCATAGTAAACCAAACCTTGTTCATTTTAAGGTTAGTGGCATATTCTAAACACTGTGTGTAATGAAACTACAGGTATATATAATACATAATAACCATGACCCACTGAAACTTGTATATTATAATAAATAAATAAAATACCCCCTGTTGAAAAATATAAGGATATTAAAAGTCACCTCAGAGTTCCATGACCTGTATAAAAACACTTGGCCTTCAGCCTTGTACTTTTATATGTTCATGGAACTCCTTGGTAACTAATAATATCCGTATATTTTACTATAGGGGATACTTTATTCACTATATAAAAAGAAGGGAGTAATTTTTGTACGCGGTTCCCTGACGAAGGCCCACTGAGTGGGTCCAAAATGTTATGTACTGATCATAAATAAACTTTAAGTATTTTCTTTTCCTGATAATTATATTTGTATAGATGGGGTCTGGATCAGTCTAGGCTAATGGTTCCCAAACCCTGTAGGGCCCAGAGCAGTGGCTTGGTTAGGGTGAGATTGGAGATTGCTAGACAGAAACCCAGAATGAAGGTCCCTTATGATGAAAAATTGGGTGAGCATTCATTTACTCTCCTACATATTCTACAAGCAAGGAGTGTACAATACAATTATATACCTGTAACCTTGTAAGGTTGAGACACATAGGAGGCTTGAACAAAAAAACAGCTTTTTCCAAACCACCTTAAAAAACAGCAAAAGAAAAATAGTAGTATTACAAAAATGCAACAATGGTTTACCATTCAACAGCATTTTAAATATGAACGTTTAAATGTAATAAAATGACATTGAATTTCTTATTTTTACCTGTGTTCCATGAATTGTATTTTGCGTCCCTTTCAGGATCTTGATGTGGGTAAAATTTACAGGAAAAGAATAACTTTGACCAATGCATCATATGCAATTAACTTTTGCAAGTTGGTGGGAGTCAGTGAGCACTTGAAGGATTTCATTGCTATACAGTAAGCATCATTCCTTAGATTATTTAATTGAAAATATTTATATAAATATTCATTTATTTATTGATTTTCTATCTGCTCCAGCAGACAGCATGGCGCAAATTCACTAAGCGACGAACGCTAGCGTCAATTTGCTAGCATTTGGCATTTTCGGTACTTCGCAAATTCACTAACGAACGCTGGCGTAAATTCGCTAGTGTTACTTCGCACCCTTACGCCAGGCGAATTTTTGCTAGCGACGTAACTACGCAAATTCACTAACTTGCGCAGTGTACTGAACGCTACCTTTTACGCTAGACTTCCTTCTTCACCTCAGACCTGGCGAAGCGCAATAGAGTAGATAGGGATTGTTTCAAAAAAAGTCAAATTTTTTTCTAAGTCCCAAAAAACGCTGGCGTGTTTTCTACATGATGGGTGATAGGCTGAAAAAGATCGAAAATATTTTTGGGGCTCCCCTCCTTCCCCCCTACATTTCCTGACTCATGGCAACTTACCAAGACACACATGTGTAGGGAAAAATAAAATTTTTATTTGCTGATTTGAAGGTTTTCTAGGCATTTGTAGTGCTGATACGTATTCCTCCACTGAAATTTGAATTTGGCGCCGTATGCAAATGAACCATCGCTAGCGAAACTTCGCTTCGCTTGGCGAATTAACGCTAGCGCAACTTCGCAAACTTACGCTACCCCTGTGCGCAACTTCGGATTTTAGTGAATTTGCGGAGCGCTGACGAAAATACGCCTGGCGGAGTGCGGCGAAGTTGCGCCTGGCGCAACTTCGCATCTTAGTGAATTTGCCCCCATGTATTAGCTGTTGCACCTATACCTAGAATGATGCATTTTATTGTATATAAAGATTCATAGATATAATATGCTTCCAGTGGTGTTTAGTGCAATATAAAGTCATGCTTAGAAATACACATGTCTCTTTATACTTCACCTTTAACTAAGTAGAACACAATCCACAGTGAGAGGAGCTATAGTTCAAGGCATTTTCACTTAAGGAAAAGATGCAACATTTACATATCTTTGGACATAATAAATTTTCCACTCCATGTATCGTTTTAAATGAACAAAACTTACAACGTCAAACAGTTATTGGCCTGTTACTGGTAGGTTATCAGCATTTGTTATTAGCCAAACAAATATATATTTTATTTATATTTAAAGGAGACATATAGGATAAATGAAAAAAAACAAATTTTGTAGGCAATTATAAGTAATATATGGTGTTGTTTTTACATGGTGCTAAAAGTTTAATATTATCTTTAAAAATAGCCCCTTTATTGGAGCTTCCTATATCTGTTCCCTGTCTGTGTTTCAAATGAGGGGTGGGCGTGTCCTAACGTCCCTGCCAGAAGCACAGTAGGAGGGAGACAGCCAATCACAAAGACAGGCTTCAGTTCCCTATCAGGTCCTGCTAGCTGCTGATTGGTTCCTGTCCTACAGTGCAATGTGCTGAGAGCTGTCGGCTTCCCTGCACAGCCTGGGAATTCAGGAAGTGGGAAGTGGAATGGAGGGATTATTAGGATTTTGGCAGAAATATTCAATAAATCAGCCGGAAACACTACTTTTTTTAATCACAATTCTTCTATAAGAATGTACTGGTACATTCTTATTTTTTACACAAAATGTCTCCTTTAAGGTTATAGAATATAATTTTTTTTTTAGATTTGATCCACCTGGGCCAATGTCTGCTGGAATGTCATGTGAAATGGTAGTAATATTCAAACCAATGGTAAGGAATGCACTTTATATATATTGGAAGAAATGTATATAATGTATTAATGTAGTGTACAGGTTAGTATATCCTTTAGTTAAGTACTTGAGCTCTAGATGGAAACCAGGTGGGGGAAATACATACATGTACATAAAATTAACTTTCACGTGTTTGCCTTATATATGTGTGGCATTTAAAAAATGCCCTAATCACGGTTGACCAGTCGGTTATATTTTCTCGATACTTCACATTCAAGGCACATTTTTGTACACTGCACATAGTTCTAAATTGACTGTTTAGATGCAAATCACCTGGTATTTTTTGCCGCTGTGCAGGTTTTCCACAGAATTCGAGCTCCATGTGACTACATACTAATCTACGTGTGCTGCAACTATGCAAACATAATTGGAACCCTAATTTGCATATTCAAATCTAAATAACAGAAAACAGAAACATCCAATTGTTCAGAACTTTAAAGTCACATGAATTAAGGGTTCATATTTGGTTTGGCTGTATCGCTAATAAATAGTTTGGCTCACCTTCGGCCTAGTCTATGGTGGTTGTTTTGTTGTCTTTTTTATTTCTTGTCTAACAGTGCTCTGCATGGCTTTGTTGTAATACTTGTTGTCTGAATAGTTTGTATGCTCTGCATTGCTTTTAAAAATGCACCACCATTTAATTTGCCAGATAAATGAAGACTTAGAAGGAGAAGTGAACTTATTGGCCCAGACTGGTCCTTTTTGTGTTCCAGTAAAATGCACAACCAAAAAATGTGAGGTAAGTTGTTTTGTTAGGTCAGCCACCAACAGATAAAGCATCACTGAATCATTGGGTAAAGGATTTTAGGCCATTACACGAGGCAAATGAAGAGTCCGCTCATGGGATCTTAGGTATAGTTTTATCTTAGATAATTATTCAAAATGATACATATATTTCCAAGTTTTGTAATTGTGTGAGGAAATTTCTTTAGTTTCCCAAAGCATATGAAAAACCACTACTAAGCACAATTCATCTAGAGCAGGGCTGTCCAACTGGCTACCCGTGATCCTCCATTGTGTGTCCCCCCCACATGAAAGTCTGCCTGCTGTGTCTGCTTACCATGTGTAAGCTTTAATAGGTATCTCTGGAGAGATTAACTGGCCCCTGCATTGTTTAAACCTCAAATTCAGACTGTATTGTTCACACATGTAACCCCATACTCTGACCACCCTATGCTCCCTGGGTGTGGCCTACTCTGGCCACCCTATGCTCCCTGGGTGTGCCCTACTCTGCCCACCTCATTTTCTCCTTGGGTGTGCCCTACTCTGCCTGCCCTATGGTCCTTGGGTGTACCATACTCTGTGTGTGCCATGCTCTGCATGTGTGTGCCTGTGGAACATAAGCCTGGTATTTATTCTGGGTGTTTGTCAGCATTTGAAAAATATTGTTAGGGGCCCCTAAGGTGTTAGGGGGGTTTGCTGTGTTATCCACAGGAGAGGATGAGGCATATGGATTTAAGGGTATGTCTTAATATGACTTAACTTTTTTGATGAGTGATATCCCTGCAGTGAGCCCCAAACATTTGTTTTTTTTTTGGTGTGTTGCCATCATTAATGTGGACATGGTCTTGTGATAACATGGGTGTTGTCAACAATGCCTTCCATTATCGGCCCTCCACCAAGTAGGCCAGAAAAATTCCAGCCCTCGGTACCACAGAAGTTGGACAGCACTGATCTAGAGAATTTGAGTGCTGAGGAAGTTGGAGTGCTAAACAGGTTTATTTATTGGTCAACAAAGCATTTTGCGATATGGTGCTTTGCTATTATGGTCCCTACACAGCAGCTTTGGCTGCTGACAATTTACAAAAGGGATAAGCTGATAGCAGTCACACTTTTACCACAATTAAAAGAAGCAACTGTCAGACCTCAGAACCTAAAGAAACTGAACTGCCCAAAAGTCATTTGTTTCTGAAAATGTTATTGACAGAGCGAGAGCATACTTTAACGCTCAGTATATCTTTAAAGCCATAAAATGCCTGGACAGAATAATAGACTTGCAGGACAAGGGAAAATTCTATCATACTTACCGTAATTTTCCTTTTCCGGTCCTCTCCATGTCAATACGTTCTGGGATAGGCCCCTCCCTCTCCTAATTGTAGAACCCACCCATTAATTAATTAATAAATGCTTACCCCCCGCATATCTCGGCGTCTAGTTATAAGTTCAAAACACCTCTAAGACATACCGGGTAGGGAAAACCTTGACATGGAGAGGACCGGAAAAGGAAAATTACGGTAAGTATGATAGAATTTTCCCTTTTTCCCAGTCCTCTCCATGTCAATACGTTCTGGGACGTAGCAAGTTCAGTGTCCCAGGGTGGGAGAGAAAATAAGATACTTAGACAATTTGCTGCAAAAATATTTAATTTCTATTGGAAGCGGTTTTAAGGACCTTAGATCCAAAAAGAGAATATTCTGAGGCTCTCACATCCAGTTTATAGTGAGAGATGAAGGTGCATGGAGTAGACCAAGATGCTGCTCGGCAGATCACCTCCAAGGGAACCCCTGCTTCTGCCGCCCATGAAGCTGCTTGTCCCCTGGTTGAGTGGGCCTTTAGTTCCGATGGTTCTGGAAGGTCAGCGGAGGAATATGCTCTTCTAATTATCCACCTTATCCACTGGGAAATTGATCTTGATGAGGCTGAATTTCCTTTCCTAGAACCAGCCGGGATAATAAAAAGTCTGTCCGACTTTCTGATGGGGATGGTTCTTTCGCAGTATATTCTAATATTCTCTGCCACATCTAGAGCTTGCAGATCTGGTGAATCTGCTTCCTTCGGAAAGGCTGGTAAGACCAGCTCATCCCTGAGATGGAAAGGTGAGACCACCTTGGGTTTGAAGTCCGGAATGAACCTTAAAACTACCCGATCTGGTAAGAATGTAGGGCTATCTTGGGAGAAACTGAGGGCCTGTAATTCTCCCACTCTCTTTGCTGACGTAATGGCCACCAGAAAGACTAACTTAACCGTCAATAGCCATAGTGAGAGAGAATCCATTGCATCAAAAGGAGGAGCGCTCAACATTTTGAGAACTCTAGGGAGATCCCAAGAAGGGCATGTTGGTCTTTTAGCAGGCAAGATTCTGATGGCTGCCTTAAAAAATCGAGAAACCAGAGGATGTTGTGACCATTTTATTCCTGAAACTGCTGAAATTGCTGATACCTGAGTTCTCAGAGTACTGACAGATAGATTCTTATCTATCCCTGTCTGTAGAAATTCTAAGACTTCGGAGATTGAAATCGGCAAGGCTTGAGATGTCCTTCGACTTTTCGAAAAAGTGTCCCAGATTCTTGAATATAGAGAATTTGTTGAAGTCTTTCTAGATCTTAATAGAGTTTGGATGACATTCTGGGAGAGTCCCTGAGACTCTAAGGTCTGCCGCTCACCCGCCAAGCCATGAGAGCCAGCGAACCCGGATCTGGATGTACAAAAGGTCCCTGGACTAGCAGATCTCCCGAGATCGGGAGTTTCCATGGTCGATCCGTTGAGAGCTGTACCAGGTCCGTGAACCAAGGTCTCCTCGGCCAAGATGGGGCAATGCACACTACCTCTGCTTGGTCCTGCTTGATCTTCTGAATTACTGTCGGAATCAGAGGAAGAGGAGGAAAGATGTAGCATAAACGGTGATTCCATTTCTGGGACAGAGCATCCACTGCTAGTGCCCTTGGATCCTGTTCCCTTGAATAGAAGAGGGGACATTTGGAGTTGCTGGAAGAGGCCATGAGGTCTATGACTGGTTGCCCCCAAATCCGAACTAGAGTCTGGAAAATCCCCTGATTCAGACTCCAATTGTGTCTCCCAACTGCATACCTGCTGAGGAAATCTGCGGCCTTGTTCAGTTTTCCTGGGAGATATACAGCTGTGAAGTCTATCAGTGTTGACTCTGCCCATTGAAAAATAGGTTCCACCTCTGCTAGGAGAAGAGAACTCCTTGTTCCCCCTTGTCTCCTGATGTAAGACACGGCTGTCATATTGTCGCTTCTTATCTTTAGTCTTGAGCCTCTGAGCTGCTCCTGGAAATGTAAGCAGGCTTGATGAATGGCCCTTAGCTCTAAGACATTTGATGGCTCTCCTGACCAATGTTTTGGCCATGAACCTTGAGCTACCTGGGCTTCTAACTGAGCCCCCCATCCTTTGCCAGAGGCATCTGTGGTTACTGTAATCCAGGCACTTGGGAACAACTCGGAGCCTCGTGACAGATGCTGGGGAACCAGCCACCAGTGTAATTCCGGGACTACCCCGGGAAATATCTCTATAGGTTGTTCCTTGTTCCAGCCGTCCCATTGTTGGATGAACAGGTGCTGAAGTTGCCTCATTCTCCAATGGGACCAGGGAACCAAGCCGATGGTGGAAGACATCATCCCCAAAATTCTTAGGCATGTACTTGCCAATACCCTTCGGCACCCAACAATGGATTTGACTTCCTTCCTGAGGGTTTCCTGTCTTTCTGTGGACAAGGAGATTATTCCCTCTCTGGAGTCTAGAATTGCTCCCAGGTATTTTATAATCTGGGCTGGCTGCAATTGACTTTTTTGTAAATTCAGGGTCCATCCATGAGACTTGAGAAAATCCATCACCCTGTCTCTGTGTCTGGCAGCTTGAGATTGGGTGGAGGCTAGAATTATGAGATCGTCCAAGTAATGGAACACCCTGAGGCCCTGCCAACGCAGTTGAGCTATGAGAGTGATCATGACCTTCGAGAATACCCTCGGGGCTGTGGAGAGGCCGAAGGGTAGGCACCTGAATTGAAAATGACACTTGTTTACCCTGAATCTGAGGAATCTTTGATCTCTCTCGCAGATGGGAACATGATGATAAGCATCTCTGATGTCCAGGGAGCACATCCAATCGCCTGGTGCAATTGCTCCTCTGACTGAATCTATGGATTCCATTCGGAACCTCTGGACTCTTAAGGCTTGATTGACGCTGCTTAGATCCAGTATTGGACGCCAGGCGCCTGACTGTTTCCGAACTATAAAAAAGGTCGAATAATTCCCTTGACCCCATTCTTCTCTTGGAACCTGAGTGATAACCCCTTGCGTCCTCAAGTTTGATAGACATGCCTGAAGCGCCCTTCTCTTTATTGGACACAAAGGCAGGGGTGATGGTCGAAAAGATGGTAGAGGTAAATATTTGAACTCCAACCGGTAACCCTCTCGAATGATGCTCAGGATCCACTTGTCTTCTATCGACTTTTCCCAGGCGGCTCGAAACAGTGTCAATCTTGCCCCTACTGTTTGCCCCTGGGGAGCACCACCTTCAGAACTGCTTTCTGGGATTGCTAGAGGGCTTGCCTCTTGCACCCCTAAAAAATCCTGATTGTCCCCCTCTCCAGTTGCCTGATCTTGAATTATCGTTTCTGGAACGAAAATTCCGCTGATCATATGGAGGAGATCTAGACCTAAACGAGCCTCTGCCTCTGGCCGACTGTTTACTGGGATATCTTCTCTTTCTTTTCTGAGGCATCAGTTGACTCTTACCACCTGAGGCTTTTGAAATCAGGTCCTCCAATTTCTTCCCGAACAAAGTCTGACCCTGGAAGGGTAAGGAACACAGGGCAAATTTGGAGGCTGCATCAGCTTCCCAGGATCTAAGCCACAGAGCTCGTCTAGCCGAGACGGACAAAGCTAAAGATCTTGAAGCAAGATGAATCTGATCGACAAGGGCATTCATAAGAAATGATGAACCCAGCTTAAGTTCCTTCAGGCCATCTATGATTTCGGTCCTCTCACGACCCTCTCTCAGAGCCGATTCTATGTTTGTCAGCCAGACTTCTAATGCCTTGACTACTGATAAACTTGCCATGGCTGGTTTAAGGGACTCCCCTGCCACTAAAAAAGCTCTCTTTAAATCTGTTTCAAGTCGTCTGTCCATAGAATCCTTCAGTGTTGCTTGGTCCTCTATGGGCAACACTGTATTTTTAGACAGATTAAGAACTGGAGCATCCACCTTGGGGAGAGTAGAAATGTCCTTAATGTCTTCCTCTCTAAATGGATAAAGCTTATTGAACCGCGATTGAGTAGAACTCCTTTTGGACACCGATTCCCATTCGGTTTTGACCAAATCCAACACCTCCTGATGTAGAGGAAAGAATAATGCGGAGCTTTTAGCCTTCGGAAGAAAGGAGGAAGTGGTTGCCTGCTCCTCTTGCTGCAGAGCTAGGGAAGATCTTACTGCTCTTATCAAAGGCTGTACAAGAGCAAAATCAAAGGTAGAGAGCTGAGCCTCCTCCTCTTGCTCGGTATCTGAGTCCAGTACCGAACTAGTGCCTAACTCCCCTTCCTCTTCCGGCACCATAGAGACCCCACGGGTCCCACTTAAATCCTTGGATGCCGCCTGTACTTCCTTAGCCACAGTCTCCTTAATCCAGGCGAGGATATCTGTGTTGGCACTGGCCGACTGCCCTGCCGCAGCATTCAGGCATGCTTGGCATAATTTCTTATCCGGAAGAGGTGTCTCCGAGCACCCCAAGCATTGAGCTTGTGTAGCCTGAACATTCTCCTCTCTTGGGATAGATTGTTCCTTGGATCTTTCTCTGGATCTGGAAGGCCTCATAGCACTGCCATAATAAAAAACAGAGAGAAAAGAAAAGGGTATTAAAAAGTCTTGGGAACTGCTTACGAGCATCCCCCCTTAGACGTTTATCATTCTCTAGGAATGTAGATCCCTATATATTTTTTTTTTTTTTTTTTTTTTTTTTTTTACCTCAACTAGGGGTGTAGACTTTCTGGGGATGGCGGCTGGAACAAGCCAGGAACTGGGCAACCTGCCAAAGAAAAAAGGCAAAATGCACCCTGAATGCATAAACAGGCTTCTAGCCCAGTCCCCTGACAATTGTTCCCCTACCTACCAGGAGACAGCAATTCTCTAAGCAGGAGCAGCGTCCTAGTTCGCCAGGGGAGACAGAATTTCTTTAACTGTAGGTTACAGCACTCCCTACCTCCTGCTTCCCTTAAAAAGGTCTGGTCGACCCTGCCCCCAGAGCGGGAAACCAATCCCAGCATCGCAAAGAGAAAACGCCCAACCGGAGGGAAGGGACGGCTCTGCGTCTGAACCCACGTGACCGGAAGAAACCAATGTGACCCGCATAGATCCGGCGGCGTCTAAGGAAGCGGACGTTCCGAGTCCGTCTCCCTCTCCCCTCCTTCCCGGAGGGAAATGATGCGCTTAGCAAAGTGCCCTACCTGCCGCCATCCCCCCTGTTCCCCTAGTAAGTTCCGCCTGCTGCGGGAACCTACATGCCGCCGGACGCCATCGTGGGCCGGATAAGCCTGGGGGAAAACAGGGAGACCACAGCTTACCTGATCCTCTGCCCGCAAACAAGAGGCCCTGCTGTCGGAGAAAAGGCCGATACAGAGGCCAAAAAACTCCGTCTCTGGGACGTTCCACAACAGCCCCGTGCTACACCCGTGGGAAAAACAAACAACGAGCTCCTACAAGGAGCTCTGGAGAGAGAACAAGAACCCAAAAAAAGACGCCGAGATATGCGGGGGGTAAGCATTTATTAATTAATTAATGGGTGGGTTCTACAATTAGGAGAGGGAGGGGCCTATCCCAGAACGTATTGACATGGAGAGGACTGGGAAAAAAACCTTTTATAGTATGTTTCCATTTAGCGCTCCTGTCATAAGAAAAAAAACACGTCATCGCATGTGCGCTAATATGTCTTTAGTACTTTAAGGTCTTTTGGATCTCTATTGTACACGCAAGTGTTAGTGGTGCTTAATATAAGTGTTGGGGGTCACTAGTGTGCACATATAGATGTTGGCTTTTATTACATATGGGGATGTTTCATGGAGGATGTTATGTTGGGTGAAAAAGAAAATATCCTAACCAGAACCAAACACTGGCATTCATTTTGCATATTATGCTGTATATTTTTGAATGTTTGAATGTACTGTACAATGACGGGGCGTGTTTAAATTAAATATTAATTTGCGTTACTGGTGAAATAATGGCAATGAAAGTGTTTTTCTTACAGCTGGCTTTAGAAAAAGAACATATTGACTTTGGTACACATGTGGTTGGAGAGACAGTAATCCAGGCTATAGCCTTGACAAACCGTGGAGCTCTTGGAACAAAATTCTCTATTCACTCATTGACTCATGATAGCAATACACGTGATGCAGAGGCAGCACACATACCATGCATGACAGAAATAGTAAGTGTAAGTATCCATTTACTTTTTTCTCCATGAATAATTTGAATGACAAGCAATACAAATGTTGATATTTAAAGCAACAGTAGTAATAATTTAGCAAACGTAACTTTATCAGCCACAGTGTGCTGCATTAATTTGTTTCTAATTGTATTGTGGATTGTGTTTTCAGTTATTTCTAGCAGCATTCCTAGTTTTTTCTGAAATGGAATAAATAAGGAAATTTCTATAACTTCTGTGAATTTCACAAAATGTAAAACATGTTCATCATGGAAATCATGAAAAAAAGGAAAAGACGGGAAAGAGTTTACTTAGGACTGTGATGGTGTTAAGGAAAAGACAGATGCCAAATTTATCCAGGGTGAAAGCTAATTATAATGCACATTTACTTACCGGATGCAGTGTGCAAAATGCAATGCAATGTGTGTGCATACACAATTGTGTATAAAGCATCAAAATGAATGCTACTGCTTATGTGTATTTTCTTCAGTTGGGTCTTTTGATAACGGCCAGTATTGTTTACTCATGTTAAATATAAGTGCAGTGCAGGAATAAAATTGTTCTGAGTGGTGTAACATAACAGGGTCCTTTTGAGCAGGTTACAGTATATGGCAATTATAAAACTATTATGTGCCCATGGTATTGGCACAGCTGTATGGACATAATATTTAGAAAGTAGCAATTGTGCCATATTATGAATGAACTCCAAAAAAGTACAAATATATATATTTTATCGCTTAGGCTTCTCCGCCATTGCACGAAGAGACTGATACATTCCTAGTATCAACAGAACAAGACCATTCTGGTATCCAACAAACTGAAGCTCAAAAAAGAGAGGAGCACCATGAGAGTTCCCAGTCTAAAGATGAAAGTAGTCTCACAGTAACAAACAAAGCAACTGAAGGTGCATGTCATTTTCACATATACGATAATATTTGACAAATGTATCATTACGTTCCTATCGTATTTCTATAGCTTCTAACATTGGGTTATTGACTCATCTTGCATTACTTACTTGCAAAGTGCAATTTTTGGACACAAATTAGCATGTTTTCCCACAACACCAAGTTTATGCCCCAGAATTGCACTTTCATTGTGGCCACATGCAGAGTATGCTAGAACACATACTAATATACTTATTCTGTTTCTCTGAATTGTGTTCAGCGGGAGCTAGCATCTTTCTGGTGCACACACATTATCATCTGATTTGCTGGACATAAGTCTAAAACACCTCTTGATGTAATGCACTGTGGGAAACCTTGCATTGCTGCTATGTCCAGTGCTGGTGTAGCCCTAGGATAGGCTCACTTGTGCCTCTTAAAAGGCAAGCAAGACACAATGGCATTCAGCACAACTATGCAGAATTGCAAGAAGTGTTTGGGCCATGGACAGTTAGATAACAACTGCTAGAAATGCCAGGTGTACCAGCAGTAAACAACTCCTTATCTCCAATTCAGTGAGGGAAATTGACACTAAAGTAGCACTTTAAAAAAGAAGGAACGCTACAGAGGCAGTTTATTGTCAATAGATTAGCCACAATAGTGCAAGCTATAACACTATATTTATTCTGTAGAATACATTACCATACCTGAGTAAACAGCTCTAGAAGCTCTCTCTGTTTGTTTAGGATATCAACTGCCATGTTAGCTTGATGTGACATCTCTCCCAGCTCACTCATAGCTCTAGGCTCAGATTACAGCAGGGAGGGTAGTTGGGAGAGGAAAAGGGAGAGAGGTGTAAACTGAGCATGCTCAAGCCCTAACCTGGAGGTTTATGCTGAAAACAGGAAGTCTGATACAGAAGCCCACGTGTACACAACAGAAGGAAAGAAATGCCGTGCTTCTTTTGACAGAGGACTCAGAGCAGCATTACGTTGAGGGTTTACAGGTGTATTTATATAGACCTTTCTAATAAAGCTTACTTAATGTTAGCCTTTCCTTCTCCTTTAAGGGTCCTGACACACAATTATTCTCCTCTAGCTCGACTAATCCCTTCCCAATGCCTTCACACCACTGGTGCCCCTTGAGGAAACTTTGGGCCACTTGAGAAAGCCAAAGCAACTAGAATGTCTTCCCACCGGTGATTTACATAATTGCCAGTGGGAATGCATTGGGAGATTAGTTGCCCGCACTAGCGAAGGTTAATTGTGGGGCGATATAATGTATAAGTGGCCTAAGTAATATTTAATATCATAACTAATGTTTCTTGCCATTCTGTATGAATTCTGTATGAATTCCATTGTATACTTGTTGTAGAGCATATTAAAGAACCAGATGCAGCCTCTGCAATTGAAGGTGATGTCTTGGAAGTATATTCTGAAGAGGGAGTAACTGAAATCAAACTGGGTGAGGTAAGTGAAATTGACATGTCATTCGTGGAGTCTTTACATTATAACATGTTCTACCTGCCAATAAATTTGCTGGTCATGTCCATTTTACCCCATCCATTTTCACTCTGATAATTATGTAACTTTTATTTTAGTTGTATGTATCTTATTATACATATAGTATGTATTGTTGATACTTATTTAATATGATCCTTTAAATTAATTTACAGAATAAAATACCAAGCTATTTTGTTCTAATCCCTTTACTTGCATACCCATTTTGTATACACTGTTTAAGAGACAGATTATTACTTTGTTTTCTAATATCTGGGACACAAAAATCTTTTTCCTCAAATTGCAGTTGTGTTTATAAACTCTAATTTTAGATGACGGAAGGTGAAATAGGACCTTTGAGCACTGTAAAAATCCCAATTATTTTTACTCCGATGATTCCTGGAAAAAGCATTGCACAATTTGAAATTACCTTTGGTAATGCCAGCTGTAAAGCAGTAAGTATTGCATGCTTATTATCATTCTCAATCATTATCTGTTCTGAGAACCAGTTATAAACTGCACATGCATTCCTGTATAGGATGTCTACTCAGTAAAATTAAAATCTTTATGCTTTAATAAAGGATCAATATGTCTTTAGCAATAAGAAAAGGGTAATTGAGGAATGTGAATGCATCAACCATGCCTGCTATTTCACTGGTGTTTTTTGTAAAAGTCATTTTGTAGTTACACTGTGTAGCCTGTACTAATATACTGAAATTAACTCTTTCCTGTAGATTCCTGTCTTGGTTACTGGTGCTGCTATTGATGTACCTCTCTATCTTCCAAATTCAAACATCGATTTGAAGATATGCACATATGATCGATTATATCAAGACAGCATCATGGTTCACAACAGGTATTTAAACGTTATGATATGGCTAGTAAACTTGTCAACTGAAGCATAACTAAAATTGCTTTGGTGGTTTACATGTTTTTTCTGAATTAAGTTGATCATGCAGAATTGATTTTCAAGTTCACCACGGACAAGCTTGTCCACATACACTGGCACACACCATGATTTCAGAGATTTTGTCATCTGTGATTAATAGTTTGAAATTGATCCTCACTGAGTTCACAAAGGTTCGCAGCACTTGTGGGACAGGCAAATATTGCTGTCAAATACATATACTATATGCACTAATATTTAATAATATAGGAGTATATTCTCACCTGCTATTTGTAGGACATATAAATATACGTTTTGCCACTATCAGAAGCTTTGAGACATACATATTCCTGCAATGTTGAGCAAGGGCCTGCTTTGAAGTAAATTACCTCATGTGCATTTGATATTGATATTGGGGTCTTGTGGAAGTTTAAAAGAACAGAAAACAAGATTTATAAAGGATACCATCTACATTTTAGAGATTCACAGCTGTTAAAGGGATGTTTTTGAACATGACATTAGTTCAGTCTGATGTGTCCTTCCAAAAGGCAGCCTGTGTTGCAACAAAGGTCAAACAATTCAAAGACCAGTCTAGTGTACAGCTCATTATCTTAAGTTGTAAGATGTTGCATGGCTTCAATTCATAGTTAAGTTGGGTTGAAAAAAGACCAAAGTCCATCAAGTTCAACCCCTGCTTACCTAGGATCATAAAAACCTGGCCCAGGAATTGACTGGTTGACATTTTTTAATTTCTAAAATTGTATGTTCTATATGACATTACAGCTAGCTACCTTTTTCTATTGACTAGCAGGCATAGTGTTTTTTATTATAATAATATAAAGGAATAGGTATGTCAAAGAAGTCTAACTGACTATTTTGAGCCATGACTTGCCCAGGGTCATAAGAAGCTAGGTCTGGAACTGACCAGTGACAATTATTCTTACTAATATTGTATGTTCTTTATGACATTGCATGCTAGATACATTCTCTCTTGAATGGCAGGCATATGAAAGGGAATATGTATACTGAAATATGTATTTTTGACCCAGACCTATTGCTGACAGGTGTATACTGAATTGACATTGTATTTAGAGCAGCAAAACAATAAACTCAGATGGATGAGTCTGTGTTTGGCCAATGTCTGGAGAACACCACCTGATATAACATGGTTCCCATTTCCCATTTCAACAGCAACATCTTGTCTAACCTTTTCTGAAGCATCCACTCAATCTTTCCAATAGCTTCATTATTGTTGCGTTTTTATAACTGTATCCAAAGAGGAGATTCACGTGTTCCCTCATCATGGCTGACACTGTAGATATGAGTCTTCTCTTTCTGATCACTGGTACATTAGTGAGGTCCCATTATAAGCAGTTTGCTTGAAACAGCCCAACATAGAAAAATGGGTGGACCATGACTCTGTTGCTGATATTGTCCAACATATGTGTTTGGCAGGTTTTGAACAGTATTCCATTTTGTAATTGGAGATGTGTCACAACTATAGATCTGTTGAGAAGAACTTGTTGCTCTGCCTAGGAAATGCCAATTAATATGAAAAAATAAAAATATTCAGATACATATTGCATGTTGTGCATATCAACAGAGTATATACTTCCTTAAAGTGCTGTTTGTAGCTGTTAGAGTATCTGACACTGATTTTAAGGACACTTTCATATGTATATTTGTGCTGCAGAGCAAGGACCGCCCTACGTTTAAAGTTTGAAGTATGTAAGGAATTGAAAAACCATATGGAGTTGCTTCCCAAAACTGGTTTCATCCAAGCACAGTCTTCATTCAGTGTGCAGCTCAAGTTCTTACCCAGGTGAGTATTCTTGAGAAAAAATATATGGTTTGAATATGCAGATTTGCTTAAAAAAATTGAAGGAATATGCTAATATTGGTGCTGTTCAGTTAAGAAATAGACTATCATTGACTATTGTTTGTGTTATTAATTAAAATAAAGTCTAATTGCTTAATGGATTTGGGATAAAGTCCCTCATCCACTTGAGAAACACATTTTTAAAGAGGCTTGGGTTATCATTAATGTATGTCGAAGTCATGGAGACATATGGATTGGGAATCATCTTTACAATTTAAAGCCCAAGCCCCCCAGAAGAATAGATTGTAAATGTTAACTGGCTTATGTTTGTATTATTATATGTGTGTGAATTGTGGTAGTACATATCAGTTTATATATATATATATATATATATAAATTGTTCCTTAGATCACTGAAGTTTTCTTAGTTTTTAAGTGAAAAGATCCCCTGCTATATTTAATGTCCCTAGTGTATTTATAAAGAATAATCATGTTACTTCTCAAAGAATAGCGTATAAAACAATATCCACAGCACTTTATTTAGCCTCAGCTCTCTCCCAAAAGTTGCAAAATGACATATATATCAAAGGTCTTAAATGTTACGTAGCATTATAGAGAAGAACAAATCTCTGAGCATCTCTGTATTTTGTTTTTAGGCTTTCTCTCCAAGAGGACGCCAGCACTTGCTTTGACAAGGACACTGGAGTTTTGGAAGCCCCGATGACCATATCAGTCGCTGATCAGGTTAGATCTGGTTTCACTGCAGTTGGTTTTCATTTTTTATTATTTGTGTTTTTGAATTATTTAGCTTTGTATTCAGCAACTCTCAATGCAATATCAGCAGTCTGGTTGCTATGGTACAAATTACCATAGCAACCGTGCATTGATTCGAACAAGAGACTGATTTATGAATAGGAGAGGGCCTACATAAAAAGATGAGCAATAAAAAGTAGCAATAACAGTACATTTGTAGCCTTACCGAGCATTTTTTTTTTTTGGATGAGATCAGTTACCCCCATTTGAAAGAGTGAGGAAAAAAAAAAGCAAATAGTAAAAACTATAAAAAAGAAAAAATTATGTTCAATTGAAAAGTTGTTTAGAATTCATCATTCTATAACATATTAAACTTAACTTGAAGGTGAGCCACCCGTTTAAGTGTTTATTGCCCAGCCAAAAATTGTAACCCAACAACTGCAAGTTAAGCTTCCACAACTAACCCATTTAGCAGTGAAAAGTACCAGCTAGATTCATACAACACAAAATTCTGTGGAGTTGCAATACTCAAGATAATTCATATATCTATGCGCTGTTGGAACAGTTGTAGAGCAGCAGAAATGCTGAGACCCACATTTCCCAACAGAACAAATGCAGAGTTAAATATGTCCCATCAATTCATATATACAGTTACCTAGTATATAGACTGAACAGACTTATTGCTAGAGCATCCAGTTTACTGAAGCAGTAAAAATGCAGAGTCTAATGTTTTACAGCAGTACAAATATATTCATGTTGTGCAAGTGCAGAGTCAAATAAAATCCATTTTTCATATTCATCTTTTACTTTTACTCTTTATTCTCAGCTCTGTTCTTCTTTTGTCAAGTATTGTTTCTCATCTGTGTTCTCTTATACTCAAACAAAACCAGAGGGTATGTTATAGGCATCTTACTTTATCATTAATTGAGCATTGGTATATGCCCTCATAGACCAAAGAGTGGAAAGCTGTTTGGAACTCAGTGTTCTTAAATGAGAACTAAAGCTTAGCTAAAGAAGTAGGCAGAAATGTTTTACATTATGTTTTGGGCTTCTGTACCAGCCCAAAGGAAACCACACACCTTTAGCAGTGAAAATCTGTGTATCTGAAGTTGTCCCAGTAGCTCCCCATCTTCTTTTCTGCTGATTCACTGCACATGCTCTGTGCTGCTGTTACTTACTGCATCTTTGTTCTGTATTGTTAATGCTGTGCTGTGATTGACAAACTGAACAGTGAGAGTCAGCTGTAAGCAACTATGGTGAATTGCCTAGCATAATGAGGCACAAACATGACAAAACATGTGTGTTCTGCTCCTGGGAAATTTAAGCTGCTTGTAGACAGTCAGTAGAAAAGGAAAAGAGACTGTCTCAGGAGGGTGGGTGATATAGTAACTAAATCAGTGTACAGCTGCATAGTGGACTAGGGGTTGGTGGCTATAGCTAAGGCAATCCTTTCTTACTAGCCTCCTACAGCAATGGACCCAGTCACTGCTGTGACTCCAGCAACATCAACTGATATGCCATGGAGATAGATCCAGAGAACTGAGAGATGTATAAGCATCCCGAGCAGCAAATATTTCCATCTTAAAGTGAAACAACTTGCAATAATATTTCTCTCATTTGTTTCATTACTATCGTACTGCCATCATTTCAACATACTGCTCATCAAGGAAAGAAATGCTTCAACAGTAGTTGAAACTGTCCACAGAATATAATTGTTATTGTTTTAATGCCTTCTATGGTTATGAGTGCAGTTAAAGCATGTTAGCAAATGCACATCACTCTAAGTCTATAGTATCGACACAAGAACCCGTTACAATGCAAAGCAAACATTAGAGCCAGTAGGTTTCTACTGGTGTGAGTAATAAGTTCTTGTGCTGTAAATAGGCTGAAAGTTACCTCATAATTATTTTACGTTTGTTGATTTTGCACTTTTAAGTATAATGAGGTGTTATTCCACTCTCTGTAACAAGGTAACTGAGTGGTGTGCATTCGAATACACTGCATACCGTACTATAGATTGATATGTTCAATCACTGGAAGTCAACTCTGCTAGTTTATTTTACACATGGGATATATCTTCTGTGGTGTTTGGGACCTGGGGTTATCCAGATTAAGGGTTTTCCCAACATTTGAATCACCATTAGTCTACTACAAAAACATTTAAACATAAATAAACCCAAAATGATGACCAAAATTTCCTTTAAGTGCTGTCCTGCTTCTGTGTTAGTGTTCACAAATGCACAGAATTTGTTATACAAAATATTGCGGCATTGATTGTTTTCCAACAATTAACATTTACGTGAA
The DNA here is from genome assembly GCA_038501925.1 of Xenopus petersii. Lineage (NCBI taxonomy): Eukaryota > Metazoa > Chordata > Amphibia > Anura > Pipidae > Xenopus > Xenopus petersii. Next base: position 44,404,004 of record CM076684.1, on the reverse strand, counting down.
TGTAGGCAAGGAAAACCAGTTGTCAGGTAAAATGATGCTGCAATACATTACCAAGGCTCATGTCTATAGCAGGCTGCTGAGCAAACACTTTTCTGTCATTTTGCTTGTTAAATGATTGTAGGCACACTGGTCGTATGAATAATGGCACCAAGTAATAAAGCCAGAGGGATTGCAGTCTGGCATGGGATTAATTATGCATGCATTACTCTTTAGTTGCCGCTTCCTTATTATCTTTTGCATTTTACACCTTCTTGATCCAAACTACTTCTGTAAAATATCAAAAATGTGCTGTGGCATCAGACCAGAAGCTAATTTTTTAATAAAACATATATAACAAATTAATACCTACCCGGTTTATATTCTTTCTGATTCGTTCTCTCTCTCTCATTATGCTTTCAGACCCGGCCTGTTCCATTTACAGTTCATGCGATTGTTACCTCTTCAGATCTAGAAATCAGCCCAGCTGAAGTGGATTTTGGATATTGTACAATTGTAGAAGCTGTTCAGGCATCACTTCAACTAACAAATAAGTCTATACTACCGCAGGAGTTTGGATTTGTTTCAATTCCAGAGGTATTCACTCATCAGTATATAATAGACTACTAGGTTGTTTTTATGGAAAATATTCATTATTTATACATTAATGTTTGTAAAACATATGTTTACGAGTTATTCTGCAGGTAGTGCAGAGTAATAATATCTGAACATTTGCATGTACTGTTTATCAGTGGAGGTATAATACTGCTTATTCTGCATCCCCATGAGAACATTAACATGCCTGCCATATTATTAATGCTACTAGAGTTCTGGAGTCCTAAGGGGCCCAAACTTTGTGCCCATGGAATCTGTGCAAAGCACATTACTGTAGACATAAAGAAACCCTGTACTGAATGCCTGTCATCAGGGCAGCCATTAGAAATCACGGGGCCCAGTACAACAACATTTTCAGGGCCCCCAAGCCCCACCCCAGTTAAAAGACCACACAGACATCAGTGCTAAAAAAGGTAACCCCCCCACACACACACACAAGTTATAAAAAGCTATTAATGGTCCGGCCCCCTTATAAGTTAAAAAAACTGTGGTGCCAGGGCCCCCCATAAAATATTTTTTTAAAAATTGGTGGTCAGGGCCCCCCTATAAGTTAAAAAACATTGGTGCCAGGGCCCGCCTTACTAGTAAAAAAAAATTGGTCTGCCCCCCCACAAGTTATAGAAAGCCATTAGTGATCAGGGGCACGCCTGCAAGTAAAAAAAAAGTTGATGGCCTAGGCCCCCCCCCACAAGTTATAAAAAGCCATTGGTGTTCAGGGGCCCCCTGCAAGTAAAAACAATTGATGGCCTGGGCCCCCCCCCCCACAAGTTATAAAAAGCCATTGGTGATCAGGAGCTGCCCTGCAAGTAAAAAAGAAATTGATGCCCCCCCCCAAATTATAAAAAGCCATTGGTGATCAGGGGCCCCCCTGCAAGTAAAAAAAAATTGATGGCCTAGGCCCCACCACAAGTTATAAAAAGCCATTAGTGATCGGGGGCCACTGCAAGTTATAAAAAAAATGGCCAGATCCCCCCAGGGGGCCTGGCTTCACTTACTTGATCAGCCGGGCCCCCCTGCTTTCAACGTGCTGCCAACTTCCGTGCACGGAAGCTTTTCCTGTACCCTCATGGTCCTTTAAGAATAAGTCCCGGTAAAGCTGTACAGAGATTGGATAAGTGGATCCAATCCTAATGCAGATTTATGGGGACTTATTCTTAAAGGACCAATGAGGGTACAGGAAATCTTAATAGGAGAAAAGCTTCCGTGCCCGGAGCTGCTGTGTCCTATTTTGTGAAGCTGGCAGCACGCTGAAAGCAGGGGGCCGGGCTAATCAAGGGGGCCGAACCTCTGAATCCTTCACAAAAGATCCAGCCGAATACCGAACCGAATCCGACCCCTAATTTGCATATGCTAATTAGGGATGGGAAGGGGGAAACATTTTTCACTTCATTGTTTTGTGACAGTCACATGATTTCCCTCCCCACCCCTAATTTGCATATGCATCCCTAATAATGATATAAAATACCATGTATGTTTTGCAAGAAGCTGTGTCTCTAGAAGTCTATGGCAAAATGCCTACCTGGTTTTAGCAGCAGTCATGTTTTAATGAAGCGGGACTTGTCAACTAGCAAAGGCTCAAATATACTCTTGTGCAGTAAACTATAGTAAACTGTGTGCTCAGTCTAACTTGCTTGAGTTCTGGCAATGGTGCAGCTTTGCAGTCCTGTAAGTCTAGATGTTTTCACATTTAGGGGGTTATTTATCAGAGGTCAAAATTTGAGTTTTTGCTGGTTGTTAAAACTTAACTTTTTGCGGGTTAAAATAAAACTAAAATTTTTCTAGATTTTTTTTTCATGTGTCCCCGAAGCTGCAAAAAGCCAGAATCCAAAAATACTCCAGCTAAAACCTGTCGAGGTAATGGAGAAGTCAATGGCAGAGATCCCTTGAACCATTTGAACATGTCTTTAGCCTTTTATGATTTCCCGGGTTTTTTTCGGTTGTTTGCAGTGAATAACTTGATTAATTCGAGCTATTCAATTTTTTTTAAGCCAATACCTCAAACAATTTAAGTATTCGAGCTTTCCCCCCATTGCATTCATTCCAGTTTTGTAAATTCAAGGTTTTTCATTAATAAGAAAACATTTGAGTTGTGAGTTTATTTGAGGTACAAAAAAACTCACAAACGACACTCGACCTTTGGTTTATGACCCCCTTAAAATACATATTTGCAATAAGTTTTGAACATGGTAAATAAATGCTTTTCTCCATTTGTTGTTTTTATTAAGTATATTTATTGCCCTTTCATTAATAGTACGTAGAGATTCAGCCTAATGATGGATTTGGAACTCTGCTCCCACTGGAGACTGTGAAGTTGGATGTTATATTTAGAGCAGAAAAAGCCAAAGAATATAAATTTGAACTAACGTGCAAGTCTGCTATAAACAGGTGACATTTATTCTTATTTATATTGTACCAACACACGCGGCAGTGCTGTGTAATTGGGCATTTGGTGTGTTGCTGCTTCCTGTAGGGAGACCATTGCTCAGAAAATAAGTTGTGTTTTCTAAATTCATGAATTTTATAATCCAGAAACCCATTATCCAGAAAGATTTGAATTAAGGGAAGGCTATCTCCCATAGACTCTATCTGTAAAACCCCAGGACCCGGCATTCTGGATAAAATGTCCCTAAAAAAACCTTTAACTATTATAAGATTAGAAACTAATGTTTGTACTTTGTTTCCCCTTATGTGTATTTTCAGGCAATTTAAAGTCTCTTGCAAAGCCATTGGGGTCCATCCACCTTTAGCGTTGTCTCACTCTTTAATACAATTTCCTGCAACAGCTTTAAACGATGTCTCCATGGCAACATTACACGTTATCAATTCACATACCAGTCGCAATGAGTTCACCCATCCAGTTCCAAGAATTGGTAAAGGGGACATTGCTCCTATTGGACCTACATCATTTGAGTTCCATGTACCAGAAGATTATCCAATCACCATTTCCCCAGCAGTCGGCACTGTTCTCCCAGGGCAGGTAAAGCAGTAGAGCTGTTATTGCAGAAAATGCTTTGTACAAATATACATTATACAACATGAAAATGTGACCTGATTTTTTTTTATGGAAAAATGTACCCTCCTTTAGAAATACCAGTTATTTTCACAGCATGGATTTTCAGTAAAACAAAGGAACATAGTTTATTCTGTATAGACAGCCTTGATTAACATGATTGCATTCATTAAACAAAGTAAAGGATCCGCACAGACATTTTGCATCAAATATTAATAATTCCAATAAAAGGCTTTTGAAAAGCCTTAGAAAATATTGAATGCAATATCTCACAATTCTTAATTAATCCCCATTATATATATATATATATATATATATATATATATATATATATATATAACAAACAAGGGAAAGTTGTGCTCACCACTATTTTTTAAAACCATTAGGCGGGGGTGCAATGAGGGGGTGACCACAAAATACATATAGTCAAATACAAGAGTCCTCTGCACTCAACCCATTATCAATATATTTAAGACAGAGACATTTTGTGCATACTGCTACTGAAAAATGCCTTACCCTTTAAACAAAACAGGGATTGTTTGTCCATATATTGCAATATATTTAAGCTGGCCAACTACGTCAAAGTCATCCCATATCTGGCCAGTCCTACGCTCAATTTTATCTGATTCATTAAGAATTCTATTGCTTCATTATACATTTTACAAAGGGACTAGGTATATATATATATATAAATATTCGAAATGCCCAAGCACTCCAATGCTGTATTAAACAATTAGCCCAGGTGCTATCTAATTACCTTTGTTACATAAAAAAATCATTATAACCTAGATGCACACTGGAACTTAAGTCCCAGTTTTTTAAGTCCCAGTGTGCATCTATGTTATATATGAATTTTTATATATATATACATATATATGTATGTAAAATATTACTGAGACTTGTACAGTCACATCATCCCTATGAGATGCTCCCATAAGCTGTCCTGCTTTTTCTGTTCCAAGTGCTTAAAGTGTATATTCGGTGCCCACAAACAGGGCAGAACTGTAACCCATAGCATCCAAGCTCTGATCCTTTTAGATCTTTTTAGTAAAAAAACAGCACCATAAAGTATAGACAATAGAACAACACTGTGAATAATAAAGCTGCGTATTGTTATGATACTAGTCCTTGTTATGTTGCCCTCTTGTGGCAGAAGAAAATAAAGTTTTGTGTGACTGTTTCGGGTAAAAGGAGACAACTTTAACATGTTCAGACTGAGGGACTGTTGTACCTGTAAAGGAGATGATGTACAAAATTTATTCGAATATACATTCCTCTTGGTACCAGTTTATGACTTATGCTTTAATTTTACATTGCCTGGTGCAGGGAGTGACAAGATTGCTTTATTTGTCATTGGCATGCAAAATATCATGCTGAGGTTGTGTTTCCTTACAGGGCATCACTAATTGTATTTTATAGAATGGGAAGGTTACCTGCTGGTCCAAACTATGTAGACCTATCCAGACAGGCACTATAAATAACTGATCGATTTGATCCGAGGATTAATTAAGTTGCCCCCAAAGTTGTTTAGTTCTTTCTGACTGTGTGTCACATTCTCATTTTACAGTCATGACAGTTGTTTCCAATAATGTTCTCTAAACTACATGACTTCTTTTTTGTACACAGTGGCTTTTGGATACTTGAGAAATGGAAACCCATTATCCAGAAATCTCTGAATTACATGAAGACCGTCTCCCATAGATTCCATTCCAAATAATCCAAATCTTTAAAAAAGATTTTCTTCTTCTCTGTAATAATAAAAGAGTACCTTGTACTTGATCCAAACTAAGATATAAATAATCCTTATTTGAAGCAAAACCATCCTATTTGGTTTATTTAATGTTTACATAATTTTTAGTAGACTTAAGGTATGAAGATCCAAATTATGGAAAGATCCATTATCCGGAAAGCCCCAGGTCCAGCGCATTCTGGATAACAGGTCCCATAGCTGTATATTGAAGGTCAACTGAATGAATGCATAATGTTGCTACAAACCGTATACTTTGGATTTTGGTGATAACTAGGGATACACCGAATCCACAATTTGGATTCGGCCGAACCCCCAAATCCTTCTCGAAAGATTCGCCCGAATACCGAACCGACTCCTAATTTGCATATGCAAATTAGGGGTGGGAAGGGGAAAACATTTTTTACTTACTTGTTTTGTGACAAAAAGTCAAGCGATTTCCATGTCTTCCCCTAATTTGCATATGCAAATTAGGGTTCGGATTCGGTTCGGCCAGGCAGAAGGATTCGGCCGAATCCTGCTGAAAAAGGCCGAATCCTGGCCAAATCCCAGATTCGGTGCATCCCTAGTGATAACAAGTGGTATTTTGCAGGGTCCTCTACTTGGACATGTTCTGTTTTAGTAATAATCTTGCAGGAGGAAATGAACCAGTAACAGACAAAATTAAAGGGTTTTGAATTGGTTTTGTACGATATAAATTCTAGGTTTTATTTAGAAATGACAGTTATATAAATAAGCTTCTGTGTAGCCATGAGCACAGCTATTGAAGCTGAAACTGGACTGCACGGTACACATAGCTGATAATATTAGAATTTATACAATAGTGGCCAAAAATTGCTATGCACATATATTACTGAACTAAAAGTTACTTTAATACACTATGACAGAGGCCTTCTGTAGGAATACATTTTAAAGATGATTTCCATTTGGAAAAGAACAGGTTGTAACTTAGCATTGTGGGTATTTAGAATAATTTGTCTTCAAAATTAATAACCAACTTCTTCCCCAGGCCTGTGTTTTTTTTAAGGAGAAAAAAGTACTGGCCTGGGAAAAAAGCAGCTCAGCACTTTGTGGCCATGTTTTTTTATTTTTTACAGTCCTCACTAATGCAGAATGAAAAAAAAACCACGACTGCTTTTTTTAAATTTTGGAGCACTAGCATACTCACATAGAAGAGTCATGGTTGCGTTATTCCATGGATAAAAAGTTACACACAAACAAAAATCACAACTGATTTAACAAACTTTGAAAAAAAATAAAGTCAACTGAAATCTTGACATGTGTCTTTTTTAATAAATGCCAACTATTCAAGTTTTCAAAAAATATTATCGAGTATATTTGTGTTTGTTTTTTTCTGTGTATTTTGAATTTTGATAAATCAAATTTAGAATTTTGACAAATCTGTCCCATAGACTTAAATATGCACAGTAGAGCAAAATCTTACAAATGTTACTCTGCTGCAAATGTGAGAGTCTAAGTCTGTTGATGCCTGGGAAATGTAAGTAACCTAACATATTAGCAGCCCCACTGTGAATTTGGCTTTCTTTGGCCTTTATTAATGTGTATTTTAATGACACTTCTTCACAGAGATGCAAGATCCAGGTATCATTCCAGCCTTTGCTTTCACAAAATGAAATCAGGGAGGAGGCAATATGGATTATACATCGGGCTGCTGAAGCTAAAACCACTATGGAAACAGAGGCCAAACTAATGATGGAGAAAGAAATACAGGTACACTATAAATAAGGCACCAGTAGTCATAATGTGCTTGCTTATTAATGATGTCCCTGGATTGCCTGCAAATTGAGAAATAAGTTAAATAATAAAAAATAGTGTTCCCAGGCTAGGAATAGTAGCAAATAAGGGTCTTGTGACAAAAAGGGGAAGGTTATTTTAAAAGCAGATGGAAGGTCGATTACGAGGCCAGTATATTAAAAATGTACAATTTATTACTTACATCCTGTAAGGAAATATCAAGTAATTGTTCCTTGGTTGTTGTGTATGCTTGTAATTTTAATAACAGGAAAAAAGTTGTGAGTTGTAATTCAGCAAAAAAGTTGTGAGTTGTAGTTCAGCAAGATGAAAACGTTATTTCAATTGGGGTTGTGATTAAGATTTTTTTCCCATATGGTTAAGCAGTGAAGTATGCAGAGTTCTTCACTCTTAACAAGCAAATCGGTGAATGGCTAAATATGGAGAGCAAATTTCCTAGGAGATATATTGGGGCGTCCCCCACTCCCTCCTCCTTGCCAGCTGTGAAAGCCCCCCAAAAGAGATTGGATTGGTCTCCCAGATTCTAGGTTCCGGTATTCCTCGAGGGCGAAGCCGGGTTTGAACTCTCAGCAGCCTCAAGCCTGTTTCACGAATTCACCTCTCTGCAGATGTCCTTTTCACGAAGATCCAAGACGGCGCACAGTCTGCTATAGTGCATGCGCTCCACAGCGGAACGCAACCTCAGAATCTTTTTTAAGATCTTACACTGCTTCTCCGATTTCACGAACTAGCGGGTCACGAAGTACGGCAGGTTACAGATTTTCACGATTTTTTCGTTGTTTGAAATAAAAGCATACAAAAATGAAAGTCCAACCTAAGGAGTGATCCCACCTGGGTACTGCAATGCGTTTCGCCACACTGGGGCTTTCTCAAGCAGTTAAAAAGCTGGCTGAGCTAGGAATAGGTGGTACATTTTGTCATTCCATGTTTGGAAAAGATTATTAGTGCTTGCCAATCAAAACCGATTAAGACTATTAAGACTTGTAGGTTTCCATTGTCTAAAATTCTGAAGATTTAATGATGTAAAAGTATCATCATCAGTTTGATGGGCAATATTTTCTAAAGGTGGTGTGACAAAAGGTACCACCTATCCCTAGCCTGGGTAAGAACAGGAAGAAGGTCAAAGGAACACTATTTTTTATTGTTAAAAAGAGAAGGAAAGGCATCCTGCACTTGGGGGTGCCAAATATTAGGCACCTCCAAATGATATTGACTTACCTGAAACCCTGGGCTGGTGCTCCTATCAGCAGAAAACTGCCCCGGCCTGGGTTATACAAGTGAGCACCACGGATCACTTCTCTTTCGTCTTCCACTTTCTCCGTGAGGCTGCGCATGCGTAGTAGAACAAAATGCCAAACTTTAAAAAAGTTGGCTATTTCATTCAACTGCTCATGCATTTGCCCCAGGAAATTTGAAGCCAGAAGAAGCCAGAAGAGGATGGCTCCATGTTGCTCACTGGTATAACCCCAGTCCGGTGCAGTTTTCTGCTTATAGGAGCACCAGCCCAGAGTTTCAGGTAAGCCAATACAATCACTTGGGGTGCATAACATTTGGCACCCCCAAGTGCAGGATGCCTTTCTTACTCCTTTAACATATTTCTCAATTTGCAGGCAATCCAGGGACTTCATTAATAAGGAGGCACATTATGACTACTGGTCTTTATATTATGTGACTATTATTTATTAGATTGACTGTGCACCCCTCAAGTTACTTAATTAGAGTGCAGGCACTTAAGGACTGTGGTGTGTATATATATATATATAATATATATAAATGCTTACTGCGTATAAATGCTTACTGCGTTAAATGTTCTAAGGCAAATGTTTCAGCAAAGGCACATAGTTTTGTTGTGATCCCTCTCCCCTACAATAGAAATTCAGATAGTAGCTCATAGAAATTGTGGTCTGTGGACTATTTGCAATACAGTACTTAGCATTTTAGATGATGAAAGTGACCAAAACTATTTTTTACTATCTTAATCTGTTTGTTTTCAGTACAGACATGTTAGAGCTGAATCCTCAGATATACAGGTAGAAACATTAGAATTCTACCTGTGTCTGATGATTCAGCAGTGATAGTGGCTGATGTTCACATTTTCAGACCTGACCATTGGACCAGCCAACCAATATCCAAGTCTTCTACTGATATTGGATGGCTCGTCTCCCGCCATAAAAGCACTGAATATCATGCAAATCTGTGTCTATGGCCACCTTTAGGGTCATGTCAAATGATACTTTTCTCAGTAAAGATTTTGTTTAGAAATTTAACTGGAACAAATATGAGAAGTCCTACTAATGAGCTTAAAAACCTATTTATAACAACATTGCCAAAATGTTTGTTTTGTGTCTGTTATTTCAAGCATTTTTGTATTGCTTTTCCAGGATAAAAAGGAAAAAAAAATAATGTCTGGTAAGAAGGAGAAAAAGACTCTTCCTTCCCCAAAGCAACATCTAAAAGAAAAGGTCCCACAGCTGATGCATTCTGTTTCTACAGAATTACCAAAAACTGAAGATTTAAAAGTCAAGTAAGAATAAAACAGAATTATTTACAGATTAATAGAATGTTGTAAGAGCCACAAGTTGACAGGCAAATGTATTATTATTGTGTAGGCATACGTGGAATGGCTGCAGTCATGCGTGAAGAGACAATAAATGGCTAAACATAGCATAGTAAGGAAACTTTGGTCGACTTTGAAGCACCACATTTTCTCACAGGCTATTCACATTATTTGTGGTGGCAAAGCATTTGCAGGAGATTATTCACCAATGGTAGCAAAGATTTAATGTGCGTGACTCCTAGGGGTAGCAATCGAATTTAAAATTTTTCCATAAATTTCTAAAAATTTGTGGTTTTCTATTTTTTTTAAAAAAGCTCTAACAATTTGAGATTTGTGAAATGTAAAAACTATAAAAACCACTAATACAAAACTTCATGTGGAAAAAGTTGTCAAGGTCCTATAGAAGTCAACGGGAGCTGTGCTGATCCTATTGGACCGCTCTAAATCAATTCAGACTTTTAGAGATTTTCATGTTTTTTCATTAGGAATAGTCCAAAATTTTAGAGGTTTTCGAGGTATATATATTTTTAAGCACATAGTTCAGTGTAATTTTCCCTTTGTACTTTTTTTATTCCAATTTTTTTAAGATATCTGACAACATTCGTAGTGAGAGAAAGTGAGTTTAGTCGTGATTTCAAAAACAACTAAAATCTGACCTGATACATTGATACATTTGCCCCCATGTGTAACTGCAGTCATATGTCTCTTCTTTAGTTCTCTAAGACGTTTTGTTGTGCTTAATAGCTGAGATCTGAGACGTCTTCATAACATAGCATTCTGGCCGCAGTGCTCTAAGATCATAAATCTGTTTACATTTGCGTAGGCAGTGGAATCCTTAATGAGGTTCATTTGCATGTTGCTGTTGGGCAGCACAAATCTACAACTAGTTATACTGTAAAACAAAGTAATAACAAGCAACCAATGTTTGATGATTTTCACCAGTATTAAACTAGCATTTTTTTGATCTTACAGTAATACAGATATTCACTCATATTGTTCTGAACCTTTGGTTTTTATTTTCAGCTCTGATGAATATGCTGCTGGTCGAGTGTCCATCTATCGAAGATTTATGGGCAAGTTTGAGCGATATGTTATACCGTGTTTTATTGCCAATGGTGACACCAGCAAATCCAAAGATAAGAATTTCCAATTCAGGTGCAGTATTTGTAGGCTGATTCTGCTGAGACTTTTTACATGCAGACTCACTTATTTTTAGATGAAATTGTATGTGTCCACTTGATCACATAGAAAATGCAAACAAGCTTCTGGTTAAAGCCCACTTATTTCCACAGGGTGACCTGGTGGGAGCCATAGTAAACAAATAAACAAATAGTATAAATGGTTTTAAAAGTATTTGTAAATGTAGTTGCTACTGAAGGGTTTTTGTCTCTTTCTGCACTGGTGATTATGTGGGTTGTAAACAATAGGAGTCATTTACAACAAAGAAGGTAGTGTTCAAAGTGCAAAACACATCCACAATCAGCCATTTTCTGTACTTCCCATACTGCCTTTCTCTGGTCTGTTTCAGAGCCCTGTGGCTGCCCCAATGAATACAGAGCTGCCTTTGTTCAGCAGTGCTGTATTCACAAGGGACAGGAAGCACGTAGGGGCCCCTTCTCCTACCCCTTACCAATCTCCTAACTTGTGCATCATTCAGATCCATCACATCCATTCACATCACTCTGGATGTTTTATCCAGTGTAAAGTGCAGACTGAATGAAGAAGTGCTAGCTGTATAAGCATTAAGAGGCATACATTTGCACCACTTAGGGGCAAATTTAACGAAATGTAATGATAGAGCTCATTGCAAAAATGAAACCTTACTTTCACCCATTGATAAATACACTTCTTAAAATCCAGTAGGAATGAATAGAAAGTGTGAGAGCTTTTCTGTGGCAAGTTCTAAACTCACATTTTGATAAATTTGCCACTTTTTGTTCATACACCCCGTTCCAATTTGTAATTGACCCCTGTTGTAGCAGACGTCCCGTTAAATACAATTTTCTATAATGCCATGCATGCTTCTTCATGGACCTGTTAGCTGGTTTTTGCTAAATTATTTAAAATGTCATAACCAACAGTGCAGAGAATAGAAAAAGAAACACCAATACTGCAGTTAAATCAACAGGAATTAAATAATAATAAATAGCTTTAAATCCATTGGAAATATGTTTTGAATGTATCAAGGAGAACTACTTACAATTACTAAAAAATATTTTTAGCAACCCTTTAACTTTGTATTTGTATTGTCACGGCTCATCTCCATTTTAAGTTGTTAGTGGTAACTGTTTTTTTTTAATTCACACAGCCATCACAACACCTTGTATCTGGAGCTACACTGTCCGGCTATAGCACCCCCTATTATCATTACCTCTGAAAATGGAAGGCATCTTATTGACTTTGGAGAAATAGCAATAGGTACTGCGTTAAAAATGATTCTTGCATGAAATGTTATTGTAGGACAATCAGAATGACAAATTATGTTTTCTATATCCATATGTTGGGACACAGGGGAGATTGCAACTTGTCCAGGGTTACAAAGAGTTGCCATGGGTTTCTAGCATGAGATCTAACATTATAGGCTAATCACAACCCAGCTAAAAAATTATAAAGGGTATTAGAAGCCACTAAGTTTCGTGACCTTATGTCTTGTGTCTTTAATGGTCAAGTAACTTCTTCTTGTCTCCCAGTATGCTTAAAATAGCATGTAACATATAATATATAATATAATGTATACTGGAAAAAATAGAATCTTATGATCTTGTCAAGCCTGGACTGACAATCTGTAGGTTCTGGCAAATGCCAGAGGGGCCACTGTAAGTTGCCATAGATATTCACTATTTATTAGGCTGATGGGGGCTGTTTGGAACTCTTTGTGGTTCTGTTTGGGCCCCTGTGTACCTGAAATGCCAGGGCCTATTTAGATTCTCAGTCCAGAGCTAGATCATGTAATTGCTAAACTTAAGGCATCTTAAAATCCAGTTAAAAAGGGAAAACAAATTTAAGACATATCTTACTGTAAAACTAGTGGGTGCTGTGGATGCACATGCTGAACTGCCTGTGGTCCCATGGCCTAGGTAGCAATTGCAAACTGCTTGATTCCTTATTGGACATGTTCCTTGCGGTAGCCACCATTTGTTCCTAAAACATTTTTCGCTATTCTTATTTATTTTATTAGGTGTCTTATTTTTCTTGCCAGTAAGCTTTGCTTCTGGCCTGTAGAATGATTGGTTTTTTTGGTAGTTTGTGCCACTATGAGGTTCCACTGCAAACGCCAAGTCTGTTGGACTTGGGGTTTGCAGTGGACTTAGGGTCCCAGGTGGGACCAGATTTTTTTAAAATAAAGTATTCTGCATATATATTTAAATGTGCTATTTTTCTTTAAATAATTTTCTTTGTGCTCCATAATGTTTTTCTAATGTTGGATGGAATTATATGTTTCCCTCTAGGTCAGAGGGTTGTAAAAAGAGTGACCTTGCAAAATATCTCTCTGGAGCCAGTGGAAGTATCCTTAATGTTTACACTTTTATTTATATTCTTTTTAAATTAAATGTATTTCAATATTTTCTTATTTCTGTATTTACACACATTGGTTTGTACCCAAGCATTTTTATATTGGATTTTTGCAGCACCAAGGTATATACATTCTGATCAATATCTTTATTCCAGTTATCTCTGTCTAGCAATGCCCCCATGCAATGCTTACATTATCTTCTAAAAACTTCAATTTAACAAAACACACATGTTATGGATTTTTCTTGAGTACATGAAAAAATTGTGTAATTGATCTGTATGGGTCTGTACCCATGAAGGTGGAGATACACTTTACATTTCAGTTTATAGGTGGAAAAAGAGCAGCTGGTAGAGTGGGTGAGTCTTGCAGAGAATGTGTATTATTGACTGCAGTGTAGACAGTTGGTAAGCTACAACAAGGTAGGTGAGGTAGAGGTGATTATTATATTGATTACATTAAAGCAAATGTCAGATGGATGTGATTTGTGGCATGTTAATTAGGGGATATATCATTTTTGTTTTGGAAATATTGAGAAGCCACTGGATACGGGGTTTGAGAGATAATAGGAAAACCAGGGAAGAACTTGATCAAATAGACCAAATTCTTGCATTGTGTGTGGCAGAAGGGTATTGCTACTGTACTGAAGACAGCAGAGGTCAAAAAGAAGATGTGAAAAAAATGACCCTTAGATATTGCAGAGAGAAGATCTCTGATAAATTAGTTAAATTGTCAGAGCAGAAAATAGATTATATAGATCTGTGTTTTCATAACTCTAAGGGTTCAATATAGTGTTTTTTTCTGGCTACTACAAACCAGAAGAAACAACATTAGTAGAAAGGAAGATAGTCAGCATCATTATAAGTGAGGGGAAAATATATAATCAGTTAGAAGCAGATTAAGTTCAACAGACAAGTGGTAAGGTGTCTGAGAAGAGAAGCTTTGTAACTTCTTAATCTCTTATAGATGTAAAGGTGTTCAATAGCATTGAACAGAGGAGTGGTGTCTAAGGTAGAGTGCCATTATTGAAAGTCTGGATATGAATGAAGTATGTGTGCTAAGTAAAGGTGAGCACACAAATTTAAATTGTAGAGTAATAAATCTACTTGGGGTGAGAGTTTTATTGTCACTGCACTGAAGGAGCATTTTGGAGATGTTTTGGAGAAGGTAGCCTTGACCTGTCCTTAAACATTTGGGGAGGAGCTATGGTTTTAATACTTGTGGTGAGTCCTTCGTTTTATATTGAGGTTATTATGTCTGGACAGACTGTATTTTCTTATGTAAGCAGAAACAATCAAGGTAATTTATGTGAATGTTGAGATTATCTCAATTTCTGTAAGTTCTTGGTGATTCAGATACCCATGTTAATATTGTGTAAGCAGTTGTGAAATAAAAAACATAAGATTATGGCCAGACAGGGAAGGGAGCAGTCTAAAATTTAGCACGAGCAGAAAAAAAAAATATCTAAAGAGAATCCTTCACAGTGTTTAAGAGGGATTTTCCAAATGCATAGGTAAGCAAGTAGTTTGGAGGCATCTGTTGTGTTTGGACTATTAATGGGGATATCAGATGATAGGAAATGGTGGAGCCAAACTCTCAACATTTTGGGTTATAAATGGCTAGTAGACAAATAAGTAGTGGAGAGAAGAGGTAACTGTATGTGTTCCAGAAGAAGAACCTGAGATTGGGAGTTTTGTTGAAGTATTTGGTAAGTGCAGCAGGAAGAAAGTCTTGAAGGCCACCAAAAGAAAGGGCAGCAGTGTATCTGTGCTATAGTAGCTAGCTAGGTAATTGAATTCCATGGATTGTAGTAAGGTTGTTGACAGAATGAGTATATAAGATTCTGTTCATTGCACAAAATGTTTTCATAACTGCAATCACATATTGTAGCAACAGAGATTGTATTTATGAAGGGTGGGGGATGGCATGTAAGCATACCCCTTCCTTTTCTCTACCCCTACCTAATGCACAAGTTAACTCAGATTGTACACGACAACACATTTTCTTATCCTGTGTAAGGTTCATTGCACAGCAATTTTCCCTGCCAGAAGTGTTCCATGCATTAGCTCTTGCACCCATTAGTATTCTTGCACTTCTGTCAGGCAGCATAGTGAATGATGTGACTTTCAGAGTAAAGCCACTAATGTCTTTAAAACAAATGATTATTAAATGGAAATGTCTACAAGCAACAACAGTTTGTTGAAGCATAAAAACTTACAAAAAGGGACCATTGGCTGCTGAGTCTTATATAAAATAAAAATCTAATGGAATACTGCAAAGTACCAAACTGTCCTTAAAACAATATTAGCACAAGAACTAATTGTCATACAATGACAATTTTTTAATTCCATTCTTTAGGGATCACTTAAAAATGTTGTACTAGCGAATGGCATTATGAGCAGCAATCAGCATGAGTTATGAAGGATAGGTCATGTCAGACAAATTTGATTGCTTTTTATGATGAGGTAAGTAAGATTCTGGACAGCGGGGGAGCAGCAGATGTGATTTATTTAGATTTTGCCAAAGCATTTGATACTGTGCCCCACAAAAAACTGCTTTCTAAACGAAGGGATGTTGGGCTTAATAAAGTCATTTGCACATGGATAGTATGTGCAAAATGACTTTATTAGAGAGGGTCCAGAGAAGGGAAACTAAGCTAGTAAAAGGTATGGAAAATCTCAGTTATGAGGAAAGACTGGGCAAATTGGGATTGTTCACACTAGAGAAGAGGCGCTTAAAGGAGAACTCAACCCCCGAAGAATTATAAAAAAGCCCCTACCTAGTAAGCAAGATAGCCCCCCTGCTTCCCCTCGCATAGTTCAATAGGTCTCAAAATGTCCCTAACATTTTCCCACATAACAATGCAGAGTAAGCATTGCTGAGCTTGTGGGCGCCTCTTCGGCAATTCGGGTCCACTTCTGCAAATACCAGCACTTTTTTTTGCCGCATGCGCATTCCTGATTGCAAGTCTTACAGATGTAGACTCACAATCCGGAAGATGGCGCCCTCAAGCACCACTGCGCTTACTCTGCACTGTTATGTGGGAAAATTTTTCTTGAGTTCAGTTCTCCTTTAAATAAACTATTTATCAAAGGATGAACTTTCACTTTCACCCATTGATAAATACTCTTTTAAAAATCCCATAGAAATTAATGGAGATTGGCGGAATTTCACTCTAGAGGACTGTGGCAATCTCTAATTTCACTTTTTGATAAATATACCCCTTGGAGTCAAGAAGGAATTTTTTCTCCCTCTGAGGCAAATTGGAGAGGATTCAAATTGGGTTTCTTGCCTTCCTCTGGATCAACTAGCAGCTGATATATAGACTTAAAAGGTTGAACTTGATGGATGTGTTTTTTTTTCAACCTAACTTACTATGTTACTATGTTCCTACTTGGTGACCACACAATTTCACCATGACTATTTCCCCAAAGTGAAGCCAGTCACAGCAAATGCTTTGATTGATTGACATGAAATGTATTCCTTGACATTTTACTTTTTAGCTTAGTGTTTCCCTTTTAAACCCCTGTGGGCCTTTCATGCTGTTGAATCCTGTTTCCATGGTGGAGCCAGGTGGTAACTGCCACCTTCTTATTGCATTTTTACCTGATGAAAATAAAATCGTGAGTATTCCTATGAAGAATGTGATACACAGCTCAAAAGTGCTTTGTAAGATGATTGTGATATGTAAAAAGAGAGAGACTTTTTTTCCCCCTAGAAAATATAGAAAAGGTTATTTTAACACTCGAATAGTTATATATGCTTTGATTGCAGCCTTCCTTGTATAAATCCATCTTACTGGAGCAACAATAAGTCCATATTCCTGTAGGAAAGTGCAGAGAAACTAACATAGTGCAGTAACTTCGTATTGTCAAAGTACCAGTGCAGTTTACAGCAATCAATCAGTGTCTATTGTGAAGTGCAGACGTGCTAATAACCTTCTCCAGGAAGTGGAAAAATTACCAACTTACCAGACACTAAATCATTTGAAGTTGTATATAAACGTTTTACTGGTTGTCCATCTTATTGTTAGAATACATCCCTCCGACCATGAAATAAAGAAGAATGGCAACAGTGTCATACAGTTTAATAGTTAAAAAGTATAGGCCTCACAATAGGTAATATTCACCAGATTTGAGATAATAGTCAATGTTGTATAACATCCATAAAACAGTCTTACAACAGTTAATCAGGTTTCATCACTACACTTCTTCATGACAAATAATGGTGGTATTACACAACAGCCTTAAAACATCATTTTTCCCACTTTCCCACCTGCCATTGTATTCCATCCAAGTGATTGTGAGACTTTTCAGAACATTGTTTTTTGTATTTTATATCACAATTCTTCTCTCTTAGTTTTTTGAAAACATGAAAGTTAGCTGCAGACAAGCTGCCCTGTCGCTCTGTATCAAGGGCTGTGGTTTAACACCTTCTGTGTCCTGCTCCCTGGAAGGCGGAACTCTGGACATGGGATATGTTTTAGCAAATGACAGTAACATCACAACATTTAAGGTAATGTAATTTTGCCCCTCCCTGAAATACGGGGTACTTGCCATAAAGAGAGTGTTAGTATTTGCACTTTGCAGCAAGTACCATGAATTGTCTGTATATGGTGCACCAACTGCAGTATTACAGGTTGGACTTGATATACAAGACTGAGTTGTTTGGCTCCACTCCGCATTAGGTGCTGAGTGTGTATATACAGTATTACTGATAAAATTGCCTTCTGTTATTGTGGAGTTTTGGACACAAAGGACACTGTGCTTTATGTTTTGTGATTATCATAGTGATCGGAGATAATGTGCTGACATTTTCTGTGTTTTACCACAGTTATTGCAAATGGTACCATATTCTAAATAGGAAAAATATAACCTATATCTATCTATGAAGAAAGTTTAATTTAATTTCTAATCAAAATTTGAATTTGTGTAGTTTTAGAGGTTTTTTCAACCACTACTAAACTCACACAATTGTCTGATCCAAAATAATCCCTTGATAAGAACTTGTGCTAACAAATACAAGGAGTCAGCACTATGCGTATGATATTGTCCCATGGTCCTACAGTATTAATGGTTTATGTTTTTTTTTCCACCCTCCTACAGCTGCAGAACACTTCTACAGTTCCAGTGACTTATTCAGTAAAACTGAGCAGCCTTTCTGAGAGCAGATACACTGAACTCCAGAAGCTTCCTCATTTTATTGCCTCTCATGAAAGGCCATCAGGTTTAGTAGGTAAATATCATTTCATGAGTGGCCTGCTTAAATATATATACTTTATGTGTTGTTTTTTCACTTCTAAAATGGCACCATTACTGTACCAGGAGGTTTAGCTGCTAATAGCTATTGCAAATTAGAACAGAAGACTTGATGTAGGGATAATGGTCACGAGGCAAAAAGAAAGCATTTTTAAGATGTACATTATGGCTGCATAAAACAGCAAGGTATGTTATATAATTCATGGTTATGCAAAAAAATCTTTACTGAATAGAAGTGTTTTATAAAGTTTTCTATTGCATGGGGTTGTATTTCAAGGTACAGGTATGGGACCTGTTATCCAAAATTCTTGGGACCTGGGGTTTTCCGAATAACTGATCTTTCCGTAGTTTGGATCTTCATATCTTTAGTCTACTTGACGATCGTGTAAATAAAGCCAATAGGCTGGTTTTGCTTCCAACAAGGATTAATTATATCT
This sequence comes from Xenopus petersii, assembly GCA_038501925.1. Taxonomy (NCBI): domain Eukaryota; kingdom Metazoa; phylum Chordata; class Amphibia; order Anura; family Pipidae; genus Xenopus; species Xenopus petersii. Next base: position 44,385,120 of record CM076684.1, on the reverse strand, counting down.
GAGTTGGTTGGTTTCAAATACAAGCTACTGTTTTATTATTATGGAGGAAAAGGAAATTATTTTTAAAATTTTAATTATTTGGATAAAATTAAGTCTGTGGAGTCTGGATAATGAGGTTTCCGAATAACAGATCACATACCTCTTCTCAAGTGGCTTTCATTTTATGTAGAAAATAGGTTATAGAAGAAAGATAAAGAGATATTGCATCTGCTATCCAGAAACTCTGAATTACAGGAAGGCCATCTCCTATTGACTCCATTTTAATCAAATAATTCATATTTTTAAAAATGATTTACTTTTTCCTCTGAAATAATAAGACAGTACCTTGAACTTGATCTCAACTAAGATATAATTAATACTTATTAGAGGCAAAACAATCCTTTTTGGGTTATTTAATGTTAAAATTATTTTAAACTACCGTATATACTCGAGTATGAGCCATCCCGAGTATAAGCCGAGGTACCTAATTTTACCGCCAAAAACTGGGAAAGCTTATTGACTCGACTATAAGCCTAGGGTGAGAAATGCAGCAGCTTCTGGTAAGTTTCAATCAAAAAATTGAGGTTTTCTGCTCCCATTGGAGATGCCGGCGACCATTCTTGGACGCTGGCGAATATTCTTGGAGACTATTCTTAGGCACTGGCGACTATTCTTAGGTGCCGACGACTAATCTTAGGCGCGGGCGACTAATCTTAGGCGCGGGCGACTATTCTTAGGCGCCGGCGACCGTTTTTGCGCTTGACCCGAATATAAGCCGAGGTAGAGTATTTCAGCATATTTTGGGGGCTGAAAAACTCGGCTTATACTCGAGTATATGGAGATCCAAAATACAGAAAGATCCTTTATCCAGAAAACCACAGGTCCCGAGCATTTTGGATAACAGGTCCCATACCTGTTCTATTATCACGTTAATACCTTTTTATTTATATTGTTTAATGGTAAATACAAATAGGCACTGATTTTTGTCATTTTTGCTGAGTAGTTCAAATGGTTACTGCATAACCAAATGTTTTCACAAATTATTCAATGGTTATAGTGCAGACAGAATATATTCCCCTCATGCCATGGGAGCAAACATTCTGGCATATGATGAGCACATGTGAGCAATACCACCAAAAAAACATCAGAATGTTCAACTGCTTAAACACTTACCCTTGCAGAATTCTACTAGCTTGTCTTTTGAATGTTTTCTTCAATTTACCACTTCTCTATAATAGGAACTCAGAATTACAATGGTTTCAGTGTTTTCAGTGTATATCCTGTAGAGGGAACTATTCTCCCGGAAAAGACACAAGATCTCACTGTAACTTTCAGCCCTGATCATGAGAGTATGCATTACTCTGATGTTCTGATGGTGGAGCTATTTGGTAAGGTAAGGAATTAAAACGTTTTCATAACTAGAATTAATTAGATATTAGACATGTTTATTTTTCTTTGTACTTTTCTCATATATGAAGGAACATTATTCATGTGTGTCTAGACTTTATATATTTGTATAGATACAGAATATAATTCATACTGAACATGTAGCAAAAGTTTTAGGTCTCTTCTACCTGATTATTCGGCTCAATCACAATTATAAACATATTCATGGTGTTAAACTGGTTGCTGAATAGCCTTGCAGCCCATGTGTCATCTGAAGGTGGAAACCAATAGCTTCTTCAAAAAAGGAAATTTCTCTTCTGTCTCCTTAAATCATTCTCTCTTGGCACAATTAGCCTTGTTGCTGAATATGATGCTTGCAGTCATTAAATGGAAATATGGTATATATAATCTTCATCTCACAGAAATAAAAACGTTTTTTAAATATAATCAGTTTGTGTATTCTAAATAAAATCAATTTGGTTAATTCTGTACCATTTCTGAAATTAGCAAATAAAAATGCACTTTTCCCGTCAGCAGTCTCTCTCTTTACACTGGAGTCAGATTTAAATTTCAACATAATCAACCCTGAAACAAAGCCCACTGATATCTGAGAGGGAAACAGTGAAGTTTAACTTGAGCATTTCAGAAATGATTCAGGAATTATAATTATAGTAAGAAAGTTTCATGTTTTGTATTAAACTTGATTCTTGGGGTAACCATAGAAACATTCTGTGACATTATCAAGGTGACTTAGCCAGTGTAGCTGCCCTGCTAGAGCACTGCTAACACAATCGTATAGCATCTAATCTCCGTTTCTTAAAATAGAATTTTAGAGTTTTATGAAGAAAGATCTGTCACCTGTCCAATTCTAGTAATAATCCACAGTGGGGTCTCTTTAATCTCATGCAGTGTTTCATTTCACGACAGAGTGATACCAATATAATTAATAATGCAACATGTTCCTCAGCTACAGAGATTATACATCATTCACATTGTAGCACATGCTACTTTAATAGTAACAAATGGCAGCATTATTTAAAAAGCTCAATCCTTCAATATGTTTTAGCTTATCGCTCACACTATCCGGCTGACGGGTGTATGCAGAAATCATATCATGTATGTAGAAGGAGGCGAGCCACTGGATGTTCCAGTTGAATCTCTGAGCACAGTCCCAATGGAAGAAGAAGGTAAGTAGCTTGTGCTACTAATGTGAACATTCTCAGTTATGTTCTGGGAGTTTCCAAGCTAAACCTATTTCAGCATTACAAATACAGGCCAATACAGATGGCAAAGAGAGCCCTGATAAATAGAGCTTGCAATCTAAAATAATTCTCACTATCTTTATTCATTAAAACCAAGAATATAAACACGTTTAACCCTTTTAATGCCAATCCTTCTTGATCATGCCATATTGTATGTTGCCAGTATATGTGCAGCATGGCATAGATTAAAGAAAAACCTGTGTCCACACTAAGGGGCAGATTTATTAAGGGTCGAATTCAAATTCTCTAATTTTTTTATGGTCAAAACTCTTAAATTCGAATTGTGAATAATCCAGACTCGATTCAAATTTTAATAAAAAAAATTGAATTAGAATTTCGAGTGTATTCAAATATTTTAGAGTTTAAAAAATTCACCTGAATTCAAAATTATACCTTTGATAAATGTGTCGCTAAAAAGGCTAAAAAGATTGTGTAAGAGTATCCAATTCTGATACAATTGTAGTCGGAAAATTTGCTAGAGAATAATGCCATAAAGAAATGACATGTGTAAGGTTGCCAACTTTTCCCGGAAAATTACCGTCCTTCCTATATATTTATCTTTTTTCCCTATTAATAACATTGGGATCAGCCATCATTTTTACCGGCCAGGCCGGTAAAATACCGGCTAGGTGGCAACCCTACATATGTGGGACATTGGCATGAAGGATAAGATGCATATAATGAGATGCAAAAGTGTCTGCTTTATATTTATAGTTGTAGTTCACCAGCCTGAACCTCGTGCTTTTGATAAACTGGCGAATATTCAAAGTTTCACACTGGAGAAATTTCAGATGAAAATATGTGAATGTTCATCAAGCAAAGTTAATTTGCCAAAACTTGTCGTACTTGCCTTTTAATTAATTGCTATGGTCGTGATGAGTTTTTATTCTTGGCGAAAATGTTAACGTTTGACGTTTCGTAAATATGCCCCTTTATTTTATTTTTTTTGAGCAGTTCCTGGCAAGTTTTGATTTGCAGTCATGAGACTCAGAACTGTACAGACTTTTAACAACTGCCGAGTGGCTGTGCCATGTGGGCAGAATATACCTTTTCTGTAGACTTCTACTTTTGTTCATATTTAGATTTAATCAGATGTGCAATCGTAGTGTTATAATGTGAATATAGTTTGTAATAAAACCTTCTTAGAAAAATATGTTTGAGAGGTTTTTTTTTTTTGCTTGATAAATCTAGCCCTGAATTCCCAAGCATCCTTGAAGGAAACATCAATCAAGTTACAGTGCAATCTTCTGAGTGCTTTTGGAGTATAGTGAATAATGCCTTTCCTTTCCAAAACACTGACTTACGTTATTTGTGAAATGCAGCAAATGTTTGGTAGAAGTAATATACATGGTAGATGGGTGCAAGACCTGCACTGCATAGATTAATTTCAAAACCACTATAGGTTAATATGCCAAGAAGCTTTGTTTTTTTTTATTCTAGACTAATCACTTTCTAATTTGTGTTCCATCAGAGTCAAGTGATTTAGTGAAATCAGTTCTCCTGAACCTTCATTGTTTCCAGACTGAAACTGCTTTCAAACCAGGAGTCAGGGAATTGCATGTTGGCTGTATACGCACTTCATCATTACCATCAAAAAAGGTAAATATTAGCTGTTATTAGAATTCATATATGATATATATGTAACCTGCTAGACACCTATAAATCCTTACATGCTGTTTTAAGTGTTATGCATACATAAATATGTAAAGCTGGTCACATGTATTAGCTTCTAGAAATAGACATAGACACTGATGTAAAATATGACTAGATCGCTTAGCATTATCTAAAACTTTGGGACTTCCCATACCATTGAGTTTTAAAGACATAAAGTATGCCCATTTATAAACAGGATTTGTATATGCTGACTGGATATTTCTTTCTACTCAGGCTACCTAATATATTACCTACAAAACTTAGTATATGATCTACAATAATAGGGTGTGCAGGCAACACAACTGCACTTAAATTAATAAAAGCATAAAAAACATAACCAACTTTCAAATAGCTGATGAAAAACATTAAAATAGAATGAAACAATCCATGTGTTAAGTAAATTGTCTGAAAAACAAGTGCCAAAAACTCAAGGCAATAAAATGTCATTCCTATTTAAAGGAACAGTTCAGTGTGAAAATAAAAACAATGTAAATAGATAGGCTGTGCAAAATAAAAAATGTTTCTAATATAGTTAGTTAGCCAAAAATGTAATGTATAAAGGCTGGAGTGAACAGATGTCTAATAAAACAGCCAGAATCCAACTTCCTGCTTTTCAGCTCTATAACTCTGAGCTAGTCAGCGACTTGAAGGGGGGCCACATGGTACATTTCTGTTCAGTGAGTTTGTAATTGATCCTTAGCATTCAGCTCAGATTCAAAAGCAACAGATATGACCCATGTGGCCCCCCCTCAAGTCTCTGATTGGTTACTGCCTGGTAGCCAGGGTAACCAGTCAGTGTAAACCAAGAGAGCTGAAAAGCAGGAAGTAGTGTTCAGACTGACTTGTTATACATCAAATCACTCCAGCCTTTATACATTACATTTTTGGCTAACTAACTATATTAGAAACATTTTTTATTTTGCACAGCCTATTTATTTACCCAGTTTTTATTTTTACACTGAACAATTCCTTTAAGTCTTTCTGGTGGTGACTATACAGCTTTGAAGAAGTATAATTATAAAAGAGTGTAGTAGCAAAATAGAGTATGGTATGTTTTACTTAAAGGGATACTGTCATGGGAAAAAAAATGTTTTTTAAATGAATCAGTTAATAGTGCTGCTCCAGCAGAATTCTGCACTGAAATCCATTTCTCAAAAGAGCAAACAGATTTTTTTATATTCAATTTTGAAATCTCACATGGGGCTAGACATTTTGTCAATTTCCCAGCTGTCCCTGGTCATGTGACTTGTGCCTGCACTTTAGAAGAGAAATGCTTTCTGGCAGGCTGCTGTTTGTCCTTCTCAATGTAACTGAATGTGTCTCAGTGGGACATGGGTTTTTACTATTGAGTGTTGTTCTTAGATCTACCAGGCAGCTGTTATCTTGTGATAGGGAGCTGTTATCTGGTTACCTTCCCATTGTTCTTTTGTTTGGCTGCTGGGGGGGGGAGGGGGGTGATATCACTCCAACTTGCAGTACAGCAGTAAAGAGTGATTGAAGTTTATCAGAGCACAAGTCACATGACTTTGGGCAGCTGGAAAATTGACAATATGTCTAGCCCCATGTCAGATTTCAAAATTGAATATAAAAAAATCTGTGTGCTCTTTTGAGAAATAGATTTCAGTGCAGAATTCTGCTGGAGCAGCACTATTAACTGATTCATTTTGAAAAAATGTTTTTTTTTTCCCATGACAGTATCCCTTTATGCACATGGAGTTCTACTCTTATCTTGTTAATTAAAAGAGAAAAGTAAGTAGCAGTGAAAGTAGTATTCTAAGACAAATTAAAAATGTACCTTTATGTGTTTTCTGGTGGGCTCCAGTACTTTAATTTCAATAGCCATGGCAACCAGATACCAATTTAAAGGAGAAGGAAAGGCCTATTTACTTGGGGGTGTAAGTGATTATATATACACTTACCTCATACCCCAGGCCGCTACTCGTATCAGGAGAAAACGGCACCACTTCGGGGGTTCTTCCAGCAAGCAGCACAGAGCGATTGGCTTCCTTCTTCTTCTTTCTTCAAATTTCCCGTGGCAGATGTGTAGTAGAACAAAATAGCCGACTTCTTTGTTAAAGTTAGACTTTTTGCTCTACTGTGCATGGGCACCCGCACAAAGAAAGAAGAAGGAAAACAATCGCTCTGTGGTGCTCTCTGGAAAAAACTCTGTTTACTCCCAACTGTTATACAGAGAGCAGCAAGTTGATTCGTATATATAAAAATTCACAGGGCTCATGCATCAAAGAAGTACTATGTGCAAAATACTAAATATGTGTGCAAATTGCCATTTTTTTTACCTCCAGAATTCCAGCCTAATAATGGGTGCTTGCATGTCAATATAGTTGTTTATTCTTCACATAAGCCAACTGACTGGTTTCAGTAGTGTAAGTTTATGTAAAGCAAGAAGGTACAAAGCAAACAATATATTAGCAGAAACTATTTTAAATATCTGTATTTATTGACAGAGTGCAGAATTCTTCTGGGAAAACATGCAGATATTACAGCAGAAAGGATTCTCTATTGAACCAGCTAAAGCAATGGTAGAGCCAGGACAACGGAAATCAATATCTATACAATGGACTCCGCCTGCTGGATATGATGTATGTAACATATTTCACAAAACATCTAACATATGATATACAAGTGCCTCCTGCTAATTAATGTGCTACAGCTGTTTATTTTAGCAACTACTGTATGTGACTAGAGGAAAGAGAACAATGAAAGAGAACAGCCATGACCCCCTTATTTCTAAAGCACAACTTCCTATACCCAGTAGGCAGCCACAAATATGTCTTATACCACTGGCCCATGTGCAATCTGCCCTATTATATTTTCTTATGGGTAATATGAGTGAAGTTCAAGGATATGGAAGCAAAGTATACAGATGTGTGTGCTTCAACCACCTCATATAAGTTCCTTTCGGGCAGAGTGCAAAGCAGCGTACAGGCCCTTGCCGTGGGCCAAATATACAGCAGAAGAGAAAAACTGCAGCACCTCTTGTTTTCTAACAAACAAGAGGTGCTGCAGTTTTTCTCTTCTGCAAGGATATGGAAGCAGTGAATGAGATCCACTGACAAAAGTGTGTCCTGTAGAGAGCTGGGCTATAAAACAGATGTATGCAATGGGCTCTGAGAGTGCGGAGAATGCCTCTTACTTGCCTTATAAGGCCTATACTGTACTTCTTTTCTCAGAAGGAAATAGGTAATTGAGATTCTGTTAGCTTATTGAAAATCTTCTTTCATTTGAAAGAATGTAAATAGCCAAATATGGAAAGCAAAAGGCTGTCAATATATCTGCTGCTGCACAAATTTAGTAATAGGCATAGATTCCTCAAGAACTACACCTGGTCGCTTATTTACTAAACTCATGAACAATGAAAAATTTTTTTTGTTATAAAATCGGAAATCTGAATCTGAAAATCCGGCATCTCAGACCTGTCGAGGTTGCATATAAGTCAATGGGAGAAGTCCCAATGATTTTTTGATGTGCGCTGGGTTTTGTGCAATACCCCGAAGTATTCAGAAGTTTTTGGGTGAAAATTACGGAAAACAACTTGAAAATTGTGAGAATTGTATGAAAAAATTTGAAAAACTTGTGAAAATCAGATTTTTTCCCACAAAGCAAATTTTCTGGAAAATAATAATAAATAAGTGTTAAAAACCCGATCAGTTTGTAGCAGAAGATATTGAGATAAATTCGTAACTTTGATAAATACCCCCCTGGAGTGTTTAGTATCATTGAGTGTTTAACCATGAAGCTATAGGTGATGAACTGTGTGTATTTATGAATGCAGTATATGTATGGAATATGCTTAATGAATTCATTGTACAGTACAGATTGAACTAGATGTGTTCTTGCTGAAGTGTAGGTATTTTAGAATCACAAACACCCAGCAAATGTCATATCTGAGGGATTTTCCTTTGATTTATAGGGTGGTTATAAATCCTTTATGCTGTTTATTGGGAGAGTATTGTCTACCTTACAGTTTATTCTTTTTGGAAAAATGTTGTGCATAGCACTGGCTACATTAGGGACAAGAGCACTAACTCACATTATTTTAAGTATCCCACCAATTATTTTGTAGCAAGTGTTTTGGTAATTCCCAGATGGACGGCATTGAGTTATGGACAGAATTATTATTAGTTTAACCAGGGTGTAAACATGCCACTTACAATGAACCAGCATCCTCAGCTGCCATTAATCTGGCACATGTCTGATATAAAGCTGCAGCAGTACAAGAAAACAGCTTATGCTCAGTGACTCACAGACAATTCATAGTTTATATAATGAATAATGTACCCCCTTGATCATATGACAGAAGTGACATCACTAAGCACTGATTATGACTGATGACATCACTAAGTACTGTTTAATTATTTACAGGATATTCATGGCTCTTGTTTATTATATAGTGGATAATGTACCCCCTACTGTAATTTATAAAGATATTATGTTACCGAGGAGTTATGTGACCATATAAAAGCACAAGGCCGCAGGCCGAGTGCTTTTATACAGGTCACATAACTCCTAGGTGCTAATAATATCTCTATAAATTTTAAGTAGGGGGTACATTATTCATTATAATCTACAGTTTCTGAGTTCAGTTCAGTTTTTACTTCCAGTCTTTGCTTTTTACAAAATGCAATACTTTTTTTTGCTGTTGTCCCTCCTTGTTGTTTTTTTTCTTTCCCAGTATCCCTTTTAGTACCTGTATTTCTTTGGCATGTTATTCAGATTCTTTTGCAGGACCCTGCTCTGCGTGGTCATTCAGCTGCATTAGAGATGTGGGAGGGGGGAGGTGGCCAGGGAAGGAGGAGGGAGGGACACAGAGCGGGAACGGAATTTGAGATTTTGAATGGGAGGGGGGAGCGAGACTTGCGATAGTGGACAGGAGGGGGGGGCCGAGATTTGAGATAATGGATGGGAGGAGGGAGCGAGCATGGAGAGGAATCGAGTGAGTAAGGGAGCAACACCGGCAGGGAGGCAACTGAGAGGAAGACGTGAGACGTGACAGGAAGGAAAAAGAAGCAGTTACATGTGAGGGATTGAAACAGGTGGATCGTGTCATGTGGGGGAAGCAAAAAAATGTTGTGCTTGATAGCCAAAATGGTGGGAAACAAGGGTAGGGGAGAGAGCAGCAGCTGCAAGTGCTGTCTCTTTAAGCATATAAACGGCGCGTTCTGACGGAAGAACGCGCCGTTTATAAGGATATAATTTACAGTCTGGTCCCATAGGGAAATGACCAGACTGTAGATTATAACTACATTATGCTTTCTCTTCAAGGCAATCCTTTTCCTGTGATTTTATTTGATACAGGGGTTTAGCTACAGTCTACAATCTTAAACGCAAAGGACCTTATAATGAGAATGATTGTATATTTTCTATGTTCCCTAGCCAATGACTCCTGCCAGAACCACAGCCAAACTGACTTTGAAAGGAGACATCACGGAACAGTATCGGGTTATTTTGGCCACCCAGGTTGTGTCAGCCTGAAACTATAGAGGAAATTGGTACATACTAAGCACTTTATTCCTGAATTTGCACAATACAAGAAAAACAAGCCCTCCTTCCAAATTCCAGCATTCATTCAAAATAAAATCTATATAAAGAAAGTAATATTTTCATTGAATTCTGAATTGCATGGTGGCATGTATAACGATCACTAAGTGAAACTGATGTCACATGACAAGGTGTTTATTTTGTATGGGGACAGACAATATGCAAAAATATCTTTTGCGCATACCAAATATTCCTTTTAGGAGAATATGGGTTATAACTATTCATATCCTTTCTCTGTCATCCTCAGGGTTTTTAATCGGGATTGTGTGGATTTTTTTTATAAAACGTAGGATTTTTGCTCTTACAGTTTTCTTAAAATTGTAGTTCACATTTAAGTGAACTTTTAGTATGTTAAACAATGGTAAATTCGAATGATCTTCATTATTTATTTTAATTGTTTTTGAATTATTTTTTCTTCTTTTCACTCATTCCAGCTTTCAAATGGGGGTCACTGACCCCATCTAAAAAACAAATGCTCTGTAAGGATACAAATGTATTGTTATTGCAACATTTATTACTTTTTTATATTCAGGCCCTCTCCTATTCATATATGTCTCATATTCAAATCAATGCATGGTTGCTAGGGTAATTTCGACCCTAGCAAGCAGATTGCTGAAATTGGAGAGTTACTGGATAAAAAGCTAAATTACTCAAAAACCACAAATAAAAAAACAATGAAAACCAATTGCAAATTGTCTCAGAATATCACTCTCTACATCATATTAAAGGTTAACTCAAAGGTGAACAACCCCTTTAACTTACAAGTATGTCTTACTTTAGATGCAGAGAAAGATGGTTTGATGTCCACCATCATTAAAGATCAAAATCTCAATACACCCTATATAAAATAATCTGGTAAACACCTATTCTGGGTTGAGATCAACGTTTTAATGATTTTCAGCATATGGATATTTTACATATGTTTTTTCAGAAACCAGTCAAGGCAATTTTCAGGTCCATGGAAAATCAGATAAACCAAAGTTTAACAGCTGCAAGTAGAAAAGCAGATATTCCAGGGAAATTCAGGACTGGCAAAGTTAACGAACATAATTAATCCCTGAGTAATTATGAACAAGCTAGGGCCTACTTAGTGATCCTCGCTGATCCTCATTGAGGATCCAACATTCTGAATCATTCTAGAAACTGTGCAGGCATTGCAGAATAGTAGTTTCATTTGCTTTGTTTGGTTCTTTTCTGTTGACCTAAGAATTCCATTATTGTATTATGACTAATAATGGGTGTCATTTAATGATGTTTGGTATTAATGGAATGGGAACTAGCGCTTGCTTTCTGGTTTCTTCCACAGGCATCCAGCACAGGCATCATGGCACCTCTGATTCATATATCTGGGTGCTTTGCAGGGAAATGCAGTACAGGTGTGTACCTTTTATCCAGAATGCTTGAGACCTGGGGTTTTCCGGATAACAAATCTTTCCAGATTTTGGATCCCCATACCTTAAGTCTACTAAAAAAACAATTTAAACATGAAGTAAACCCAATAAGACTGTTTTGCCTTCAAAAAGGATGAATTAAATATTGATGAAATACAAGGTACTGTTTTATTATTACAGAGTACAATAAACATTTGAATTATTTGCTTAAAATTGAGTGTATGGGAGACATCCTTCCCTTAATTTGGAGCTTTCTGGATAACAGATTTCAGGATAACGGATTCCATACCTGTATAAAAAGAGAATCATTAGTAATTAATCATTCATCATTATAGTTTTTCCTTTAATTGGGAACAGACTGAGAACATTGTCTAATACATTACATAGACTGCTGCTTTAAACCCATGTAAGTAGGAGATCAGCATTAGAACAGTGCAGGCACAAAGTCCAGGGACTTTTTTGGGGCATAACAAACTAAATATATATCGAGGTAATAGGAAGTTGTAGTCAAGCAACTTCTTAAAGGAATGTGAATAATTACTTCTAGTTCTTCCTGGTACTAATCTAAATAGACATGAATCACCCCATGGCTGGAAATGTAAATGTGTCAGCACTGTATAAAAAAATCATAATAAAATAAATTCTCCTGTCTCTCTTGTGTGACATGCCTGGTTCATAAAGAACCCTCATTGCTTGTGGGATGGTAACACCTTCTGCTCATTATATAGTGGCATTCCCACTGTTTATTATATTAGAAACTTTGTAGCAGAGTAACTGAATCATCTATTACTCATATCTCATATCTACATTCCGTGATGCCTGATCTGTGCCAATAAATTATGTGAGAATATATGGTGGTTGAATAACAGGTGAGATAAAAGGTTCTATGTTTAAAGGTGCAGTAGGTGAGTAGTATAAAGGAAATTAAAAGAGAAATCGGAAAGTATTCATTGATTTTAGCCAATCATGAGGTTTCTATTATATGAGAAAACTGCTACATTAATTGGAAACTGCATTTACCTCTGACAAACTATATAAAGATTCATCACACATCTGCCAAATATCAAATGTCAGAATTCTCCTTTCCTGACGCTTTAGCATGCTAGCTCGTATTTGCACTGGTTTCCACAGACCACTTTCTATTTCCATTTGCAGCTGACATTAATTCTGCGTTTTATTAATCAGTTTTATCACTTTTTTTTGTACTTTCAGTTTGCATTTTTGTAGCATGTATATACATAAACATGTAAAGACATTTGGTTAATCAAAGCCTCTAATCGTGCATTTTAATTTTTACATGAAATCTACCCTTCTGACTTGTTCACTTTAGAAAAAACAGCTCACTATGAATGATCACTTTTATTGTTTAAAAAGTTACCCTTTAACCTATTTCGTGTATGTACTTATACAGAATTCCAATTTATTTTTGCAGTGCTCAAGGCCTCTAATCATGCCGTTGAATTCTTATGGGAAATCAGCCTTTCTTTTTTCAGTATTGATGTTGTGTTGCTCACTTTCAAAAGGCACGGGTAGATACGGCCTTGAATAGCATTAGATATGTAGGATTTCCCTGTGTTACCTGCATAATGTTTCTTCTCGATGTATGGGTCATTTAGGGCGCTTTGCAGCCAATAGTGGTTCTTTCGTTTGTTTCTCAAATAGTTTTATGGGTTTGTTACCCTTTCATTTGGGCACTTTGCAGCTGATAGTGGTACTTTGGTTAGTTTGTTTTTTTTGTTAATGAGCTTGATGGTTTTAAGTTACCCTTTAAGGCATGTACTTGTGGACACTGGGGCTCATTTATAAACTTTGCGCAGGGCAGAATGATTCGAAACAGTGAAAATATGTGCCCTACGCCTGTTTATATTTATAAAGCTGAATAAGAGTGTGCAAACAGATTTGTAAATTTGTTTATCACACTGCGAATGTCTATAAGAGCTTTGTAAATATGGTAAAAATCGCAGATTGTGAATATTTATGCGGACACTCTCCGTTTGAATTACGCCACAACTTTGGTGGCAGAGAAAATATTCGCAAAACAGTTGTGTAAATTGTGAATTTAAGTTACTGTCAACGCTATTTTCAAGCACAGCAACCTCGCAAAGTGCTTGTACTCACGCAGGGACCCGTCTCATTTGCAAAAAATGGAAAGACGGGCACAGCAGTGCAATATTTTAGTGTTCAGGAAAAAGTATAGGCAAAACAACCATTTGCAAATAAATATGCGCTACGCAAACTTTATAAATTACCACTGCGTTTAAGTTTCCAGTACTCAAGGCCTATTATCATGCATCTGAATTCTTATGTGAAGTCAGTCTTCCTTTTTTTCAGTATTGATGTTGTGTTGCTCACTTTCAAAAGGCAAAGCTAGATACGGCTTTGAATAACAATAGATATGTAGGATTTCTGTATGTTGCCTTTATAATGTTTCTTCTCGCCATAAAGCTGGCCATAGACATGCAAATATATCCTTATGTCTGATGAACCCTCGCTTGTTGCAATCTCCCAACCTACCACTGACCATTTAGATTTTATAAAGTAGTAAAATGAACAAATCAATGTTCTGGCCATTAATTGACAGACAGCAATCATACGTAAGTTATGTCCAACAAATAGTAGTGACAGTCACCCATTGATATTGTCAGATAGGCAATACATGCAGAGATATTTTTCTAACCTGTCCGATCGAGTAAACAAACAATCGACAAATGCACACACAGTCCAAAAATTGTACGAAACGAAGATTTGTACAACTTTATTTTTGCGTCTGTGGCCAGCTTAATGGCTATTTTGGGCACTTTGCAGCTGGACTCATTTTAGACTCATTTTGGGTGACCATCTTGTCCCATAACAGATCCACTCTTGCCTCCATGTTTCAGTAATTTCCTATTTCTGACTCAGTGAACATCAGTTCTCAGTTTGGATCATTAACATGGTAGCGGCAAAGGAAAGGAAGTGCTGTAATAGGAAAAAAGTTGTATTGAAGAAAAGAGAGTGAGATAGAATGGGAGTAGTATCAAGGTGAATACAGTGGGTAGAACTGAGAGAAGATGCAGTGAAGAGAAAAGGAAGAATACAGAGTTACAGAGAAGGGAAGAGAGAATGAACATTTTGGGGTGTGTGATCCCTGCCTGTCTCTTGTATGGCTGCTGCAAATATAGTTGCTTATATGTAATGAATATTTTGTAGGTTAAATGTCTAGTTTCAGTCCTATAAGCTTATCTAAGTTTTAGTGAAACCGGAAAGTGCAAAGCAAATAATATAATAGTAGAAACTATTTCAAATCTGTATTTATTTACATAGTGCAAAATTCTTGTGGGTGCAGGTTTCACAACAGAACAGATTTGTTTAAAAGAGCTAAATCAATGGTAGATCCAAGACAACGTAACTCAATATACACTGTACTCCACCTTATTAATGTATGGTATTTTAGCAACTTGATGATTTGGTTAGTTAGTTAGTAACTACATTAGGAAACAAGTACATGTGTAAGCATATGTGTAATTTACCAAGGTGGTAGGGAGCTGAGGTTGTCTGTTGGGCCTGCACAACTCAATCCCAGATACCCAAATAATACCAGATGTGCTACTGTGAAGTGCCCAATAAACTATACTGAATGTACCCCAGCTCTCTGTAGAAAAAACTAGCCTACCACACAACCTCCTATACCCATTGTGTAGGCACTCTATTTTCTTGTGTGTGATATTACCTGCATAGGTAACTAAGTACCTCCATAGTCAAACACACGACACATGTACCCTCTGGCAGCCAGTAGATAAAATAGGAAACAAGTGAGAGATTCTGGTTCCTTCCCACCAACAGACCGTAGCATAGAAAAGTTAAGTAGACTCATGGTATGCAATTTGGTGTCATGGTAAATAGTAGGGAATAAATACAAACTTTTTAAAGAGCAGGTGAGTCTACTTAACTTACAGTACTTGGGACAGAGTATTTGGATCTTGAAGCAATAAAAGGGCAAGAAGTCACCACTTAGAGGTGGCACACAATTATATGCAAAGGCCCGCCATAATTTGGGTATTATGAGTTGGCTTTCACTTTAAAGAACATTGCTGCACAAGGTAACTGTGCTATATTCCACAGCTTTGATTCCCTCTCTCGATAATACTAATAAAATGAAATACTGAATTACAGTACAAGTCAAAGGTTTTGGACACTTGGGGGCAGATTCACTTAGGGTCGAATTTCGAAGTTAAAAATACTTCGAAATTCGACCCTCGAATTGAAATCCTTCGACTTCGATATTCGAAGTCGAAGGATTTAGCGCTAATCCTGCGATCGAACGATCGAAGGATTTTTCGTTCGATCGAACGATTAAATCCTTCGAATCGAACGATTCGAAGGATTTTAATCAAACGATCGAAGGAAAATCCTTCGATCAAAAAAAGGTTAGCAAGCCTATGGGGACCTTCCCCATAGGCTAACATTGACTTCGGTAGGTTTTATCTGCCGAAGTAGGGGGTCGAAGTTTTTTTTAAAGGGCAAGTACTTCGACTATCGAATGGTCGAATAGTCGAACGATTTTTACTTCGAATCGTTCGATTTCGTTCGACTTCGATCGAATTCGAACGAATTTAACCAATTCGATGGTCGAAGTACCCAAAAAAAACTTCGAAATTCGACGTTTTTTTCATTCGAACCCTTCACTCGAGCTGAGTGAATCGGCCCCTTGGAGTTTCATAGATCTTACTTTAGCTCAATGAGGTTATGTTTATCACTTTCAACTTTCTTCCTCTTTCTTTTTCTTCAAATAATTCCACAAAGCTTTCATCACAAAAGGCTGTCCAATTAGTCTTTTACCAGACTTTAGGGTCGCAACCCCCTGTACCTGTCCTCTAGTTATGGCACCGATTGGGGCCGGGGGGAAGCGAGATCAGGGGGCAGAGCAGACTGTATGTGCAGTACACAGACCAGAGCCCACTGGGTTTTTACACGCTGTCCCACCAGCCTAGTCTGACCCTGATTTTGTTTGATTCAGAATTGTAGTTAATCTTCAGGTCCCCAACTTTAGAGCCATACATACCCTAGCAACAATACCTCCCCATGTCAAACTGTCAAACTGTTTAAACATTGATAATTCATTCTCTCATTATGTTGATGATGTACAAAATTTCAAAGTCCAAGCAAGCCTTTTAACCCTGTTTTGTTGCCGAAACAGATGTTTCCACTGCTGCATGATCTTTCAGCCTTGCTTCATGGAGTTTTCTATGCTCCATTCAGCTGTGGCTTGATACCAGGAGCAAGCTAGTGGCCCTTATGTACTTCTCTGATCTTTCCTTTGCTCTAGGTTCTTCCCTGTTTCTCAATGCTATCATGTAAGCCACATCAAAATATAGTCCATTTCAAATCAGATCTAGATTTGAATAAAATAAGACTTCAATTCACATTTCAGAATTACATTTGCAAAGCAAAAAAATTAGGGTGTCCAAAAACCTTTGCCTGGTTGTAGCGTAGTTGTTTTACATTGGTGGAAAATAAATGATTATTGCTGCATATAATAGGAAAAACTGTCAGCATATCAAAAAGTTCAGTTCATTCAACATTCTGTAGCACACCAGGATATAAGGGCTTGTGAGTTCCACACTTGGAAATTCCCAGATGTACTGTGATGACTTTTTGTGTGGACAGAATTGCTACAGGGCGTGAACATGCCACTTCCACTGAACCATCAACCTTCCTTGGCCATTGAGTCAGACATGTGTCTGATATAAAGCTGCAGCTTATGCTCATAGTTTATAAGTACATTATGATTTCTCTTCCAGGCACTCACTTTTTTATTATTTTGTTAAATTTGCTCCAAGCTGAAGTAAATAATCTGACTCCACTGGATGTTTGAATCACAAGATTAAGGCTGGAAGTAGGGTAAGAAGAATTGGCAGTTATCTAGGGCACAGCTGCAAGGGGTCCATAAGGAAAAAAATGACAGTGTAGTCTCTCCAGCCTCTCTGCACTGGGGGGGGGGTGCTAACAGAAAGGTTGCTATTGCCCCTGCTGTGCTGCAGATCTGGTGGCAATGGGCAGGCATGTAGGTGCCAGAAGAAGATGTGCTTGCCTTGTATGCAATCAATCTAAAGATTAATGGAGAACTAAAGCTCAACAAAGAAACAGGCTGGAAATTCTACACAGTATGTTTTGGGGTACTGTACAAGCCCATGGCAAGCACGGCTCTTCAACTGTAAAGATCTGTACCTCCAAAGATGCCCCAAGTAGCCCCCCATCTTCTTTTCTGCTGATCCTCTAAACTGAGTTGAACTGCATATATAGAATATAAAAGTCACAATATGAGGCTGATTTGTAATTAAATTATATTCTCTTTTCATGGCAGCTCTCAATCCAGCAGTTTTTATCAGCATTTAATAATCAGCCCTGTAGCATTAGCCTCCTTTATATTTGAAACTCGTTTTCTGATTGAAGATTTGAGATGACCCCTAAGCTTAGCTTCTCAACAGCTGCTCAAAGCACACTGAGCATGTGCAATGTCACTGACACTGACAAAATCCAGGATGGTGAGTCCCTGTGAATAACTTTAAAGGCCTGGATCATTACTGTTCTAGAAATGCTTAACATTTAGGCTGCTGCACTAAGTGCAGTATATAAAATATAGCATTTCTAGCCATTTTCGTTTTAAGGGTTTGGCTTTCCTTTAAACTCAAATAACCTAATTATGAGAATCGTAATTTTTCAGTGTTCCCTAAGTAATGCCCCTGCCAGAACCACAGCCAAACTGACTTTGAAAGGAGATATCAATAAATAATACTAGATTATTTTGGTTACCCAGGTTGTGTCAGCCTAGATAGAGGATATTTGGACATAATGTGGCTTTTTAAACAGGGGGCCAGTTCACGGTCCCTCAGACTGTTGGGGGGCCTGATTTGGCTCCTGCTTGTCACGTCACCCCGTCCCCCCGGCCGGCACTGATGACTCTGTATGCAGCAGCACTCTACTGTGTGTATTTAGGCATATTTACGAAGTTACAACCTGTACACCTGGAATCAGTGAAGAATTTCTGATGGCTGAACGGCTGTGTAAAAAGCAGCAGTGTTTATCGCTTACGTAGAAATAACAGAAAATCGCAAGTCGGCATTAAAAGAAGGGAAGAAAAACGGTTAATCACCTTAAGTTGCCAATTTGTCATGCACCCCTCCCTAGTTATTATAACTTTTTCAGCAGTTCCAGTGATGCCTTGTGGCTGCAGTCTGGTTTGTGTGCAGCACGTAAAGTTCAATGCAACATGCTGAAATCAACTTTACTACACATAGTCCAGGACGGCAGCACATTCTAATTCTAATCAACTGACCAATACAGAATTAATAAATATATTCAGTGCGTATTTGTATATGTCATTGCTAGCACAGGGCAGAACAGTGGAGGTTGCAGATGTGGAAACAAGGTGACATTAATAGAAGCAAATAAGCTGGAATGTACCTTACAGGGGAAGAGAACTGCGGAGGCCACTTTATCCATTGCCAGGTTCCGTATACTCGAGGTGAGGGAGGTCCTGCAAGTCGGGCAACAGCTCAACTTCTGGCAGCATTAGTTACACAGCAGGTGCCGAGCCTGGCAATATGGGATAGACGGCAGGACATAGTCCGAACAGACTGTACACTCAAACATCAATGATCCTGAATGCAGCATTGCTTGCAGCCGCAGCGGGGGGCGGGTAAATGACCTTGGAGGGCCGTGGGCCGTAATTTGAGGACCCCTGATCTAGAGGAACAGTAACACCAAAAAATGAAAGTGTTTTAAAGTAATAAAAATATCATGTAGTGTTGCCCTGCACTGGTAAAACTGATGTGTTTGCTTCAGAAACACTACTATAGTTCATATAAATAAGCTGCTGTGTAGCAATGGCGGAAATTGAAAAAAGTCTATATGGCTCAGGTTAAATAGTGTATAACAGATAACATTATGTTCTACAGAGCATATCTGCTGTAACTTGAGCCTTTTTTCCTTTGAATGGCTGCCCCCATTGCTACACAGCAGCTCATTTATATAAACTATAGTAGTGTTTCTGAAGCAAACACAGCAGTTTTACCAGTGCAGGGCAACACTGCATTATATTTGTATTACTTTAACACACTTTTATTTTTTGATGTTACTGTTCCTTTAAGACATTTACTGGATATAGATTACTGCCTGAGATGATATTCAACTAGTCACCTACAAGTAGTTTACATATTCTGTAAAAGCTAGTCAAGGCAATTTTAGGGTCCATGGAGTATTGGCTAAACCCCAATTTAAGCAAATAATTCAAAATTTTTAAAAATAATTTCTATTTTCTCTGTAATAATAAAACAGTACTTTTTATTTGATGGTAACTAAGTTGCAATGAATGAATGGCAAAACAAATGTAATGGGTTACATGAGTTTTAGCAGATATAAGGTGTGGTGATCCAAATTACAGAAAGATCCCTTATGCAGAAAACCCCAGATCACAAGCATTCTGAATAATAAATCCTATGCCTTATGGGCTCTAAATTACATATTCCTGGTATTAATGGAATGGGACCTAATGTTATAGAGTATAGACAATTATCCAGATATATTTTGGATTGTTCTAAATACAGTATTTAAATTCTTGGTAAAACTTTCTTTAGAAATAGATGGTAGCTTTGTCTGCTGATGTATACACTAAGGGGCTTATTTATCATGCTATGTAAAACACTGTAGAAAGACATGACTGATTATGTAGCAACCAATCAGCAATTAGATTTCAACAGCCACCTACAAGTTAGAAAACAAAAACAAAGATTTGATTGGTTGGTTATCTCCAATGTTGTACACAGTATGATAAATAGTCCCCTTAATGTGCAGCATAACACCTCTGATTCATATATGTGAATGTTAATATGGAGATAAGGAATGTACTGTGCATACAGCAGGTTACACCCTTTTTACTCATTAATAATTAAATATAGTTTCCTTTAACTTGGAGCAAAGTAGGACACCAACGTAAAGTCTGAAGACTTGTTTTGCCAGCCATGTTATTAGTGGTTATGTGTTAAAACTCCAATCTCAGTTGCTATTCAGGGAAGGAATTTAGGTGGCAAGTCTTATTGGTCCCTTTCTCCTTGGCCTGTACCTCAGTAAAATTACTCAGATGAAACTGAAAATTTGCACATTTAAGAGGTTATTTGTCAAAGGTTGAGTTTTAGAGGTTTGTGAAGTTTTTTTTATACCTCAAATGAAGTAAAAAAAAACCCTTTGAATCCCTCAAATTATTCGAGTTTTCAAATGAAACCCCACTGAAAAAAACCCCAAACATCATGAAGGCTATTAACATATTCAAATAGTTGAAGGGACCTCTGCCACTGACTTCTACATGACCTCATCAGGTTTGAGCTGGAGTTTTTCAAATTCAGGCTAATTCCAGGTTCAGGGTATAATAAATCTCAGAAAATTCGAGGTTTTTTTTTTAAACTCTTTATTTTGTTGTTTTATTCTTTTTCACAGTCATAATCAAAACAAAAAAGAAGACAGAGAGAAGGAAAGCAAAATAAACTAATTTGTGGAAATAGTTATCTAGGTGCAACAGAATTTAGCAGTACAAAATGTCACAAGTGTATTACAGCTTCATTTTCCAATGTGGAATGGGGAGCACAAGAAGGCTTTTCCTGTTATTAGTATCAATTTAGTGGGTTTAGGACTGAAATGATTTGGAGTAGATAAATTAGGGCTTTAGCCAGGGAGTATGTAAAGCATTCTACTATTCCTATTCCTGTACAGACCAAGTCTTGAGAGCATCTTTCACAGGGGTGTCGGAGTGGTAGGGAAATGGTATAGCCAAGTAACCCATATCTTATCATAAGCTGGCATGGTTTGTTATGTATAGCTGACATGTATAAAATTCGAGTTTTTATAAAAAAAAAAAAAAAATTTAATCCATAAATTTTTAATCCAATGTTTTGATTGAAATATACCCTCGAAAACTCAATTTTTTCAGGTAAAAATCAACTCGACCTTTTATAAATAACCCCCTAAATGTGTGCCTTTCTTTTTAATGTACCCAGGTTGTTATGGGGGCAAATGTATAATTATAAATAGTCTGTTCAGCATGTCACTGCCCAAAAACGTTAGAGTTGTCAACTTGCTGGTGTGAACTATAAAGGAGGACGCTGGGCTGGACTAGAACAATTATCTGTAAGCCTGGGTGCTACAGTTTTCTAAACTGAATATATAAGCTTTTGTAGCCCAAGAGAAATGTTTCCATTCTGGAAAAGTAAATTAGCTTTTTTGGGCGTTGCTATGCTTTTCATGGAAAGGAGTAAATGTCCTTAAACTGGATGAGAGGGGTTCTACCAACAATACCAGCTAAAGTAACAGAATATAGGAAAGAAACCAGAAAGAAGATCAGCCTGGACTCAGATATGTGACAATGCACAAAACACAGTGTATTAATCACTTCATTGTAAAAAAAAAAAGACATGGCTGTGTGTGCCAGAGGCTTCATTCACAGGGAGGCTTCATTTACAGGGATAGTTCATCTATTATAGCACGTCATAGCATCAAACAGTATGGCACCCATCAGTAGAAGTATAGAGTGAGTTATTCTAGTGCAATACAAGGTACAGGCTTCATACTTCATTTGCTTCTGTAGTTATTTAAAATTATTTAAAACTTCATTCTTGTGCTAATGTTTTCGAAGTAGGCTCAAGCTTTTAGAAAACAGGGCTACCAAAAACATAACTCTCAAAACGTTCCTTCTTCCTTTTCTAAATATATAACATTGAGAAATCGCTTTATAATATTTGTTTTTGTCCTGCACTTTGCTCTCTTTACACAAGCATTAAAATGCTTTACAGTACAAAGGGTATTAAGTTATAGTGTATACGTTTCAGGAAGCGCATTCCGCACGATGCAGGGACAACTTACAACTCCTCCAGTGACACAGCAGATCTGAGTGTCAATGTCATTTAGTTTGCAGCAAGCTACTGAACTATAGAGGCCACTTCATGACTGACTGCTCTAAAGGCCCCCATACATGGACAGATATAAACTGCAGACAGATTAAGTTGACAGCTTATTGGGCAGTGTATGGGGTCCTCTGACAGGCTTCCCCGATCGATTTCTGGTTGAAAGTTGGCCAGATTTCGAACGGCCAGGTTTAAAAATTCAATGAAATTGAGGAGAGCATCAGTTTGTTAATGCGGTCCTCGTCCGACTGCCTGTATCGTTCTCGTTGTGATCCAATTGTTGGGCCCTAGGGCCCACAATCTGATCATCAATGAGCTGATGTGGTCCTCAATCCGATGTGAGAATCAAACCTCCCGGATTGTCATCTAGAAGATTTTTAGCCAGATATCATTCTGGTAGCCCCATTGGAGGGCCCCGTACACAGGAAGATAATACCATTAGATCAGTGATCTCCAACCAGTGGCTCACAAGCAAAATGTTGCTCACCAACCCCTTGGATGTTGCTCCCAGTGGTCTCAAAGCAGGGGCTTATTTTTGAATTCCTGGCTTGGAGGCAACTTTTGGTTGTATTTGGTTGTGTTTTATTATACACCATACGAACACCAGATTTGCCGACATTATTTTACACTGGTACAGACCTTTGTAAATAAGTTCCAACAGAATTTGCTCAAAAAAAATTACAACATTTCTACACGCCATTACAACATTTCTATTTCCACCTTTTTTCCACCACATAATAAATCTGCCCCTTGGTTTACTGCCAAATAGAACCTCCTGTAGGCTGCCAGTCCACATAGTGACTACCAAATAACCAATCACAGCACTTATTTGTCATCCCTAGGAACTTTTTCATACTTGTGTTGCTCCCCAACTTTTTTATATTTGAATGTGGCTCGTAGGTAAAGAAAGGTTGGCGATCCCTGCATTAGAGCATGTATGTGCTGGGGCTATTTAGATTTAACCTAGCGTCCAGTAGATATTTAATCCCCTACTTGCTGCTGCTGGTTCATTTTGGTTCAGTGCATGTAACTAAAAGTGTCTCAGCTTTCATAGCTGTTTCTAGTTACTGATGGCAATTACCTAATTCCTGTACTGTACCAATATTAACCCAGCATGTTCTTTGTCTCTAATTGCCTATTGCCCCTAGCAGAGGCAGCTATTTGGCCCCACTAATTGGGGACACAGCAGTTCACTTTGTAATATTATTAGCTGACCCTTTTAGTTCCCAGCTGCATATCTCTTCTTTCCTTATTGCCCTCCAACCATTGGGACCCCTCAATTGCATTAGATGATTATCTTCATTATATGCCTGTACTTTTTCCTGCAACATCAACCTTTCTTTTCAGGCTGAGCCCACCAGTACTTGAGATTATGGGTCAAGACAGGAAAGCAGAGAGTCAGAAGACAATTTCATGGAATGTCAGAGGTCAGGGGTTGGAGCGGTCAGAGTAGCAAGATTGGGTCAACGGTCAGGTTGAGGCAAACAAGAGAATCCAGAGATAAACATCAACCTAAAGGCACTCTCCATATGGCTTGCAGGAAAGCAGAGAGTACTAGCTGACTAGTGGGTCAGCAGGAAGGTATTAGAAGGAGCAATGTCAAGCAAAGTCAGAGGTTAGGGCTTAGAGCGGTCAGAGTAGCAAGATTGGGTTAAAGGTTGGGTTGAGGCAAACAAGAGAATCCAGAGATGAGGCATAGGTTAGAGCAGGTGGCATACGAACACAGACGGTAATTATAGGAGGGTCAGAAACAACAAATAAACACACCCAGGAACTCTCAGAACAACAGATCAATGAGCAGGTGAAAGTCTGACTATAGGCGGCTGCTTGAATCCAAAAGGGTGTCAAATCATTTCAAAAGTCATCAGGTGGAGCAGGAGTTTATTTCCATTACATCAATGGCTGCATATTTCTCTGATGACCATTCTTGGTGTCATGTGACAATGGTAGTGCCTTTATTATTATTATTATTATTATTATTAACATGTATTTATATAGCGCCAACATATTGCGTAGCACTGTAAAGTAAATGTGATTATGCAACTACATCACCTTCAGGAACTCTAAACTTCTGCAGTATTGTACATGGATTTGATGTTACACTTGCAAATTGCCGTGGTCTTTGGAATATTATACACTAACAGTGTCGGACTGGGGTTCAGAGCCCACCAGGGAAGCCACATTAAGGGCCACCACCTTCATCCCCTTCACAAAGTCCCACCCCTCCCAATGCCCTGTTGCATACCTCCCCTTGGGACCTGCTGATTTCAACCAGCTTGGGGGGGGGTGGGCCCACAAAACCCACTCAGCAGAGGGATGTGGGGGCCCACAATCCTAGTCAGCAGTGAGGTGTTGGAGTCCACAGATCCCGGTCAGCAGGGGGGGAGTGTGGGGGCTTGCAAATCCCGGTCAGCAGGGGTTGTGGGGGCCTAGAAAGCCTGGTCAGCAGGGGGTGGGGGGGCTTGCAGATCCCAGTCAGCAGAGGGGTGTGGGGGCCGCAAGTTCCCAGCCAGCAGGAAGGGAAGGCAGTGATCCTGGGTCGGTGGGGCCCATGAGGCCCATCAGATTTTTTCATGGTGCCCCACTGGCACAGTCTGACCTGTACACAAATGAGCCCTCTTTGCTCTCTGAGATAGTACATGGCATATCCACTGCCTTTTACCTTTCTGTGGCTTTTGGGGGATTGCACATAAAGTCACTACTTTACATTGCTTTGATTTCTGGCGAAGAGTTGTATAAACTAGTCTGTTTTTTTTTTTTCCTTAGCTGCGAATTCTGCAAGATTATACATGGAACTCGTATGAAACTCTTAGGGGCACATTTACTTAGGGTCGAATATCTAGGGTTAATTAACCCTCGATATTCGACCGTCGAAGTAAAATCCTTTGAAGGATTTACCGCATTTCCTACGATCGAACGATTTTCATTCGATCAGAAAATTGTTAGGAAGCCGGTGGGGACCTTCCCCATAGGCTAACATAGCACCTCGGTTTTAGGTGGCGAAGTTTTTTTTAAAGAGACAGTACTAGGACCAACGAATGGTCGAATAGTCGAACGATTTTTAGTTCGAAACGTTCGATTCGTAGTTGAAGGTCGAAGTAGCCAAAAAAATCATTCGAAATTCAAAGTTTTTTCTATTCTATTCCTTCACTCGAGCACAGTAAATGTGCCCCTTAATATTAATTGCTTGAGCTGTATGACTATTAACTGTGTAATACAAAGAATGGAAATGCTAATTTTTACAACAACAGTCCCAATTCTTAAACTGGTCATACACAGGCAGATTTAAGCTACTGATTCGAGTGCTTTAGACCGATTTGGCAGTTTATCTTAAGTAAATTAAACATATCAGTGGCAAATCTATGCTATTTAGGTGAATACTTTCAGAGTCATTCCCTGGATTTTAACTGGACAATCCTTTCACATCAGTTGGGTTGCAAGCCTTAGAGAGTTGGAATAAAGTATAATATTCTTAACAAGTTGTCAAAACAAAAAAAAACGTATTGCAAGTAACAGAAATAGAGCATATAATTTCGGGGAAATCGGGGAGGAACAGAAGTTCATTTAAGCTTGGTTATGGTACATTCCTTATTTAAGAATATACTGTGAATATTTTTAGTATCTGTCTATAATACCACCAAACATGAAGTGTTTCTCTTCTAGAATTTCTCTGTATCTCCAAACTGGTTCCTAAAGCAGGAATTCATGACATCTCAAGACTTCTAACAATTACACTGCTCTTGGCCATTTTCCGGGTGACTATGGAAAATGCCCCAAAGCACTGAAGAAATGAATGGAATGCTTGAACTGCAGACTTTGTATGTCTCTACTGATATAGCTTTATATACATTTCAAGTCTCTCTTCCTCGCAAATTTTCTGTGTCCAAATTTGGGTTAATAAATCAGTCTATGAAATGTAAACTTTAATAACACCAGCTCTTTATTGCTTTATTCACTGGTATGTTTATGGATCTTAATGTTAGCTTAAAGGAATTGTTCAGTATAAAAATAAAAACTGTGTAAATAGATAGGCTGTGCAAAATAAAAAATGTTTCTAATATAGTTATTTAGCCAAAAATGTAATGTATAAAGGCTGGAGTGATTTGATGTATAACGTCAGTCTGATCACTACTTCCTGCTTTTCAGCTCTCTTGGTTTACACTGACTGGTTACCCTGGTTACCAGGCAGTAACCAATCAGAGACTTGAAGGGGAGCCACATGGGTCATATCTGTTGCTTTTGAATCTGAGCTGAATGCTGAGGATCAATTACAAACTCACTGAACAGAAATGTACCATGTGGCCCCCCTTCAAGTCGCTGACTAACTCAGAGTTATAGAGCTGAAAAGCAGGAAGTTGGATTCTGGCTGTTTTATTAGACATCTCTTCACTCCAGCCTTTATATATTACATTTTTGGCTAACTAACTATATTAGAAACATTTTTTATTTTGCACAGCCTATCTATTTACCCAGTTTTTATTTTCACACTGAACTATTCCTTTAATGGAGCATATCAGTGGGGGTGCCCATCGATTATAAACACGTATCTGAGACCTCAGGTCATGGTTACTACAGCAGAATACTGCACCAGGTCACAGTTCTGCTGCAGGAGCTCCACATTGCCATTTCTTCTTCGTTCTCCAGGCTGGTCTGGGTGGACATGAAAAGCCAAACTTACTCACTCTACTGCTCATGTGCACCCAGCCTGGGCTGCAGAGAGAATCCAAGAAGAGGAATATGATAACGTTGTGGTCCTACAGTAATACCCTGAACTGGTGTGGTTTTCAGCAAACATGAGCATTGTCCTGGGGTCTCAGGTAAGTGTTTATAATCGCTGGAGGACATCTAATATTTTGGCAACCCCCAGTGATCATGCATTTCTTTCTTTCTTTAATAAGACATGTCAAAGTGCAAGCAAAGTAAGTGTTTTAGGATAGTGTGTAATTATGCTATAACAAACAGAGTAAGCAAACTTCACCTGGTGAACAAACTTGTTTTTTTCCCGTCCTGTTTGGCCATATCTGTTCCACTAATTTATTGAGGGGCATTATCACTTACTGAAATTCTGCAAATCCAGACCATTCAACTCATACTAATGTCTGCTCTGTTTTGCCCATGACAGTAATACCCCTTGTCCAAATTGATTTTAAACCTGCAATTAAAAAGTCCTAATAACCAGGTGCCATCTTCTGCATCTTTGGATTCTCTTCTGTCACTTTGCTGATGGACTGAGCCTGCAGGATCATTTAGATTTGTAGCTAATCCTGAACTAGCTCCAACTCTGCATGCTCCTGCAGGCTCAGTGTAGGCAAACTAATATAAAATAATCTGAAGATGGAGCCTGTCAACTCCCGCTGAACTACTCTGCATCTATTTGTCACGTTCACAAATAAGGACTTTTATTTCTATGTAACTGACTCTGCGGGGAGGGAGCAGGGAGGATGAGCAATGGAGGGCAGTGGATGGGGGCTTTTGTTTGTGGGAGGTTTAGTTCTCATTTAATATCAGCTTACAGCAAACATTAAATTTAGTGCTCCCTGCCACTGGTACAGCCACAGGTACTCCATTTATGGGCCCCATACAGCATCATTTTGTGCACATTAGCACCCGAGTGCTTGCATCTGTACCAACAGCAAATGGGCCCTAAGATGGAGAATGATGCCCTTAGAACCTGGTGATGGCTGGCAGTTGCACCTGTGTGTTTTTGCTTGCCAGTGCTGGGTGGAATTGCCCCTCTTATTCTACTCATATTGAGACCTTGTTATGCAGGTGGCTCTTCTTCCTTTAAACTGCTTCTGCAAACTACAGTATATGCATGATGGAAAATGGCCAGAAGCTATTTTCTTTGACTTTCTGTCTTAACAATGAAAATTTTCCAACCTCACCTATTTACTGTCACTCACACTGTATGGATCGAGTTTGGCTGGAACGTGTGCAACAAGAACTACTGACATGTCTGTCAGCTGGAATAGTATCGTCTCTCTCTGTTCTTTTGTATTGAAGGAATATAAAGGAATATCTTTTGCTGGAATAGCTTAAAAATAATTTAAAAATGGTTATTATATATATATATGAATTATTTATGGTGCCTTTAAATACCATTTATGGGGGCTGAAGATTTACATGATAATTTTACATGCAAATACAGCATCACAAAAAATGGCTCCAACCCTGATACAACGGTGGTGCATGAGTGTTGTATCCATTACTGGGCATAGGATCTGTAAAAAGTGATCTTGAGACATATAATTCACCTAGAAGGTTGGGCTACGAAATAAAGAAATGATTGACCTCCAGAAGAAGCATGGTTATGCACATGATGTTTCTTCTAATTCATTTCTAAACTGATTCATTTACTGATTCATATATAAGCCCTCTGAAAATTGTTCCCTAAATGACTTTCACTCTTATATTTTTCATTTTTTCATGGTCTAGGAATCACAGTCACAGAAATGGCAGAAGGATGTCCCTGTAAGTACACCCAAAATATCATGATAAATGATGATGGCTGCGATTATAAATTCAAGAACAATTATTTCCTAATTCAATTCACAATTTCTCCATAGAATCCATGGGAAAAAGTACGTTTTTCTAATTGAATATATCTGGTCCTATGGTTTATAACATTAAAAATGATAATTCTATCCCAATATAATTCTTCCAGGAGTATTCTGGATGAATTCTACAAACAAAACCTGACTAACTATAAAGGCTTAGAATTTGGAACTTTTAATGGCTATTTTAATGGGTTTCTATTTAATGGACTATTCAAAAGAAGAGGAGAAATGGAACTCTATATAACGATTCCATAAGAAGATATCTATATAGTGTAATTAAAGGACTGGTAACACCAAAATAATATTTTTTTATTTGACCTGACTTTGAATGCAGGGGTATCAGCCTTGTATGGTCAACCAT
Source organism: Xenopus petersii (assembly GCA_038501925.1). Classification (NCBI taxonomy): domain Eukaryota; kingdom Metazoa; phylum Chordata; class Amphibia; order Anura; family Pipidae; genus Xenopus; species Xenopus petersii. The sequence goes on along the minus strand of CM076684.1, from coordinate 44,356,041 downwards.
GTTTAGCTGTTGTCTCAGCTAACTCTATGAAGTTTGTTCTGTTCAGTGGACCCTTAGATAACACATTTTTTATTATGATTTAATTTATACGCCATTTTACTCTATATCATAGGGAAATATGTTGTTGTTTGCGAAATACTTGTTAGCAGAGATAATATAAAAATATAACAGGTATGGGACCTGTTATCCAGAATGTGCAGAACTTCATAACTGATCTTTCTGTAATTTGGATCTTCATACCTTAAATCTACTAGAAATCATGTAAACATTAAATAAACCCAATAGGCTGGTTTTGCTCCCAATAAGGATGAATTATATCTTAGTTTGGATCAAGTAAAAGGTTCTGTTTAATTATTACAGAGAAAAAGGAGATCATTATGAAACATTTGGACTATTTGGATAAAATGGAATCTATGGGTGACAGTTAATTTGGAATTTGGAGCTTTCTGGATAAAGGATTTTTCGGATAACGGGTCCCATATCTGTATATTTCAATCTATAATATTACACATTCTACAAGCAGTACAAAATGTTAAAAAATGGAGTACACATTAAGTTTAGAGCATTTGTTGGTTTATAGCTAATATGAGTCATGGTAACAAAGACATAGATCAAAAAACTACTTATTCCTTAAACATTTGGATTATCTGGTTACAATTTTGATTGTTCTGTCTGTTGAATATCCTCAAATAGAGCTAAGTGACCATTTATTCCATTTTGTATTTGAACCTATAGATAGTGATGGGCAAATGAATTGGCCAGGCGCAAATTCACCGCTGAAAATTTGCCAGCAGCCAAAAAATGTGGACGCGTGTCAGAAAAATCGCTAGCATAAAAACTGTCACGCGTCAACATTATTCGGACGATCATTGACTTTAATGTCGGGTGTAAAAATTGACAACAGCGTCAAAATTGACAAGACTTGACGCAGGCGTCAAAATTGGCGCAGGAAGAACAATATAAAACCCTAAAAATATGACATCCCCCTTGCAGAAACCTCAAGTAAATGTCATTCTTCAAGTCAAGTGTCCCATCTTTGATGAACAACAGTAATATTGGGGCTCAGAACAAAGGAGAGTCATTGAGTACTTTAATGAGAAGGACTGAAAATAAAACCAGTCCAATCCAGTAAAGAGGGTTCTTGTTTAAGCCATGAAATGAAATCCCGCACTGCAAACAACTGAAAAGAATGATCATTGGAATCTCATTCATTCTTTTCCCCTGAAGGATCAAATACTAAACTGAAACTCGGCTCCTTCAATATGTTCCCACAATTCAAGGAAAAGGACCGGAGTCAGTAGAACCACAGAGGGAGAGAGAGAGAAATTCTAAAAATAATTATTACTAAATGCTATAAATTTAGAAATGTGGACAAAAGCAATGACCAGGGCAAACCTCCCAGAAACCATCTGGTGGAAACACTGTGAAGAAAGGCCAATGACCTACATAAAACTGAACTGAAATATGGGAATGCACAAAAGCAGAAAGAATTGGATTTCTTCACTGTATCTGATGCCTGACAAGTATTGAAAATCATTTATACTTGCATAGTGTTTGGAAAATATGGTCTTTTAAAAAATGGTGTCTAATAAATGGTTAATATCTACATCCACAGCAATGACTCAGCACTCGCAGGACTTAAAACAGAAAAGTCCTTTTTATTGTGCAAAATCAACATTTCGTCACATATTCAGACCTTTATCTTAAATTTTTCGAGTTTTTTTTATAACCTGAAAATTTGAGTTTTGACTGAAAAATACCCTTGAAAACTCAAATTTTTCATGGAAAAAATAACTCGACCTTTGATAAATAACCCCCTTAATGTTTAAATAAGTTTTAAGCAGACTAAGGGGCAGATTCATCTAATGCCAAGTTGTGTTTTCCTGAAAAAGAGTTTTTCAAGGGCTTCAAGTCAAAAACTAGAATTTTTGGGTTAAAAAAAACTCAAATTTTTCGGGGTAAAAAAAAAAACTCGTATTTTTGGAGATTTATTATACCCTGAAGCTGGAAATAGTTCAACTCCAAAAAATTCTCCAGCTAAAACCTGTTGAGGTCATGTAGAAGTCAGTGGCAGGGATCCCTTGAACCATTTGATTGTAACCTTCTGGATGTTCAGGTTTCTTTCATTGGGTTTCGCTCTAAAACTCGAGCAATTCACGTTTTTTTCTGCTGAAAACTCCACTAATTCAAGTTTTTGGGTTATTCGCCCCAAATTCATTGATTCAAGTTTTTTCCATTCCAGTTTTTTCTTCAAGGAACAGTAACACCAAAATAATTAAAGTGTTTCAAAGTAATAAAAATATAATTTACTGTTGCCCTGCACTGGTAAAACGGATCTGTTTGCTTCAGAAACACTACTATAGTTCATATAAACAAGCTGCTGTGTAGCAATGGTGGAAATTGAAAAAAGACTATATGGCACAGGATAAATAGTGGATAACAGATAACATTATGTTCTACAGAGCTTATCTGCTGTGTAACTTGAGTCTTTTCTCCTTTGAATGGCTGCCCCCATTGCTACACAGCAGCTTATTTATATAAACAATAGTAGTGCTTCTGAAGCAAACACAGCAGTTTTACCAGTGCAGGGCAACACTGCATATTTTTATTTCTTTAAAACAATTAAATTTTTTGATGTTGCTGGTCCTGTAAATCAGAAAATATTCCAGTTGTGAGTTCAGTCAAGGTATAAAAAACTCTACAAAGCTCTAAAATGCATCCTTTATAAATAACTCCCTTAATATATGGAGATCAGAATTTCAGAAAGATCCCTAATTCGGATAACCCCAGGTTCCAAGCATTTTGGATAACTAGTTCCATGCCAATAGCTAATTCCCCTTTTCTACATGACACCCCCCTATCAACCACTGATAATTATATAACCCTAAGGTTTAACTGCTATTACCAAAACACTGAAACTTACATCCAGATGCAACCTTTTCTATTACGTGTTTCAGTTCTTTATCCTCCTTCTTTAGGTTTCTTTTGTGGGTTTATTCCCAGGCCCAGCATGAGGTCATGACTGAATGTTTGCTGTAGGGAAACAGCGGGTTAAAAGGATTAGTTTTTTTTTTTTTCAAATTGAGTTTCTTTCTTCTCATTTTTCAGTGGAACATGTAGAGGTGCTAATTAACCAGTTTCCTTAGCTACAATTAAGCTCATTTCTCAGTTTACCTTTGTGAGCTGCTTGCCAAACCCCTCCACCTCCTACTATTACAACTGCATTTACTTACAACACATACAAACTGGCATAATGGCAGTGAGGACGATGGCAGAAGAAACAATGGCTCAGTAAGGTCATCAAGGTTCAGACACAACATCAGGCCAGGGGTTTTACCCTGGGAGGAGTAAATGACAGTGGATCCTCATAAAGATATTGTGTATGTAAGATACAATTCTGTTCACAATAAACAGGCAGGGTGGCCCAAGCAGGAATGCTTTCAGGCACTGGTAGGCCTAGGTATGAGATCCTTTTGGTGGGCCATAGCACATTTATTGCAGTATTGCCTATACTCTTCATAATACATATATTTGTTTATACTAAGCTGTCTTCTAGGAATTCAAGTGTAATAAGCAACAGAAGATCCAAACTTATTTTCAGAATCAGCATAGCTGTTAACAGGGTCATATTCATTGAATATTTCCATTAGAGAAGCCCATATTGACCATAATTAAACTTTTTCTTTAAGGAACAGGTTGGCAGATGCAGGTGCTTTAACTTAACTACCACAAGCCATGGCATTTCTAATCATTCTTATTGACTTGGGCAGCGTCAAGGCAGCTGGTCATCTTTACCATGCGCAAACATTCTTTAGCCAATTTTGAGTTAAATAAAGACTTAAGAGAGCCCAAGAAATCTGAATATATATATATATCTCAAACACAAAAAACATAATATCTTGTAAATTATATCCTTATAAAGCGTGAGTACTGATGTCATCAGTTATAAAAGGTGTGATGTCATGACTCACTGAAACTTGTGTATTATAGTAAATAAAGTAACCCCTGTTGCGAAATATGAGGGTATTAGAAGTTACCTCGGAGTTCCATGAGCTGTAAAAAAACACTTGTGTTTTTATATGGTCATGAAACGCCTCGTTAACTAATAATATCCTTATAATTTACAAGATAGTGTACTTTATTTACTATATATATATATATATATATATATATATATATATATATATATATATATATATATACACACAAACCAAAGAACCGCACTCCTAGGACTTCATATTGAAAAAATTTGTTTTTATTTCAACGTTTTGGCTCCATCACTCGGGCCGTCTTGAGGAAGGTCCTCCCTGAAGACAGCCGAGTGATGGAGCCGAAACGTTGAAATATTTTTTCACTATGAAGTCCTAGGAGTACGGTTCTTTGGTTTGTATATATGAATATTGTACCAGCACCCAGGCAGCTGTGGGTTTTGTGTTGAGTGCACCAGGCTGGACCCACCACCAACAGACTGCACTCCCATTGCCTGCAATCCCTCTTCAGTACATAACACTGTCATCAAGCATACCCGCTAAAGGCTTCCAAGGGGAAGGGGTGTTGGGGGACAGCAAAATCGGATGAATATGGTTCTTTGTATTCAGTGTTGCAGTAGAAATGTCTCATTGTATAACATTCATATTTTTCAGCCCCATGGCAAAACCCATTTCACTGTGGTGCTGGATGTAAGTTTGTTGTGGCTGGTAAGATTAGACGGAGGAGGGCACTTAAGTTTCAGTTTATTATCTGCGCTGGAACAATTCCAGAGTGTAAAATAATTGTTTGAATCTTTGCTCCCCACATGTGATGCACATCAGGAAGGAGTCAGGTGAGTATTTGAGCACATTGCTGCTGCTGAGCTGCACTAACACCCCATAGGGGAATGAATGTGTCCGACTGCTCAGAGCAGATGAACTGCAATAACTTTCAGCTTTGATAAGTGGATTCTTTTGTTGAAACTTTTCGAAGTGTAAGAAAAATGTTTCCTGACACGGGATATCTCCACAGGTCATTGCAGATAACATCACGTGGATACATTTTCCAGGATCTAATGTGCCAGTGTTTTTTTTTCATGACGCACATCCATCTTTCAAAAGGGATTGAGTTATTTTTAAGCATTATACCGTGCATTTAGGTCAGAGCTATATGAAGTGTATTAGAGTTAGAATGAGTATATATTAGAGGTCAATAACAGAGACTGATGTTCTGGCTCCCCAGTGTATACAAGAGGCCAATTAAGCAAAATGCCAATTCTTCTTTGCTTTACATATATACTTTCATTTTTTTGAATTACTGTTTTTGTCTTGATTCCCCCTCTACATTCTTTTCAAGCATATTTTTCGTCTTCAATCCTATTTTCTTTACTATCTCTCATGATTCTCCCCTTTGCAATCAAAATTCAGTTTTTGCCTCCCTTTTTCCATACCATCTTTCTTTCCCACTTAATTATAATTAAATCTCAAATTCAGTCTAATCAATCTTCTAATTTAAAGGGGACCCGTTGCCCAAAAAAATGTTTCCAAATCCTATTTGATCATGTTAGTCAAGCAAAATAAACTTTAATTACACTGTATAAATTATATGAATCGTGTTTCCATCCGTCTGGGAACTCATAATTATAGCAAGCAGGCAGGAGTCATTTTGTGGACACTATTATCTAGGCACGTCTTGTATCATCTCAGAATCTTGTTTGTGCACCTTATGTCCATCCCCATGCACTGGTTATACAATTAAATGGTTAAGAGAACTGGGGGAAAGTAGGGAGAGCAGTGACATCTATGAAGTGCTGAATGGAAAGTGAAAGTAATTGCTTGCCCCGCCTCTATGCCTAAGGCATAGAGGAGGGGCAGGCAATATTTGATTGACAGCTGAGATTTTTAAATTAGTTTACACCAGATATGGACGCTTTAATTAAAAAAAGAATTTGTATTTCATGTTTAATTTGAAAAGGACTTTCATTATACAGCTTTCTATGTCTGGGTAACAGGTCCCCTTTAAATTTCAAATCCCCAATATGCCTGCTGTTCCCCGCTATTCCTCCTCTTACTCATCTCAAATTATCTTTTTATAGTATCCGCTATAGTTTTCTCTTCCTTTCTCCTATACCTATTTCTCTTCCCCTTCATTCTTCTCATTTTCTTGTCTCTAACTAATTTGCTCATTGTCTTCATTTTCTATTTGTTGTTTCCCTTTCTTCTTTTCCTAGTCTATTTTCTTCTTATCGCTCTCTTTCGTATCACAATGTTCTGCATCCCCTCTTTCCTTTATTTTTTTTTTCATTCATGCTTTGTTTTTCTTTACTTCTGTTTGCGGTACTCCCCACCCAGTCCCATTTTGGTACAGTTTAAGAACTGCCATTCCATAATGGGATAGCATAGCTGAAAGCAGCAAGGAGGAAAAACAGTATAAGGGCTCTTACACATGGGGTGAACCTGGTGGGATATCTCTCCTGCACATAATGAAGTACCTGACAATACCTGACCCTCTATATCTATAGAAATGACAATGTGTTTTAAATGCCTTCAGTCCCAGGTATTTACTCAATAATACCCCCTTTGATATTTTCGGGAAATTACCTGGGATTGCCACATGTAATATGTTTTACACATGCAGCGCAGATTCTTGCATAAGGGCCGCCTGAGGAGGCTCCTGCAATGCCGCTCCCCCTCGCCGACTTACCTGTCGGGAGGGGAGGCAGGAACACTAATGCGAGAGAGTGCAATTGCGCTCTCTCGCATTAGTAAAGCCAAATTTCCGGTTTAAAAAACGGAAATTCGGCTCTTAAAGGTACCAGGAGCGGCTTTTTGCCGCCCCTGGAAACCTCTCCGGCGTTGCCGCCTGAGGCGAGCGTCTCAGTTCGCCTCGTTGGCGGCGCGCCCCTGTACACATGGCAATTCCAATAAATATGAAGGGGCACGTATTGTTGGGCACTTCATTGCCAATGTGTGGATATTACCTGCTGGCGATGAAGGTAAATGAAGAGATAAAGAAAGTGGTTGGTGGTTCCTATTTTTTAGTTTTTTGTCTTGGCATTACTCTGTCTAATATTGTTCGATTGCTTGGATTTTACAGGCCAAAGACTGTAGGCATTTTTTACAAGTGCAATTTCTGAACAGAAGTAGACACTGATGCTGAGTGCAACCATAGAGAAGTGCAATGAGCCTCTTTGCACACACAAGGTTAATAAATGGTATCAATACGCACAATGCCTGCATCCAGTTTTGCACAACTGAGACTGTAATAGTAAATGAGCCCTTGTAAGCATGGTCATCAGCCACTCTGTTATATTCTGTCACCACTGTATGAAGCCAAGGAGCTCCTTTGCTGGCTTGAATAGAAATATACTGTAGTTTGCTTATTACTAAATACTTGTTTATAACAATGATTTATAGTACAATAGAAAGCTATGAGGAGAACATTAAGTACCTAAAGGGCATATGTTCATCCACAAGTGCAGTTGCAGTTCCTGTACATTCCCCACAGTCATTTGTGCAAAACAACTTTTATTAAAGGTTCTTGCATTAAAAATGCCCTCCTTAAACTTCTTTATAGTTGCACTTGGTCCTTCCTGGGGGACTAAACCGAGAATATTGTTTATTTAGAATGGTAATTCCTATAAATCATTCTTTAAGTGTAACAAATAGTTGTTTCAATGTAGTACAATGTAGTATACCCAGTGATGCTGATTTAATGTAAAATACGTTATATTTTTGTCTTATAGAATTTCACTGCTCTTATCCTGGGATTTGACAACTGTAGGTACTCAGCACTCCAGATGTTGAGCATAAATATGTAAGTGTTTAAATATCAATGTCAATGGAAACAGAATTTGAATGTTTTTATCTTTTAATCCTTTTTTTAAAGTGGCATAATTGCACAACACACGGATTATCGGTGGACTATGTTGGAATCAAACGATTCTTTTGGACTTTTTTGGATTTTTGAATTTTTACAATTTTAAAAATACTTAACACTTTACATTTTAACATTTGCTACAGTATGAATGTTTTAACATTTGTTATAATATAAATGTTTTAACAGTTACTGCTTTTATATTATTCACTATTATTGTATATGATTCACTAATTTTTTGGGTTGTCTCACTGGGAATGCTGGGAATTGAGTCCCACACTGGGAGGTGGGAACCAAGTTGTAACCCCTCCCCCTAAATCACTTACTTAAATGTGTTGTTACACAGTGCATTTAGCTTGATAAATGGCTAGAATAGCCCGAAACGTCACTCTGCTAATGCCATGAATAAATAATTGATTCACATATCGGAGTGCTGCTGGATTTATTGCTTTACTTGGTCCTTCCTGCATTCTGTTCCGCATTGAGCTATGCTGAGATTAATAACACAGGAGAACCCTGGAGCAACCACCACTTCTGGACCAGTGGTAGCTCCAGAGCTCTGCATCAATCAGCATCATTTGCGCCAAAAGAATAGGGTGCACACATCACATGCCAAACACCAGAAATGATGCCAGACAAACTTTGAATGTATGCATCACAACTGTGCCCAATTTGGACAAACTAGATGCGGTAGGCACAGCAAGCACAATTGCATCAAGAGCATGGCTCCTTTGCACCCCAATGATGCTCAATTCTGGGGGAAAACATGGCCATTGCCCTTGTAATTGCACTTTGCTCCCTGTACTTGCAGACATACAGTACTTGTGCCCTTTAGAGTATAAGTATAAGACATAAAATGCAGATTCAAGGAGACAAAATCAATTGAAAGGTTATAAAGATGGATGGATGAAATAATAGATAGATATAAAGACACATAATACATATGTAAATTGATAATAAATGATGGAAACAGAGATGGAGTTGATACATTATATTAGATAGACAGATAGATATATTTTGCAGTGTGATCTGTTTTTTATTTTCATTTTTTAATCTTATTAGTTAATTGTTCAGCTTGTTAGAACAGAAATGACCAATTTGTATGCCACAGAGATAAGTAAAGCAAGCACTATGCTTATGAACCAGGGCAGCTAAAGTCATGCCTCAGCTTGCCAGGTTTACAGACTGCGGAACAGAATTAAACTCCTTACTGCCATACGATATAAAGAAGTATTGATCATTGGTTCAGTACAGCATGTTTGTTTCTCAAATCTCCAGTTAAGCTCAAGTGTGAATGCTGTGCATTGTCACTGCGGAAACCAGGAAGGGATCAGCAACTGAACAAGTGTGAACAGCCAGTGAGTGACACATGGAAAATATACTGTGTCTATAGAAACACATTACTCTGAGTGCTCTTTAGTGACCTCTGTGCTGTGCCAGAGAACTCTAGTTCTGATAATATATATATATATATCACATATGTCACAATCCCTTAATTGATGGGGGAGGGAAGTGGAGGACACACCCACCAACACAACACATTCAGGTTGTTGCAACATTATCACAGTGTATCAGAAATATCTCTTGAACAGATCACTATCTCTCCAAACTTCTCTATCAATATATATATAACAAAGTATCAACTATACCAGACAATAGTGTAGTTATATAAATATGATGCTAAGATCAAATAGATATCAATTAGTATATACATTGTAGCACATATAATTTTATCTCTGGGTCAGGAAGTATGTAAGGGACAATTGTTCATAGTAATAGTATTGAGTTTATTAATCCAGAAGCATTCCCTCTGTAACAGCATTTTGGATCTATCACCGCCCTTTTAGGGGGGGTACATGGTCTATGGCTATGTATTTGAAAGTAGGTAAATGATGGCCCTTTTCCAAAAAATGTTTTGCCACAGGTTTAGATGTTTTATTATCCCTGAAAGCTGTACTTATGGCTGATCGGTGCCCATCCATTCTAAGCCTTAGGGGCAGATTTATCAAAGGTCAAGCTATTTTTTGTGTTCTTCGACTAGGGAACAGTCCAACTTCGAATCGAATTTGAAAAAACTTCAAATTCAAGTACTGTCTCTTTAAAACTTCGACCATTCGCCACCTAGAAGCTGCTGAAGTGCTGTTTTAGCCTATGGGGAACCTCCTAGAACCTGTATGGAGGCAATTGGGGGAGTTTGGGAGATCGAAGGTCGAAGTTAAAAAAAACTTTGAATCGAAGTACGATTGTATGATTCAAAGTAGGCCGAATTCGGCCCACTTCGACCCCAAAAAAACTTCGACCTCCATTCGATTGGTCTTTTTGAATTCGATGTTCGAAGTTTTTTTAACTAAGACTTTCGACCTTTGATAAATATGCCCCTTAGTGTTTGATCAGTTTTCCCCACATAAGAAAGACCACATGGACAAGTTATCAAATAGATCACATGGGTAGTGGTACAGGTGATATGAGACCTAATATTAAACGTTTTACCAGTATGAGGATGGGTAAAGGTTTGCCCTGGCGTAATGTAACGGCATGATGTACAACTAGGACATCTATAGCAACCATTTTTTAGATTTAAAAAATTAATGGGCTTTACTTTCTGATAACACTTCGTAGGGTCTGTCTTAACAAGTAGGTCAAGCAAATTAGCTCCCATTTTGTATGCCATCATCGGGGGATTGGCGACAAATGGTTTAAGGCCGTTGTCAGCTTGTAAGATGTTCCAATTTTTATACACCACATCTCTGATGTGGCCAGATACACCAGAGAACTGTAAAGGAAAAACAAATCGTTGTGTACCGTGATTTCTCTGTCTATTGCCCCTAACATTACCTTTTGCAATACGTAAGGCCCTGTTAAGCAAACTTTTGGGGAACCCTCTAGCAAGAAAACGAGTCTCCATCTCGCTCAGCTGCAATTGCACCAATTCCACAGAGGAATTGTTTCTTAACACCCGACAGAATTGTGATATTGGTAAAGACAGTTTGGTCTAGCCTCCAAATTATGGAATAGAGTCAAATAATTCTTATTTTAAAAAAATTTCCTTTTTCAATTTAGTAATAAAACAGTACCTTGTACTTGTTCCTATGATATAATTAAACCTTATTAGTGACAAAGCAATCATTTTGTGTTTAATTATTGCTTTAAATCATTTTTAATAGATTAAAATTATGAATAACAGGTCCTGAATTTGCATATAATACACAAAAGCCATGAATATCTTGTAAATTATATGCTTATAAACGGTGAGTTCTGATGTCATCAGTTATAAACGGTGAGTTCTGATGTCATTTCTGTCACATGACTCACTGAAACTTGTGTATTATAATAAATAAAGTACCCCCAGTTGCAAAATATGAGGATATTAGAAGTTACCTCGGAGTTCCATGACCTGTATAAAAACACTCAGCCTTCGGCCTCGTGTTTTTATATGGTCATGATACTCCTTGGTAACTTATAATATCCTTATATTTTACAAGAGGGGGTACTTTATTCACTATATATTATTAATAATAAACTATACTTTGTATACAAGATAAAGCCAACCAAAGATAATGATAAGCTACACATTTGAAAACAATAAAGATTTAACACTTATCAGACTTTTCTGCATTTTACGCAAACAAAGGGGAGAATGTGTTCTTAAAGGACAATAACATTCATGACTGCAGAGTCAGGAAGCTAACTGTTTGTATTGATAGGTTCCAGTTCTTGCAAACGTTTATATAGGATTTACATTGTTTGAGTAGCCCTGTACATGCCTGCACTAGAAGACACCTCTTTAGGCACCCGTGGAAGGAAGTAAAAAGAATTTTTAGTCTTACAAAGCTGACTGCAACCTGATAATATCATATGCTGGGTCATATATACAGAGAGCTGACAAATTAACAATGCTTGAGTTGCTCTAGCAGCACACTCCATGTGAGGACAACTTTTCAGACATCTTGGAAGATGATCTGTGGTGTCCAGTCGTGAATAACTATGACAAGCTGGACAAAGTTATTAAGGTTTTAAAACTTAATTAAGTCATTTATGAGCAGGAAATAGTGACAAAATGCAGATATATCAGTAAACCATAATATATAAATACAGTATCTCAGGGCTCATTTTAAGGGCACAAAGAGATACCCCTTGGGTACAGTTTAGACTTTTCCTGGCATTAATTGATGGGGCAAACTGTATGAACTTATAGGGTAAAACAGTGCAATATGGGGGACCCATGTGTTACTCCAGTGGTCACTGGAATACACTCTGGGCAAACAGCCCTGACACCCAGAGGAGGTGTCATTCCCAAAATCTACCAAAGCCTCACCCACTCCTTGCAAGCCCCACCCACATGTCATAGGCCGATCCTTGGTAGCACACCAATTGCTACTGGATCTTTGCTGGAGCTGCCATTCAAGCACAGTCTGTGGAAAGTCAGAGGAAAAATTAACTTGTTGCTTAAAACAATGCAATATGGGGGGCCCAAAAACTAGGACACCGGCAGGGATTGTATTGCTGAAGTTTGAACTTCCCCTCCAGCCCATACAATGGCCATGATTCTTTGACAAATAAGATTGCAGAAAGCTGTGAGGGGAAAAGAAATGCAGGCACCTGAGCTGCCTCCCTCCCACCCATTTTGACATTTGCAGCCCACTGACAGCAATTAATCTAAGTGCAGCACAGCCGGGCCCCCCAAAAAACCCTTAAGTGATGAATCAAGTAGGGATGCACCGAATCCACTATTTTGGATTCGGCTGAATCCCTGAATCCATCTTGGAAGATTCGGGTCGAATACCGAACCGAATCCTAATTTGCATATGCAAATTAGGGTCGGGAAAGGGAAAAGTGGGGAAAAATTGGTTTACTTCCTTGTTTTGTAACGTGAAATCCCGCCCTCCCCACAATTTGCATATGCAAATTAGGATTCGTTTCAGCCAGGTACAAGGATTCGGCCGAATCCGAACCCTGCTGAATAAGGCAGAATCTTGCCTGAATCCCAAACTGAATTCAGTGCATCCCTAGAATCAAGTAAGAATTACTGTAAACTGGATTTTTGTGTTGTTACACTGTCTGTTGGGATTTAGACATTTGGGTAATATAGAATACAATGAGATCATTTATGCAATGATAAAAAGTGAATAATGTCACAATTAACTAACAAGAATGCCTTGTCTCTTTACTTTGCAGGTAGTGAAAGGATTGTAACAAACGAACAGGAGCTCAATACACATATAGTGAAAGTTCAATAAATGCTCCATATTGTTCCATAAATGCATGTAATCTGTTTAGTCAACTGGCACAAAGCAGAGGCCTAAAACTGACTGAAATATGCTGCCAATATTTTTTAAAAATTGGCCACTGAAGAGCAAGATAGCAAGAGGGAAATTTGTACTCACCACATGATAAAAGGGTGTTTAATCAAGTTGTTTAAAGGGATTCTGTCATGATTTTTATGGTGTAGGTTTTCTTTCTAAATTACACTGTTTACACTGCAAATAATTCACACTGCAATATAAAATTTTGTTCCTGAACCAGCAAGTGTATTTTCTATTTAGTTGTAATATTGGTGTGTAGGCAAATGAAAAAATAAACAGCTGCACAGTCCTAATACAAATTGCAAAATGCTACTGAATATGATCGCTGGATGAGCAATGAGAAATATCTCACCCGGTAACAGCAGTGACCTGGGTGTACAAACCCCAGGTCAATCACATTAATGGAGATTATGGTGTGAAGTCTTTAAGTAAAAGAGGGAAAAGCACTCACCCGACGTCTCAAGTGGTCCGGGTGCATCGCCCCGAACCCGTAGCTGCGGGTGTATGCACTTGTGGAGTTTAGGAAAAAGTCAGCAAGCACTCCGGAAACCTCTTGTAGTGGGTAAAAGTTATTGCTTTATTTCAAAGTACATTAAAACCATTGCATCCTGACGCGTTTCGTATCCAAGCGATACGTAGTCATAGGCATAATTTCACAGAAACTTCTAACGGCTTTTTAAAGGAGTTTTAAGGAAATGACATCATTCTACGCTAGTGATTCGATCAAAACCGGTATTTAGCGTTCATTGGAAACTCCTGATATTAACTCATTCAAAGCTGTAGTACACCTTAAAATGCAGTTTTTAAACAAATAATCTTAAAACCTTTATATTATAAGGAAAAAATGTTATTGAAACAAAGCTCATCAAAAAAATAGAACCTAAGAGAAATAAATATATAATAATATAATAATGGTGTAGTGTAATAATCAATTCTGTTGAAAACCAAAGAATTAGATTGCTTCACGCTTAAATCATTTTCTGTCTTTTTCTCTTTTTAAATATATATATAGTAAATCCATAGGATTTCAGAGCATATTTAATCAATTAAAATTCTTTTTAATGACTCTTTTTAATAACTCTTATTTATTTATTTACGGCAAACATTTTAAGCCAAAGCTCTGTGCGGTTCTATAGAGTTAATGAATTTTACTCAGATGGAAACAACTTAACGAGGATAACTAAGGAAAACTAAGGAAACAATGTAGATCAAAACTAAAGTTGTAGCTAAAAAAATTGAAAGCGTAGCGATCTTGGTTGCCAGCATGGTATGTACCTATAATTAAACATAGCTTTTCAAAAAAACAGTTTTAAAGGCTTATAATATCAAAAAATGAGACATACTTAAGGAATAGTCAAAAATTTAAACAAATAAACATATAAAAACAAAAATAAAAATTAAATTAAACTGAGAATGGAAATAAAAAAGTTCAAGGTACAAAATGGTGATAAAGTGTTCAGAAAAAAGGGGGGGGGGGCGGGGGGGGGGACGACTCACACCAGGGTAGTCAAGAGCCTAAACATGACAGGCTATATCAAATCTGTAATTGAGACCTGTAGGCTGTCGAGTCCCTAGTGTGAAGATCCAAAAAGCTTCCCTATGGAGAAGTTTCTCCATTAGGTTCCCTCCTCTATACGCAGGCTCAATTTTTTCTATACCCTGAATATCCAGATATTTTATGTCTCCTTTGCCGCATTCAAGGAAATGTCTCGAAACTACTGAGGAATTTCTCTGAGATGTTATATGATTAATATGCTCCCTCATTCTATTCTTTAAATTTCTGGAAGTGCACCCGACATATTGTATGCCACATTTTGAACAACTGAGTAAATAAATGACAAACTTAGTGTTACAATTTATGAAATGATTCATTTTAAAAGATTTGCCTGTGCTGTTACTTTTAAACTCCTTAGATACTAAAATCCTTTCACATGTAACGCACCTATTTGCACCACATTTATAGGTGCCTTTCGCTTGTAACCAGGTTTTTCCTTTTACTTTGCCTGGTACAGCACTAGGTGCCAATAGGTTACCTAATGTAGGTGCTCGTCGTGTGACGAATTTACAACCATCCTTGAGAATGTTATGCAGACTTACATCATTGAACAAAATAGGTAAATTTTTCTCAACAATTGTTTTGATCTTCTGGTATTGCCTGCTAAAGGATGTAATAAACATAGGTTTATCATTTATTTTGTCGTTATCACTATCTTTATTTCTTGCTTTTTTATGATCATTCAAAAGGGTCATTCGGTCAGTCCTGAACGCTTTTAGAAAAGACGATTCCAGAAGATTAAAGGAATAGTTTCTCTGAAGGAGACGGTTTTTTAGATCAACCGATTTTTTAACGAACTCTTCATCCGTACTACAATTTCGTCGGAGACGTTGAAATTGTCCGAATGGTATGGCTTTGAAAACATGTTTTGGGTGGCATGAGTCAGCTCTGAGTAGTGTATTACCTGCAGTCTCCTTCCGAAACACTGTACTTACTATTTGCCTACTTCTATGGGTGAGCTCTAGGTCAAGAAAACTAATCTTGTTTTGACTAAATTCACTTGTAAACCGTAAATTACAATCATTCTGATTTATTTTGTCAACAAAATTATTAAACTCCGCCTGTGTATCTCCCCAAATAAAAAGCAGATCATCCACATATCTCTTGTAGAATTTTATATGATTTAAGTTGTTCATTATACCTCCAAAAATGCGGGTTTCTTCCCACCAACCCATATACAGGTTGGCATATGTTGGGGCAAATTTTGCTCCCATTGATGTCCCGCATTTTTGGAGGTAATAGTCAGAATCAAATTTGAAGAAATTGTGTGTTAGCAAGTATTCCAATGCCTCCAAAATGAAATCAATCACTGTGTCATCATAATTACTATAGGTGACAAGGTGATATTCCACCGCCTCAAGACCTTTTTTATGTGGGATGCATGTGTACAAGCTCACTACATCAACTGTGGCCCAACTAAACCTTGTTTCATCCCAGTCTAGCTTTTCAAATGTTTGTAAGACATGCTTAGTATCCCGCAAATAAGAATCCAAACGCTTAACGAGAGGTTGTAATAACATATCTATCAGTTCGGATAGGTTTTCATTTAAGGAGCCTACACATGAAACTATAGGCCTTCCCTCAGGGGGAAACTTGTTCTTGTGAATTTTAGGAAAATGGTGGAAAATTGGAATATTAACATTTTCAGGTGCAAGGTAGTTTTTCACACGATAACTAAACACCCCTCTCTGATAACCCATTTCCACCAGTTTCAATAAAGCCTCCCTAAAAACTTTTTGTGGATTACATGTTAGTTTTTGGTATGCATTTTCATCATTTAACTGCCTAAGGGCCTCGTTGATATATTCGCTAGTATCCAAAACAACTACTTTTCCCCCTTTATCCGCCTTACGTATGACTATGGAATGATCAGATTTTAATTCCTTTAATGCCTGTAATTCTTTTGGGCTTAAATTAGAATTTCTTTTTTGCGTGGAGCTACTTAGATTGATCAGGTCCTGTTCAATTACATTTTGAAAGATGTCAACACTAGGGCTTCTAAAATGTACTGGGTAAAAATCCGATTTACCTCGTAGTTCATTTAAAGCCTTCATATCTATACCGCAGGTATTTAAAACCCCAGTGTTAGTTTCACTAGAAAGGGAATTCAAGGTGTATAATGCTCTTTCATCCTGAAAATCAAAAGGAACTATCTGATTTGCCTCTAAAGCACTTGAGGTAGACGACACTGAGGAGGAGGAAAAGGAAAAAGACGAAGGCGAAGACATAGACATAGAGGATGTGGAGTTTTCAAAATGCTCTATTTCTCCAAGTGAATTTGTATCAATCACATCATGTGTATGGTTTTCCATCAAAAAGTATTTTTTTAACACAATCTTACGTATAAACTTATTAACATCAATTAAAGTTTCAAAAACATTAAAGTCCCGCGTGGGTGAAAAAGATAGACCTTTTGCCAAAAGTGTATAGTGATGCTGAGTGAGCGTAAGTTTAGACAAATTTAGTACCGATTCCTCGTGGTTCTCTTGTTCTTGTATGTAGTTTCTTGATGTCCTCCTCTTTGTTCTCTTCCCCCGTCTGATTGGTTTTGTGGGTCTGTGTTCGATTTCTTCTGTTGTTGATATTCTATCAGAGTCCCCTCTTTTTTCTTTTTCGGAGGTCCGTAATCCATATCTGGGACGTTTTTTGGTAATGTTGTATCTCTATCTCTTTGTGTACCCTCATGTCCTTTATTATCGGCAAATGCTTCGAGGGCTCTTGCTTCACGTTCTCCTTGTATACATGTGGAAGAAGAGGGAGAGGAACAACTAGGAGTATCTAATTCAAAACCACAAGAATCATCAAAACTCGAAAAGCTAACATGTTTAGTTCGCTGTGAAGGTTTTAGTATGGATTTTGGAGTCCTACGCCTATATCTAGTCTGAGTTCTTCTGACATAAACAGTTCCAGTATCATAGTCCCTTTTATCCCTATTAAATTTACTAACTTTCCGTACTAGAATTAGATCTTCTTCTTTGTTGATTTTTTCATTAACCTGTTTATGAAATTCACTACATATTTCCTGATTTGTGTTTAAATCAATTTTATTGTGCACTGACGAAATGATAGAATTAGTATTAACTAAACGTTCCTTTTTATGATCAATAAGTAATTGCATTAAATTATTTGAACAATCCGTCAGCACAGCGTTCCATCTTAGCATAAAATCCTCATTGTCAGGTATAAAAGTGGGAAACTTTCGAATCCGTAAGCCACGAGGTATCATTTTTGACTGTATATATTTTTCTAAAGTGGCTATGTCCCACCAAGTGCGTAATTCCCTCAGCGACAATTTTTCTAAGTCTGAGAATAAATCCTCCAAACTTTTTTCTTTTTCTTCTCCTGGATCATGCGGCATATTTTTATTAAATGCTTCATGCAATTTTCGGAGGCGCAAGCTCTCCTGCTCTGCCGCAAGGCCCAGGGTATATTTTTCATTTATTTGTGACATAGTAATTCTCAGCTTTCAAATAACTGAAGACCCCAATATCAACACAGACGTGCAAGCTGAAAGCTACTGAAGCAATACAAACAAATGAAAAAATAAACAGCTGCACAGTCCTAATACAAATTGCAAAATGCTACTGAATATGATCGCTGGATGAGCAATGAGAAATATCTCACCCGGTAACAGCAGTGACCTGGGTGTACAAACCCCAGGTCAATCACATTAATGGAGATTATGGTGTGAAGTCTTTAAGTAAAAGAGGGAAAAGCACTCACCCGACGTCTCAAGTGGTCCGGGTGCATCGCCCCGAACCCGTAGCTGCGGGTGTATGCACTTGTGGAGTTTAGGAAAAAGTCAGCAAGCACTCCGGAAACCTCTTGTAGTGGGTAAAAGTTATTGCTTTAAAGGGATTCTGTCATGATTTTTATGGTGTAGGTTTTCTTTCTAAATTACACTGTTTACACTGCAAATAATTCACACTGCAATATAAAATTTTGTTCCTGAACCAGCAAGTGTATTTTCTATTTAGTTGTAATATTGGTGTGTAGGCAGCCATCTCAGGTCATTTTGCCTGGTCATGTGCTTTCAGAAAGAGCCAGCACTTTAGGATGGAACTGGTTTCTGGCAGGCTGTTGTTTCTCCCACTCAATGTAACTGAATGTGTCGCATTGGGACCTGGATTTTACTATTGAGAGCTGCTCTTAAATCTTCCGGGCAGCTGTTTTCTTGTGTTAGGTAGCTGCTATCTGGTTACCTTCCCGTTGTTCTTCTGCTGGGGGTTGGAGGGAGAGTAACTGAAGTTTTCAGAACACAAGTCATATGACTGGGGGCAGCTGGGAAACTGATAATATGTTTAGCCCCATGTCAGATTTCAAAATTGAATATAAAAAAATCTGTTTGCTCTTTTGAGAAATGGATTTCAGTGCAGAATTCTGTGGGAGCAGCACTATTAACTGCTGCATTTTTTTTTTTACAAAAAACATGTTTTCCCATGACAGTATCCAAAGTCCCAGCACATTCTTTAAAGGGAATGTAAATTCATAAACTTAGAGCTTAGTCAACCCGTGGGTAAACCCACAGGTCCGGAGGGTATCAGGCTGACCCGCACATCACTACAGAACTGATCTTTTCACTTTAGTCCAGCCACCGGATGCCTATGGATCAGTAACTGAAATCTTTTGTGTTAAAACCTACACATTGAGAAGTCACCCGAAGTTTCCCCGTCAGCCACTGCCTTGTTTGCGATCAGTAATCAGAGCTAGTGGAGTGAATAAGGCAATCTCAAGCAAAAATGGCCTCTTTTAAAATGAATGTATATTGGAAATAAGTTTCTTTTAATGGAGAACCTGGGACCATCATGGTTTTGGTCTTTAACTATTAGGCCCCTGGGTGGGCCCTGTGACTTCTGATAAGTTACTAGCGTTACATGGATCCTCTTCTGAAAGTAGTGTCTGAGGCATGTTGTCACATGTTTATGTATGTTATTTATAGCAGCTTTGTGCATAACATTTCCTAATGTCCCATCATTCCCATTTTCTATCAAGTGATCCTTCTGGCCTCCAATAATTAGGTTAATGTCTTACTCTGATTTACAATAGAATCACTATTAGGGGGTTCAAGGTATCACTATGGTTTTAGGACCATATAGCGTTAATTGCCAATTGTGCTGCACTGGTACAACTGGTGTGTTTGCTTCCAAAACGTTACAATTGTTTATATAAACAAGCTGCTGTGTAGCTATGGGGGCAGCCATTCAAAGCTGAAAAAGGAGAAAAGGCACAGGATACACAGCAGATACAAGATAAGTTCTATATTACATATAATGAGATTCTTCAGAAGTTATTCGTTACCTACTGTGCTTAAATGGCTACACAGCAGCTTGTTTATATAAACTATACTAGTGTTTCTAAAGCAAACACACCAGTTTTACCAGCATTTGGCAACAGTATATTATATTGTCATTCCTTTAAAACACTTTCTTTTATTGGTGTTACTGTTCCTTCAAGTGGGCTGTGCAATGGGGAAATTTTCACATGGACTCAGGCATTAGGCTAATGAAAAATCCTTTTGTTGCATACAGTGTAGGTACACAATATGAGTACTGCTTTAGGTCTTATGCTAGGGCCAGATGAGGCAGAAATTCGGCCTGCTGAAATCCACAGGCTAATCTCAGCCCCCGGCCACTAGCGATCTCCTTTTCTACTTGCATCCAGAACTGTTTTGTCGGCTCCAGTGAGAACAGACTTGGTGGATTTTGGCAAAGAAATGCAAGACTTTGTATTTCGAGCTGAAATCCACTGAGTCTGTTCATGCCAGAGCCAACATAAGGCTTCTGGATGCTTATTTCTGCCCTGTCTGGCCATAGTCTAAAGGCATAAGTATGCAAAAATATGCAGCCTGCTTGGGAGTGAGTTTTGCTCTATATTTCATGGCATAATGCTCTTATGTGTGATAGTTGCATCATGCCGTGAGGCTGTTTTCCATCAGCAGGGAGGGCATAATGGATGGTTCAGTATTAAGGGAATAGTGCAAGTGACCCTGCTACTGCTAAAAAAATGAATAACTTGGGGGAAAGTTTATCTTTCAGCAGGGAAATTATCCCAATTGCAGGGCCAATGCAACATTGGAGTGGCTCAAAGACATAAGTCCTGATTTCAAGCTGGCACATTTGGCAACTGATGTACATAAGTGTCATCTGACTTATCAGTTGTGAAAATAAAAATGTAACTGAGAGCAATATATATCAAGGTAGTTATTCAGTAAAATGAAATAAATGGATTGAATGGTAAGTATTCCCCTGGCTGATTTTCTTGTTAGGAAAAAACTGCACAGTAAAGTTTGAATGGCAGCGCTCCAGCTCCATCATACCTTGCTTCATGAGCTTAGATTTGTGTATGCGCACTAACACAAAGCCCAAAGTTTAACACTCATGTGCACTTAGTAACAACTTGCAAATCAAAGTAAGACGGTTCAATGTTGCTGAGATTCAAACTTCTCTGGACCAATGCAGTTTTTCCTAACAGTAGCACCAGCCCTAGGGTGCAAAACTAGTGATTCTCTCCATTTGGAGATGCCTAACATTTTGTCACCCCCCCCCCCAGTAAATAGAAGTGTCCTTGTCCTTTAAGAACAGTAAAATGCTGGACACAGTCATCGAGGTAACAGGTTCAATGCCAGCTTCCACAAACAACACAGCCAGAGTAAAACTTTCCATAGAAGAAACCAAGTGCAGAAGGAGCCTATAAGCCGTACTAAAGGCACTCAAGGAAATTTACAGTATTTTGCTGCTTAACTTGCAAATGTCTTCAGCATTATTTTCTTCGCCTTGAGGACTCAATCCAGTGATCATACAGTAATATAGTGGAATTCCTTGTAATTGTTAAACTGAGACCAGGCTAACAAAGGGAGACACAATCTCCACATTCTTGCTATTAATATTTATGTTCTGGCAATGGTGCATTTTTTCTTTACTTTATAAATAAACTTACCAGACCTAGAAAATGTTTCATTGACTTTAATATAACATTATCCATTGCCTGGGGCATTTAAATTGTTCTAATAAAAAGGAGGTGATTAATTCAGCAGCCTAGAATGTAATGTTTGTTTTATAGATACATCCATGTTTTTATTGCAGTTTTTATTGGCTGCTAAAAGTACCAGCGAGTGACTGGGATAGATACAAAGAGAGATAGATCGATAGATAGATGATCGATAGATAAATAGATAGATGATTAAAGATAGATAAATAGATAGATAGATGGATAGATGGATGGATGGATGAATGATAAATAGATAGATGATAGATAAATAGATATGATAGATAGATAGATAGATAGATGATAGATGATATATAGATAGATTTTATATATATAGATGATTGGTAGATAGACAGATGATAGATAGATAGATAGATAGAGATACGACAGATGATAGATAGATACAGTGCCGATCCGCACCTTTACGCCACCTGAGGCGGCCTTCCGTTGCCGACGATAGTTGAAAACCGGAAATTCAGCTCTTAGTTACCAGGAGCGACATTTTTGCTGCCCCTGGTAGCCAGGGGGGCGCTGCCGCCTGAGGTGAGTGGATCATCTCGCCTCATTGGTGGAGCACCCCTGGATAGATTGATAGATAGATAGATAGATAGATAATGATAGATGGATAGATAGATAGATAGATAGATAGATAGATAGATAGATAGATAGATAGATAGATAGATAGATAGATAGATAGATAGATAGATAGATAGATAGATAGATAGATAGATAGATAGATAGATAGATGATAGATAGATAGATAGATGATAGATAGATAGATAGATACATGATAGATGGATGGATAGAAAGATAGATAGATAGATAGATAGATAGATAGATAGATAGATAGATAGATAGATAGATAGATAGATAGATAGATAGATACTATTGTCACATTCTGATTCCATTTTATTTTTCCAAAAACCTTTAAAAATGCTCTGTTATTTTATGCCAGAGGTGTGGATGTCTATTATTCATACATTTCCAAAGGTCGATGATTCTGTTTATCTATTAATAATAATATTTTTTTTCCCCTCTTGCAGTTGAATCAGTCACTGGCATTTCCAAAGAGGTTGAACAGTAATGACTATTTATGGCACAGGGGGCATTTCAACAGAAGATTTCTGAGCAGTGTCAGTCTATCACTCCCAAGATTGTCAAAACTTATACTAGATATTCAAAAGTCATTACTGTGATCCTAGAATAATGTTTGCTTTGTGAAAGGGAGCGGTTATCACCATTTTATTGGAATGTTTGCTTATTTATTAAAATATTCAAATGTAAAAAAACTCAATTGATTAAAATTGTAAAATCAATCATGCATCAAATTCGTATTCAGCTCATCAAGTTTAAAAAAATTAAAATATATATATTTTTTTCCATTTTCTTTTTCCCATAAACTACGTATGTAGAACAGATTCCATGGACATCAAAATTTTGTATCGCTCATGTAGCTGTGTAGGTGTTAGGAAAATGGTACATCCAATTCGTCCATATCTTATCATAAGCCGGCATGCTGTTATTATGTATAGCTGACATGTATTCCATTCTCCGTATTTCTTCCACTTTATCTTGGACTTCAGTCATAGTAGGGAAAATTAAAATATTTGAATAACTTGAATTCAAAAAATGAATACTTTTTGCCTAGGACAGCTCCCGTTGATTTCACTTGATTGCACCTAAGTTTGACATTCAAGGTTTCCGATATTTTTGTGCATAAATATCGAATTGGAGTGTTGTGCCCTAGGCACCTGCCTACCCCTAGTTTCAGCCGTGTCCCAGTCTGGTGGGGTCACAATGGGGTGCTTAGTCTGATGCTTGCTTGCAGGGGTATCACATTGTGTAGCATTTTGAAATAATTTTGTGCAACAATGTAATCTGTACATAAAAGCTACACGTCACATTAATATAAGAAAATAGAACAACACGATCCAACAACAGATCCCAGCGCAAGAGCTTCAGTTTACCATCAGGAAATATTATTTGCTGGGTTTCACTGAGGTAAAGAATACAATATTTGCTCCCAGGCAGAAGAAGGCATGTTAAAAATCTGCTATACAAGAACATCATTAACAAAGTTAACACACAGTGCTGTAAAACTTTGGCGCACATATCATACACTCCCTGATAACTAAAAGCCACCTGGCAAATATGCAGAAGGACATAAATGATCTGCCTTAATGAGGCTGGCACTAACAGTGTGGCTCTGTGTAACCCTATTAGCCTCTTATTTACTGACACTGTACTTTTCTAAATAGGGTCATTAGGGCAAAAGTGCAGGCAGGTCCGTACACACCCATTGGTGTTAAGCTGGCCATAGACTCAAAGATCTTTCCCCGATATGCCACTAACGGCATGGCTGAACTACACCAGCAGGGACATTGAAAATAGCTGTAGAGCTCTTGTATAAGGTGGTAGGGTGGCACAGTCATGTACAGACTAATCCCATGTCATTAGAGTGATAATTATCCAAGTTTGAGACCATTTTATGGAAATGGAATACGCTTTTAAAAAATCCAGGACTGATCACTTGAATGACATAGGGTAACTGTCTGTCTGACCACTGGTCTTGCTGCTGTGGAAAGCAGATAGAATTTGTAATGCTCCTACTGTAAGTTTTCTTATTGGCAGAAAATTAATTGAGTCGGTGGTGTTGTCAGCAACAAGAGTACATATTGCATTACAAACAATATTACAGCCCTCCACAGGAGTCCAATGCACTCAAAGAGAACACATCTCCAACATCTGATATATATAATAGGGCAGACAATGTGCAGCATTCAGTAAGACTAGCCTCCTGAACGGCGTGAAACTTAAATTCATTCGGGGTTACAAGCACGTGCAGTGTAGGACAGTAAACATGAACATTTCTTGTTAATCCCTGAGCACTTTACTTACACTGCACAGACTCCCATAAAGACCCAGTTAACAATTAAGCCGCTGGTCTGGCAGCTCCTGGGTAACTGCTGACCTTGTGCGGTGTGCCGTACTTTTCCACTCTTCCTTTCTGCCTTAAATTTCATAGCCCTAAATGAAATTTAATGACTTTCATTACTGCACAGATGTGAGAATAAAAGCTAAGCCGGAGGATATAACTTATGCAGTATGGGAATCACAAACCATAATGATTTGCTGGTTAAACTGCTTCTAAACCAAAGGAAAAGTACCAAGTGGAGGTTAGTAGCCCTTTGTTCTTTCTGACACTTTCTATGCATGGGAAGGAATGGAGCCAAAGTGCTCAAGTCAAGTCCTGCTGAAAGCCCTTTTTTGGCTCATTCAGTTGGATTTATGTAGAAAAGGTGCATAATATTATAATCATTTTAAAAAAATAAGATACACAGGCATACCTAATGTAAAAGGAAACCATGACACTATAAAGAACCATTTCCCAACTCTCCTTAGGCTCACAGTGTAATGCAAACCCTCCCTTACTGTGTTTCATTGTAAAGTCGGGTATATAAAGGAATGTGAAAGCCCAGGTTGGTTCGGGTACTTTCTACTAGGGGATCATAAACTTAGCTGGAGCAAGCAATGTCAGGCAACCGCAGGAAGGGCCAGGAACGTATTGTCCTGTATTAAAAGCTGTATAGAGCTGCAGGAAGAAACTTTAATGTTCCCCCTTTACAAAGCACTGGTAAGGCCCTTTTTAGAATATGCAGTACAGTTTTGGTCTCCAGTGCTTAAAGTCTCAAGTCCAAAGAAGAGCAACTAAGTTGATAAATGAACCATTCAATAAGACATCAGATCTGCTATTCAACAGTAGAAAAAATACAGATCCCACATTAAAATACAAAAAAGTTTGTTTCACCGTAAGAGCTGTGAAGTTGTAGAATTCTTGTAATGAATTGTAATATTGTCGTTGAATTGGCAGATCCAGGGATTAGTGCGATTGGTGTCTTGGAAGTTTCAATTTATGGACGTGTGTATTTATTAACCTTATCTATGTTACTATGTTAGTACTGAGCAAGCCAGTTCAATTACTAATGTGCAGCTTTTTTACAGTGAAAATTGTATTGTGTAATATCATTCACATACACAGACACATAAATGGTATAGGGTTTATGAAGGTATATGAAGCACATAAATGCTATAGGTTTTCATACATGTCCTATAGTAATCTGTACCAATTACAGCTGTAAAGTGCCAACATATTCTGTAGCAGTGTACAATAAATGGGTTTATACGTACAGATTATAAACAAAAAACAACCAATACATTATAATAGGGCCCTTTCCCACCTCGCTTCTGAAATGGCTCATCACCATGGTTGCCAAACTGAGCAAATACCTACTCTGTTGGTAAGAAATCTTAGCGTGTATGACTTGCTTTCCTGTAAAACAGGGGCCCCCAACTTCTTTACACATGAGCCACATTCTAATGTAAACAGAGTTGGGGGAGCTACACAAGCATGAAAAAAAATCCGCGGGGATGCCAAATAAGGGCTGTGATTGGCTATTTGGTAGCCCCTATGTGGACTGTCAGCCTACAGGAGGCTCTGTTTGGCAGTATACCTGTTTTTTATTTAACCAGATCTTGCCTTCAAGCCTGGAATTAAAAAATAAATTCCAAGCAAAGTAAATGCTTTTCACACTTTACTCCTTTAGCTGTGTTACAACTCAGCAGTAAAACCCTTTCTCCTTCCTCTGTTGGATGTTTGCTAAATGGCTTCTTGGCAGTTCAGCAGCAATAACGATACTGCTGCCCAGTCACCCTTCCTGCTGCTGTTCTCACCTACCCCCGTGGTTACTTTATTACAAGGTTCTCCACCATAGCGGCATACAAAAAGTAGGGGTGTTTTCATTAATTTAAATATTCCAGAAATGTAGCAATGTAAATGGACATTTTGTTTAACCAGTAGGCATGGGGCCTTATACAAGTAGATTTCTATAAAATATTGCTTAGGGATTTTTTTTTCAATCTAGCCTATACAAGTAAATACTTTTTGTATTTTTGTCCTTCACAGGCAAAACTTAACAAGCAAGTTCAGCTTACATGCTAAGAAGCCTCTATTGTATCAAACAAAGAAGAGGATTATGTGACCTGTAAATAATTACAGAAATCCTGAAAAGGAGTCATAGTTATAATTCCAGTATTTGACGCACGAAGGCATCACGTGAAAACTCAAAGATAAGATTCAATTTAAGATGCAATTCAATTCTGAAAAACGGATCTCACTGTTTATCATGTGAAAACTCTACGGCAAAAACTGGAACTGAATTTGGAGAAAAAAATGTAACCCCCATCCATGAATTTTCTCGTGATAAACCATGAGATAACTTTTTCTCACTGAATTAAATCTGGCCCATTGTTGGACTTGTTATTCTTAGGATTTATATGTATTTTCATCTATTTAGTATCCATGTGGAACACCCATTTGAAAGATGGAAAGAGTCAGAAGAAAGGCCCAAAAATATAAAGAAACTATAAAAAAACAAATAATGAAGATCAATTGAAAAGTTGCTTTCAATTGTCCATTTTATAACATACTAAAAGTTAACGTAAAGGTAAACCACCCCTTTAGCTAGACTGTTCTTATAGAAAGTGAGTCCATTAAGTCACAGCTGGGGCATTTAAACCTCCGGTGTTAGATATGAATGAAGACAATCTTGGGGGAGCATCATTAAATCCTAAATGGTTTCCATCATAAGGTGGGCATACAAACCTTGGACCCCAGGGATAGGCTAGGTTTTTGCCTCCTCACTCAGCTATACAAATTAGGGATGCACTGAATCCACTATTTGGGATTCGGCGTAATCACCAAATCCTTCAAGGATAATTAGGCCGAATAATTAATGAATTATTAAGTAGGTCGAAAACTGAACCGAATCAGAATATGCATATCCAAATTAGGGACGGTAAGGGAAAGAGTGGAATTTTTTTTTAACTTCTTTGTTTTGTGATAAAAAGTTACGTGATTTACCTTCCCACCCCTAATTTGCATATGCAAATTAGGACTAGGATTCAGTTTGACCAGGCACGAGGATTCAGCCGAATCTGAATCCTGATGAAAAAGGTTGAATCCTGGCCAAATTCCAAACTGAATCTTGGATTCAGTGCATCCCTAATACAAATTTGGAAGTGTTATCCAGAATGCTCGGGACCTGGGGTTTTCTGGAAGGGGATCTTTCCATAATTCAGATCTCTATACCTTAACTCATTCATTCAAATATTAATTAAACCCAATAGGATTGTTTTTGCCTCCGATATAGATTAATTATAGTTTAATTAGAATCAAGTACAAAGCGTTGTTCTATTATTTAAAAATGTGACTTAATTCATTAAAATGAAGTCTATGGGAGATGGCCTTCCCATAATTTGAGGCTTTCTGGATAACAGGGTTTCTGAATAACAGATCCCATACCTGTATTAGAAAAGTATCCTTCTAGTATACATAGAGCTACTGAAATGATGACTCATAAAAGATGAGACAAGATCCAAAGTCCAGAAAATAAATCCAAAGGTAATTTGTGTGCAGGACAAAGTCTGTGCTCTTAAAGGAATTGTTCAGTGTAAAAATAAAAACTAGATAAATAGATAGGCTGTGCAAAATAAAAAATGTTTCTAATATAGTTAGTTAGCCAAAAATGTAATGTATAAAGGCTGGAGTGATTTGATGTTTAACATGTCAGTCAGAGCACTACTTCCTGCTTTTCAGCTCTCTTGGTTTACACTGACTGGTTACCCTGGTTACCAGACAGTAACCAATCATAGGCTTGAGGGTGGGCCACATGGGTCATATCTGTTGCTTTTGAATCTGAGCTGAATCTGAGCTGAATGCTGAGGGTCAATTACAAATTCACTGAACAGAAATGTACCATGTGGCCCCCCTTCAAGTCGCTGACTGGCTCAGAGTTATAGAGCTGAAAAGCAGGAAGTTGGATTCTGGCTGTTTTATTAGACATCCATTTATACATTACATTTTTAGCTAACTAACTATATTAGAAACATTTTTTATTTTGCACAGCCTATCCATTTACCCAGTTTTTATTTTCACACTGAACTATTCCTTTAATGCATATTAATGCAGTATGGCTGCAGAGGGTGAACATTTTGCAATATGTAGCCTTTCAGCCCTTGTACCCCTATTAATTAAACCCCTTGAACCCTCCAGTGTTATAATGCCGGTCTTTTTATCCAGTGGGCAGTCACCCAGTTCAATGCTCTTTGTATCTCATCTCACGAGTTAAACTAAAATATGTACCACACCTGTTTGAATGTAATATTAAGGCTTGCCAAACACACAAGTATAAATATAGACATAGAGCGAATACTTGCACGGTGATGTGATACACTGCTTTTATTTCCAGTTCTAACTTATAGTTGGTGTTATAAGAGTGATACATAAACTGTTCAAGTAACAGAACAGGTTTTTTCTCATTTGGATTTTCCATGACATCAGAGATTAAGAAGGCATCTTTTCAAACTGTGCATTGTTTGTCTAATTCCCTTTGTTGGGTTTGACACTAATGTAGAATGCAGTGAGTAACAATACCAAGAGAAGTAAACACTGGCTTCAGTATATGAAGCTATACTTCATTCTGGAGACTAAAGGCTACAAAGAATAACATACGTGACTACTACAGGTGTCAGATATGGTTACTGACTTTGGATATAGCTGTAGTAATACAGTACATAGCCCATGGCACAGATCTATGTAGAGAAGTGCTGTATGTAGCCCTCCAAATGTCTTATTATATGCCAATGCCTGCCAATGGGCTTTGTATCATGAAACATGTAATAAGGCAGATGCCTGGGCTCTACATGGAAAGAATTGGATATCACTGATACAAAACAATAGAACCCAATAATATATCAGGGGTCATCTACATCCTGCATCACAGAGGGTAAAGTTCAGTTTCAATCATGTCTTCCCATGATCACATTGTAATTGTGGTCTCCAGGGGAAGATGCCCCTGCAACTGCAGCCAACGTGTTAAAATTGATGCAAATATGCTCACACTTTCATGCATATCAGATGCAAATGTGCAGAAAAAGTTGACTGGTTGCCATCATTTCCAGTGTTTGGCGTGAGAGTAACCTGTGTTTCCAATTCTATTGACTACTTCCCGGTTTTTAGGTGGTGATAGCTCTAGGGGTTCCCACAGTGACCTGCGTCAATAGATGCAACAGCACTCAATTCGGAACAGGTGGCAGGAGGAAGGCAGAGGCACCAAGCACAACTTTATGGAAGTGTAAGAAGCCCATGCTGATGTAAGTTCCTTAGAATATAGCGTTTAATGATCACTTTAATGAGTAAAAGTTAATGATTGGATGCTATGGGTAACTAGACCTAATGTAAACTCTGTTCCTTTTATGGCATTGCTACATATGTAGATAATTATGAAATATGAAGGTTTACAAATGTGCCTGGTTGTTCGACTTTAAATGAATACTAAATACATATTTGCAATAGAAGACGCTAGAAGCACCTTTAAATAATATACTTCATCAACTGTAGTCATTACAGTGAAACCTTGATTTTTTCTGGTCGAGTTTTTTAGGGGAGAAAGTTATATTTTGGAGGAAAAAAATTTAGGATTTTTTATACCCCAATGCTGCTAAAAAATTCAAAAATCTAAAACCTATTGAGGTTGTATAGTAGGGATGCACCGAATCCAGGATACGGCCATGATTCAGCAGGAGTCGGATTCGGCCAAATCCTTCTGCCCAGCCGAACCGAATCCTAATTTGCATATGCGAATTAGGGGCAGGGAGGGAAATCGAGTGACTTTTTGTCACAAAACAAGGAAGATAAAAATGTTTTCCCATTCCCACCCCTAATTAGAATATGCAAATTAGGGTTCGGATTCGGTTCGGTATTCAACAGAATCTATCTTGAAGGATTCGGGGGTTTGGCTGAATCCAAAACAGTGGATTTGGTGCATCCCTATCATATAGAAGTCAATAGCAGATGCCCCTATTACAATTTGAAGATGTTTCTTGACACGTGATCTGGTTCTTGTATGTTAATCTGAAAAAAAAAACAAAAAAATCATACGATTCAAGCATCAAATTTAAAAAAGTTGTACAATTTGAATTGTAACATTGTTGAAACCTCCCGCACTGACTTTTTCGAGCTTATTTTTTGATAAATGAGTCAATTCGTGGATGGGAGTTAGGTCGTCTTTGTTTTAATAAAAAATTTTTAATACATTTAAGTTTAAGTACCTGCAATTATGTTTGAATTCTCTGAAAAACACACTGATTTGTGAGTAAAATACATGGAGATTTGCATCCACAAAGTGCACTTTACTCTTGCATTTATAAATGAGCCCTCAGAGAGCTATTCATTTGCAAGAAAGTCAAATGTTATTTTGTAATCATATTTAAATATTACGTTCCTAATATAGGGCTATAGGTAATGCAGTTTTGGCTCCTCTCCCAGACATCGGCATCTCAGATTTTCCTATTGCCATTAACCTATAAAAGCCAAGCTGCTGTTTGCTTTAAACCCAGTGAATGCTACAAAATGATTGATTACAATAGGTGACTAGACCTATAGCCAACCTTGTCCCTTTTATTACATAACCCCTAATTTTCAGATGAATTCAGCTTGAATTAGCTGTATAGCACAAGCACAAATAGGCTGCATACAAATATTAAGCTTAAGGAGTGGCAGTTTTAATATATTCTATGTTATATCATAACTGATATGGCCATATGTCCAGTTATTACCAAATATCCACATTGGCCTGCAGTAGCTTTTGACTGCTGCTCCTGACTTACTGTATTCCTGCTAATGGATTTCCCAGGGAAAGCAGCTGTTCTTAATATTGCCTTCCTGCAAAGCTGTGTATAGTGAGCGCTGTTTCAATGAAGTCTTAATTCATTATTTTATTTAAATATATGTGTGCAGTATCTGTGAACAAAATCCCAAGTCATATTTTGTATGCCCTATGTTTGTGCTTAGAGCCATGGATGACATTTCACTATTATTTATCAACGCTTAAATATTTTAGCACTGACTTTTAAAACAGCTCAAGTGCAGATTTAGAAAATCTTTAAACTTGTAATGTCAAGTTTATTTGGAAAACTTCTGCTAATATTTGTATTTTTTTTTCTTACAGCAGTGGCATTTTCACACTTTGCAGAGTAGCACATGATGTGCAAATCCTTTACTTCTCTGCCATGTTCAGGAGTATTTACACTATTTAGCACCTGTTAGAAAAGCAAAGTAGCATTCAAAGGCTGTTTGTGTTCTGTAGCCGTGCATTCAGCATCCTGATTAGTTGAAGGAGTTTACAGCACCAGAAGCAAGAAGCTACTTGAAACATTTAGGGGGAAAAGAATATAAAAACAGCACAAATAAAAGAAAACATTTGGCAAGTATGCTTATTAGATGTTGCGATATTTCCAAATATTGCATTAATAACATTGAATACTACATAGTACAATAGCCCCAGACCCCCAGCTTCAGGGAGCATCAATCTAAAACACACAGCAAAAGAACAGGGCTTTCTGGCACTCAGAGGCATTCGCAGGGCTAATAGTATACGTTAAAAAGTTAAATCTTTATTGGTCAAAATTAAAGTTATAAATCCATTTCCATAGGCCCTATGCGTTTTGTACCAGCATGGTACTTAATCATGTACCTTGGACGACGTACCATGCAGGTATGAAATGCGTAGGGCCTATGGAGATGGATTTATACTTTTAATTATGACCAATAAAGATTTAACTTTTTTTGAGTGCCGGATAGTATTGGCAAGAATTTGTTACCAAGCTTCAGCAATGGGCATGAAAAGAGAAGATGTTATTAAAGGAAAACTATACCCCCAAAATGAATACTTAAGCAACAGATAGTTTATATCAAATTGAATGACATGTTAAAGAATCTTACCAAACAGGAATATATATTTACATAAATATTGCCCTTTTACATCTCTTGCCTTGAACCACCATTTCGTGACTCTATCTGTGCTGCCTCAGAGATCACCTGACCAGAAATACTACAACACTAACTGTAACAGGAAGAAGTGAGGAAGCAAAAGGCAGAACTCTGTCTGTTAATTGGCTCATGTGACCTTACATGTGGTTTGTATGTGTGCACAGTGAATCTTACGATCTCAGGGGGCGGCCCTTATTTTTTAAAATGGCAATTTTCTATTTATGATTCCCCAATGGCACATATTACTAAAAAAGTATATTATTATGATAATGGTTCATTTACATGAAGCAGGGTTTTACACATGAGCTGTTTTACTCAGTATCTTTTAATAGAGACCTACATTGTTTGGGGGGTACAGTTTTCCTTTAAAGGGGGGCAGCTAATAGATGATGGCTGTTAAGGAAGAAGGAGCTTTTCCTACTATTGTGATGGATTTAAGAAATTATACAGATAAAGAAGATGAATTAGACCATTAAAAATGGTGTATGTAACTAGCCATTAGCACAGAAACAGAACATTGCAGAAAAAAAGGTCTTAGAGAATCATAGTAAAAAAAAAAAAAAAAAAGAGAACCATCTAGATAAAGGACCAGAGTCATGTTTTCCATTCTCACTTGCAGATACCATTGAGCTATCCTCCCAACAATTTTGCTGAATGAGATAGATTCTGATCTAGACCCATCATAAGACAATATATAAGTCTGTATAAACCCCCAATGAGAAAAAAGTCTTAAAAGGATGCTTCACAAAAAGCAGATGATGACATTTCTATTAGGGAAAGCAAATGATAGAAGACTTTCCATTGGAAAACCTATAGTTTTATGTCAAGATATAGAGGCTGGACACTTTTTTGAAAGGCCAGTCCTCACTATGGGGCAGATTCACTAAAGGGCGAAGTGGCTAACGCTAGCGACTTTTCGCCAGCATTGCCACCCGCAGGGACATTGGCAATTCACTAACAGGTGCAGTCGCCAATTCGCTAATGAACCTACCTTCGTTAGCGTTCATTTGAACTCCATTGACAGGCGTTACTCCCCAAATTCACTAAAGTGCGGATTTTGCTGAACGTTACCCCTTTCGCCAGAGTTGACCTTGCGAAGTGCTAAAAAGAAGCTAGAGATATCATATCCTGGCTGCTGAAAGTGCATTAAAGTTCAAAAAAATGAGTGACTTTTCCTTTTTTTTAAGCGGGATTGGCTGCAAAAGTCCTAACTTACTTTTTTGGGCAACCAGTTTTCTCCACACATTTTACAACATATGAAACATTAATTTTACAATGGGCTCATGTGTAGGGCATTATATTAACTCTCTTGTCTTTATTAAGATTCCCTGGACATGTGAAATAAAAACCGGTAACTTGAACATTTGCCACAATATTTATAATAAAGACGTCCATACAACTTTAAATTTCCCTCCCTATGCAAATTGACCTAAGCGCAAGAGCACTAGCGAAGTTTCGCTATGCACAAATGAATGCTAGCGCATCTTCGCTATGAAATGCTCGCACAGCCAAAGTAACACTTGCAAAAAGTTGCCACTGTTCGACACCCGGGACAAAACATCACACTTTAGTGAATTAGCGTATTCATACTGCATTTGCGCCTGGCGAAGTGGTGCAATGGGTGTGAAGCTGGCGCTGGCGAAAATGTGCAAGGGATGCCTGGGATGCTGGTAGAAAGGTAAATCATTTTTTTTCTCCGGCCTGGGGAAAAAAACTTAGCGATCTCTTTCACTAAGGGGTGCCTAAAATGTTGGCACCCTCTGTGAAATAGACTTCCCATGTCCTTTAAAGGTGAATTACCCACTGAAAAATTTTCTAATAGTTCAGCTGGTTCCTTCCAGCCATCTGGACTCCATTTTACATTTTTTAATGTTAATTATAATCGTCAGACTTTATTCTTCTTTGTACCTTTTAAATAACATATGCTTCTGTCGTTCCTGGAAGCAATACACTTACCTTAAAAATGTCCTTCTTCCATTTGTTTCTTTATGTTCCTCCTTGCTCAACCACACTCTTTACTTTTAATGCTCTGATACAGTCCCTCCAAATGGAACATACTTATAATTTACTGTTCTAGCACACTGTTGTACTTTCATATCCTTAATGGATAAAGGGATACTATTTCTTAATTGTAGTAATTACCTTAGCTAGTTAAAGGGCAAGAAAAGGTGAATTCACTTGGGGGCCAATATGTTTGCCACTCCACAATGAATTCAATAGATCCTTTTTTTTCCTCGGGATACACTTTCTTACCTCTCCCAGTTTTCCCTAGTGCAGACTTATGGGCAGATTTACAGAGTTAAAAATTCACCCGCTCTATTCCTATGGGAATTTTAGAAGTGTATTTAACAATAGGTGAACGTTATCGTTTGATAAATACACTATAAAAAAGGGTTGTTCACCTTTAAAATAACTTTTATTATGAAGTACAACGTGATATTCTGAGATGATTTGCATTTCATTTTTTATTATTTGTGGTTTTTGAGTTATTTTTTTTTTTTATTCAGAAGCTCTACCATTTGCAATCTCAGCAATCTGGTTGCTCGACCCCAAATTACCTTAGCAACTATGCACTGATTAGCATAAGGGACTGGAATATGAATAGGAGAGGTCCTGAGTTACAAAGATGAGTCATAAAAATTACTATATGAAGGAAATCCACATTGTAAAAGCTGTGATCATTGGGGAGAGTCGCAGTTTATCTAGAACAAAAAGACTGATCTAAGAATCAAACCTCTATTTTTATCCCAGGGAAACAACCACCACGCAGAGTAATTATTACAAATAGTTTTACAACATTTACAAACCCTCACACTGGGGCATCCACATTTCACCATGATCATCATAATGTTCAGGTGTCCAGAATTGATGTGGCACGCCAGTATAGAGAGTATCTGACCAGATCATCATGTTATATGAGGATACTAAAAAAAAGGCCCATTGAAGGGATTTTTTTCAAAACTAGAGGCAACAGCAGGATAAGTAAAAGAATGCATAAGGTTTTGTTTAGGATTACTTCTTTGTAATAAAAAACAGTACCTTGTACTTGATGGTAGCTAAGCTGAATACATCAATATTGGTGACAAAACTATCTTATTTAGTGTTTAAATGTTTGTAGTAGCCTTAAGGTATGATTATCCAAATTACAGAAAGATCCCATATCCCAAGCATTCCATATAACAGGTCCTACGTTGCATTATAATCCACTAGAATGAATTGGGCATGTCCTGCAACCATTTGTTAGTAGTAGTAGGGTTGCCACAATTTTAGAGAAAGTGATAAGGAATCACTACTACCTTACATATTAATAACAATAACATTAAGGATAATTTTTAAAAGTTGGAGAGTAGAATAAGCTCTCTAAATGGTGCCCCTAGCTAAAAGTTTTCAGGATGAGGATTTACAATTGTATATAAAGTGCCAGTATTATTATTTGTACTTGCAATTTTATACCAAGATGTGTATTTCCTTGTTTAGACCTTGTTTAACTTATTCTGATATTCATGAAGGGAGAGAATTCTGGTAGATAAAATACTGCTGGCCCTTTAAGACTATCCCTGAAAATAGTAAATGTATCTGTCATGGCATTTGCATTGTTTATGGAATTTATTGTCCTGTGATTATCTGTCCCACAGTTCTATTGACTCACCCATTAGGCAACAGTTGGAAAATTGCTCCTCACCCAAGTGTCACAAGTTTTTCCAACTCTGTAGTGCAATTGACAATACATTAGGGTGTTATTTATTAAAATTTGAGTGTTAAACAATCTTGAATCTTTTGAGATTTTGAGTTTTTTTATACCCCGATGCTGCAAAAAGCTCAAATCCAAAAATCGACCGTCTCAGCCCTGTTGAGGTATGTGAGAGAAGCACCTATCTAAAATTGATGTTTTCGTGGTCTGTGCTGGGTTTAGTGAGAAAATCTGACTTTTTCGTGTTTTTCAAGTAAAAACTCCAAAAATTTGAGCAATTTGGGGAAAAAAAGCTCGAACATTTCGAGCATGTGGGTTTTCTTGCTTTTTGTATTGAGTTTTTCCACAATCCGATTAAATCAAGTTTTTTTAAATAAATAAGCTAAAATTGGGCTTGGGAGTTTGGTTGGGTTTTTTTTAAATAAAATATGATATCAATTTGAAACAAAACTGCAACTGTGATAAGCACACCATTTAATCTACAATGTAGCAAGCCAACTAGTTCAGGAAATTGTTGTCTAAATGTATCTAAAACGTAAATTTTAATATAAGTGCCAATAAAAACTTGCTAGCGCAGCCAAACTCACATTCACAGCATATTACTCTCATAGCTGTGCAGGACCATGTCCGTAAAATCACACATAGTTAAAAACGAAGCGTAGAATGGCAAGGTAGTGGATAGAGACATTGGTCGTATCGTCTCTAAACTTCAATAATTCATCTAAATAAAGTCTGAATTAGGGTTTTAGTTCCCAAGCATGTCAGTAACCCCCCTTCCTCCCTTCCCTCTGTGCCAATTCTGCCTATCTACGTTGGGAAGAGTGGGAGCTATCCCCACCACCTTCCACCTACACCGCCCAACGCGTTTTGCTGTCAAAACAGCTTCGTCAGGGGCAGAAACCAGCGTCTTTTTTCCGCCGTGAGGTTCTTGAGTGCTTTGCTGAGGTCACTTCCGGTATTCGCTGCTCCTGTTAGACACTACTGGCGGAAGTCCGGACTCAAGCTTCACTTGAGTGAATTTAGCAGTTTTTAGCTGTTTTCGATCAAATTCAAATCAATCGAATCAAACAATTCGAACGATTTAATTGATCGATCGAATTATTTTGTAAGGAAACCTTACCCTGGTGGTCTAGTGGTCCACCGCTGCTCCTTCGGCGTGGATGCCCGCTGCGCAGCTCCTTTCTCTTCAGTGACCTGTTCCCTTATGGCACGCGCGCCGACGCACTTCCTGGTTTATGCGCCAGCGTGATGACGTCACGCGATATGGCGCGAAATTCAAATAGTATTTAAAGGGGCTTTTGCAAATTTTACATTGCCTGTCGATAGGTTCAATTTGCCTTGTTCCTGAGTGCTTTATAACTTGTATCCAGATTGATCTACTGTGTTTTGACCCTTGCCTGCCTGTTTGACTCTTCTGACCTCTCCAATCCTGAGCCTTTGCCTGTCCACTGACTATTCTACATTCTCTAATCCTGATTCCGGCCTGTCTGACGATTCTCTGCTTGTGCTGGCCCGGCCTGCCTGTTCCTGGTGGTGTTCTTCCTTCCAGTATCCTGGTGAAACGATCGTGCCCCTTTGCTCATCCAGAACCATTTGCTTTGCTCCTCTCTCAAATAAGAACTGGTGGCATCCAATTAGCCGAGGGCTCCTCCCGAGGTGAAAGGCGGCGGTTAAAGGCAGAAGTGAGAGCTGAGACCAGGGAGCCTAGCTTGGATTCTGGATATAGGGTGCCGAACATGACAGATTTTCAAAAAAAAAACTTTGAATTCTAAAAACTTAGCCAAATACTTGCTATTGGTTCTAGGAGGTCCCCATAGGCTAACATAGCAATTCGGCAGGTTTAAGGTGGTGAAGTGTCGAAGTCGAAGGTTTTTAAAGAGAGAGTACTTAGATTTTCGAATGGTCTAATATTTGAAGTTTTTTCAATTCGAATTGAATTTTTGCCTATTCGATGGTCAAAGTACCCAAAAATTCTAAGTTTTTGAATTCGAAAATTCACTTTGAATTCACTTCGACCCTAAGTAAATGGGCCCCTTAAAGTATGGTGATCCAAATTGCAAAAAGCATCCAGGATAATAGATCCTATACCTCTCTGCAATTCCTTGGGCAATATTTATCCACAAATTACCCAAAAAGTGTGAACTGAATTAGATATGGGAGCATTTATCCTAAAAAAATCTATTTATACCTACAATAAATATGCAGCATCATCTGTAAAATAAAAGTGTCACTCCTCTGAGAGCAAGAGCAAGCTTCAGTATATGAGTTCTAATGGTGACAGTTAGTCAATGCACTGCTCTAAAGAGAGGGTACCTTTCTCATTGTTACTGTACAGAACAGCAGATATTGTGTTGCTTAGCAACAGGGACTATCATTATCCTCTCATCATTATAGCGCTAGCAAGTTGCGCAGCCATTTACATTTATTTATAACAAACACGGGACTTACAATAATGTAACAAACAAGAGTTACAGAGTACAAATTGGCTCAGAGGGCCCTGCTCACAAGAGCTTGCCGTGTAAAGAGCCCAGTAATAGTAAAAACAGCTAAAAATAGTCCCTGCAGTAACAGAAATCTTGAAATGCTCAGACATTTACTGTATAATCAAAATATTTATCAGTGAACGTTATAAACCCGTTATATACAGTAATGTTCTGCTCTGTGGTCAAGGTCAGACACAGATTTACACAGGATAAAGTCCATTTTTTATAGTTCAGTTATGAAACTGTTAACATCTATTTCTATTACAGGTATGGAACCTGTCCAAGCATTCCAGAAAACTTGAGACGTGTGGTTTTCCAGAAAAAGGGATCTTTCCATAATTTGGATCTCCATACCAAGTATGGTCTCCTGAAAATCATTTAAACATTAAATCAACCCAATAAATGTTTTGCCTCCAGTAGGGATTAATAATATCTTAGGGTCATATACAATGTTCTATTTTATTATTACAGAGAAAAAGCAAAATTGGAATTATTTGATTAAAATGGAGAATATAGTAGATGGCTTTCCCATACTTAAGCTATTGATAACAGATCCCATACCTGAACTAAATTTCAAATATACCGTAGTTTGTGTGTAATTATGCATTAAAAACCACAAACAGTAATCAAAAGCATTTAAACTATTGTAAGCCTATACCCGAGCGGAGATAACATGTCTGGGTGCAGACAGAGCAGTTGCAGAAGAGTGGATTCTCGGCCTACAGTTTTCCACATCTATATAGTGAGATCCATATGGTGTGGCCCTAACATTATAGCTTATTTATATTAAGTCACTATATATCCCAGAGTGACACAGACCAGGGGCGGAACTACTGGGAATGAGGCTGGTGTGATTGCACCAGGGCCCGCCAGATGCTTGCGCCGATGCAAGCCCGCTATGAAAAATGCGTCTGGAGGGTGCCTGGGGGGAACTACTTCTTCCGTTACAGACACAGTGAAATTTAGGAGCTGGCAAAGACTCTTCCTGATAGGGCTTACAAGGTTAATGACTGTTAGGGGAAATCAAGGCTCTTAAACATCTGTGTGCAGCCCATAAAGTAATAAAATAAAACCAACTCTCTTCTAAGTGACTTTTTTTTCTGGGAAGTAGAATTCTGGGTGCGGCCATTATGGGTTTTATAGCACAACTGAAAAAGTTTTTCTACAGTGGTTCACCTTGGAAAAGTCTTTCAGTAGTTGTTAGGAGAATGCAGTGTTTATGCCTAGTACCAATAAGCATTGAACACACAAGAGCTCAATTACTAATGTAGGTTTAACCCTTCCGACAGTATATGTATGGGTGGGCACATGTATATCAGCACAGATTTAAGGAAGAGAAGTCCATTAAGCAAGCAGTCAAATATTTTTAAAGCTGGGACATAGGTTACCAACATTTTATTGGCAGAGATCATGTACCAAACCCCAAACTAGGTCCCGCTTACTGATACAGTAAAGAAATTGGGGATAAAGAAGTTGGGGACTTTTTTTTGAGTAATAGATAAGGACAGTCTAGAACGTACAAGTTATTAGATTATTGTGAAACTGTATTGTATTTTGATTCCCTTTATTTCTGTATATTTTTAAAACAAGTTGGAGATTGATAACAAACTCTATGATAAAATTGGTTAAAATGTGTTATAATGTATAAATACCTTAATTGTAGATAAGCTTATCCTAAAGAGGCCATTACCCCAGCATCTGTTTCTTCAGGTATGATGTCACCTTGAGGCTATAAATGATTGGTGATGTAGGTGGATAATGCCCATTACTAATGTTATTTTAAAAGGGAACTATACTCCTGAACATTGCAGGCATCTATAAATATGTATCACATAAATAAAAGTCCATATGAAAGACACTGCTTCATCTCAATTTACCATTTTTTTTATACATTAATGTTCATAGTAATTTGTGACCAGTGGTGTAACTACAGAGGAAGGAGACCCTGCAGCTGCAGGAGGGGCCAGGAAGTATAGTGGCCTAATGAGGCCCTTATTCATGTACAATTTTAATAAATACTGATAAAACAGGTCAATCTCTAGACATTTTGAACCTGAAGAACAATTTGCTGTGGGGCCCAGTAATTTCTAGTTATGTCACTGTTTGTGACATTGGATAATAACAAATAGAAATACAGAAGTCCACCCCACTGTGTGCTCACACACAAACACATGTATGTTAGGCTACGTCAGCCAATAAAAGCACAGAGCTCTGACTTTCACTCCCAC
The DNA here is from genome assembly GCA_038501925.1 of Xenopus petersii. NCBI lineage: Eukaryota > Metazoa > Chordata > Amphibia > Anura > Pipidae > Xenopus > Xenopus petersii. The sequence goes on along the minus strand of CM076684.1, from coordinate 44,315,064 downwards.
ACTAAATGTAGCTGGGAAGGGTGGGAACGAGGGAAAGTTGTAAGCCATTTCAAATTTTTAAGCGTGGGTGCAATAACGGCATGATCATAGACTTCATACAGACAAATTGAAGCAATCGTCTGCACTCCCACAATGCTACTAAAATGCCTTCTGCATCAAAATAGGGATTACTATACTGCAATATAGTCAAGATGACCAACTCTGCACCTGGATGGTGAAGAAACAAGTCTGAAACAAGCCTGAATGCTGTCTGTTCATCTATATAAACAGTATATCATAATATTGAGATTTTTCACATGCCTAATAAGCAAAACTAGTACTAACCACCAATAAGTTCTGACAAGCTAATCAATTAAAGATGGAAGCTGGTATCAATATACACACAAACTGACATAAAGAAAGAACATTGCAATCTGAGTAGATGCAATGCATTCACTAGGGGGACAGTCTGTAATGCTCAAAAGGAATAGATAAGTAGTTAGTCGTGCTAATGTATTCCTACAACCCTGGCACAGTCAGAAATGTGTTCCTAATTTCAAGAACTTTTGCATTAATTTAAAAAGGCCTTCCACCTTGAAATTAACCTTTAGTATATCATAGACCAGGGCCCTCCAACTGGCAGCTCATGGGCCAAATGTGGCCCTTTGGAGTATTTGTATGACCCTCTATCTGCCAATGGGCTTCATAGACTAATGTGTACAACATTGTCAATTTGATATAAGAATGTAGTTTGCTGATTAACTGGCCCACTACATGGAAAGAGTTGGACAGCTCTGTTGTAGACAATGGTAAAACAGTTATGGTCTTATTAATGAAGCCAGAGGCAACATGCAAAGTAGGCTATTCATCGTTTATGAGCAGAACTAATGTGTCAAGCTGTTTATCTCTGCAGAAAGATGAGGAACAATGTCCATTCACTTTATATAAGGACAGTACAGAACACCTAAGGTACAGTATTAGATGGATTTGGTGTCATATATCTGTAAATACATAATCTGATATACAGTGTGTTTTTTATGATGCAAATAAATGTAATGTATGTATTTTAAGAAGATACTGTCCCTAAAATAAATTATATTTTATCTGCCTGAAAGTAAAATTGGGTAATTCTATTTAAGCTATATGTAAGACCAGCCGGGAGATTTTCTATAGTCCTTATCCCCCGGCGCCTCTTCCCGGTTGCAGGGGACGTTCTTTGAAGTGACGCCAGCGCATGTCACCATTTACCAAAAAAAAGCCAAATCTGTTTACAGATCCTCCCGAAGCATTATTTTGTGATTGATTACACTGGTTTTTTGACTCCTGCCTGTTTTTGACCTTGATTCCTGCCGTCTGCCCTAGACCCTTTTGCCTGATTAACTACGTTTTGGCCTAATACTTCCCGGTACCTCGTTTCAGACTTGTTGCTACCTATAACGCACTTTCTCCTCTGTGCTTCCGCAGCAGAAAGCACGGGTGATCACCAGATACCCTAGTGCGTCTGAGTGTGCCAGTCGCCTTCTAAAGGTTCCTGTTTGACGTGTACCTTACACTATAGATATATTAGATGTTAATTCTGCATGTCTTGCTATCAAATTGCATACCAACAAGAAACTTTACTGTACTCATGATTTATAACAGACATTTAAAGTAAAGGCAAAATCAATGATTTACTAGAAAATTCATCTATGCTTAGCTCTAAGGCTGGGTTCTTCTGTGACCAAAGGTCCCTGTTGTCCACTGTTGTCCATTGAAAAATTCAAATATCCATCATAAAGACACACACTCTAATCTCTGAGTGTCATGTGTAAGTTGGCATTGCTGTCTAGTCTGCTGGGGTCCTAGGTTCCATCCAGGGTTATATCTACAAGGAGCTAGCATGCATTTGCACCAGGTTTTCTCCCTCCTTCTCACTCCAAAAACCATACAGACGGGTTAACTGGCTATTGATATTGATTGGCTATTGATAAAACTGATAATAGTGTGTGAAGGCATATGATAGGAATTAATCTATGATTGTCTACATAGTACCAACACATTTGCACAGCATTTTACAGAGATTATACACCATTCACTGCCTCTGAGAAGTTACAGATCAGGGCATTCATTTACTGAGGTGTGATAGACAGCGATAATGACTTGTGCCAGACATAGCACAAGACTACTAAAGTGCGAGCACTTCTGACGATATTCTGGCGTATGTATTTATTAACGCCTATTGTCACATTCATGCTAAATTTGTTGTTTTACAAGGATTACTAAAGATTATAACCAGAATTTCTCCCTATAGAGACATAATTGGCCCAATTTATCACCTCATTAAGAGTAGCGTTATGTTAAAGTCAGGAATTGTATAGCAGGAGAGATGTAAAGTCTATAAACAGTAAAAGCATAAGCAGTGAAAATTAATGATTGCACGGGGGAAGAATGATACTTATAAATGGATTAATAGCAAATTCATTAAGAATAATTAATATAATCTGAAAATAATTGATTCCATTAATTGACCATGAGTATATTTAGTAATGAATAATAAACACAAAATTCAGAAGTGCTCTAACCCAAACGCCGATTCCCAAACAATATGTTCACATTCAAGCGAACAATTATTATGTTCCTTTATTGCTTTTATGTGCTCACCCAATTACTAGGCAGGTTTGGGTGTTCATGCCCCGAACCTCTAGCTTGAAACAACTATTCAATATATAATAACGTTTTTCCAGGTCACTTACCGGTCCAAATTGGTGGTCCAGATGGAGTGCCCCGAACTATATACCAACCATATATTTAATAATGCATTCATTATTTGCTAATAAATACTATTTTATATAAACTATTCATTAGTGTGGCCACAGGCAGTGGCGCCGCAAAAATCAGCATATTTTATATTGGATTATGCAGTTAACCTTAACGAGCGCAAAAACCTACTACGCAGCTTATCACAAGACAAATTTGTCTCATTGCACTTTAGTAAACATTAGTGACTGTGTTAATTTTGTTGCAAGAATATTTGAAGGGTTAATGACAGATGGTTTATAGACAAATTTTACAAACTTTGGTAAAGGGACGCCTTTAGGTCAGAAAGGCTACACAATAAGCCACTGATACTATAAAATGATCTGCTTGTGTCCTGTAGCACCATGTTCAGTATTGGCATATCTGCCCCTTAAGGCACGGCCCATGAAAGTTATACTGTACAACAGTTCCCTAGCCATCCCACTTGTAAACATGTATTGGCATCTTCTAATTACTTTAGGAGGGCACAATGTTATCTGAGAGATTAAAATTATCTGCTGTTCATTTTAGCAAAGCAGACTCTAATTATAAGCCACAGTGGTAAATTGTGGGATCAGCAGCACTTCTTTCTTGCTTCAGCTGAGATGCACCCAACTTACTAAAATAATGATAAAGCTTTGTCCATGGATGCTGTACTGGTTCTTGGTGGATCAGCTGAGGTTTTATTTTTGGCAATACAGCAATACGGTTAAAGCAGACTTATTTTACACATCAGGTAGCACTGAATAAACATATAATGGTGTACTATGAAACAAATCACACAACTGACTGAATGGCAATGGGAACATCTAAGTCAGTTGACATGGGATATATATCAATCCAATTTCCCCACACCCTCTTAAATTTATCAGGTAGGCCCCGTGCCTCATATGTCAATTTAATCATTGGGAGCATGTGATTGACTAGTTTAAGTCAGTGGGCTGGTGCTGTTTTTAGTGAACAGGAGTACCAGCCTGGGGTATCAAGTATATGACATTATTATTAAGGTGGGGTGCCTAACATTTTGGAGCCCAGTGATTTAAACTAGTTCTCCCTAAAAATCCCATTGGGGCAAAGACCATATCATAGATCATTGATACAAACTGAGCCCAAGATTAAGAAGGTACTTCACTTCCCATGCCTGACCTACCATCTCTGTAGACAAGGAGACCATCTGCAGCTTAAAGTTACTGCATGCTGCACTTGCCCATTGGGACCCACACCTAGCCCAAACACTTTATAGTTGCCTAGGCTAGGCTTCACCCCAGATTGGCCCACTGAAGCTCACATAAAACTTGTCTTCATTTTATAATGTGCCCTAGCCTAGACTAATGGGCTAACACCAAAAATTCATACTCAAAGACATACCTTAGTGGAACCTGCCAGAGAAGTAATATTTCAATGACATTTCTAAATATTTTGTAATAAATAACATAACTTTCAGTCAACTGGTGTCTGAAACAATTCTCTTCTGACGTTCTACATCTGCTGTAGTACAACCCCTTTAACTATATCTGTTTGGTACAAAGCAGTTAGCATGGGATGTTGCATGGGATATATTCTTAGAATCTGATGATTCATTGTTTCCTGTGGGGTCATAATATTCCACTTGCCCCAGAGAAAACAAGGAAGCCTGTTTCTAGCCTGCTATAAGCAGCAGCTGTTAATCTGTGAATGACACAGCACAAAAAAGATGATGAATGAAGAATCAGAATGATAAAGGAAAAACAATTGCAAAACAAGCAAACTCATGGCTCTTTACACAAGTCTGATGGTGGCTATCTTCCATTTTTATTTATTCTTTCAACACATTTCTTCTATATAATGTATACAATGTGTACAAAGGATATGCCTATTATTATCTCAAGCATTTCTGAAAATTTGCAATTGTGTTCAAGGTCTGACTGGGGGGCCCGGGGCCCACCGGGGCTGCTTTCCAAACCATAGATGCACACTATGGTTTTCGGGGCCGCCACATGCTTGAAAAAAATCATTTTTTAAAAAAATTATTTAGGTTTTTATTAGTCAGTTCTCCAGTTTGCAGTTTCAGTAATCTGGTTGCAATGGTCTGAAATACGATAGCAACCATGCATTGCTTTGAATAAAAGACTGGTATATGAATAGAAGATGGCCTGGATAGAAAGACGAGTAAAAAAACAAATAAACAAAACAATAAATTTGTAGCCTTACAGGCCATTTGTTTTTGGATGGGGCCAGTGATCCCAGTTTGAAAGATGAACAGAGTCAGAAGAAAAAGGCAAATAATTCAAAACCTATAAAAAAGAAAAATTGAAGGCCAATTGAAAAGTTGCTTATAATTAGCCATTCTATAATATACTGAAATTTAATTTAAATATAAAACCCCCTTTCACATTTCAGCAACAGATTCCAATATTCCAGGCAGCTTTGCAAGTTGTCCATTTTAAACAGAAAAATATATTTAGGCAAATATCTAAAGAGATCTATAGATATGACCTAGATGCAAAGTCCAACAGCTTAACCAATGGGAATATTGGAGTTTTTGTGCAAGTAAGAATAGTCTAAAGCTAAGAATACCTCCATAAAAGTTACAGAAGCATTTGTGTGTTATTCACATGTCCCAAGATAGCTGCCTCAATGGTCAATATGCAATATCCATTCTGCAAAGAAATTGGAACACAAACTACAAGAGATTAAAAAGTGAACTTCTTCAACTTCTACAAGCTCCAAACCAGAGAATGGAATTCTCCTAAGAAAGGTAGGCAGACAGGGGGAAATTGTGGGAGAGCATAAATTAAGTAGTAGTAGTAGTAGAAGTAGAATAGCAGAACAAGGCAGAAGCTAGAGGACAATAAAAACAAAGAAAAGGGGGGAAAAAGAGGACAAATTTAAAATGCTTAGAAATTGTAGGGGGCGGTCTCTTTTCAAAGTTTTATGTGGGGTTCCTGAAACCATTCTGTCACTGACTCAGCAGAAGTCATATATTTTTTTCAACTGGTGTATGCACTTTTCTAGATACCAAAAAGGGCAGGAATCACAGATAGGATAAGTGCTGAGTCAGTCTCCATCTGTAAACTATGGTAGTTTCAACATAGAACAGAAGGGGATTTCTAATCAACACTAAATAGACATTACTCCTACCTGCATTTCCATGGTCAGGTTTTTGTCACCTTGCACAAGTCACTAACATCCGATTTTGACCTTAATGCTAATGACACAGATTATTTTTTCAGTTGGCGTTTATGCCAGAGGAGAAAAAGCACCTATCTTTTGATACATGAATGCATGCCTGCAGATATTAGCACAGAAATGCTAAAGTAGACATCTTTGTGCTGGAATCCACTATGGGTGTGCACTGAGACTGGCCACAGCCCACACACATTCAGGGAACAGAAGGCAGCTTTTCTACACTGGTACAGCATATGGTATGTGCCAATGGAGAAAATAACCTGTGTGCCATAGCCTCAAGGTAACTTTTAGTATAGTTTAGTATAGCAAAAGTCCGAGAAAATTCACAGTAAAGCTGGCCATACACAGGCAAATTTAAGCTGCCAATACAGACCCTTCAGACTAAGCAACTTATCTCAGCATGTATGGGACCTCCATGACTTCCTGCCAAACAGATATCTGGATGAAAATTGGCCAGATGTCTATTGAGCAGGTTTAAAGGAGAACCAAAGGTGGCCATACATGCAGAGATACGCTCATTTGACGTGGTTGTCAAATGAACAGATCTCTCCACGATATGACCAACTGGAGGTGAGCAATATTGGGCTGATCCAATTGTGGGCTCTACACCAGGAATGTAGACAGTGAGTGTGAGGACCATATCAATGAACCGATGAGGTCCTCGATCTGAAGATAGTTTTAAATCTGCCTGATTGACATCTAGCCGAGTTTTGGTAGGGGAAGCCCTGCGTATGGCCCCATACACTGAAATTTTAGACCGCAGATTTTATTGGCCAGTGTGTGGCCATCTTTATGCCCAAAGTTTAAAAGCCAACTTTTGGTGTCTGAGTTTGACTTTCACTCTACTGCAGTGCTCATGTGTGTGCCTGGACCAGAGCAAAAAGCAATAGTAAATTGTGAAAAGCATCTTATGGACAAATACTCTGGGCTGGTGCAATTTTTAGTGAGCAGGAGCACCAGCCTGGGGTATCAGGTATAAGGCATTTTTTACACTGGGTGGGTGCCTAATATTTTAACTTTAGTTTTCCTTTAAAAATCCCGTCATGGCAAAAACAACTATTGTTGATGCAGTCCTCTCACAATGGTATTCATTGGCCTCTTCATTGATTTCATGGAGCAGATCTACAGGTCTATACCTTTAGTATTTAAGTTTTTACACTTTGCTGTCTTTTAATCATGTTTTTTTTTTTGTTCTGAAACTTGGAATTCAAACTGTTATATGGTGCTAGGGGGATCCAAATGGAAGATAAATAATGGATGGTCTTTAAAGAAAATTAGCAGTTACTGAAATATCCCCTACTTCTTCTTGTGGAGCCTCAGGGGTATTGTGACGGCAGACTGTGTGAAAACAATTTCAATGAACAAGTCTTAAGGGACCATTATCAGCAAATTAAACATATTTGTCATGTCTCCTTTGGTTTTTATTACTCAGGTTAAAGAGTTTCCCAAGCAGATAATATCAATGCAGACTTCAGATCCGTTACATGATGTTACTTATTACTGATAATGAGAAATAAAAAAGCTCATTACCCCTAGTACATATTTTATATCCGTTAGTGGATATCTTCATTGCTGATAAAAGAGGAGCAATGTTCACTGTATTATATAAACCCGTTATGTGATATATTTTATTGCTGATAGCACAGGAGCAATGTCTATTCACCTCACATGAAACAGACTGTGCGTTTGTTAATGGAGCGTAAAGGGCAACTGCTATAAAGAACTTAGTGAAGTGATAACAGTACTGCAACAAGCTGGTGTGAAGTGCATTACAGTCATGGAGCAAGCATACTGCATGTCTATGAAAGGGAATAAGTACAATACCAGTGAATATCTCCTTGTTAATGGAAAGGATGTAGAATTGAAAGGTAGTGGAGAATTCTGTTTTTGTTTCCTAAAAGCAGCTTGCTCCTGCCTCTCTTATAATAATACTTTGTTTGGATGTGGGCAGTGGGTAGAATCTAACCGTAAGGCACCGTTGTACTTTACTTTACTTACTTTATATGGTATTTCCCCTTTAAGAATAAATGCACAACTAATGTATTCTTCTCTCTGTTTAGTAGCTACATTTGTCAGGTTTCAGACTTTCTATTTATTTCCTTGTACATCAATAGCACACGAGTTACGTTAATTTTACTCTATCGATATATAACAATTATTACAAAAATAAAAAATCTTCCAAGACTCAATTTAACAGCAATATATTATATTTTCTGTAAGAAGCAGTCGGCATATAAGAAAATGTATATTTAGCTTTGAAGGGTGTATAGAAATACCGGTATGTAACAAACACTTTCATTAATGGAGTGACAAAAATATATCTATACTGGACTAATTAAATGCAAAAAAATGAAAATAAAATGATTTCAAGAAGAGTATGTATTTTCTACAAGTTACTACATTTACTATAAAAGACTACAGTCCTGCACAGGTCAGGTTGGGCAGACCCATGTCCAACCCAGACCCACTGACCTGCAATCAGACCCAGGCCCACAGACCTGCAATATACTCACCCCCATCTCACTTTCCAGGCTTCCCACCCTACCTTCACCTCTAAGCCAACCTGGGATCTGAGAACACCGGAAGTGATGTCATCCTTGCCATGAAGTGACATCACTCCAGAGGTGGATCAACCAGGTCAGGGGTAAATTTTACTTTTCACACAGGGAGGTGAGGGGATTGCGATCCTGCGGTTGACTTGGGTATCCAGACAGGTTATCCAAAACAAAAAAAAAGAAAAGCTGTAGGGCACACTTCATCATGTAAAATAAAAAACATTATTTATTGATACATTTAAAAACACAGGGGGCTGCTGTGGAATGGACGCCTAATACGTTTTGGGAACACCCCTTAATCATAGGCTCCCAGACAGGTTACCTACAGAATGCCCTTTTGGTTATGGAATCAGGGACTTGATGTCCTTAACCTGGAGTGTATGTATGTGCGCTGGGTTTCAATTGGAGGGGTTAAACTTGATGGACTTTGGGCCTTCTTCAACCCAACATAACTATGTAACCTGACTGCTTTGCGGGTTTTTCTCTGGTATCCATGGGTATCCGACCCAATGCAGGACTCTAGTTCAGTTTCAAGAGCTTTACAGGAGCCAGTATACACATGCTTTCTGGGACAATGACTTTCAGCAGCAACACCAACAAATATCCATCTCCCATAAGGTTAAGAGAGGGATAAGCAGCAGTAAAATGAGAGTTCAGAAGTCTGGTCAGACAGGGGTATGATTCAAGGCAAGAACCAGGCTCAAGAACCAGACTAGTAGAAATGGTAGCAGAATGTTTCAGGCTCAGATTAGCAATCTGTGTATTCTGGTAAATGCTAGAGGGGCTGCTATATGATGCCATAGACAGACATTATTTAGTGGGGCTGTGGTGGGCTGTTTGGCCTCTCTCTACTTGAAATTCTAGGGACTATTTTTAAATTTCAGTCCAGCCCTGACCAAAAATAACATGGTCCATGCATATGAAAAGACAAATGTATGCAGCCATCAATAAGCAGAAACCAACCTGAGCCTTTTCAAGCTGGCATGCACATGAGAATGTCCAGTCTGCAAATCTGAGCATGACCTTCTCTCCCTAGGGTTAATAACATGGGATTCAGTAGTGCAAATAAGTAGTAACTGTGGGTGGATATTTAGACCTGAGGTTAGGGAGTCACAAGCTGTTGACACGGTCATGTAATTGTTAAAATATATAGGGTTGGGCTATGGCCTCACATCTTACAAGATTTATGTAAAGGGGAAGAACCTGCTAGAAGTGACCAGGCTAAGGGGTGATGAGAGAGCAGAATATTACCCCTCTTGGAGTTTATGAGACAAGTTCTTGTCCAGGTCGATATTTATTTAAAAATACACAATACTGACCTCATATAGTTTAACTAAAGGTCATATGAAAACTTATGTTAATCTCATAGGAGTTCTATTTACACAGATATAAAATAGTGCCTATAAACCATTTGGGGATTTCTAGTTTTTCTTCACAGCTTTGCATATATTAGGACCTACAATAAGCAAGAGGACTAGCTGACCCAGCAATATGTTTTTGCTCTTCAATTTACCCAGACATTTGTCTATAGACTGAATATAGACTGTTCATCTTTTCCCTGTGTACTGAATAGGGCTTCTGCTTTTTTTTTACCTAATTCATCCCTTAAAAAGTGGATTTATACAATAATGTCTGTTTATATAAACTCTTAAAGTCAACAGATTAAAATCTAGATTACTTTCACTTAACAGCATCTGGTCTATTGTGTTTAAGAGGTACAAAAACCTGTATGTGGACCTGTATGAACTGTATAAAAGCATAAAATGATCAGCTGCTGAGAGAGGTTTCATATTGTTGTGCAACTGGATGACAGAATTAATCTGATTTTATGCTACAGTCAAGCAAATAAACCAAGGGGCAAATTCCCTAACCGGGGAAAATTCGCCAGCGCCAGCTTCGCAGCCATCACAACACTTTGCCAAATGTAAATTGAATAGGACAATGCTTATTCACTAAAGTGTGAAGTTGTGTCCAGGGCGCCAAACGCTAGCATTAATTCAGCAGTCAAGGAAAATGCGCTAGTGTTGCCTAATTTGCATATGGCGGGAAAGGATAAAGTTACATGGACGTATATGTTGCAGCAAAGACATTACATTACACAAGTCCAGGGAACCTTAATAAATAAAATATAGTTGTTATAATTAGGGATGCACCGAATCCACTATTTTGGATTCGGCCGAACCCCCGAATCCTTCGCGAAACCTTCGCGAAACTACCGAACCGAATCCGAACCCTAATTTGCATATGCAAATTAGGGGTGGGAAGGGGAAAAAATTTTTACTTCTTTGCTTTGTGGCAAAAAGTCACGCGATTTTCCTCCCTGTCCCTAATTTGCATATGCAAATTAGGATTCGGATTCGGTTCAGACAGGCAGAAGGATTCGGCCGAATCTGAATCCAGCTGAAAAAGGCTGAATCCTGGCCAAATCCCTAACCAAATCCTGGATTTGGTGCATCCCTAGTTATAATGCCCTACACATGAGCTCACTGTACAGTTTATGTTCCATATGTTAGAAAATGGAGGGTTACCCAAAAAAAATTTTTATGGACCTTTGCAGGTTATCATTTAGAAAAAAGGAGAAGACGCCAGCGTTTTTTGGGACTTAAAAACATTTTGCACTAAAAATTGAATTGAAGTCCTATGCACTCTATTGCACTTCGCCTGGTCTGAGATGGCGAAGGCTAGTCTGGTGAATGAGGTAACGTTCAGTAAAATCCGCATCCTAGTGAATTTGCTGAGTTACTTTCATTCGCCAGAGTGAAAATTCACCTGGCGTTAGAGTGTGAAGCAAAGCTAGCTTTTATCTCCCTCGCTAGTGTAGTGACGCCTGCGCCAGTTAGGAAATTGGCAGGTGGTAACGCTAGCGAATTGACACTAGCGTTAGCCACTTCACCCTTTAGGGAAACTGCCCCCTAGTTCCTTGCTTTTAGTGGCCTTTTCACTCCTTTAGCCAGTTCATTCTTCACATTGGTGTCAGGCTTCCTGCAATAAAATGCATGCGTCACCCGAGGCAGTACCTTTGTTTGATCATCTGTAAAGCTATGATGCACCTTCCTTTCTTTTCCTCATTCCTGGCAGAGCTTTATTGTTGTACAGCAATAGAACTACGTTTTTTTGTTTGTTTATGCTGTATGTGATATGTCTCTGTAAAAAACACATGGCCACAATGGTAAAAATTGCATCTACTTTTATTTGAGCACCCTGTTATTATGAAATATGGCACTCCTAGAATATGACAAATATGCAACTTTTGCCATTAATTCCAGCCCCACTGTAAGACCTTAGACACTGCTTCGTCTTTCACAATATTCTGGCTATAATCCACAAAGCTATGATATGAGAGACAAATGCTCCAAATGCACTTTTTCTTTTAAATAGCTTGCCAAATCATTAGTGTGATTCCACTGTGCTTCTCTAGTTGCTATCACACAAGGCAATGTGTGGATTCTGGCAAACTCCAGAAGGGCTGCTGTTATATGCCATAGACAGTCACTATTTATTAGGCCAGTGCAGCATTGGACTGGGGTAATGGGACACCAGGAAAACACCTGGTGGGCCCTGCCGACCTAAGCACATTCCTATATAGGGCTGCCACCAGGCTGGTATTACAAATTACCGGCAATATATTTGCAGATAAATTTGAAAGGGTGCCAACCCTACATATAAATCCTTCCCTTCACTGCCCCTCTCCATGGACATTTACTCCCTTTAGAGCAGAGGCCTGCCTCCACCCTGCTCTATTTGCCAGTTTGCCCTACCAAACTGCCCTTTTCCATGCCCCATTGCGTCATCACTCTGCCACTTAACAACGTCACCACTTGTAACCCAAGAGAAGGCTGTTATTATCAGCATAAAAAGGTAGCAGCCCTATTCTTACACAACTGTGGGCAGCTACTCTGCCCACTCCCCATCCTCCCTATTGTGGCAGAAAATTAATGGTACGCTCTATATGCTGTGCACCAGGGTAAGGGGCAGTACCCATTGGAAGAGTGGCATTGGCAGTGTCTAGGTTAAAGTTTGGAGGAATGTTTTGAGGTGGCAGACACTGGGCCTGTGGGGCTGTTTGGGCCACTGTGTACTTGAAATTTCAGGGCCTATTTTAAGTTCCAGTCTGGGCCTGCACAATGCTGTTTAGAAATTTTTATTACCGCTGTTTCCCAGAAGCACAACATAACTTGCAACACCAAAAGCATTTTGTAATAATTATAGTTTCCACTTGTTCGATCATGTATTAACAGTCACCACTTAGTTGAATGAACAGATCACTAGGGTGGTGCCTATCAGGCTGTTGTTCTAATGACCACATTCACCAATAAATTACATACACAAAGTAAAATGCAATCATCAGCAAAATAGATTATGTTCACAAATGTACATGAAGGATCCACTGGAGAGCGAAATAGTGAGAAATAGCTTTAGGTTTATTTGAGATGCATAGCACTACATGTTTCCGACCACACAGGTCCTTCCTCTGGTGCAATCGCTACTACACTGTTTCAGGAGCAGAACTTTATATACTTGATGCTTTCCAGGGACAACTATATTCACAAATCATCTGCTGTATGAAATTGTGTAGGAAAACAACATTTTGTTATTCATTTGATGCTGGCTTCAAGGTGGCAATATATGGGCCATATTATCCAATCAGTTGGACAGCCAGTGTCAGATATTGCCTGTTTTGGACATCTGTGATGTGTGAAGGTTTTTGGACAGATAGACCCACTGCTGAAATAGATAGTTGGCACTAAGGCCAAATCATGTTTTTGTTTTTTTGCTACCACCTCCCACATTTTCCAACATGGATGAATCGCTCAGTATATGCCATGACCCGAGTCATTAGAACATTGCAACAGTTGCAATGTATATGGTGACAATATATATCTGCAGCCGTTACACCTAGGGCCCAACGATCGGATCATAATGCATCCGATATGGGCGGTCGGATCGCGACAGGATTTTTTAACCTGCCCGATCAAGATCTGCCCGACTTTTGCCCATGGGGGCCTTAAGAGATCTTAGAACGGGGATCCCTAACCAGATGCTCTTGAGCAACATGTTGCTCACCAGCCCATTGGATGTTGCTCCCAGTGGCCTCAATCTAGGTGCTTATTTTTGAATTCTTGGCTTGAAGGAAAGCTTTAATTGCATAAAAACCAAATGTACTGCCAAACAGAGCCTCCTGTAGGCTGCCCATATTTGGCACCCCAGGAGCTTTTTGCATGATTATATTGCTCTCCAATTTTATATTTGAATGTGGCTCATGGGTAAAAAAAGGTTGGGGATCCCTGCTGTAGAATATCAGCAGGATACTTTCTACTGGTTGCATCCAAATAAAGAAAGAATGTGAACCACCTGGTTTTCTCCTTTGTACATTTACATGGTAACCACCCCATAGCAACTTTTAATTTCATTTCCTCTTCTAAAACTGCACAGGTCCATATAAGTGCACCCTAAGAACGAGAGAGAAAATGCTATTAAGATACCACCTTGCTATTTTCTGTACTGCTTGTTCTGACTATTGAAACAATGTAGCAGAAGCAAGCTAATTAGCAGACCTGTAAAGAAGCGTGGAATGCATTGTGTAAGATGGAGGCTTGGCTTGAGAAGATCTGGATTCTTGATCGTGTCAATAGTCAACCACACATGCAATAAGGACTAGACAAATGCTGCTTCCAATGGCAATTACATTTACAAATCCAAACCTCTGCCATTTAATTAATGTGTACGGAAAATTAGAAACGTGTAAAGTTTTCCTAGGTTTGTTGTACAAGTCAATTGCCTATCCATTGAATGAATAATTAAGTGCTTTACAGCATCAGTAAACATGAATTTCCACATTTTCTCACATGATTGGTAGAATGTTGAAGATTCCTATCAATGTTTTAAATAACTTGAATTGACTTTTCAAAATACTTTAAATATATGGCAAACATTTAATCTGACATGAATTCGCCTTGGGTGAAATATAACCTGGGCGTTACATAGATCCATGATAACATAACTCAGTGGGGGCAAATTTAGAAAAGTATGTTCTCCATTGAAAGTCACTTATATACAGAACATGGAATTGCAGAACATATTTTTAGATAGTTAATGGAAAAGAGATTATAAGGGAGGATAGGAGCATGCCATTATGAGCAATGCTGACTAAACCATAGTAATCAATGAGAATTTATGAGCATGAGAACTGAGGAGCCCATTGGTGGTAGGTTAATGCAATCAATTTTGCCCTTGATGCTTTGCCTGTGGATCCCCTGTTGAAAGATAGAGTAGAAATGATTGAGAACCCAACTGGTGTATCAAGAAACTAACAAAAATGATTTAGAGATAACAAAGGTCATTTTAACCTGTTCCAATTATCCTCGGTCTGCATTAAGATGCAGTACAGGATAAGTGGAACTTAGGCCAATCATGTGTATGGATGATTAAGAAATATACACAACAATAACAATATCAGTTTCTAATTTAATACATGCATATGTATTATGTATTCAAACAGTAATAATAAACTTTTATTGTGGTTTGTATACATTAATGCAGTAATTCTTTACCTATGGGTCAGAACCAAAATTGTGCAATGAATAGAGCTTTTGCTGAAGATATGTTTTAACAATGAAAAAATATATGGTTTTTGTAACTTCCTGAGCTAAACATAGAAACTGGAGCTATTCCATACTTGCTCCTTACAATATAGATATTTAGATTTACTAGTTCAGAGACAAGCACGAACAGAGGGTTAACTCTGCTCTATAAATCAAATTTTCTGCTTCCGAAGGATCAAACATGCTGTTTGCAATAAAACTTCTTTGTTTACACTTGAATCTCTTCAGCTGTATATACTCATCTAAAAAAGAGCACTTAAAGAGCACTATATATGTACTTCTGAAATTGGATCACAGTGTAATATTAGCAAGCAAAATCTGCATGTTAATATTGTTTAAATACATTAGAATGAGATGAGTGACTAGTCAGTGCTAGTACGGATGATTGCCACTAAACAAATGCAACATATATGGGTGTGTGTACTCCTATTGTTCAATATAAATATATTAGGCGTCACAGAAAATATATAGACAAAGTTTATAGCCAGATACTATAAAAGCAAGGCACTTTTATATGGATAAAGAAACACCTGATGATATCTCTGTGAATGTTTTCATTCATCCAGGTCATGGTATATCTAGTAAAAGTAAATCTAGAGCAACTGGACTTGCTGAGTTGAACTGAAGAAGCTGCTCGGAGGAGTAGTGAAACATCTTCAATTGATTACTCAGCAAGTCCAGTTGCTGTAGATTTACATAGTTACATAGTTACATAGTTAAATTGGGTTGAAAAAAGACAACGTCCATCAAGTTCAACCCCTCCAAATGAAAACCCAGCATCCATACACACACCCCTCACTACTTTTAATTAAATTCTATATACCCATAACTATACTAACTATAGAGCTTAGTATCACAATAGCCTTTGATATTATGTCTGTCGAAAAAATCATCCAAGCCATTCTTATAGTCATTAACTGAATCAGCCATCACAACATCATCCGGCAGTGCATTCCACAACCTCACTGTCTTGACTGTGAAGAACCCCCTACGTTGCTTCAAATGAAAGTTCTTTTCTTCTAGTCTGAAGGGGTGGCCTCTGGTACGGTGATCCACTTTATGTGTAAAAAGGTCCCCTGCCATTTGTCTATAATGTCCTCTAATGTACTTGTAAAGTGTAATCATGTCCCCTCGCAATCGCCTTTTTTCCAGAGAAAACAACCCCAACCTTGACAGTCTACCTTTATAATTTAAGTCTTGCATCCCTCTAACCAATTTAGTTGCACGTCTCTGCACTCTACTACAAATACCTGGTGATAACTATCCTTATATCCACAGGGGGTAACAAATCATATACATATTGATTCCTGGTGATGTGCTATGGCATGGTGCTTGGATAGAGTTGTAAAGAAACAGAAATGCAGGGAGCCAGAGGAATGCCCATGCCATACCCAGTTGCTTCACTCAATCAATAGCGTGACCTTTATTAGCCAATACATTTTAGTTACCGTAGTTTATTAAACTTGACTAATTATCACATATCTGCTTAGCGGGATTAAGGTCGGGTAATGGATCAGACCATGTCATCACTTTCAGCTTTCCTTCATCTACAAATAGTTCTGATAGAGCCTGGGATCATTATTCTGGGCTGTCCAATAAGTCTCATAGCAAAGGGTATGGCATGGCATCTAAGAATACGGTGGTAGCTTCTCTTCCTCTTCATTCCTTCTTTCTTCTTCCTCTTTAAAGCCAGCAAAACAAGAGCCAAACTAAAGCATAGCTCCTCAGTGCTTAACTGTGGCTTTAAAACATGGATAATTTGTTCTCTTGCATGGCTGACAATGCACAAAAACTTGTTGTGATGTCCTGAAGCATTTTCTAGTCAGCTATTTAAAAAAATAACATCTAATTCGTTGCAACTGGTTACTAGACGTGGGCAAACTTAAGGCATTTTGTTACATTATCCCCAGTAATTGTGTTTTCTTAGCTTACAAGACTTTAAACCTGTTTTTCTGACTTACCAGAGATTTCCAAGCTGCTGCATGACTCCTAAGCCCTGCTTCCTGATGACTTCTATTCATGGTTGAAATGGACACTATTTTTTATTTTAGCACTAATTCAGCTGTGCCTTGACACCTAATGCAGTCAACAATGTATAAAGAAGGAACACTCACCGGCCAGTCTATTGTTGTATTGCTATCAAAAAAATATTGAAAGTGAATAAATTCAGTTTATTCTAATACCGTGTTCATAAATGTTTATGAACTCTCACTCTCAATCAGTTAACAACGATCCTCCAAATATTCACATATGTGGTCCTACCACCTTTTCTATTGGTCCCAGGCAGGAACTAAAATTGAAATTCAAACAAAAAACAAGGGGCACACTCCCAATATGTAAAACCATGCAAGCACTTTATTATATTAACATTTATGCGTTTACAAGTTCACAGTTAAATTATTGCTCATCAAGGAAACCGGAAGTGGCATCATCAGGAAATGACTTCACCTCAACAGCTTCTACAAGACCCCAATGGACCAAAAAGGCTAGATGAAAAAAATGACAGCAAAATTTTGTAGCTGTGCCAAATATGTTTCAGTACAAAAAAAATTGTGTTCACACGGAAGCAGGGGGAAGCTGGTGCAGTGAGTACCATAAGCTGCTAACCCTTATATAAAGGCTGTCTGATCTTGTCATTAATCTAGGCATGCCATAATTTCAACGTCAACGTTTTTCCCTGTTTCTGAACCATTTTAATAGTGTCTGTCACTGTGCTCAGAGAAATTTTGTATATATATATATATATATCTTTCATTCAACATTGTTCATTGCTACAGTGTGTCACAAATCCTATTGGGATAATTTATGAAGACTGCTGACAGAAGAGCAAGAGCACTAAGTAGCACAATACAGCATCCCTTAGTATATCAAATATAGGGGTGGAAATAAAACACACACACACATTGATCATCATTAGAGAAGAATAATATATTGTAAGAAAAGTAATACAATGCCGATTGAAGACAACGCAACATCTAGCCGAGCTTCCCTTGGCAGATTTCTGAGAGGAACATCAGCTGGGGGACCCCGGGCCCAAATCAAATACAGCGACTCCCAGAGCACATCAATCGGCCAATGGTCCTTACAAGACCAATTATTCTACACAACACGTCTGCTTGTAGATGAAGTCCCGAAGCCCCCCCAGCTGAGCTCCTTTTTATATTGGTACAATAACAAAGTAATAGATCATTACACATAGACATATATAATAATAATAATGGCTACATGCCCAGGACATGGCCATAAGAATGACCATGAAAATGGAAATAACCATGTGAATGAAAATAATTGCTGTGTATTTTGATTAGAACTATGTGAATAAGATATGAGCTTCCTCCTTAATAAACATATTTATATGTTTATGAGTCTATTACCTTAACTCCTACTATTCCCTGTTCTCCTGCTAATGACTGAATAACTTAACTCCAGTTGTTCCCTGGTCTCCTATTAATACTGCTGCGGTTTTTCCCTGGTCTCCTGCTAATATCAGTACATCCATTTTACAAATAAGGAGACATATTGAATGCACTTGATCACACTCACATTCATACATGGCCTGCCATGTCACATTTGTATCACAGTACTTAACGAGAAAAAAAAACCAAGACACTTTTAGCTTTAAATTCGCAAAGTATTTATTAAGAAATAACTTACCAATTCTCCGCTTGCACTCCTCTTCAGAAATAGTGACAGGGCAACGATCCATTGTGCGGCGCTTGTTTCTCCTCCTGGCTATCTCCTATAGGAGGAAGGGAGGAGAAATCGAGCGCCGCATGATGGATCGTCGCCCTGTTGCCATTTCGGAAGAGGAGCGAAGTGGAGACTCGGTAAGTTATTTCTTAATAGAGACTTTGCTAATTTAAACTTTTTTTTATGTTACTGGTCTTTAAGATTTTGAATAGCATGTAAGATAGCGGACAGTTAGAAGGCTGTAGTGGGGACAACTAAGTGCCTCCCCCTGCCAACCCCTTACAGGCAGAGCTATATGAGGGCACAAGTATTTGTCCAAAATACAAGAGGTCCTCAACCCATTATAAATATATTTAGGACATTGAAACGTTTTTGTGCCTTACCCTTTACACAAAACAAAACAGGGATTGTTTGTCCATACAGTATATTGCAATATATTTAAAGAGATAATGACACCAGAAATTAAAGTCTTTTTTACATCTATCATAATATTGCCTTTGAAAGCCTCTTATAACTTTGCCATAAAGTATTTGCACAATGCTTTTACATTACCTGTCTGATGCCCCATGTTCCTGTATGAGGGGCTGCCATATTTGTGCAGCAGGAGTCTGTTAGCATTAGAAACTCTAACTGACAGGCTGAGATGGGACAGTCAGGTTTAGAAACTTCAACTAACAATTACTTATAAAAACAAACCTCTCATCAAAAAACTTTTAATGTACATTCATATTTTTAAAAAAGTAGTTTTTTAGTGTCAGTATCACTTTAAGCTGGCCAACTAAGTCCCTGGTATAGCCAGTCCTACACTCAACTTTTATCTGATTCATTAAGAATTCTATTGCTTCATTATACATTTTACAAAGGGACTAAGTTTTACCTGCAACTTACTAGCTGCTTTCAAAGTAAAACTTCCAAACTTGGCTGCCCTTTTATTAGACACCAGTGGGATCACCTGACTATAGGTGGGAAGAGTGGGAGCTACAACATGGAGCTGGCCACTGCTCCTGTATAAACTATAACAAACAAGGGAAAGTTGTGCTCACCGCTAATTTTTAAAAACATTAAGCAGGGGTTGTGAGCACTAATTTGTTTTGTTTAAAGGGTAAGGCATTTTTAGTAGTTTAAGGCACAAAATGTTTCAGTGTCCTTAATATACTGATAATGGGTTGAGTGCAGAGAACCTCTTGTATTTGTTTGTAGTCACAACCTTATTGCACCAAAATGACCTTGCAGCAACAAGAATGAAAGACATGGTCTTAAGTGCAAAAACAGCAGATTGATCCATTTTTTTGCACTGTGAACCCTGCCATCTATGTTATAAATATCTTCTATATCTTTTAGGGCCTATTAATTTGAAAGTTCTAATTGAGTGATTTAGTAAAGATATATGCTCTGAAAAGGTTAAGCAATTAAAGTGGACCTGTCACCCAGACACAAAAATCTGTATAATAAAAGTCATTTAAAAATCCCAACTGTCAATCAAATAGTGTCTGCCCCTCCTTTATGCCTTAGGCATAGAGGCGGCGCTGACAATTACTTTCACTTTCCATTCAGCACTTCCTAGATGTCCCTGCTCTCCCCACATTCCCTAAGTTCTCTCCACTGTTTAATTGTGTAACCAGTGCATGGGGATGGACATCAGGTCCCCCATTCTGGTGCACAAACAAGATTCTGAGATGATGCAAGGCTTGTCTTAATAACAGTATCCACAAAATGACTCCTGTCTGCTTGCTATAATTATGAATTCCCAGACTGAAGGAAACACTATTCAAATATTTTATATTGTGTAATTGAAGTTCATTTTGCTTGACTAATGTGATAAAATAGGGTTTTTATAATGTTTTTGGGTGAAGGGTCCCCTTTAAGACAAATATACCCATAAGGCACAAATACAAGTGTAGTATCAAGGTGAAGACACGCTAATGTGTAATGGAAACAAACCTTCTGCAGCAGACTTGACTATGGACCACTGCTAAGTTTCAGTTCACCATCCCCACCCAGCCTGCCATAGATGTTTAGTTAAACACTATGGACGGCAATGGCAGGAGGAAGGTGCATCTTAACAGTTGCTATTACAGCAGAAATGATAACCCCCTGTGGGGCATAAGCAGGTTTCACTTCCAAGCCCAAAACCCCAGTGTGTAGAAGTGAAAGGCGGCAAGGTGGTTTGGCTTCAAGTCAGCACAGTCATTATTTATTTAAGTCAAGTGGAAAAAAGCAAATGTTTGTGTTACAGTATGTTATGATAACAATAGAGCTCCTTATATATTATCAGTGATGGATATCACACATTTGTATCTGTTCTACAGAAATCTACTAAAGCAAGCTGACAGACTGCTATTCTTGTCTAAACATAAAATACTCAAAATCAGAAGTACGTTGTATTCTAGGAAGTTATGCCAAGGTCAGTATTGATTATAGAAACTTAGGAAGTACGGTACCCTGTGTGTAATACAATGTGTAAAGCGAAATGTTATGTTCAAACTAACATTTTGCACTTGCATTCATAGATAAGGCTACTGGTCAAGCAATTAAAACCAAACCACAAGCAGTAGAGACAGGAGATGCACACAGTATACAGTATTTGTATGTCACGGTAATTGCTTCAAAATACTGTCTTTGCACTTCCATTTTGAACGGAGCACTGCTGTGCCTATTGATGCACAGCAGTGCTCAGTTCAAAATGGAAGTGCAAGGACAGAATTTTGAAGCAAGTACCTTGGCATACCAATACAATGTACTGCTGATTTTAAAGTAAGGTTCCCCTGGCTGGAGCTACTACCTCACCCTGGTAGTTCTGGGGTTTCCTCAGCATCACCTTACTTTAAATACAGGGCTCTGTTGCGCCTCTACTCTCTATGCTTTGTGCTGAATGAACAAAGGTGCAACCAGTGCAAGGGATAGGTATAAGTCATAAGTATAAAGTGTGTTAAGGGAAGCAACTTTGCACCCCTTCTTCTTCCTAAATTAGCCCTTATCTGTCTGTCCAGCATTGGCAAACAAAATATTTCTTAGCAGAGACAGTCCCATTTTATTTGGTTTGCATCCTATACGTGGTTAAAGAGCTTAAAGGGTTTCAAAAAATGTATGTTCCAATTATTTTACAAAATGTTTAACCTGACATTGATAGCATGGCAGTGAAGCACGGGGGTTATAAATACCTACCCTGCGACTCTGCTCTTAATCAACCTCTTCTCAGCTACATTAATGTGCAGCAAACAAAGCATGGAAAAATTCACAGTGATATTGTATGTTTTCTTGCATAAGAAAGTGAGTATAAGACTGGCCAGACAAGGGATGACCTTGACATTTTTGGCCATATAATATAAATATTAATAAAATATATATAAATATATATAAATAAATTGCAATATATGGACAAACAATCCCTGTTTGTTTAAAGGGGAGGGCAATTTTAATAGCTTAATGCACACTGTCTTAATGACCTAAATATATTGATAATTGGTGAGTGCAGAGGATGTCTTGCCTTTGTCTATTTATAGGGCATGCAGAGGCGATGAAAAGAAATATCAATAGGTATCCTAGAGATGGAATTAGTTTTGGCCTCAGAGACCTTTACAGGTTACTATGGTGACCTAAGTAATAGTCAATTTTCATTTGCACCTCACCTAGGCCAAGGGAAATTGCTGACGTATACAGTGCGTATTATTACTATTATAATTATGTGTGTGAAAGGGCAGATTTTAGCCAACTGTCAGTTTCAAATTAAAATGCCAAACACTATACGGATCATTTAGCTATTCTTTGTAGCAAGTGCCATGCACACAAATAGGTGCAATATTGCTTGTGTCAGTGCTGTTTTTAGATTTCTGCCCTCAATATACACTAAGCCCAGGGTTCTCTAACACTTTGTTTTTGCTAGTGGCAGTCACTAGCAAGACATTGACAGGGCAAGGAGTTAGTGAAGTAGCCCCATGCTTAAAACCATTTTATATTGTTTGTAATAAATTTGTTATAAATAGTTATTAAACCATAGAGCTCAACACAGACAGTTGCATAGCTGGGCTTGTATGTGACCGGCCTTGGCACCTTCACAGAACAGAGCTTCACATGGATCATAGCTGCAGGTTTAGAACCTTGGCCTCCTTTATTTACTTAGAGCCAAATGCCATTTTCACAAAAAGCATCATGTTTCCTTCCCACTCATTCTGCCTGTCAGTAAAGGTTAATTTCCTGATGCTTATAAGTTTGGTACATGGACACCTTTTCATTACATTATACTAGGGATCAGGACCGCCATCAGAAATTGCAGGGCCCCATACGACAAAATTTCCAGGGCCCCCTGTGCTGCGCCCACCGCAAGCCCCACCTACAGGTCCGCCCTCCCCACCCCACAGGTCCTCCCCCCACCACACAGTAAAAAAAACAAAAAAATATCGGTGGCTAGGGTTCCCACATGTTAATAAAAAATAAAAAGATATTGGTGGTCAGGGCCACCCATAAAAAAACATTTGTGGCCAGGACCCCCCCATTAAAAAATATTGGTGGCTAGGACCCCACATGAGAAAAAAAAATTGGTGGCTAGGGCCCCTTAAACGTCCATGCCTTCCCGAAGCCTCTCAGAAAAACGGGGGGCCCGGTTAATCAAGCAAGTGTGGCGTGGCCGGGCCCCCCTTAACCTCGGGGCCCCCTACAACTCTCCCCCCTGATGGCTGCCCTGCTAGGGATGCATCGATTCCACGATTCAGTCAGGTATTCAGCCAGGAATCTGCCTTTCTTAGCAGAATTTGGTTTTGGCCAAATCCTTAAAATCATGTGATTTTTTGTCACAAAACAAGGAAGTAAAAACATTTTTAGCCACGTCCCTCCCCTCCCCTTATTTGCAGATGCAAATTAGGGTTCGGATTCGGCAGAATCTTTCAGGAAGGATTCAGCCAGATCCAAAATAGTGGATTTGGTGCATTTAGCGCAGACAAATATGCAATGTTTTACACCTATTGCTCCATTTATTTCATATATATCCTCCTATTGTCAAATTAGGTGAGCCGCAAATCCTAGCAATCAATTGTGATGGGGCCACCAGACTACAAATAATGGGGTGTGCAGCCTGAAACACCTCTTGTTTTTGGTTAAACGCCCGCAATCTACCCCCCACCCTCAACCAAGACAGCGACAAAGATGTGATGCTTGAAGAACAGCAGGAGGGACAGCCATGACAACACATTGAAAATGTTTCCTTTTTCTTGTCTCTGGACCTCCCCCCAGTGTGGTCTCTGCCATAGTGTCAAGCAGAGAGGAAACGCTCTTTCGGCTTTGCCACAGAAAAGGCCCTGTAAGGAGCCGGGCTATGGCGGCCTGTACTATTCACAGTAGCTGCTCAATGGCTGGAAGGAAATCCCAGCTCTGCGGCCATTACTTGCACAACAAGCTTCTGCCTCGCTTACGTGACTGAGCATCACAAGGGCTCTCCCCGCCGCCCAGCGTCTAGCCAATCGGAGAGGAGGAGCCCGGCAAGGAGGGGGTTGGGCGCATTCCCCGCTTAGTTGATGGGCGTGCTGAGCGCTATAAACCGCTGTGATGTCACGGGGCTGCTTAGTCTTGTTGCTGGGGAATCTATAGTGAGGCTGTGTATTCGGAGCAACTATTTGTGCGCTGTCGCATTATTACCGTGAGCCATACGGACGGATTGTATTTAGGGGCGACAGTATGAGGCTTATTATGGCTCCTGCGCGTGGCACCTTCCTGCTGCTGTTGTGCTGCCTGCACTCCCTGGTAAGCCTGACACTGACTGGCAGCAGCTGCTTTTCTTTGTTCTCGGGGAGCCACGTGAGCTGCCCCCTTTCTCCGCATAGTCGCAATGCTGATCACGTCCTGTGGCCCAGCAGTCAGGGATTGATGGACCTGTATACCCAGCTGCCTCCAGATTAGCCTTCTCTCCTAGACCTTTTGCCTTTGTGATGACTGAGGAGTCTGGGAATTGTAAGCTAGCATCATTTGGGGGCCCAAGGTTAAAGGATAGAACTCTGATCTTGTCCTAATGTTGAATAGTTAAGCTGCTCCCCTACATTCTGATGGGGTCTCTATTATAGCAGATTCCAGTAACTTGCTGGCAGGCTCTTCCAAGAGGTTCTGTGGCTGCTCTGCCTCGTATTTATACAAGCATTTCTGATTGACCCCATTCTCTTGTGTGATGAATAGGAATAGCTGTATGTGTATGCCCACACCTTCCATTTTCCCATTGCCTTGTATGTACAGGCTGGAAATGCTTCTAAGGTGATGTCACAATCGGGCTGAAGTCACTATTCCTGGAAACTAAACTTGTCTCTTGTCAAGTTTCACTCATCGTTCATAAATCTATAAAGTGGCAGCATATTCTGCAGATCTCTCAATCTCTAGACCCTGGCCTTTCCTTCATAACTCTTCCCTTCTCCTGTTTATTAGATTCCTTTCTGTGCTGCTGATGGTGATGAGGAGGATGACTGCAAAAAACCTGGGTAAGAAGCCATTCTCCCAACACGCTATTACTTCTGCCTCTGCCATAAACCTTCATCTAACCAATCTCTCTACTATCCTTTTGTAGCTGCTCCCAAGGTACAAGCTGGGTGAACCTCTGGTATGTCTGGTAAGTACACATGAAGGTGATTTTGCATAGATTGGGTACAGAATTATTTAATTGCTGTGGGACCGATAATTAAACATTTAAGTGATAAAAGGCCACTGCATCCAATATACCTTAGTGGAACAAATCCTATTTGATGACTATTTGCATTCCCAGCATTTTCAGATTAAAGGAGTTCTTAGAGCAGATTTAATTTTTTTAAAAGCCCCTTTGTTCAGTCAGCCACCTAATGGCAATTAGTATCAGATGCTCACACCTGCCACCTGCTGGCTGTTTCCTTGTTTACTGGACTGACCCCTGGATTATAGGCCACTGAGTTATTTGCCATTAAATGCTTGTGCAAGAATAAGCCTTCATGCATTGCCAAAATAACTTTAACCAGGCTGGTCACAGGACCTTTTATTTGCCCCTGATTACGCACCCGATAGATTTTGTTTTTATATGTCATTTCTAGGGCACATTAGTTAAAGGGACAGTAACACCAAAGCATTAAAGTAATGAAAATATATAAGTACTGATTACACTGCACTCATACAACTAGTGTGCTGCAGAAACTCTACAATAGTTTATATAATTAAGCTGCTTATTGGCAAGTTAGCCACGGGGGCAGCCATTCAAAGGAGAAAAGGGTCAGGATACTCCACAAATAACAGATAAGCTCTGTAGTATACAATGGGATTCTTCAGAACTTATTTGTGATACATTGTGGATCCTGTGCTTGAATGTCTGCTGCCACAGCAGCTTACTTATGTATTTTATTTAAAGTAAACTCATCAGTTTTACCAGTGCAGGACAACAGTACATTACATTGTCATTTAAAACTTTCATTTTTTTGGTGTTCCTTTAAGACATTTGACAAAGCATTACTTTTTCGGTATAAACATCATCTGGTAGGATCTTAATTTAGAGTAATGGTGACCCCCCCCCCCCTTTTCTTTTTTGTTTATTTATTT
Organism: Xenopus petersii; assembly: GCA_038501925.1. Taxonomy (NCBI): domain Eukaryota; kingdom Metazoa; phylum Chordata; class Amphibia; order Anura; family Pipidae; genus Xenopus; species Xenopus petersii. The sequence goes on along the minus strand of CM076684.1, from coordinate 44,288,762 downwards.
TTTTTGGCCTCCCTGAGCCCATTATAGATGTATAAAAAAAACTGCAATAGTCATACTTCCAAATATATCTTAGCAGAAAATTACTGTTGTCATGTAGACAAGAAAAAAAAAAAGCATTCCACCTTCATCTGACAAAGTAGCTGCCAGACTGGGTCCTCATTCCACTGCTCGGGGGCCTCCAATTTTGGATTTATTGAATAGGCAGAGAGGCTGTAGACATTCCAGACAATAGCTGTGATTTGCAACCGCTGTGCTCAACTACCCGATTGGCCCAGGGTGTAGATTGTCAGCAGGAGGCAGTCTAATTGATATTTTGTTAATAAAGAAGAATGACTTATAAGAATCCTTCAAGTATATTCTAGTTTCAGAGTAAGGATTAAAAAATATACATGAATTGGGTTAGTTGCTTTTTAGCAAATCATTGGTTAAACTGTCTAGTTATTATTTTTAATGTAGCTGCAGCCAGATCTATGGACCTGAACTGGGGCTGGAACTTAAAACAAGCACATGAAATCCAATATGCCCCCATCGTGCATATGCTGACGTGCCATTTAGGTTTAAATATAGGCTTGAGAGGTGCTTGATTATCTTAACAGGTTTAACTGGTAGCATTTACAGCGGCTAGCCTAATGCTCTTTTAAGCCGAGCTGTAATTTGTGCGATGTCAGGGGGAATGTTTGTGCCAAACACAGATCATTGCAGCCCGCTGGGCTCCATAGTCCTTCAAACAGTAGTCTGATAAAGGTTTGTTTGCGGTGTCTGGGACGAGCCATATAGTAGAGTGAATGTTTGCCTGGGTTTATGGTGCCTGTTAAAGTTGTTCCTCTTTCCAAACAGGCTGATTCTGGTGACTATCTTTTTGCTTCTGCTCTGTGGGACCACAGCAAGTTGCATCAAGTTTTGCTGCAGAAAAAAGAAGCCTCCCGTGCAAACCTTTCAGAATCATCCCTGCGAAGTGACTGTCATTGCTATAGACAACGACAGCACCATTCACAGTACTGTTACCTGTAAGTGCCAGTCTATTTCTGGTGTTGCCCACTGCAGAATATTTATTATATGGTCCATTATAGGGCTTAGCCTTCTGTAGGCGATATAGTAGTTACAATTACACTTGCAAATATCTCATGTGCCAAGTAGCTGCAGTGGTTATGCTGAGTTGTCCTTATCCCAAAAACAAATAAGAGCCTTTAATTACGATAGACTTCAGGGAAACCACATCCTCTAGTGACTGGATTGTGTTGGCAATTGTAGATATTCTTTATTCTTTCTGTACATTTCATTTTGAATTCATCTCTTCTAAATTACTAATGGGGAGGTTTTTGAGTTGGTGAAAGTTATTAGTGGGGAAGGGTAGAAAAGAATATTTCTAACCAAGTTATTTTGCCCTGAGTTGTGCCTGTATCTCCACAAATTAATTTTTTTTTTCTTATTCAGCCTACAGCTCTGTGCAGTATCCTCATATGTTCCCATTTGTTGACCCTGATCGAAGTGCAATGTCCCCTCCTGCCTACAGTCTGTATGCCATGGAACTACCGCCAGCTTATGATGAAGCCATAAAATTGGCCAAGACTGGCAATGAAGTTGGCCCCTCTGCTTCAGCCCCGAAACTTGAAGGAATCACTGAGCAAGAGGGGCCAGAAGACGAGCCACATCAAGAGGCTGGGCAGCAAACCTTCTCAAATGTCGCTGAATCGCCACCCTGCTATGAGGAGTCTGAAGCTAGCCAGGGGCAGAGCCAGTCATAGCTAACTATAGATTAGGAACTTGTTCTTCCCAGAGTTTGGCATGTATAACACGGATTATGTTCTGCTGCAGTTGCCAACAGGGGACATTCCGTCTGTTTATAGTCCTATCACCTACATATAAGGCATTAACTCTCTAAATCACACCCTTCTGCTCTGTTTCAATAAGAGGAGGAATTACTACCTGAATCGTGGTCAAAGCTTAATTAGTCATTGGCAATAGGTGAGGTCCAACTACTTAGGCCTAAGGTAGAGGAATGCTGGGGCAGACTGTTTCCACAAAAGTCTTGTTGGCTCCCAGTTCCTTACTGAAAACCAAGCTTGAGGTTTGCTGTGGGATATAATAGATTTATTGGTTTGCACAGACTGAGATATATTGCTCCAATTGAGTGTATTATTGCAGAATTATAAAGCCTAGCAGCCTCCTGTGACTTGTAAGATTCCGGGAACTGAAGTTGAGTAGTAGCCAGAGTAAAACAACGCTACATTTTGCTACAATGTTGTACAGTAGGGCCAGTATTCTTATAAATCGATATGGGTGTTTCAATCGTAAGAGTATACATACATGCTGATGTTTTCAGCAGTTGCTTTGGGCTGGTTGAGAGATGGCCGGAGTACTGCAGAAGAATTGGCACCATGTTTGCTTGACATTCCAACTTTATGTAATTTAATAGTTCCTGCCTATGAGTGTCCTCCTTCTTGCAGAAGGATTCTTATTTCTAGCAAATTGCTGGTGTAAATAAAAACTTGTTGCTGCGCAACAAAATATTCTCATTCAGATGTATGTTACGCAATGCTTTGTATATATTTTTTTGAAATTTAGAGTATTTCGAGGGCTAAAGGGACAATGGTTTACCCCTGCTGCCACTCAGAGGAGGTGTAAAATAAAGTGTTGAATTGTATCCTTTTACTTGCTTAAAGTATGTATGTCTTGTGTGTGCTGTAATATATATATATATTTTTTAATTAAGTTGGTTTAACAAGCCAAATAAAAACCATAATTGCTCAACCTGGCTCTCGTTCTTCTCAATATGAAAGATTGATCAAACTGTCAGTCACTATGGGGAAATTTAACTGCTGCCTTATAGCCCCACACTTATACAGTCCGTTATTTGCTTTTTGGGGTCCCCGCAAGAATCCACTTTAAGTCCTGCACCAGAGGATATATAAAACATACCCGCGTTCTTTGGAATTTACCTGCCCTTTAAACACCATTATGTTTAAGGAGAGCTGGGCACTTGCTTGTCTTATCATGACAAGTCCAATTCACCATCTCTGGTACAGTATCCTTATAAGCAAGAGGAAAAGCTACAAGTCGAATATTGAACAGGTATGGGACCTATTATCCAGGATGCTCATGATCTGTGGTTTTCTAGATAATTGATCTTTCCATGACTTGGGTCTTCATACTTTCAGTCTACCAGAAAATCCTATAAATATTAAATAAAACTGAGAGGCTGGTTTTGCCTCCAATAAGGATTAATTATGTGTTGGTTTGGATCAAGTACAAGCTCCTGTTTTATTATTACAGAGAAAAAATTTGGATAAAATGGAGTCTATGGGAGAAGGCCTCTTGGTAATTCAAAGCTCTCTAGATAATAGTTTTTCAGATAACCGATCAAATACTTGTACTAATACTTCAATTATCTATATAGGATCTGTTATCTGGTTTTCCAGACACATTTTAAAAATGATTTAAAAACAAATGTAATCCCAAAACTGTACCTTGTACTTAATGATAACTAGACCGCAATAATCCATATTGGCAGAGAAAATTTTATCAGATTTAAGGTATGAAGATCCAAATCACAGAAACTATTTCCTGCTTGCATTCCTAACTCATTGATGTGTTCCTGGGGTGCTGTGCAGTGACACAATCCCTCCTGCTATTTCATTAGAAGTGTGACAAACAAAAGAAAAAATGCACCCAGCCATAAGCCCACAGCCGACTGCTGTACATAGTCTGCACTATTCCATTTATTTCACTCAACACATGTATATTTGTTTTTTTTATTTTTTATAAAATTATCTGTACTTTGTTCACATTATCAGACTGAGCCCATGACTAGCTTTGTGATTTATGCATTACTGATAAGGAGTCACAGATCATGTCCCACCTGAAAGTCATGCATATCTCAACTAAACACAACCAGCCATATATTCTTTTTGTGGAAGGCCTACTACATTCTTTAGATAGTAAGCCCTTGTGCACAGGGCCCACATGATTATATCACTTTGCCATTTCTTATGCACAACGCTGTGAAATATGTTAGTCATTTGAAAAATCCCTTGTAATAGTTGCAGGTTGCTGCACTAATTGTCTTCCAATTGTCGAATGGCCCCCACCTCTGTTCAGGGATGGTTTCTCCACCTTGACATGAATTGCCTCTTTCAAGCCTTGTTCAAACCAGTGGTCAACTTTATCCAAGATTTGGACATTATTGTTTTCAAAGCCGTGTTCCTTGTCTTTTAGGTGTAGAAAAACAGCCCTTGCCCTGTAGAATTCGTCCTCCTATGCTGAGGGGGTGAAAACCCCTTTAAATGCAATTCATGAGGATATTCAATCTGGATTTCTTAGATGTGTCCCCAATTTTCCTGGGATCTGATATTTTTAGAAATGTATGTATTGTATTTAGACAGGATACAATGTCAGCTCAAGGAGTAACCCTAAAAAATTCCATGCATTTATAAATCCGGTCACACAGGAGTCTGCTTTTGGGAAATTCCACAATTAGCATGAAGGCCATGTTTGAAAAGTTTAATGGGAGTTGAAGGGTGGGGCTGTTAAATCTCTTTTGTCTGAGTAGAATTGGGAGGGTAAATACTTTTAACAGCTTCTCACAGCAGACTATAGAAAAGCACAAGTCTTGGGACACAGACCAGCAATTATTGCTCAAAAATGCCATTGAGATGATGATGTGCTTTGTAGATTTTATATTAACATTGACATTTGTTGGAGCCCGTTATACTTCTGCCCCAATAGCCAAAGGACCACCTGTCTATAGCATTACATTCCTCAGTGGCGTAACTGTGCAATTCATAAGGGGGGGAGGGCAGGTGCAAACCAACTCGGACCTGCCATTGTGTTGTTATGCCTCTGACATTCCTATATATGAACAAGAACAGTGCCATCAGCCTTTGCTGCCACCTGCTTATGATGTTTGACTGGAAACACACAGGACTAAGGGCAAGGTCACACGAGCATTTTTATGTTGTGTTTTTTAAAACCGTGTATTCCAGCGTAAATACACACAAAATGAAGCCCTACTGAAAATAATGGAATATTCAATATAGCAATTCCCAGGGGACGTTTGGAGCCAACATTCACCACACAACGACAGTATTTGCATTTTTCAGCAGAAACGCCAATACGCCAAGGAAATACACCATATTATTGAATTCAATGGGATCTGCAGGTTGGGAAATATACTTTGCTGAAACATGCCGCATATGTTCAATATAGCAAGCAAACTCTTGCAAGATACATATTTGCAGAGTTCTATGCTGGTGATGTAATTATGTTGCATATTGACAATCAGTCCAGCTTTATTTGGCATGTAAATTGCTGTTCTGCTTGGCTTTTTTTTCCCAAAAATTACTCCAAGGCTTTATGTGATACAGAACTAATGATCATCCTAGTAGAGAAGCAACCAGTTTTACCATTGGCCAAGTGCAGAGCATGTGACACGAGCATGTGACACTAGCATGTGACACTACAAGGCAAAGGGAAGTTGCGCTTTGGATAAGGGGCCACACATGGAATGGTCACCTCTGCGTTTCTCAGGCAAGAAGGGGATCCACCTGGCTCTACGCACATGGGGCAGATTTAGGCCAAAAATTGCAAATGAGCATTTTCTGGCCAAAATGTGCCCCGTATGTGCAGTGTCAGGCAGATCCCATTCATGGCTTTTACACCAGACAGCACTGGAATTTTCTACAACAGCCTTCACAGCCAGGGCCTAGGCTGCCAGGCCCTATTGCTTGCTTCTTTAACGCGATCCACGCTACCGATGTGGCTCCCCAGTGCTAATGAGATTTCAGCTGGGCTGCCCCTGAAAATTTGCCGCCCTGTGGCCTCGCCAGAAATCCGGGCCTTTTCACGGCACCACAGCATGAGAGTAAAGACAGGACAATTAGACACACCTCAAAACTAATAATTAGGCACACAAACCCACCTCGACTCTCATTATGTTGGCTTTGAAAAAGCCAACATATTGATCTACTAGTTCAGCTCGTTCTTATTCTTCTTATGTTGGCTTTCAAGAAGCCAACATACTGATCTACTAGTTCAGCTCGTTCTTATTCTTCTTATTATGTTGGCTTTGAAAAAGCCAACATATTGATCTACTAGTTATTATTATTAGCGCCCCCCATTTTCTAAGCGCTACTCCTCCTACAGTTTTAGGGGTACAAGCGCCAAACTTTCCACACCTATTCGCCTTATAGCAAAGTACGTTGCTTGTGCTTTAGTAAGCCATCCCACCCACTGCGCCCGTGCGGCGGACCACTGAAGACGCCTTTTTTCATATTGACTTTGATAGGGAAAATTTTCAAATCGCTGCCACTCGTACAGTTTTGAAGCTACACTCCCCAAACTCGGACCGCATATTGTTGGTGCCACCCCGAATAAAAATATGTATTTTGGGGGGGCACCCCAAAGTGGGCGGAGCTACCAACAGCCTATGAAATTTTAGCAATTTTCCCCAGAGTTTTAGGAGTACAATTATGAAACTTTGCACACTTGTTCGGCTCATACCCGAATAGATTGCTTGTGCTCTGTTAAGCAATCCCACCCTCCGTGGCCCTGTGGCGGCCCCCCAAAGACCCCATTTTTTCCCATAGACTTTCATTGGAAAATTTGAAACTTTTGCCACTGGTACAGCATTAAAGTTACACTCACCAAACTTGGGTCACTTAGTCATGGGGTCAACCTGAAAAGTTCTGTCACATTTTGGGGACTCCAAAAAGTGGGCGGAGCAACAAACAGCCAATCAGATTTTCCCTATTGACTTCAATGAGAAAATGTCAAACACTGTTATTCCCACAGTGTTAAAGCCAGAGACCCAAAACTTGGCACCATGTGTCACTGGGGATAAAATTTTGAAAAGTGGGCGAGTCTACCACAGCCAATCAAATATTAGTCATTTGTTTAAATGGGAAAAGTTAAAACTGTCGCCGCTCTTAGATTGTTAATGGGAGGGTCCTCAAACTTGGCACAGTGGATTCAAATTTTAAAAGTGGGTGGAGCCAACAGCCAATCAGGTTTTTTGATTGATTTTAATGGTACAATTTGATCTGCTTCAATTTTCAGTTTTAAAACAGATTCTACCAACGTTGTGTACTCTCTATGCACCAGGGGCGACTGGCCCCAACACCTCAAAAGCCAATATCTTGTGGTTTCTTCAGAAACGACACCATCTAGTTTGTCATTGTTTTTTCTGTCTTGCTGTAAAAATTGGATGGTTAGAAGAAAAGAAGATACCTCCAAGCTTGAGGAGCCTGTTGTTTCAGGGACCTGCGTGGGTGCTTGGTTTTGGCCCAGTAGATGGTTGGGGGAAAGCTGGTTCTGCATAGGCATAAAATCTTTCCTCCAGTATGCCCCTCTCTTTCAGTTTCAGCGGTACTCTGTTGGTGTCCAGTTGTTATGATGCATTGAAAGAGAAGACTTTAGGATGCAAGATCTTAGGTGCGAAAATTACTCACATGGATGCCAGCTTTTTGCATCATTATTGAATTGGTTATGTACTTATAATACACAAGAGCTATGAATATCCTGTAAATGATATCCTTATAAACGTTGCTTAGTGGTGTCATCAGTTATAATCGGTGCTTAGTGATGTCATTTCTGTCACATGACTCACTAAATGTGTATTAAAACAAAGTGCCCCCTGTTGAAAAATATGAAGATATTAGAAGTCACCTCGCAGTTCCATGACCTTCGGCTTCGTGTTTTTATATGGTCAGGGAACGCCTCAGTAATGTTTAATATCCTCTTGTTTTACAATAGGGGGTACTTTATTCAATATATACAATAAAGAGCTCATAGGCTCCCTAGAGGCTCCTGGTCTGGTATTGCGCACAGAAGGAAACATTTTCTGCCTGAGGTTCCTATGAGCCTTTTAATTAAACAGCTTATTAAAGAATCCTATGGGTAAGGGCACATCTCATGATTCGGGGAGATTTAGTGGCCTGGCGAATAATCGCCTCTTCTTTGGGTCGACTAATCTCCCTAAACGGCTTCCCTCGTGAGGCAACTTGGGGCAACTTGGGAAAACAAAGTGCCGCGTGTGCCATGCTGCAGACGACTTTTCACTATAGCCGGCACAAGACAGGGGGGAGATTAGTCGACCCAAAAAAGAGGCGATTAGTCGCCAACGACGAAATCTCCCTGAATCGCCAGGTGTGCCCTTACCCTTACAGGAGGTGGGGCAAAAAAGTGGTGTTTCTAAAAAAGGGGACCTCGTGGATGAGGTTAGCTCATCTTCATCAGATAAGGATTGTTTTGTTTTGGCTCTTTTTCAGACTCAGAAAATGTCTAAGTTAGTGAAGGCAGCAAGATCAGAAAATTAAGTTTCGAAAGGGGAAACTCAGTCTATAGACTCAGTTTTTTCTGGAGAATAGGGTTCTGTTGAGAACAGATCCATCATTTCAGCCAAAAGTTTCCTCACATTCCAACATTAATCAGGAAATAGTATTGCCTTGCTTTTTTCGTAATCCACGCCTTGCAGAACTAAGGTCCTAGGTTAGATTCGAAGCTTGGACACTATCTGCAAGAAGTTTTTTATGTGGGTTTGCTCTGCATACTATGGTTTCTTCTCACACTCCAAAAACATAAGACTAATGCCACACGAGGGCTAATATTGGCCTGCAGAAAGACGCGTTAACTTTTTTCTTTGCCTACACCCGGAGCCACTGCATTGGCCCACTAGTGTGGGCACACGCAGTGGATTTTGACTTTAAAATGCATACTCAAACCGAAATCTGAAGCTGGCATCTAGACTGTAACCACCACTGGGGCAGGGATAAATAATCTCTTTAAAGTACTACCAAATATGTCAGCTCTATATAAAAAAATAATAAATAATAATACAGTAAATGCAGATTGATAAGCCACAGACTAAAGTGCAAAACTGCCTTAAGGCCATTGGTAACATGATCCATTCTTTCCCTTTTCATGGGACGACTGTACTTTGGTATGTGTGACACAGCAGGAAGGAAAAAAGACAATTCTGACGAATGTGTTTATTCTTCAAGGTGTGTAATTATAGAACAGTCTCCATGAGATGTAATATAGATAATAATAGTATGCACACTGTGTCCCTTTTTCCATTGAGCTGTAACATACCAGGTTATATGGTTTTTACAAAGAAGTGTGTGTTCAAGGGTGTGCCATGTTAAAGCTCATGTGGTATGTGCAATGTGTGGGTATTTTGTTACTTTATGGATGTTGGGGGCATTCTAAGTGGATGAAAGTATTATACTTATGCCACATGCATTCGGACACATAAACATGCCCCTCTTTGGGTTTGTGTATGTGATCAGTGGGAAGGAAAAACCAAGGATGGGGCCCAAATTGGCCATGCAATCTTAAAGGGATTGTGTCATGGTTTTATCATTTACTTTTTATTTCTAAATTACATTGTTTCACTCTACCATTTAAAATTTTATTCTTGAACTAACAAAAGTATTTTATTTTTACCTATAATATTGTTGTTAAGGCAGCCATCTCACTACATTGTGCCTGATTCTGAGCTTTGAGAAGGAGCCAGCACTTCAGGATGGAACTGCTTTGAGACAGCTATTGTTTCACCCCCTTCTCATTGTATTTCAATATGACCCAAGTCGTGCTTCCTATCCCCACCTAGAGGTAGAACTGAGGATAGCACCCAAGCAGTAAAAAGTAGAAGCACTTTTAGCAATGCAAACAAATTCTTTAGCAGAGGTATCTGGTTATCTGCCCATTGTTCTATCAATGGGCTGCTGGGGGGAAGGGAGGGGATGATATCACTCCATGTTGCAGTTTAGCGGTAAAGAGTGACTGAAGTTTATCACAGCAGAAGTCACATGGTTGGGGGCACCTGGGAAATGGACACCATATCTAGTGCCATACCGTGTTTCAAAATTAAATATATAAATAATCTACAGTATAACCCCGATTTTACGTCCCTGGATTTTACGTTTTCCCGCCATTTACATAATTTTTTTGCAGTCCCGCCAATTGCAATGAATCTCTATAGCCTTTATTCCTGTTTTTTATGTTTCTATTTCCCAAATTTTGCGTTGTTTATGGAAGCCTGTCCCAAGGAGCCGCTTCTCTGCCCCCCCATAAGTATCCCCCCATCCTGTGTCTCCCCCACCCTTTGTAATCCACCGACTACCTTGTCTCCCTGCACCTCCCACCTTTGCGCTTATTCTGTTGCACCTCTCACTTCCTCTCTGTACCTGCACCCCACACTTTGCTCCTACCCCTCCTCGTGCCCCCTGCCTGCACCCCTCACTTCCTCTCTATACTCGCCCCCCAACCTAGCTTCCTAACTGTGCCCACTGTACTCCTTCCCCACCTTGTACCCCCTGCCTGGAAAGAGACAGAAAGGAAAGAGGGAAGAATCCAGAGAAAGGTGGGTCAGTGCCAGGAGGGGCAGTGCTGGAAAATCACAGTTCTGGGGACGAGAGTGTGAGATGCCACTAAGAAGGTCTTTTTACTGGGGGTATACGGTAGTTGAACAATTCATAGGGGGGGGAGGACCCGACAGGGGGGGGGCGGGGTTGGTCACACTCCATTCCCAGAGACTATTATCCCACTGCTACTATAGGCACCATCTCTCCCTACTATACCTGCTGTCCCAGTCACACTCCCATCCCTGAGACTATTTTCCTAATGTAACTATAGGCAACATCTCTCTCTACTACAGTATACCTGCTATCCCACAGTCACACTCCCTTCCCAGAGACTATTATCCCACTGCCACTATTGGTACTCTATCTCCCTACTATACCTGCTATTCCACAGTCACACTTCCTTCCCAGAGACTGTTGTCCCACTGCTACTATAGGCACCATCTCTCCCTACTATACCTGCTATCCCACAGCCACAGTCCCTTCCCAGAGTCTATTATCCCACTGTTACTATAGGCACCATCTCTCCCTACTATACCTGCTATCCCACAGTCCCTTCCCAGAGTCTATTGTCCCACTGTTACTATAGGCACCATCTCTCCCTACTATACCTGCTATCACACAGCCACAGTCCCTTCCTTCTAGTGTCATGTCGCATTTGTGGGTGTCAGTTCTATGTGATGAATGCTCTCAGTGAGGAGGGGATGTGGTACACTGATTACGCTGTTTGGACTGCCTTTTTCCAGACCCCTTACAGCAAATTACTGTACATCTAGAAAATTTGCCACATCATAAGGAAGAAGACTAGTACTGCACAGTATTCTATGTACTACACAGACGTAAAAGAAGACTTAAGGTAAGTTCAGAGCAACAGAAGTGTGTACTCCATACTGTAATCATGTGAATAAACTGCAAAGATTCTTAAGGGTATATTTATCAAAGAGTGAAATTAATAGTGAAGTTCCGCCACTAGAGTGAAATTCCGCCACTCTCCATTCATTTCTATGGGATTTTTATAGGCGTATTTATCAAAGGGTGAACTTTCACTTCACCAATTGATAAATACGCCTTTCAAAATCCCATAGAAATGAATTGAAAGCTGCGGAATTTCACTCTAGTGGCGGAACTTCACTCTTTGATAAATTTACCCCATAGTGTCTTATTTCTTGCGCCTTAGAGTAAATCAGAGATCACTTGACCACCTATGAAAATTTACTAGCCTGTCCACAAAAAAAGCAGCCCCATATTGTAAAAGGAATTCTTGTCATAAAAGAGTGCTTTTGGTAAGTGCAGCACTCCTGAATACAGTACTGTATGTTGTTAATTGTGATTGCAGTGGATTTTCATGCATTTGGTTGTCACAACCCTGAAAACAACAATAAAGCAGAGATCATTAATTGAAGGAAGTGCAGATAAGTGTGGTCCACAAGCAAAAAAAGCAAAAGTATGTGACTCCAAGAATGAACAGTTGGAGAAGTTGTTGCAAGAATGGTTTGCAGGTCTTCGTGCTTCAAATGTCTCAATAAGTGGCATCATGTTAAGAGAGAAAGCAGTTCACATTGCCACAAGACTTGGTATTGCCAACTTTATTGCATCAAATGGCTGGATAGACAGATTTAAGAAGAAATACAATGTGGTGTTCAAAGCTGTATGTGGTGAAAGCAAAAGATTTGATATGAATACTGTCACTAACTGGAAAGAAAACCAGCTTCTCCGCTATCTTGAGGGTTATGAGCTCAAGAATATTTTTAATACAGATGAAACTGGCTTGTTTTTCAATGTCCTTCCAGGAAAAACGTTTAGCTTCAAAGGAGAAGATTGTCATGGAGGAAAGCTCAGTAAGCTGCGACTTACTGTTTTGTTCACAACAAATGCAGATGGCAGTGAAAAATGAAAAACCCTTGTAATTGGCAAGTATATGATGTAGTACATAAATATATTTTGTTTACAAATAAAATCTGCTGCCTTTCATTACCCAGCTATGCAGTGTCCGAGTAGTTTTTATTTATTCACGGCTTACTGGTTGCATGTACTGTATTTGTTTCACCACTAATATTGTTGCCAAGCAACTGCTTACACTAGCAACATACAGTAACGTCACTTGGTCTTATAATCGTGATGCCAATTTGCAATTTCAGCAATCTGCTTGCAATGGTCAAATTACCCTAGCAACCATTAATTGCTTTGAATATGAGACTGGCATATGAATAGGAGAGGGTCTGAATAGAAAAATGACTGACAAAAAGTAGCAATAACAATACATTTGTAACTTTATAAAGAATTTGTTTTTTCGATAGGGGCAGTGACCCTATTGAAAGCTAAAAAGAGTCAGAAGAAGAAGGCAAGTAATTCAAATAATAAAATAAATAAAAATAAATAAATAATGAAGACCAGTTGAAAAGTTGCTTAGAATCAGCCATTCTATAATATACCAAAAGTTAACTTAGACGTGAACAACCCCTTTAAATGGGTGCAGAATTGTGCCCATTAAATTGACACCCACTTGCTATAAAAAATTCACTAAACATTTTGTCTTATTTTCAAGCAGAAATAAAAATGTGCAGTTCTGATTATAATCAACACTCCTATATTAAATAGTAAACACTTTGTAATATGTGATATTGTTACTAACAAGAAATGTCAGAAGATGGCACCAAACCCCACACTTCACTGACACTTATCACTATTTATTTTGCCAGACAACACATAGGGCAACACAGGTGTAACATTAAACTGAAAATGCAGAATATATGGTGCTGGTTTTTTTCCAGGTCGTCCCAGTCTGAACCTGCACTGACTGCAACATAATGTTGGTTGTACATACAGCTTTAAATCCATATTAAACATTCCTGATGCTGCTGTTCTTTTCTAGATATATAGGTAGATAGACAAGCTGTGGGGGTTTTTACAGCATTTTTTTCCAACTGTTTAGTGGACTTTGGGTCTGTGAGTAATTCTATTCTTGCCATGCTCCTTTTCTAGAGCAGTAATTTACAATCATTCATCAAAGACTGAAGAACAACCTGTGTTAGACTCGGGTAGGCTAGTCTGAGCCAGAGAACAACAAAACCATTACTCAGTACTCAAATAAAAATAAGCACGTTATTTTAACTTTAGTTATGTATGATTAGTTTAGCTTTTTTTAAATGGGACTTCCTGTAAAAATGCCACTCATGCAGGTATGAAGAATAATAACTCTAAAGATTGCCATGTAAATTCACTATAAAACAGTGGAAGTCAGACTTCTGTGGCTCATGTTCCCCTCTAAGATCAAATCATTGGTTAGGACCTATGGCCCTTTTCATAACAAGGTTACGGATATAAGAAAACAATTTGGTATCAGCCATTGTTTCAAGAATATCAGTAAAAAAGTCACAAATCTTGCTGTAAATGGCCATCAAGCTGCATCTATGATAGCAAATAGTCAGCATCTACTATAGCAAATAGTGTTCCAGGTTGCTATTGCCATTGCCCTGAATCTCAACATCATCTGGCACTTCAGAACCAGGTACACAGATTGCCTCAACTTCTGTGCCATATACAAGCCTGGCTGGCAATTACGAGGCAACTCAGAGTGTCCCAAAAAGAAGAAAATAAGGTCTAGAAGAATTATAAAAAAAACAAGCAAAACATCTTGTAAAAAATTTAAGAAGTGTATGAAAAAAGCTCTTGAAATATCTAGAAGTGAAGCCAACACTAGTGTTATCACTAGTCAGACACTGTTCCACCAACAATGACTGTAGCCAACGCTACTAAGACAATACCATGTACTAGCTCTTTGGTGATGAAGACAGGTGGATTTGAACAACAGAACATCACAGCCCAGTTAATATAGCCAGCCGCAGGCTAATGCTTACAAAGTATTCCAGGATGCAATTGCCAAAGCTCTTGGAATATCTTCAAGTGGAGCAAACACTTATGTTGTTACTAGCAGGGCCGGAACTAGGGGTTGGCAGAGTAGGCATGTGCCTAGGGCGCAAAGCTGGGGGGCGCAAGGCACGTACCTGCTCTGTCGCCTACTCCATGTCTGGTCCCCTCTCTCCCCGACTAAGTGGGGCAGTTCGGCATCTTCTTGCGCTACCGCACATGCGCGCATTTCGATTTGCGCTTTCGTGAACGCCGATGAGTGTGAACTTGCACATGCGCACAAGGTCACCAATTCAAGCATGCGCACACTCAGCCGGCGCCATGGAGGGCAGGTTGCCTAGGGCGCCTGTCCGGACTGGCCCGGCTCTGGTCACTAGTCAGACATCTGTTCCACCAACAACCACTGTAGCCATAGATACTAGCACAATACCAAGTACTAGCTCTTTGGTGATGAAGAAAGATTGATTTGACCAGCAGAACAGTAACACTGGGAATAGGAACAAATCACAGCCCAGTTCATATAGCCAACCAGTACCGAAACCCTGGAAGGTGATCCTCTCAACTCTGCATGCTATTCCTACCATGGTGTCTTTCTTTGCTGTGTCTGCTACACCTGTGAATGTACTTGGAGCATGTACTTTGAATACCTCATAACCCTGTGGCGCTTTATGCCCGAATAAAGCCTGTTCTACTGTTTTGCAAAGAAAACCTGGTGTTCAACTCTATTCTTTTACATATTTGGCAGTAGTGAGTTGTAGTTCAACAACATTAGCACGTGATATTTCCATTTAGCGAAGGCCCATCCAGGAGGGTCGAGTGTAGCCCATGCTCTATCAAACTAGTTGATATTTGCCTAATTCAGCCAAAAGGGGGTAAACTTGTCATTTCCCAATAGATTGTTGGCCTTTGTAAGTCATTGCTTCCACTATAGAGAATGGGATTTTGACACAGTACCTATTGGGATCCAAAAAATGCACCAATGGGTGGCCGAATAGGAACAAATAAGGCACACAAGAGTGGCAAACAAACAGAACGTTAAATAAATTGGAGTGAAAGGGAAAGAGACTGACCACATGTGCAGCATTGACACCTTCTGGCCAAAACTGGAATCTGCCAGGGCACACTGCACTGGGGAAAAGGACTCTCTCCCTTATCCAGTTTAGGTCCAACAATTAGCAGGGGATTTCCAACTATGTTGGGATTTTAAAGGAACAGTAACATCAAAAAATGAAAGTGTTTTAAAGTAATACAAATATAATACAGTGTTGTCCTGCACTGGTAAAACCACTGTGTTTGCATCAGAAATGCTACTATAGTTCATATAAATAAGCTACTGTGTAGCATTGAGGGCAGCCATACAAATGAGAAAAGGTTTAAGTTACACAGCAGATAAGCTCTGTAGAACATAAAGGTGCTATCTGTTATCCACTATTTAACCTGTGCCATATAGCCTTTTTTCAATTTCCACCATTGCTACACGGCAGCTTGTTTATATGAACTATAGTAGTGTTTCTAATTGGTTTTACCAGTGCAGGGCAATGGTACATGATACTTTCATTAATTTAAAATACTTTAATTTTGTGCTGTTACTGTTCCTTTAAGACCATAGGGGAACTTAATAGGGAGGCACCGAATCCACTATTTTGGATTCCGCCGAACCCCCAAATCCTTTGCAAAAGATTCGGCCAGATACTGAATCCTAATTTGCATATGCAAATTAGGGATGGGAAGGGGGAAACTATTTTTACTTCCTTGTTTTGCAATAAAAAGTCATGCGATTTCCCTCCATGCCCCTAATTTTCATGTGCAAATTCGGATTTGGTTCAGGCAGGCAGAAGGATACTGCCAAATCTGAATCCAGCTAAAAAAGGCCAAATCCTGGCCTAATCCTGAATTGAATCCTGGATTCTGTGCATCCCTAGAACTTAACAATATGGACCCTTATAAAAGTAAATTCTGGTGTATAAAATTTGATAAAAAGCAGCAATAGATGAATGTTTTAACATAGTATTTTCAAGCAGACACCACATTTTCTTCTGTAGTTTATTTGAAAGGCTATAGTATAGTATAGTATAGCTTTCCCCCTGAGCTGTGAGCTTTATCATTAATCTTCCTAGATGAGACACAAGACCAGGGATCCTCAAACTACGGCCCGCGGGTGAAGTGTTACGGTAACTGTATGCAGTACAGAATAATTGGGCACAAGGGGTTCTTATAACTTAACCATAGAACTATTTATTGAACAACACAATCCTCATAGTATGTTTGCGAATAGGCATTTCTCATAGCACCAATTGTCATTTTATTTATATATCCCCATAGGGTAAGAGAGAAAGCCATAAGCACAGCAAATACAAAACAGCTCCACTGCATCCTTTCTACATTACCAGAATGGACCCTGAGCACGTGTGCTCAGTTTATATATTATTACACACTGCCATTTAGTGGCCAAACTTGGGAAAAAAATGTAAACTAAGAGTAGCCAAATTTAGGGGACTGCACAATAAATTGGGAAACTATTTATCAGTCCCCTAAAGTGTTGTGTATTTTTATCATCATTTTTCACACCAAATAATAAATGGTTCCTTTGTTTCAAATAAAGACACTGCTTAGTTTATGGTGAAAGCAGTCCAGATAGGCTCAGATTTCTACGTTGTGCCCCCCAAGGCCTGGTGGTCCTTATACTCACTCTGCTCTGCCCCCTTCCCCAGAAGCTCACAATATCATTTCTTACAGGGTCCAGCACACTGGGGATTTTGTAGCAGCATGCCACCCTTGAATTACTGCCACCATAGGCCTGGGCAGTTAGTTAACCATAATAGTAATGAGAGTTTCAAGCCATGCCTCCTATTCTGCTGATGTTAAAGCATATTTCTTCTTAAAGGCACTGGTGAATGCTGAAGAGTCTCATTGGTTGACTAAACTTTTTTTTGAGCTTTATAAAAGATGAATCAATAACTGTGATTGGCTAAGATGTTTTACTTACAAAATTTAACATCATTCATAATGGATTTGATTTTATTGCAGTAGTATTTTGAAGAAGTCCTATGAAAACATTAAACGCAATTTAGAATTCCAAAGTATTTTCGTCTCCCATAATCGACCATAGTTACTATCTAAGATGTTATTGTCAAAACTACTGTCCTCTGGGGCTTTGTTCTTTTGTCTTTTACATACATAATAACCAGCATAGGTTGTACCGGCACCAACAAGAACAAAAATGATAATTCCACCAATCTTTTCATGCAAAGGTTCATCTGTTTTACTGTTATCAGTGAGAGAACACATTATATATATTTCAGAAAGGAAAGTGATTTTTTTACGGGGAGGCTGCCTCCCATACACTCCATTTTATCCGAATAGCCAAATCTTTAAAAATTATTTCCTTTTTTTCTGTAATAATAAAATACCTTGTACTTGATCCAAACTAAGATATAATTGATCCTTATTGGAAGTAAATCCCGTTGCAGGTATAACCTTTGTACAGAGCCCTCCTTGCCAGTCCAGCATTTGGCCAGGACTCCTCTTAGCCCATAGCCAACCAATGACATTCAGTCATTCAGTTCCAGGGAGCAGCCCCACCGTTTGGGAACCATTACAATATGTTTGCTTTCAACCAGATGACCAGTAAATGCTCTGAAAATGGCACTTATCTCAGCAATGTGCAAACAACATTTATTTTTATGTGAAATCCCAACAAATGTTTTCTTGGATCTCAAATTAATCTACATGTTATTTGCACATTGCTGAGTTGAGTGAGTGCCATTTGGGAGCATGTGGTTCTATGTGCATAATTATACTACAAGTAGCAGAAGTCACAAATAGAGCCCCACATACATATCCCAATTTCTATAGGCTAGAGGTAGCAAATGTTGTATCTTTTTTATTACTTAATCCAATTCTATTCTTATTCTTATTGGCTACAGATTAGTTTCATCCCCAACAATTCAAAAATTGCATATATATATTTATACATATAAATCAATTATACCCTTGACACATTGTGCATCATGCAAGCATCTCACGAGCATACAAATTCTACAGAATATTAGGGGGAATGTAATATGTTTCACCTGCACAAAAAAACCCATGCAAAGATGCTTGCAAACATCAGCACGTTTGCATCCTTTTTGACTGATTAAAGACCTCAACGACTTCATCAAAAAATTGCTTTTGTAAACATTCGCAGTGTATGTAATTAATTTTCGCAAGCACAAAGTCATTTTGGCAACAAATTATTTAACGAAACTCCAGAGCAGGTGTTAACGTATTTTATCACGTAGAGCAGCTGGTCAACTCCAGAGTGTGGGTTAGACTGAGCACTGGCAATCTTGTGTCTCGTGCACAAATTGTTGCCAAATATTGCTTCTTGCTGCCATTCAGCTTTAAAAACAAGAAATTATTTACGTCTATGTTAATTATCAAAAAACAGGGATTGTTCTTGTAATTTATCTAATTAGCACTGTTATTTAATCAGATTATATAGAGGTGTAATTACTAATCAACAATTTATCCAAAGAAAGTAGTAACGTCTTCAGGACTTCAATTTCAGCTGTTTTCGTGACTTCTGGTCTTTTTGCCGCTTCAGGACTTCAATTTCGGCTGTTTTCGTGGCTTTCGACACTTCAGGACTTCAACTGTTACGGACTTTGGAAGGAGGCGGCACAGCTTCAGCGCTGTCAAGGGGCCCCGGCTCTTTCGAAAAGTTCAGCACAGGCCCGGGTCCGGTACACTTGTACCCCCTGTGCGCAGCCCTGGTGCCAACACATAGCAGAAGAAATGCAGTGCCAACCTATTATTTAATATCTGCAGAAGAAATACAGTCTCGGCTTTATGTTAAAAGAATTTTAGGGGGCGCCATGCTGCCCAACCACACCCACATTGGTTCAACACTGGGGATGCGCAGGAGATAAAATAGTTTTTAAAATTTCCTGTGCAGCAATTCCCATTGCTCCTGTCCCGATGATGAAAATTTGTGCTAATAAAGGGGAGGGGATGGCAAATGGCAGCGTGCCTAGCGGTGCCGCTTTGTAAATCCAGGCCTTAGGCTTATCTGTTATCTGCCTATGCATTTTATCCTTTATACCAGTTTGAATGGCTGCCCACATGGATACACAGCAGCTTATTTATATAAACTATAGTAATCTTTCTGAAGCAAATACACAGCTTTTACAAGTGCATGCTAACTGTATATTATGGGGTTATTCAGGGGTGCTTCGCCAATGAGGCAAGTTGAGGCTGTCGCCTCAGGTGGCAGCGCCCCAGGATCGCCCATGGGGTTATTTATTAAAGGTCTAGTAGTGTTTTTCCTGAAAAATTTTAGTTTTTTAGGGTAGTTCCTGTGTTTTTGGGACACTAGAGGGCAGTGCTGGTTCATGAATGAATTCAATCACATTAGTTTGCTCAGAAATTTGTTTCCAATATGCCCTATGTTGTATTCAGGATTGCTGTGAGGAAGTGCATGGCCGTATGGGGCCCTGCGATTTCTGGTGGCGGCCCTGCATGCGGCAGAACTAAATCACCCTCTGTTAGTAAATGTGCCCTATTGTGTGAATGAACACGATCTAGTGCAATTGTAACATTGCTGATGCTGAACATAAACTGAGACCAGATAGATCAGTGACTACCCACTGCTTCTGTTAATGTTCCTGTCTAGTGTTTCAGTCTGGCAGCTCAGTAATTCAGGTGAAGATTTTAAACTGTTACAATTTGCTACATTAGTTGATACATTTCTCAGCAGCATCTGTGGAATATATTAAAACAGCTGCCTTTAATGAAATTCAGGTACAGCAGGATCAAAGATATGAAATATAACAACTTATGTATCAATTTAGAACAGTTACATAGTCAGTGACCCCCACCCCACCCAGAGCTGCTTCAGAAAGACATAAGAAGGTGAAAAATGAAACTTTAAACTTCAATATTAGGAAACAGTCACAAATAGAAAATAGAAAGCAATTGGGAAAAGTCTTTATTTCTGGTGAAAACAACTCAAATGGAAAAGTGGTAAAAGGTGAACAACCCCTGTAAAATTGTTCCTATTGGTTCCTATCCTTTTAGCTATATGTAAGTACCTTGGTAGTATGGTAGTTATTTGCCTTATCTGCAGGAGCACTTCCTATGACTTGGTTCTAACTTCTTTTAGCACAGGATAATACTAATGTTTATATTGGTCAGACCTTTGAGCTTTTTTATGAAAGCTGTTTAGCATGTTATTAGGTTTGTCTCTGATAACGCTACATAATCGGCTTCTTTGGATGTAGGGAATTTTTCAGTTGAGATGCAGCTAAATTATAGGACTTTTTGCAAGATATAGATAAGGCCAAACTGTATTATGTCAAACCTAATCCAAAACCTTCATCTCATGTGACTATAAAGCATTGGCAACTGGGGCAAAATAAATTGTATGCCCATTTGTCATGGAGCACAATCCAAATGTGTGGCATCAGTGCAAAACTCAGTAAAATCAGTGGCATGCTTAGAAAAAGCACTATTAGGTTCAGCCTTTTATTTATCAGCCTATTGCTAGGGACTAGAAGACACAGGGAGGATATAGCTCAAGTTTCACAGTGCTGTATTAAAAACAGAGACAGTGGATGGTTTATATGTTGGTCCACCTAGGAGGAGGAATATTTATGCAGGAGAGAGAGGATGAGATATTATCTGACAGTCATGTATATAAACAGGTGTTAGCTGAGGTTATCAGCAAATCTCTGGTTTATATTACAGTCAGCATCCAACCCTGCCTTGCTCTTCTGCTTCTATGTCCCCAGAACCCATGTTTATACTAGGAACATAATATGAACAGAATATATGTTTTTTCTATGCTTTGAGCCTAACTCCAGATTATCCAATCACAGCAGGAGTCCCAACTTAACTTCTGAGTGTTAAAGGAGTTATTCAGAGTAAAAATAAAAACTGGATAAATAGATAGGCTGTGCAAAATAAAAAATGTTTCTAATATAGTTTAGTATATCCTTTGGTAGTATAGAAACAGCTGAATCTATATCAAGCATCAGGTTAATGGAATGTCTCTTGTCAGCAGATGCAGTATTGACACTGTGCATATAAGTGCATATAAACTTGTCTGGAATAAATGTACCAGCTTTATCCACACTTAATACTGTGACATTTGTAGTAGTGAATTCATGAACATCTTTAGCAGAACTACAGCAGATCTTAGCAAAATGTCCTACTTTTGTGCAGTTGCGGCAACGTTTAGCTTTTGCAGGACATGTAACATGATTTGCATTGTGTTGTGTTGTACCACAGCGAAAGCAGTATTTTTTATTTGTATTTGCTGCACGGTTTTGCAGTGTAGGTGAATCACTTTCCTTAGCACTATATTTTGCCTGTGACTGTGCATTATTAGGCCACAGTGTTGAATTCACAATCTGTACATTCCCAGCAGTTCCCTGACTGAGAGTTTTAGCCTCTGCCACTGTTTCAATATGGCTAGCAACTGTAATAGCCTTTGCAAGGGTTAAAACCTGCTCTAGGAGCAGTCTCTCTCTAATGCGAGGTGAGTTTGTTTTTTCCACTATTTGGTCTCTTAGCATTTCATCTGTTAGATTCCCAAAGTCACGGGTAACAACCAGCTCTCTCAAAGCTGATATAAATTGTTCTGTGGATTCGCCATTACATTGTCCACGTTGGCGGAATTTATATCTTTCAGCAACCACATTTACTCTTGGCATGAAAAAGTTCTTTATAGCAGTAAGAGCAGTTTCATAAGTATCATCAGGTAATGGTAATGTATAGAATATACGCTGTCCCTCAGCTCCCAGGCATTGAATAAGTAAGGCACACTTTCTAGCGGCAGAAATCTCCCCTTTGTCAGCAACAATAATGTAATTTTCAAACATACGGATCCAAGCAGTAAAAGGTATGGTAGGCTCACCAGGGTTTGGTTTGGAAGAAAAGGTGCAGGCTGCTGCAGAGGTAGAAGAGCCATCTCGTCGTCAATTTGTTATGTTTTGGTAGCCGAGGATGAGAAGAGTATAACAGTGCTTTATTAGCAGACTCATGAAGCCATTAAACAACAGTAACTTCCAACTCTATCACTCTTAAGCAGTATTGATAGTACTATGTACTGTATACACAGTATAACTCAAGTGCACAGTGACACCTGCAGGCCATTTGTATAAACACCACAGGGGGGCACATGGGTCATAACTTTTGCTTTTGAATCTGAGCTGAATGCTGAGGATCAATTGCAAACTCACTGAATAGTTATGTTCCATGTGGCCCCCTTCAAGTCACTGACTAACTCAGAGTTAGAGAGCTGAAAAGCAGGAAGTAGTGTTCTGTTATGTTAGACATCCAGTCACTCTAGCCTTTATACATTACATTTTTGCCTAACTATCTATATTAGAAACATTTATTTTTTATTTCTCACAGCCTATTTATCCAGTTTTTTTTACACTGAACTGTTCCTTTAAAGTTGTATAGTCAACACCAGTACAACTCATTCTGCAGCTTGCCAATGAGTGTACAAGAAAGTGGACGCACCTTATACGGTTAATGGGGTTGGTCACCTTTATATTAGCTTTTAGTATGATTGAGAGAGTGATATTCTGAGACGATTTGCAAGTTTGAGTTTAGCTTTTTGTTCAGCAGCCCTTCAGTTTACAATTTCAGCAATCTGGTTGCCAGGGCCCAAATTATCCTAGTAACAGTGCCTTGATTTAAGTGAGAGACTGGAATATGATTAGGAGAGGCCTGAATAGAAAGTTGAATAATAAAAAGTAGCAATAACTATGAAATTGTAGCCTTACAGAGAATTTTTTGGGGTCACTGAACCCCATTTGAAAGCTGTAAAGAGTCAGAAGAAAAAGGCAAATAGTTTAAAAAAAACAACCGGTAATAAAGGAACAAAGTGGTAATAGCCAACTGCCCTTATATTCTGGACAGGAGGTGACAGTGAGGATGAGTGTACCTGTATCAGCACTAGGGATGCACCGAATCCAGGATTCAGTTCAGGATTCGGATTTTTTCAGCAGGATTTGGATTCGGCCGAATCCTTCTGCCCGGCCAAACCAAATCCGATTTTGCATATGCAAATTAGGGGCAGGGAGGGAAATTGTGTGACTTTTTGTATCAAAAGAAGGAAGTAAAAAATGTTTTACCCTTCCCATCCCTAATTTGCATATGCAAATTCGGATTTGGTTCAGTATTCGGCTGAATCTTTTGCGAAAGTTTCGGTGGTTCGGCCGAATCCAAAATAGTACATTCGGTGCATCCCTAAATAGCACTCACATAGCTATCTTGTTAATAAAATAAGGCACCCACACTTTTTCCCTGAACTGCATACTTTGGATAACACTAGAGTTAATTTATGACCTGGGATGGCAGTTCACAAAGTGAAAAAATGGGTGCAATTAGCCATTTTTTTGCACATCCTGCCTTCCTGTCTACTAGAATTGGCACACGTCTCATCATTTCAGAGCACAAAGATATGTGGCTGCCCCTATGAATACAGTGTTGCCTACATTCACCAGGCTTGTATTCATGAGGGCCCAATGGGAGGAATTTAAATACACTGTATAGTCTGTTTGATGCTTAGAAATATAGTTTCTTATTATGCTTGTTTCCTGTTCAACCTCCATTAGAGAGACGAGAGGCTGGAATATGAAATGAGTAATTAAAAAGTAACAATAAATGTGTAGCTTTACACCGCATTTACTTTTTTAGATGGAGTCAATGACCCCTATTTGGAATCTGGAAAGA
The DNA here is from genome assembly GCA_038501925.1 of Xenopus petersii. Lineage (NCBI taxonomy): Eukaryota > Metazoa > Chordata > Amphibia > Anura > Pipidae > Xenopus > Xenopus petersii. The sequence goes on along the minus strand of CM076684.1, from coordinate 44,264,808 downwards.
GTCAGAAGAAAAGGGCAAATTCAAAAACTATAAAAAATGAAAGCTGATTGAAAAGTTGCTTACAATTAGCCATTCTATAACATACTAAAAGTTAAAGGGATCCTGTCATGGGAAAACATGTTTTTTTTCCAAAACACATCAGTTAATAGTGCTATTCAGTTTTTAAATCTGACATGGAGCTAGACATTTTGTCAATTTCCCAGCTGCCCCATGTCATGTGACTTGTGCCTGCACTTTAGGAGAGAAATGCTTTCTGGCAGGCTGCTGTTTTTCCTTCTCAATGTAATTGAAGGAGTCTCAGTGGGACATGGGTTTTTACTATTGAGTGTTGTTCTTAGATCTACCAGGCAGCTGTTATCTTGTGTTAGGGAGCTGCTATCTGGTTACCTTCCCATTGTTCTTTTGTTTGGCTACTGGGGGGGGGAAGGGAGGATGTGATATCACTCCAACTTGCAGTACAGCAGTATAGAGTGATTGAAGTTTATCAGAGCACAAGTCACATGACTTGGGGCAGCTGGGAAATTGACAATATGTCTAGCCCCATGTCAGATTTCAAAATTGAATATAAAAAAATCTGTTTGCTCTTTTGAGAAACGGATTTCAGTGCAGAATTCTGCTGGAGCAGCACTATTAATTGATTCATTTTGAAAAAAAAATGTTTTTCCCATGACAGTATCCCTTTAACTTGAAAGTGAACCACCCCTATATTGAAAACAAAAAAAAAAGTCCATTTGTCCCTATCTAGGTATCAGTTATATCAGGCAAAAGGAACAATGTTGCTGTCACATTCAGTTGTCCAACACACAATGCCAAAAAGCTGAATTTTAGCCTGTGTTTCCCAAGGTAAGGTTTCTGCTCTGTTGTTTTTATCCCTGCACAGCGGCATAGAAACACTGGCTCAAGAACTCAATAATTCAGTATTTCCCTCAGGAAGAGCCACAGTAAGCAGAGCACACTCCTAGCTAATATGAATACTGCTGAGTCACTGCACCAATATTAGTCTGAAGGCCTAACCCTTGGCTTCTCTATTCAGCTGCTCCAAGCTAGGACTCTCTCTTGTTTTCAATATTCTGTAAAAATCAAAGTACAGCAGAAAAAAAAACTCTTGCATATGCTATACAGCTATATTGTGCCAATTTTACAGCAAAAAAGCAGATAATTACAGAAAGTGTTGCCAAGAAAGAGAAGGCAACAGGCAATATTTTTCTTCTGCTTTTTCTTTTTTCCATTTGTCCCATTTAAAATTCCCTTTTTCCTGGACTGTAACTGCACCATAATGTAGTGTCTATGGTGGACATGATTAAAGAAAATTAAAACAAAACCTATCCTTTTTTTTTTAATTTTTTATTTACATTTTTCCAGTTTTTAAGAACAATCAATGACTTCCTAGTAATTCCTAGTTATTCTCTTACATAAAATTATATTAAAAACAGTAACATATAACATAAAAAAGAGTAAAGAAAAAAAGAGGAAGAAAAGAAAAAAAATGGGAGGGGAGGACCGTAAGTTGGTATGTGCTTCCTTATTGTTTATTCTACCCACAAGTGATTAATTCTTGGTATTCTCTAGAACAGTGACCCCCAACCAGTGGCTCATGAGTAACATGTTGCTCCCCAGCTCCTTGTATGTTGCTCCCAGTGGGCTCAAAGCAGGTGCTTATTTTTCAATTCCTGGCTTGAAGGCAAGTTTTGGTTGCACAAAAACCAGGTGTACTGCCAAACAGAGTCTCCTGCAGGCTGCTGGGACTATCATATGGCCAATCACAGCCCTTATTTGGCATCTCCAGGAACTGTTTGCTTGTGTTGCACCCCAACTCTTTTTACATTTGAATGTGGTTCACGGGTAAAAAAGATTGGGGACCCCTGCTAGAGTCTATAGAAGGAGGAGCCAGTGATGCCAATTACAGGAAAATTGAGCTTGTTGAATTTGTTCCAGTTTATTATTTTTAAACTTTTCAAACTGATACATTTCCTGGACTTTAAAGGAGAAGGAACCCCTTTCGGTGCAAACACCCTGATTGAACATTAGACATTAATTTTTTTTCTTAAATAACCTCCCAGTCGAATTATAAAAATTCACATGAATTGGAAATTCGACCTATGATAAATGGGCCTCTAAGTATGATGTAGAGAGTGGTATTCTGAGCAAATCAGCAGCTCTCCAGTTTGCAATGTCAGCAATTTGGTTACTAGGGTCCAGATTACTCTAGCAACCATGTAATAATTTGAATAAGAGATTGGAATAAGTAAAAAACGTAGCACTAACAATAAATGTGTAGCCTTACAGAGCATATTTTTTAGATGGGGTCAGTGACCCCCATTTGAAGGTTGGAAAGAATCAGAAGAAAATAATAAATAACTAAAAAAAAACTTTAAAAAAAAGAAAACAATGAAAAATAAAAATCGCCTGAGGGAAGGCACACGCAGCACTTCGTTTTCCGAAGTTGCCCAAAGTTTCCTCATGAGGTAACTTTGGGCGACTTCAGAAAACGAAGCACCGCGTGTGCCTTCACCCAGGCAATTTTCATTTTAGCCGGTGGAGGGCAGAGTGAAGGCAGTTCGGGGAGATTGTCGCCCCGAAGAAGAGGAGATTTGTCGCTGGGGCGACTAATCTCCCCGAATCTGCTCGTGTGGCCAGACCCTTAGAGGGCCCTTCTATGTACAGGGCTAAAGATAGTCAGCCTTATTTGTAATCTTATTCAGCTTTGCATGTAAAGAGTATATTTCCTCCACAGTGAGAGAGTTGCATGAGTGTTTGTTGCTATCACCTATCCATGAATATTTCCACATGTGCTTTCAGACAAGAACATTATGCATTATAGCCAGTTAGTGCCTTTAATAGACTAATGGCTGGAAAGGTCATTTAGAAAGGCTTTCTGTAAGAGAATTACTTGGATTATTCGAAGCCTGATGCATTTAGCCATCCCCCCCCCCCCCCCGTCTCAGACAGGGAAAAAAAACTGTTTATCTGGTGAATGTGATTATCCTGTGATAAACCAGATACATCAATTTGCCATTTGTGTGAATAGCTTCTGTAATACATAATCTCTTAGTGGTTTAATAACCAGATGATGCATAGATGATGCATCAGGGGTTCCTAGTAATCAAGGCACTCCAGTAAAGAAGATTTATTTTTTAATTAGAATAACCAGATATGAATACTGCTGGCTGTATATATAATCACAGCTACAACTCCTAGCTTTTAGATGTCAGTGGGATGCTCAGAACTGTTATTCAGCTACATCTGGAGCATGGAGGTTGCTATATGTAGGATGGGAAAGGTTCAGCCTTAAAGGAATAGTTCAGTGTGAAAATAAAAACTGTGTAAATAGATAGGCTGTGCAAAATAAAAAATGTTTCTAATATAGTTAGTTAGCCAAAAATGTAATATATAAAGGCTGGCGTGAACAGATGTCTAATAAAACAGCCAGAATCCAACTTCCTGCTTTTCAGCTCTATAACTCTGAGCTAGTCAGCGACTTGAAGGGGGGCCACATGGTACATTTCTGTTCAGTGAGTTTGTAATTGACCCTCAGCATTCAGCTCAGATTCAAAAGCAACAGAAATGACCCATGTGGCCCCCCTCAAGTCTCTGATTGGTTACTGTCTGGTAGCCAGGGCAACCAGTCAGTGTAAACAAAGAGAGTTGAAAAGCAGGAAGTAGTGATCTGACTGACTTGTTATACATGAAATCACTCCAGCCTTTATACATTACATTTTTGGCTAACTAACTATATTACAAACATTTTTTATTTTGCACAGCCTGTCTATTTACCCAGTTTTTATTTTTACACTGAACAATTCCTTTAACACTATGGCACATAGCATTGCACTGCTGTTATGTTCTTGGGGGCAGAGTTGAGAAAAGGTTTGGAATATCCAAATCAATCATTAAGTACTACAGGTATGGAACCCGTTATGCAGAAAGCTCCGAATTATGGAAAGGACGTCTCGCATAGACTCTATTTTATCCAAATAATTCAAATTTTAAAAACGATTTCCCTTTTCCCCGTAATAATAAACAGTTCCTTGTGTACTTCATCTAAACGAATATATAATTAATCCTCATTTGAAGACCTATTTGGGTTTACATAATATTTACATGATTTTCCAGTAGACAAAGGAATTATTCAGTATAAAAATAAAAACTGGGTAAATAGATAGGCTGTGGAAAAATAAAAAATCTTTCTAAAATAGTTAGTTAGGCAAAAATGTAATGTATAAAGGCTGGAGTGACTGGAAATCTAACATAATAGTCAGAACACTACTTCCTGCTTTGCAGCTCTCTTGTTTTCCACTGATTGGTTACCAGGCAGTAACCAATCAGAGACTTGAAGGGGGCCACATGGGTCATATATGTTGCTTTTTAATCTGAGCTGAATGCTAAGGATCAATTGCAAACTCACTGAACAGTTATGTCCCATGTGGCCCCTCTTCAAGTTGGTGACTAACTCAGAGTTAGAGAGCTGAAAAGCAGGAAGTAGTGTTCTGGCTGTTATGTTAGACATTTGCACTATTTAACTTACTCACTATGAGTTAGTGATCCAACTTGTATAACGTACCTCTCATTGATCTAACATCTAAGAGATTCTCTGTATTCTTGTTCTTTCCTAATTTTAGCATTCATATTTTCTATTACTATTTTTATATAATTTTTGGGGCTACTGTAATAGACCTGTTTAAATTTTTGGTAGAAAGATTATTTTGTGTCTTGGCCCTTATCCTCTGTGGAGGACAAGTCATGCAAATCCTTATGTTTTCAGCTTGAAAGTCTATTATGCTGGATTTTAGTTCATTGCCCAGTGTCCTTTTTCATTTTTTTTACCGTAATAATTTGCCTTCCTATTCTGCCTCTTTCAACTTTAAAACGAGGGTCACTGACCCTAGAAGCCAAAAAAAACCTATTGCTACAGTTTTATTGTTACTTTTTATTCTTTACCTTTCTATCCAGGCCCTCTTCTATTTATTTTCCAGTCTCTCATCAAACCACTTCCTGGTTGCTAGGGTAATCTGAACCCTAGCAATCAGATAGCTGCTGAAATTCCAGAATAGAGAGTTGGTGAACAAAAAAAATTCTAAATGAAAAAAAAATGCTAAATGAAAAAAAAATGCTGAATGAATAAAAAAATGCGACTTGCAGCATACTAAAAATTAATGTCATAACATATGGCGGGATAAATACAGTAGAAATTTCCTTTAAAATTCCTCCTGGAACCATGCAGTAGAGCCAGTTTTATATACAATACTCCAGAATACATGTCAAGAGTAATACTGTCAAAATTTCATTCATATTAGAACACATTATGGGATAAATACAGTGCAAAATCTATATAATGCCCCTAGCACACATAGTAGTGTAAATGCAGGGTCAGTTTAATATATAATAACCCCAGGTTTCACTGGTAAACTTCATCTGACAGGAACAGAGGTGAATGTTATCCCCCATGCTGCAAAGCAGTTGTAAAGGTGGGGCCCCAAAAGCACTACCCTGCCTCGGGCCCCATCTAGTCTTGATACCACTCTGATCATGGGTGAGCTGAAGGTACTGTATGTGCATCAGGGGGACCACAATTTACCCGCAATTATGTGCAGAAGGAGCCCAGAAAATGTTTTTCTCAGGGGAGGCCTGGGCCTCCAAACTTACACCCCTGTAAGTTGGTATTGATTTGGGCCTTTTCAAGCCTTCATCAAAGTCCTCCCAAGAATATGTCAAATCCAGGATCTGTATCACTAATATTTGTATCACAAATTTCATGTTACTATAAAATACTGAGCAACAAAAGTGACATATTTGTTGTTTGAGTATTCAGACAAATGTTTGGTTGGGATTTGAAAATCAAGATACTGTTATTGCAATCTGATATTTTATCAAGGAGGCTACCTCTGCCTCAGCCATAGAGACTATCTGCAGTTCTGAAAAGGGTTATTTGCTGATGGTGAAAGTAGAGAATGAAAGGACAGTTCTTGGGAGCAGTGGGCTCAGAATACACATTGTAGAAGCTATTGCACAGTGAATTGCAAGGCATAAAGGTAACAAGCCAGAGTTCACAGCTGCTGAGAGATTAAACCCTATTAACTGTAATGCTCCCTGGTGCTCAAGCTGCATCAGCAGATTTAAACCTAAAATGCAGTTGTAAAGGTATTAATGGATTGTCATATATTACAGGACAAATCCCTAGATGAAAATGAAAATAGACTCTCTACCACTCCCTCTGTGGAATCAGCAGGTTCTGTACTTTGCTGGTAGGGGTCTCTCATACCAGTCTTTTTCAAATAACTTGTGCATTATAATAAATGTTATTTAAAGCAAGATGTGGGTCCAAGCAACAGCAACTGCCTTGGTTTTTAAAAATAAAATCAAGAATAGTGAGGTGATACCTGCAGCAGTGGGGTAACAGTCTCTGGGAAGGAACTGTGACTGTGGTATGGCAGGTATAGCATTGAGACAAGGGCCATTCTAGCTCTAAAGTCACCTGAGGTGCCTTTACTTATCTGGAGGGGGTCCTGGGGGGGCTACGTCGCTAGTGCAAAGAGTACAATTGTGCTCTCTGCACTAGTTTAATATTTAGTTTAATACCCAGAAATTCAGCTCTTAAAGTTACCAGGAGTGTTTTTTCCCACCCCAGGTAATTTCTGGGGCACTCCCTTATAGGGGGATATGGTACCTACAGTAGCATTGGGATGACAGTCTCTGAGAATAGGCTGACTTTGTCATGGCAGGTATAGTAGGGAGAGTTGGTGCCTATAGTAGCAGTGGGGAAAACAGCATTTCAGAAGGAACTGTGGCTGTGGGATAGCACGTATAGTAAGGAGAGATGGTATCTATAATAGCAGTAGGATAATAGCCTCTGTGATGGGACTGTGACTATGGGATAGCAGGTATAGTAGGGAGAGAGTGTGCCTAAAGTAGCAGTGGTATAATAGTCTCTGGGAAGGGACTGGGTGATAGCAGGTATAGTAGGGCGATAGAGTGCCTATAGTAGCACTGGGATAATAGTGTCTGGGAATGGACTGTGGCTGTGGGATAGCAGGTATAGTAGGGAGAGATGGTGCCTATAGTAGCAGCGGCATAATAGACTCTGCGAAGGCACTGTGGTTGTGGGATAGCAGGTATAGTAGGGAGAGTTGGTGCCTATAGTAAAAGTGGGATAATAGTCTCTGGGAAGGGACTGGGAGATAGCAGGTATAGTAGGGAGAGATGGTGCCTATAGTAGCAGTGGCATAATAGACTCTGGGAAGGGACTGTGGCTGTGGGATAGCAGGTATAGTAGGGAGAGTTGGTGCCTATAGTAACAGTGGGATAATAGTCTCTGGGAAGGGACTAGGAGATAGGTATAGTAGGGAGATAGAGTGCCTATAGTAGCACTGGGGTTATAGTGTCTGGGAAGGGACTGTGGAATAGCAGGTATAGTATCGAGAGATGGTGTCTATAGTAGCAGTGGGATAATAGTCTCTGGGAAGGGACTGTGGCTGCTGGATAGCAGGTATAGTAGGGAGAGTTGGTTAACTTGATAAAGGTCCATGCGGCTTGAAACGTTGTTGCGATTGTTCAGATGATAAAGCCATGAAGTTCCAATAAAGGCTTTTTTAAACAATCTTCAAGACTGGTGCTGTCTACTATGGTTTTGGGATATTGAAGCTGGTGGAAGTGGACACCAATTGACGTGCACCTGGTCGCTACATTTAAAAATCAAAGTGGTGAGTGCTGGCTGACTATTGGTATAGTAGGGAGAGTTGGTGCATATAGTTGCAGTGGGGATAACAGCTATTCAGAAGGAACTGTGGCTGTGGGATAGCAGGTATAGTAAGGAAAGATGGTATCTATAATAGCATTAGGATAACAGCCTCTGTGAAGGGACTGTGGCTGTGGAATAGCAAGTATAGTAGGGAGAGTTGATGCCTATAGTAGCAGTGGTATAATAGTCTCTGGGAAGCGACTGGGTGATAGCAGGTATAGTAGGGAGATAGAGTGCCTATAGTAGCACTGGGATAATAGTGTCTGGGAAGGGACTGTGGCTGTGGGATAGCAGGTATAGTAGGGAGAGATGGTGCCTATAGTAACAGTGGGATAATAGACTCTGCGAAGGGAGTGTGGGATAGCAGATATTGTAGATATGGTACCTATAGTAGCAGTGGGATAATATTCTCTGAGAACGTACTGTAACTGTAAAATAGCAGGTATAGTAAGGTATAATTGCCTATAGTAATAGTTAGATAATGGCTTCTGGGAAGTGTAAGTAGCTTTGTGATCACTAAGGGTCAGGGCACACAGGCAGATTCAGGGAGATTCAAGAGCTTGGAGTGAGCGGACAGGATTGCCCTTGGGGGACCCCAGAAAGACTGTTGTTTGGACTCAATGCGCAAAAACCCGCAAGGGAAATGTGAGTGAGAATTTTAAATGTTTTTAATTATGTTTTAAATAAACGGTGTTATACTATTATCGATTTGTATTCCTGCTGGGGAACTTGGAAGGAGTGGTGAGCGCTGAAGGAGGAACTTGAAAGAACTTCATGTTAAATACATCATACCACGGTAGTGGTTTGTAAGTAGGCATTTTATATATAAGGTGGAGGCATCTGCATCTTCGGAATATACATTTTAATTCACAGGAAAAATACTTTTCTTTTCTTCTGTCCACCTGTATTGCCACTCTATACCCCTATAAGTGGTCATTTAAAGGAGAAGGGAAGAACACATCCACTTACCATCCAGTGCATGCACGGGGTGATATTTCACATTGTGAACATACTGCGCTATGTCTGTTTTTTATTTCTGTTGCCACAGGCGCTGATCGCTTCTTATACATATCCCTTTCTGGGGGTATATATATGCTTGATTTTGGACACAGGGAAAGCAGCAGGCCAGAGCCATTGTAATGTCGACTTGAAACTTGGGTCCAATACAGCCAACTGCTCATAGAGGGAAGGAAATAGATCATTCTGCACTACAATTAGTAACTGAGAGGTTATATCATTTGGGAAGAAGCTCAATGTCATAATACTGAGTGGGGGCTGAGTTTATCAGGACTTGGGTAAGGCCTCTAATTTCCTTTGTGCTTCAGGCACAAAAATAGATTTTAAGCCCTATGAGGTACAGACTAAACTAAATTATATTGATAAGTAAAATTAAAGCCAAAATCGTGATAGAGAAAAAAGCCAGATCGTGAAAGATCTGTCTAGTGTTTGCAAGCAGCATGAAAACAAAGGCTCAAAATCTATAAACACAAAATCTATAGACTTGTAAACCAAAAGAAATTGATGCACCCACAGCTTGCAATTAGCAAAAATTACCCAAAACACAATTGTGCATCCATATTTATTTCCCTGTGTGTAGCTGCTGTTTGGGTATTTATGTTATCTGGCAAACAGCAGCACAGCTGCCAAAATATAAATGTCAATCATGTGGATGCCTGTCTTACTTTGGATTTCAAGAAAAACTATATTTTAACAATGAAAATAAAATAAATTGTATTATTAGCACTTAGTACCATATGTAGGGCCACATGTAATGGATCTTGGCTGCTGCTCTGCTGCCATCCAGATACATTGGTGCAGGCAGACACAGCAGATTTCAGTGCGAAATGCAAAATGTGTTTTGGCTCAGATATCTACATCTGCACCGATGCCAAAGCAATGAATCTGGGTGCAGGAACATCAAATAGGAGACCAGCAGGGGAGGAGTGCATTCTCGGCCTGCGTTTCTCCGCACTATGAGATCCGCTACATGTGTCCCTAGCCTAAAACCCACTGAGAGGTGGGCAATGGAGTGACCACCAGCGAGGTAATCTAAATGGTCCCTTTCCCTTCTGCTTTTCCTTTGCCCATGGAACAGAGGATGGATACTAAAGGTCGGCCAGAACTAGCTGTGTTATGTGCCCTCCTACATGTTCACATATGCGTTATTTGTTTGTTCCTACCTATACCATCACAAATGTATGGCCCTATGCACCAGTTTATGAATTTTTGCACAAGAGGTAAGAGGATAAAAGTGAGATGCTGGCAATTAAGTAATGAGTCAGAGTCCAGAGTTTTACCCAAACCTCTTAAAGGGGATGTATACTCAAAAACGTATTTTTGTATAATGTATAACATATTTAATTTGAAATAATCATTAATTACAACTGTTTCATTGCAACAGAAAGCTGTATTTGTATGTCTTCCCCTTTTAAATCTCTGCAGTGATGTTTCTTAAAACATGTCCTCCCACATGGTTCTTCTTGGTCGCAGCACTGTGACGCCAGCGCCTACTCACCAGCTGATTGGACATCAGCGCCGGAATGGACGCCGCCGTTTGAACGCCAGCGTAAACACGCCAGCACCAACATCATCACATCCAAATTTGGCTCCAAAAGAGGCCGATTTAAAGGAGCCTGAAGACTGCAACACTGTCCAATTATAGGTTTCACATTGCATTCCTGGGTGTGACTCTAGCCTTGTTATATTGATTCTTGTGTACCGACTTCTGCATGTTAACCGTATTGACCCTATTCTGCCTGGATTGACCCCTTTGCCTGGACTTTGACCATTCTATTGTTGAACCCTTTTGTACCGTGAACTTTGGTGTTATGAACTGCTTCCTCCTTGGTCCGCACTACTAACCGAGCCTTTGGGCCCTTACACTCGAGAACCTACCAAATACATATATTCTGTGTATGAGAGACAATCATTCTATACGATTTAGCAGAAATATCATTACCACTTTGGGACAGTAAAGCCACCTTGTTAGAGCTTCTATAGAGAGATAATCTTTACCTCCCAACCCATGACAATTCATGGATCCCAGAATGGGTGAGGATTAGCTGAAAGTTTGCAGGGTTTTGGGGCCCACTCTTTGCCATAAAAAAAAACACACAAAGGGACACTATAAAAGGTCTAGTAAATCATAGAATATGAAATAAAATACCTTATATTCACGCTAAATAAGCTGAACACAAATGAACCAGAATGAATGTAAATCTCTAGATACTGTCCATTTGTCCTATAAATATCTAAAACCGGGCACAGCATTTTTTTACTGCAAAAGGAAAATAGAATAAACCCTTTTTAGAAACCAAGTGTATGTTCCTTTGAAGCAAAATCATTTCAGATCATGAGACTGATTTGGGACTGGCAGAGACTGAGAAAGAAGATGATTGTCTAAGTGCCCACGGGTGATAGAGCATACTGGAGTCATATGAGGTCACATTAGAACAGAAGAACTGGTCGGGGATAACAGACAAGTACCGTAGAATATTAGTAATCATGCTATCACTGGTGAAATAGATTTTTAGATTACCGATCATTCTACAAATTATTTTTCTATTGAACATTCCATTGGGAGAAGCGTTATCTTCTGTTTCCTTGTAATAATGGAAGCATTGCTGCAGGAAGTAAAAACATAAATTAAACCCATTCGAAAGTCTTTAGACTCTAGTCCTTCATTGACAAGCAATGCTTTTTACAGCACAGCTACGTAAGTGGCTGTTACATTGCAGAACAAACTGATATTGCCTATGTTAGTTAAGTGCTCGATGAAGCCAGTTATGGGCCCTGAAAGAAAAAAGATAATTATTGTGTTGGGTGATGACATTTATGTGTATAAAAACTCTTCTGGAGATTTCATACGTGTCATGTTATTTATACAACCAGAAACAAGAAAATTGCTTATCCATTTTAGTCCTTACCTCACTCCTGGTAAACCCCACTTACTTTCTAGTCAACCCTACCCTTTAGGGTCCAAAAATAAGGAAGTGTGTGATTGCATAAGCTGATGTTTACTTTAATCCAGTCTGTGACTCATTTAGATGGAAAATCCATTTTAATCCCAGTGTGGCAGCATCAACCAACCCAGTAGTGATGGGCACAAAACCATCCTCCTGCCTCCCCTGAGACTTAATGAGCACTGTCAGATTATACATTATGCAACCATTTGGCTTGTAGGCCAATCTAGTGGATACCCAAATACCTGCCTGTGTGTGGTTGCATTAATAAGGCCATTCTTGTTTACTCTCCATATATGGCAGTGTATTGGAATCGAATGTCCATTTCTTTTCTGTCCCACATAAACATAATATTTTTCAATAAGATCACTAAAGCTTGTTATGTATAGACCGGCTGGCTAATTTTGGACAAAATAACCCAAATATTATACTGCATGGTGGTCCATTGAGAAGTAGCCAGACATATCAAGTCTGAGATTAAAATAGGCCCCGGCATTTCAAATAAAGTACTCGTCTGTGGCAGCTTATAGTAGCCCCTCTGGTATTTTGCTAGAGTTTACAGATTGTCAGTTCAGGCCTGTGCCCCAACATTTTGCATTGTTATCTGTTATCTAAAGTTATAAAATTTATTGCAATGCTCAATGTATAGTATTTATTCCTGATGCAGCTGCTTGCTAATACACCAGTTAACTATCCATGCATGTAAAGATTTCTCATACAATTTGCATAACATCCAACCAATCAATATGATTATCTGTGCATACCGGATAACCCCAAATTCACTAGTTCCCAACATGTTGCTCACCAACCCCTTGGATGTTGCTCCCAGTGGCCTCAAACCAGGTACTTATTTTTGAATTCTTGGCCAGAGGCAAGTTTTGGTTGCATGAAAACTAGGTTTATGTGTAAATAGAGCCCCTTCTAGGCTGCCAGTCCACAAAGGGGCTTCCAAATAGCTAATCATATGCTTTATTTGGCACCCCATGGCATTTTTTATGCTTGTGTTGTCTTTTTTACATTTGAATGTTGTTCACGGGTAAAAAACATTGGGGACCCCTGCCCAAATCAATCAGCCAAGGGCCAATCTGTCAGATCATCGATCCAGTCACAGGTTAATCAGGATGTTGCTCCTGACCTCGTATTTGAAGACAATTTTTAAACAGGCCTTTTTTTCCACTCAACCAAAACCAACAGATATTGATTTCCAAGAGTTACAATTTAAATGACAACAAAACTATAAGTGCTTACTAACTAAATGAGTCAATTTATTTTTCATTTTCACCAGGGCACCACAAGATCTTAAACAGTGAATATTTGAAGAATACCAGTGGATGGAACAGATGTAGATTATCAGCATAACTTATGGTCATATGGTTATATTGAGCTTTTCAGTTATTTACACAGCAACAGAGTAGCCAGCTGGAGGGCGTTAGAAAAGATAACTCCAAACAAAAGCGCATCATAGCATGAACTGGAACATTGCCCTTTTATAACATAAACAACAAAACTATACCTTTACTAATTATAAGGGCTGCAACTATTAGTAAAGACAAGAGGGCTAATTAGAAACATGTAGAATAAGAAATTTAAAGGATGCAAAATTATATGGGCTGCACCATGTGCCATAGCAGCTGCGCCTTGCACATAATATACAGTATGCAAGTATGGGACACCTTGTTGTAAAAAAAAGTCCTATTCCCTGCCTGTTCTCTAACTTTCAGAACTCCACACAAAAACATAAACTGGTTAGTGGTGGAGGAGAATTAGGCTGGAACTACACGGTGCGAGTCCTTCTGATCAGACGCGATGAGAGCAAGCGCAGGCGTCACGTTGGATGCGCCTAATCTAATGTAAGTAACACAAATGTGGCATCTACAAACTGATTGCATCCAAAACGACTGACAGATGAATACGCAACGTGCAGCAATCAGTTTGTCGATGCAACATTTGTATTACTTACATTAGATTCGGCGCATCCGGCGTTGTGTTCCTCTCAACTCATTGGATCGGAAGGACACTTTATGGACGAATGCTGGGAAAAAACAAATGAAAAACACCTGAAATCAGCACCTGTTGCCTCCCATAAAGTTAAATTGCAGTCAGTCGCCTAAGGGCTCTTACTCACTGGCGTTCTGACCTGCGCTCCCCTGCGTTCCGTTTTTTGGCGTTCAGCCGCAGGGGAGCGCAGGAATAGACGCATGTCATTATTTCAAATGGGGCTGTACTCACTCAGACGCGTGTGGGCGCCGAACGCAGGAAAAATGGAGAACTAAACCCTTAATTAAAAAAACCCTACCCCCTACCCTACATAGACCCCCTCCCTGCTCCCCCCCAGCCTAGCTGTTACCCCTGGTAAATGCCCCTAACTCTTTTTTTACCCATCGGTGCAGATTCAGGGCAGTGGAGTTCGCGGGTGCCATCTTCTATCTTCAGTCTTCTTCGGGAAATAAGTGTTGTATCAGCGTATACACAGTTGGAGCAGTCTTCAGGTATTTGACAACTGCGCATGCACCTAAATTGACGGAAATTGTCGAAGCGCCACAAGAAGACCTGAAAATTACTGAAGAAAATAAGATGTCGCCCGTGAACTTCCGATGCCCTGAATCTGCACTGAGGGGTAAGTAAAGTGTTAGGGGCATTTACCAGGGGTAGCAGCTAGGCTGGGGGAGGGGGGAGCAAGGAGAGGGGTCTATGTAAGGTATGGAGGTAGGGTTTTTTTAATTAAGGGTTTAGTTTTCCTTTAAAAGGGGAGAGTGACTGGATAGTTTCAGAAAACTTACAGAATCTTTAATTGATTATATCTGTTACGAGATGAACCTCACATTATATTTTCATTTCAGCAATAGTTTCCCTTTCAACAAATATAAGAAATCTGAACATGGCAAAAAAAATTCTCAGATGTATTTATAAAGAAATTATAATGGCACACATAATGAGCAAAGTGTATCACTTTACGCCACTTGGGAAATACGTGTAAACATTCAGTAAGTGGAAAATTGATGCACTTATTGCTCACGGTTACACAATGTTACCAGAATCTTGGGGTTGAAAGTTCTTGCAGGGATGGGTGAGGTGTTTATTGTGATATCTAGACTTCTGCCTGCTGCCACAGGATGGAAGTAGAGATCACCAGTACAAGCTAGCAGAAAAGCTTCCCTTAATTTGTTTTGTTAGATCACAAGAATAAGCAATAGGAGGAATAAGGAAATGATTCTTCAACAACTGTTCTATATATTTATATTTTTTAATATTTCAGCATCAATGCTCTAGTGCTGAATATTACCTCAATCTCCTTACTTTTATCATCATATGGGCTGGTTTTATATATATATTAAAGGGGTTGTTCACCTTTAAATAAACTCTAAGGGGCACATTTACTTAGCTCGAGTGAAGGATTAGAATAAAAAATACTTTGAATTTCAAAGTTTTTTTTTGGCTACTTCGACCATCGAATTGGCTACTTCGACCTTCGAGTACGACTTCGAATCGAACGATTCAAACTAAAAATCATTTGACTATTTGACGATTCGATAGTCGAAGTACTGTCTCTTTAAAAAAAACTTCAACCACCTACTTTGCCACCTAAAACCTACCAAGCACCAATGTTAGCCTATGGGGAAGGTCCCCATAGGCTTTCTAGGCAATTTCTGATTGAAGGAAAACCATTCGATCAATTTATTAAATACTTCGATTCGAAGGATTTAATCGTTCGATCGAACGAATTGCGGTAAATCCTTCAACGTCGATATCCGAAGTCGAAGGATTTAACTTCGATGGTCGAATATCGAGGGTTAATTAACCCTCGATATTTGACCCTTAGTAAATGTGCCCCTTAGTATGATGTAGAGAGTGACATTATGAGACAATTTGCAATTGGTTTTAATTTTTTATTGTTTGTGGTTTTGTGAGTTATTTAGCTTATTATTCACCAGCTCTCTAGTTTGCAATCTGTTTGCTAGGGACCAAGTTACCCTATCTGCCATGCATTTATTTAAATAAGAGACTGGAATATGAATAGGAAAGGCCTGAATAGAAAGAGGAGTAATAAAAAGTAGCAATAACAATACATTTATAGACTTACAGAGCATCTGTTTTTTAGATGGGGTCAGTGACCCCCATTTGAAAGCTGGAAAGAGTCAGATGAAGAAGGCAATAACAAAATAAAACTATAAAAAATAAATAATGAAGACCAATTGAACAGTTGCTTAGAATTAGCCATTCTATGTCATATTAAAAGTTAACTTAAAGGTGAACCACCACTTTAACATATAAAATAGATAAACTGAGCAATAAATTACCTACCCTACCTGTCTCTTGCAGAGGCTATGTATTACAGACTCTGGGGGAATAGTATAACAAATGCAACTTTTGATCCTGTTCCAGTTACCAACAGCAGCAATGAGCAGTTATATTATCCTGGCTGCTGAAAGCAAACATCTGATTGTTGCAGGCTGCTACAATCCTAGTACACTGGCCCATATATACAGTAGTATAAGTATCGCCTGACTAGCCCATGCAACATAAACCAAGGAAGTGTATCTTTTATATGAGTGTCCCTATAAATGACTGAATGTGAGATCCCTATGTACAGACGAGCACAGAATGAATTAAACTGACTGATAATGGCTTCTCTTTCTGGGCACTGCTGCATCATTGTGCATATGAAAGGCTTTTAGCCTTTAGACTGTTTGAGATTAAGGAGAATACTGGCTCTTTGGAGCTCGCTAAGAGTATTTTTTACATTGGACTGTACAGTCTAGTCATGAAGACATAATATATTTTGTCCTCAAATATTTGAAGAAATAAACACATGAATGTTAAACAAAACATAGTGCAAAAGCAACTGCTTTCAGTAGAATTAAGCAGTGTGAAAGCAAAAGCTCTCATAACAATTCCTTTAATTGTATCAGCCGTGGCAATTATAAATGCAAAATCCCACTGGTACCAGTGTGGAACTAGTGTCAGCAATACAAAGGCCCTTATGTTTTCGCACAGTTCCATGATACACAAGTGCTCTGCGTAGCCTCAACGTGCACAAATACAGGCTGATGGGTTTTTTCCTTCACCCAAACTACTGTTGATGAAAGTTGCTCACACAGACCTCAATGCAAGCAGTAGCATCATGTTTAATGGCACATAGCACAATTTGGTGCTGTTTTTTTTTCAGCCCTGTGAAAGAGCAATGACTATGTAGACAGGTGAAAATTGTTACTGCAGCAAATGAACTAAATACCCTGTCCTTACACCAAGACAGGGCATTAAATGCTGTCATTCACAATCGTTTGTCATAGGTAAAGGCTAGCAGCCAATCAGAAAACATCAGCAGCACACATTTAAGGGAATATTATACTGATGAACTGATCAGTTACAAATTTAATGACAAAAAAAACTAAGTTCATTTTCTTGATGAGTGAAAAGCAAATACTAAAAAGACAAACTGAAACATGTTCAAGTCAGTGGGATAACATAGCATGAATGAGTATGGCTCTGCCTGGTGTTAATCAGCCTGAGATAAAAAGGATACAGATTTCAGGAGGGATTTGTAAACTGTGTATTTAGTTGTTCTTCCTGAAGTCTTTGTGGGTGACTGTATAATTCTGTGGGCAGCTGGGCATGAAGCGTGTCAGACAGAACTCCCCATTTCCATGCATTAATAAAGCAGATGCTGTCTGTCACTCTGACATTCTAGGCCTCATTTACTAAGACTATTTCCATTATGGGTATCTAGAAACGGTAAGATTAAGAACTTGGCCATGAGTGGGGGCACAGAAGCAAATATTACACCATGAAACTCTACTCAGAGTTTGATTCATGCCAGCTTAAAATCTTCATTTTCATAACAACTTCTAGTGGTTGGCCATATTTGCACTGACTGAACCATCAAGGTGAATATAACGTATATATTTATTTCAAAGTTACTTGGGTGCATTCCCTTTCTCTTTGCTGAATTTAAATGCTCCTGTAATCCAGATTTTAGCAGCTATGTACAATAGTTTCCAGACCTGGGACATCTCTGTTCATGTACCTGGAGCAGTGTACTGTGTCTTTAATCCAGCAGATACTGGATGCAACACCCTATATGCACTGAGGATGGTTTAATGCACAAGACAGCTGCTGCCTTGGTAACACACATTGGACAACACATTTAGCTTGCTCTGGATGCAATGAACACACATTACACTGGATTGTTACCTGGCCACTTTCTCCATGCCTTGTTTTAGCAATATATGCCTTGTTTAATATTAATATTTCTATTTTATAGGCCATACTATTAATATAAACATCCCAAATGGACGTTTGTGCAACTCCCTTGGTCATCAGCATGTACTGGGAATTGTTGTTCAACAACAGGCAACAACTACAAAAATGGCAAACTAGGTCTCAGCGCAAGTTGCAGGGGATGCAAAGGCGCAATCACCTTTTTTGAATGGTGTTTAGGGGGGTACAGTTTTGCATGTAATTTTGAGCATTGCACTTGCTGTCATAAATAGCTCTCTTAGGATTGACACCTTAAAAGAGATGCTTTAATAAGAATTATAGTTCCTCTTTAATAAACTGATCGCTGAGGTTTTGGCTTACTATGTACTGTAGCAGTACATACTAAATACCATACTAAATACCAAAGTAAACATATTTACACAAATAGCATAGGGATGAAACTGATATGTCAGTTTGCATAATGCTTAGCCTTTGCAGTGGAGTTCTTTTTAATTTAGCTCTGATATTTATTTACAGCTGAAGGACTGCAGGTTTGCCAGCTCTTGCTTACAAATAAATTTGATGACTGGGGCACAGAAAAGCTAAACAATGTGCCCAGATGTATTAGGGCAGAAATTAAACTCAGAACTGCCTGAGGATTGCTTTAAGCTCCTATAAGTTTTGTTTACGGTTGCTAGGCACACAGGTGCAAAAAACAGGTGCTAATTTCTACTTGCGCGTCTATACTATGTGTTACTCATTGTTGTATTGGTGAGGGTGAGCATGAGTAGGCACGTGTTTCCTGATCGCTCACCTTATCCCCTGCTTTAGATTGAAGGCTATGCCTCCTGTCTACTGTTGCCACCTGGCCAGTATTGACTGGCCTAGCCAGTAATTCACCAGCTAGGACCAGTACCAATATAATAAAATCACTGGCAAAGCAACTGCCCTGTAAGTCCCTCCCTTCTCTTATCCCCCTCCACTGCCATGTCCTATTCTACCCACATGCCTGCCCGTTTCATTGCCCAGTCTGCCCGTTTTCGTGCCCCATACATCATAGCAGTCTGCCCCTACGTGACGTCACGGACTGTCTCCCAATCCGCAGGTAAAAAAAAGTAGCAACCCTACTCCTGCTGCTCCCTAACTTACATGTTTGAATCATATGCAGGGACTTGTAGGGGGCACCCATGTCGAGGGTTGCCACCTTTTCTGGAAAAAAATACCGGCCTTCCTATATATTTTTTTTTTTTCCCTATTAATAACTTCATTGGGATCAACCATTATTTTTACCGGCCAGGCCAGTAAAATACCGAACAAGTGGCAACCCTACCTGTGTCCCACCAGCCTGCTCCTCACTAATACAATGCTGATTCATGCAGTCAGTGCTATATGCATGGGAAAATGCAGGTCCATGAGCTCCAAAAAGGCCGGCAGCAATATTAGGAAGGCTATAAATGGCTGTTTGTGGCCTTTTTCACTTTGCACACTGTGTTGTGCGTGGTAAATTAATTCTCTTGTGCCAGATGGTGAAACTTGCCCAAGATGCAGAGTACACTAAAGATAGGTGCAAGTACTATTTGAATGCCACCTATTTTATAGTAAATTGACCCTTATTTCTTGTAGATCCATCATCACAATCCAAATCATGGAAATGAGGCAGGAGCTCGATAATTTATATTATTTTGCTCTTTTTAAGGCATTTCCTGTTTTTTTCCAGATGATGACATCATGGATAGCGATGTGTTCATGTTCTCAATGGAAAATATAAAACATGAACACCCGTCACCTGAGCTTCTGTGGAAGTGGAATGTACTTTGACCTACCAGACACTGAAGCCGTCCCTGGCACAATAGTGTACTTGGGAGAAAGCCAGTTTATCTTCTGTGTGGCTAATAAAGCAAGGATCAAATGTGCAGGAGTCAGGACAATTACAGTAGTGAACTGGTCCCAGAATCTCCAGAAAGCTATTGGTTAATCGAGGATATTGGGAGCTGTAATGCTTTTGGCAGGCTATACTGATTGCCAATGGAACAGAGCCCTAGGAAGGAAGATATAATGGATCGAGGTTAATAGTGCAGGTTTACACTGGGATCCTGTGCATTTATTTAAGGCATAATCCTAGATCTGCATCTCCTACTAGAACACAAGGAACCTACAGATATAGGTGTAGAAACTGCCAATGTTCCATTAACGTCCACTTTGCATTAGAACCCCTAGCTTTAAAGGGGTGGTTCACCTTTAAGGTAAATTTTATTATGTTATACAATGGCCAATTCTAAGCAACTCAATTGGTTTTCATTTTTTTCATTATTTATTTTTTTAGAGTTTTATAGTTATTTGCCTTTTTCTTCTGACGCTTTGCAGCTTTTAAATGGGTGTCTCTGACTCCCTTCTAAAAAACAAATGCTCTTTAAGTCTACAAATGTATTGTTATCGTTATTTATTGTTATTTTTATTACTGATCCTTCTATTCAGGCCATCTCCTTTTCATATTCCAGCCTCTTATTCATTGGTTGCTAGGGTTAATTGGACCCTAGTTACCAGATTGCTTAAAGGGGTGGTTCACCTTCAAATTAGCTTTTAGTATGATGTTGAAAGTGATATTCAGAGACAATTTGCAATTGGTTTAAATTTTTAATTATGTGTGGCTTTTGAGTTATTTAGCTTTTTATTCAGCAGCTCTTCAATTTGAATCTTAAGCAATCTGGTAACTAGGGTCCAAATTACCTTAGCAACCATGCATTGATTTGAATAAGAGACTGGAATATGAATAGGAGAGGGCTGAATAGAAGGATCGGTAATAAAAAGTAACAACAACAATATATTTATAGCTTTTCAGAGCATTTGTTTTTTTAGAAGGGGTCAGCGACGCCCATTTTAAAGCTGCAAAGAGTCAGAAGAAAAGGGCAAATAACTATAAAAAATAAATATCGAAAACCAATTGAAAAGTTGCTTAGAAACTGGCCGTTCTATAACATAATAAAAGTTACCTTAAAGGTGAACCACCCCTTTAAAGGAGAATTCAACCCTTCAGCAAAAAAAAACCCTACCCCCGATCCATGTAGACCTCCCTCCCTCCTCCCCCAGCCTAAGTGTTACCCCGGGCAAATGCCCCTAACATTTTACTTACCCCTCGGTGCAGATTCGGGCATTGGTGTTCACCGCAGCTATCTTCCAGGTCTTCGTGTCTTCTTCCGGCGCTTCGACAATTTCCTCCCATTTCGGACCCGGAGGATGGCTGCGGTGAAGTCCGATGCCTGAATCTGCTTGGAGGGGTAAGTAAAAAGTTAGGGGAATTTCCCCGGGTTGGCAATTAGGCTGGGGGAGGAGGGTCTACGTGGGGTGGGGGGGGTAGGGTTTTTTTGCTAAAGGGTTGAATTCTCCTTTAAGATGCAAATTGAAGAGCTGCTGAATAAAAAGCTAAATAACATAAAAAACACAAATAAAAAAATGAAAACAAATTGCAAATTGTCTCAGAATATCACTCTCTATATCATACTAAAAGTTATTTCAAAGGTGAACATCCCCTTTAAGTCACACTGGGAGCATATTGGTGTCTTTCATTTGTTGTAGTGAGATATCTATACATTGCTCTCCAAATAAACAATGAGCTAGACTGTGTTTGCTGCTAAAGAACCAAGTGTGCTCTGCTCTGTTTTGCTTTGGTTCTATGGCAGCGCTTGTTTTGTTTGTGGACTTTGAATGATGAGGCAATACGTCCTTTGAGAGCTTGGTTAGTTAGTGGCTGTTTCATGCGCAGTGGGTATTTATTGCCTCCCATAGCACTCACTGAGGGTAATCTCAAGTACTGGAAATGATGCAACCATACAGATCATTCTGATCTATATTTGTACTGACCTACTAAACAGACAGAAACAGAACTTCAGTTTTCAAGTGGCAGTAAAACCAAATCTACATTTGTGCATAATTTAAGCAAAATTCATTTTTAACCTACCTTCCAATATAATTTGGTGAACTAAAAGCAGTATCTGTCTGTCACTAGCTATCTCCTGCACTGCTGGTTCTGACTACATGTACCATTGAAATAATGTAGCAGTAGTGAGATCTCCTCCATCCAAAACGTCATTCATCACAATGCTTCCCAAACTTCCGTCGTTATTTTTCTTTACAGGTCTGTAAATCGCAAAACATGCAAGGCATTATGAGAATTAGAGGCTTGGCTGGAGGGGGAGCTGACTGCTGCTACATTATTTTAATGGTATATCTATATTCTTTATTAGTACGCCTTACTTTAATTCTATAACATTTGTCTTTTTTAAAAAAATTATATATTATTATATTATATTTATTAAAACAATATCCAAGCATTTGTCCCAAGGATTGCAAATACAAAGTGCAAAACCTCAATCTGCAATGTTTTTGCCCGAAATGCAAGATTCTTTGCCAGAATTCCACTGTAATTTTGCCCACATATCAGAGCAAAGATTTGCATCAGGTAAACTGCACACAAAGGACATATATTGCACTTGCAAGGGACAGAGGGGCATATGGGTGGAACATTGGCTTACACTTACATGTGTTTCAGTTGCTTGTGTTTCAACATCATGCTCCTATTGTTACAACACAAAAAAAAGTGTACTCCGTTCTTATTCTCTGGTCAGGGCATGCATGTGGCAGGTTCCTTTTGTATAGGTATGGGACCTGTTATCCAGAATGTTCTTTCAGATAATGGATCTTTACGTTATTTGGATCTTTACATCTTACGTCTACTAGAAAATCATTTAAACATTAAATAAACCTAATAGTCTGATTTTGCTTCCAATAAGTATTTGTTATATCTTAGTTTGGATCAAGTACAAGGTACTGTTTTATTATTACAGAGAAAAAGGAAATCATTTTATAATAATTTGGATTATTTGGATAAAATGGAGTCTATGCGGCAAATTAAAGGGCGAAGTGACTAACACTGGCGAAAATTTCATCAAATTACTAACGGGCGCAGGCGTAACTTCGCTAGATAAAGAGACTCACGCTGGTGCTCATTCGCACTCAATCGCCAGGTGACGTTTTCACTAAGAAATTCACCAAGATGCGGATTTTACTGAACGTTACCTCTTGTGCCAGACTTGCTTTCACCACCTCAGACCAGGCCAAATGCAATAGAGTAGATAGGACTTCCTCAAAATTTAGTTGAAAAAAATGCTGGCGTATTTTCCTTTTTTCAGGGTGATAGGCTGCAAAAGAGCGTAAATTTTTTTTGGGGTAACCTGCTTCCCCCCTACATTTCCTAACATATGTCACATGAACTGGGCTCATGTGTAGGGCAATAACACAACTCTATTTTCTTTTATTAAGCGTCCCTGGGCTTGTGTAATGTATTTGCTGCAACATTTATGTCCATTCAACTTTTACTTCCTAACATATGCAAATTGGCCAACGCTAGCGCAACTTCGCTCTGCTTGCTGAATTAATGCAAGAGCAACTTCACCAGTGATTAGCACCCCTGGATGCAACTTCGCATGTTAATGAATTAGCGTTATCTGAGCAAATTTTTGCCTGGCGAAGTGTTGCACTGCATGTGAAGCCGTCGCTGGCGAATTTTCGCCGCTTAGTAAATTTGCCCCTATCGGAGAGGGCCTTCCCATAATTCAGAGCTTTATGGATAACAAGTTTCCGGATAACAGATCCCATACTTGTACCTTAAACACCAGGGTAGATTCAACCAACAAAATGGTGGAACGTTTTAGGAGCAGCATCTGCAGAACAGAAAGTGAAAATAAAAATATACTTCCCGAGAATATTCCACTTCTCTGTGCCAGAACAGTAAGAACAATCTACTAACTATAATCAAACAAGGAATGGAAAGCATATGAGTGGCACGAGTTTCAGTTCAGCATTTTAGCAGTCTCTTGTGATCAGGTGTTTGTAGGTGTGATAAGGCCAACAAAGAAAAGCAGCATGGCTCAGTATGGGAGTTTATTATCTCTACCTTTCCATCACATTCTTCCACCCCTCTTTTTCTCTTTATATGATGAGTCCCTAGGGTTGCCACCTTTCCTGGAAAAAAATACCGGCCTTTCAATGTATTTATCTCTTTTCCCTTAATAACATTGGGATCAACCATAATTTTTACCGGCCAGGCCAATAAAATACTGGCCAGGTAGCAACCCTATGAGTCCCCTTTTTGCCCATTAAACCTTCTGTTCGCTCTTCCTGTCTCTTCATTTTATACCCTCTTCAACTTTTTATGTTTCACATTCCCAGTTACTCTCCACCTAACATTTTCTTTTAAATTTTCTTGTTTTTTTTTTCATTTGCGCTCCCTGGTTTTCCCAGTCACAATTTTATTCTGCACCATTTTTTCTCTCTATTGTGCTTTTGCACTCTCTGTTCTCCTTTACGATACCTTCTACTTTTGCCCCTGCCCCATTCCTGCACTTCTCCTTTTCACCCTTTCAAGCCCGTTTTTATAACACTGGTGCTTCCTACTTATTTTCCTTTTCTCCTCTATACTATTTTTTCAGGTCTTGCCTGCAATCTGTACAGTGATCAACCATATACAAAGTTTGTCTAAAGCCTTATGATGAGATTGCAATTAAAGTCATGCAGAAATTGGCTTCATAAGCTTTTTTGTATGACATCATTTACATGTTGTATATGAAATAACTGAACCACTGTAATGAACAGCGGCATGCATGACATAAACTAAGTTGTATATGGGAATCTAAAAAATCACAAGAAAAAGCACCATTTTATCACAAATGAGCCAGTGGTATAGAAGGAACACTTTTAAAGTAGGTCAACCTGCAAGTTACAATAATGACTTAAGCATCTGTATTACTGTTGTTCACCTAGCCTGGGAGCAAATGAATTTATCAGGCATACTTGTTTTTACCTTGGAATAAAGTCCCATCCTAAAAAAAGACATATCAATCTAAGGAAAACAACTAGGCACTTATTAAGTAATCAGTTTGATTTAATTACTGATTTTTTATGTTACGCTGATTAGCAGCCAATCACAAATGCATATGAGATACCATACATTCCCTGCATATTCCTTAGACATAAGGAATATGCATAAGCAGCAGAATAGAAAGTGACTGAAGAAAACAAATATAAGTAAGAGTTGCCAACATATCCCTGTAAGGTTCCGTCCTCTGATATGTACCCCTTTTAATTCCACTTAATTTTTTGGCTGTGTAGTGTTACTCTCTGTTGCATTAAAGCTTCAGATTTCAAAGTTGGATAATTCTGCTCTGTGCCTTGTGAGACCATTGCTGTGATTCTCAGAGTACATATAGAATACCTGCAGCTTTTTGTAAGAAAGGAAACTGATAGAGTCACCTGAGCATCTGGAAATGTACTCCCCCTTGATATATGGTCCATATATAAAAATTTAGAAGCATCATCATATCATTTAGCAGCATAACACTCACATTCACCGCTCATTCATATCAATGGCAATTATTCAGACTTACATGTGTCTTGGGTATAAAAATACTAGGGACAATTCTGAAAACCTCCTGATACTTGGCTTTATATATGTATGCACATCTCTACACATTGCGTAGCTTCTTAAAGGGATACTGTCATGGGAAAATATTTTTTTTTCAAAATGAATCAGTTAATAGTGCTGCTCCAGCAGAATTCAGCTGAATGTTTGCTCTTTCTCAAAAGAGCAAACAGATTTTTTTATATTCAATTTTGAAATCTGACTTGGGGCTAGACATAGTGTCAATTTCCCAGCTGCCCCAAGTCATGTGACTTGTGCTCTGATAAACTTCAATCACTCTTTACTGCTGTACTGCAAGTTGGAGTGATATCACCCCCCTCCCTTTTGCCCCCCAGCAGCCAAACAAAAGAACAATGGGAAGGTAACCAGATAGCAGCTCCCTAACACAAGATAACAACTGCCTGGTAGATCTAAGAACAACACTCAATAGTAAAAACCCATGTCCCACTGAGACACATTCAGTTACATTGAGAAGAAAAAACAGCAGCCTGCCAGAAAGCATTATTCTTCTTTTCTTTTAAAGTGCAGGCACAAGTCACATGACCAGGGGCAGCTGGGAAATTGACAAAATGTCTAGCCCCATGTCAGATTTCAAAATTGAATATAAAAAAAATCTGTTTGCTCTTTTGAGAAATGGATTTCAGTGTAGAAGTCTGCTGGAGTAGCACTATTAACTGCTGCATTTTGAAAAAAAAAACATGTTTTCTGATGACAGGATCCCTTTAAAGTGTCCCTTATCTGGTAGTACCTAGAAGAATATAGGTTTTATTTAGCAGACTTTCCTCTTTTAGGACATACTACTTAAAGTGGACCTGTCACCCAGACACAAAAATCTGTATAATAAAAGTCCTTTTAAAATTGAACATGAAATCCAATTTCTATTTTTTATTAAAGTATTCATAGCTGTTGTAAGCTCATTTAAAAATCTCAGCTGTCAATCAAATATTGTCTGCCACTCCTCTATGCCAGTGGCATAGAGGCAGGGCAGACAATTACTTTTACTTTCCATTCAGCACTTCTTAGATGGCACTGCTCTCCCCACATTCCCCCGTTCTCTTCACCATTTGTGTAGCCAGAACATGGGGATGGACATTAGGTCCCACATTCTGGTGCACAAACAAGATTCTGAGATGATACAAGGCTTGCCTTAATAACAGTGTCCACAAAATGGCTGCTGCCTGCTTGCTATAATTTTGAAATCCCAGACTGAAGGAAGCAAGAATTATAAATAATTTATATAGTGTAATTAAAGTTCATTTTGCTTGACTAATGTGATAAAATAGGATTTTGAATAATTCTTTTGGGTGACGGGTCCCCTTTAAATGATACCAGTAAACAGCCTTGTGAAGCTAAAGTTAACAACAGAGTTTTTTGTGGGATTCATAACTTTTAGTAATACGGAATAAAAACCAAATAGCTATAGCTTAACCAAGAGCACACTTTCATGACATATACAATAGCACCCAAACCGATTGCCTGAGTACTTAGATTCATAACAACAGAATCTAAGTTCCTGCAGTGTTTCCACCCAGGTGTCAACTCTCCCAAGAGAGCAAACACAGAAATCAAATTGCTCGACAGGATATTCAGGCTTTCTAACATACACGAATCAGCTGGCCTTGTTAATTATTATTATCCTTTTTTTATTTAGCCCTGTTAAATACACAACATGCTGTTCATTGATTATTCAGGTACAATGAAATCCCTGCCCTGTGGAATTTACAATCTAAAGCTGGCCATAGATGTTGAGATTTTTAAAAGATCAGATACTCATCGTGAGACCACGATTTACTCGGAACGATCGTACGAATTGACCATCAACTAAAAAGACCAATTTGCCAGGAAAACAAAGGGGAGCTGCTTGCTTGGCCCTGCAAACATAGATAGATTGCACTGGGACCGACAAAGATTTTTTGACCGGGCCGATCAATTTCCTGACAGATGTCGGGCCAAAAATCGTAAGATGTACGATCGTTAAAATTCCACTAACTGCACGATAATTTCAAAGGATTGGTCGGACTTCCCTAAAATCGGTCGTTCGTCAAGAAGAATCGTCACGTCTATGAGGAGCTTAAGTTTAGTGTATTGAAATGTAGTCAGATTAGGTGATTTGCCCAGAAGGAAGAAGCATTTTCACCTATTGTAAACTGTGTGCCAAACACAGGATTAAATATCAAGAGAAATAACTTTCTGCTGCTTTCTGTAATAGAAGTATTATTGTGTAATGCCAGGGAAATCCATAATCATATAACACTATACCCCTACTGACTTATGAGGGTCTTTTTTATCATGGAGTAGCCCAAAAAGTGCTTGTGTCAGTTGGCATATTTACTGAAAAAGTATATACTGAGTGTATGTAAAATCATGGGTTACAAGTATAGGTAAGTATCCTACTATAAGGCACCTATGGGTAACCCATCACTTCTTGCATTTTGGCTGGTTGTAGGTCGCAGGTCAGGCTGGAGGTACTGGAGTTGCAAGTCAGGTAGGTACTGGTGAACCTAGAGGCTGTTAAAGACCCACACAGGTTTCTAATATAGGACCCAAGTTCCAGTTAGGAAGTGTTAAAAAGCACAGTCTATTTTATTTGCATGAAATTAATCATTTTGACCAACTAAAGACCTGAGAGTGCAGATTTCCTTCAACACGTGGACATCTTTTTTAATTTACTGCCTCTCATTAAACCTCCCTTTATATTATACTTTTAATAAAATCCTACATTAAATGCTGGAGCCTACATCTTCATTTTGCCTGTCACTTCATGGTGTAATTGGCATCCCCTGCCGTGCCCCTCATTCAGAAAAGAGTAGTGTGATGTAAGGGTGTGCATGTAGGGCATGGCATTTGTCCTGCTGCGCATTGACCTTCTTATCAGCCTTCACTTGCTGATAGGGCTATTCATGCACAAAACTCAGAATCATATAAATATAGTAAATTATCAAAAAATGTTAAATGCTATAAAAGTTGTGGTTGTAACAAGAGAAACAGAAAGAAATATTCTCTATTAGTATATAGGGACAGATTTACTAAAAATCTAGATCTTGCTAAGAAAATAGATGTTTCCGTGCATTATATAGTTATTGTTTTTTTTTTTTCAAAAGTTTGTCATTATAAGAATTTTCACCCAGCTAGGGAAAGAAAGATTTTTGCCTATACATTATATTAGTGTTCATAAAATATTGTTGCGTGTGAAAAATTGCATGGTCCTACTCATTCCCAGGGGTCCGTATCTTTGGGAACGAAGCATAAACAATGAAAGCAGAAAAAAATGATCAAGACCTATTTTTTAGGCGTTCCATCGGGAATGACTGAGGCCAATTAACTCAGGTGGTGTCATGCATTTAATGCATTGTAGCACATCGTTTAAACAAACACAAAGGGGAATTTGCAATATAGGGGAAAGCTATATATCCATTCAAAACAGGATAAAGTGGTATGATTTTATAGTCACATGTAAGCAGAATTATTGTCATAATTAACATTTCCAAATATGCTTCATGTTTAACAATAAAAAAACTGCAAGGGAAGGAGGGTACCATCCTGATATATCACACTGACAAGCAAAACAACCATAGTAAAAGGTGCCGAGATCTTTTCTCAGGGGAGATAAGAATCCAGAGGGAACAGGGAATGCTTGGAGCAGATGGTGTCAAGCCAGAAGAAACAGACTAAAAGAATTGGCACATATTTTTATAGGATCCCTGCCATGATATCTGCATTTGAACTCCAAATGCTCTACCGACGTGCCTGTATTTCATCATCTTGTTCCCTCTGAAATTAGGGAAAATAGTATAGTATAACCTTAAAAGGGACTAAGTCACATAAAAATATCAGGTATTTTGATATCCACAAATAAACAAGTACAGAAGTAATATTTAATAAATAATGGATGCCCAGTTCCCAGAATCCCCTGCAGTTATGCTAGTGACAGTATTATAAATGAAACAGTATGGCACACAGATTAATACAAGCACCGCTTACCTACAAAGGTGGAAACTTTAGAGTCCATGTATCTAGAGATTGACAGAGTCTGCCTTAATCAGTGATACCAATAATTGTGTTGTTTTTTAAAAAAGGTAAGAGGACATGGTGCCACTTGGGACTCCTATTGCCTCTACCTAGAGATACATTGTTTATAGTTAATTGGAGACAAGGGAAAAGAATGATACAGGGAGTACAGGTAAGATACAGGTTTTAAAGATAATCACAGTTTCCATTTTAAAACATTAACCCACAACAGGTATATATGTATATAGCGAATAAGGTACCCCCTCTTATAATTTATAAGGATATTATAAGTTACCGAGGAGTTTCATGACCATATAAAAACCCGAGATCAAAGGCCGAGTGTTTTTATACAGGTCATGGAACTCCGAGGTAACTTCTAATATCCTCATATTTTGCAACAGGGGATACTTTATTTATTATAATACACAAGATTCAGTGAGTCATGTGTCAGAAATGACATCACTACTCGCCGTTTATAACTGATGACATCAGTACTCACCGTTTATAAGGCTATAATTACAAGATATTCATGGCTTTTATGTATTATACAGCTATAACTGTAGCCGGAAGAAATGTTTTTACATGCTTTCCTAGGGTACATACACCTATTTCAATCACTTTTGAGTCTGTGTAGCTGTAACTTTGAAATGGAATTTAGAATGAATCTGTAATCCAATCATAGCATTACGATATTCCCATTTCGAATGTCAAACTAAAGGGAATATGTCATCATTTTAAACTTTTTTTTTTTGCATTTTTCTAAAAAACACATCCATAAACAGTCTGGCAAATAAAGTGTTAATCCACAAATCTATGCATCAGTTATTTTAGTTTGTATTTTGTCAAGGGGGCTTCCATTTCTGCTCATTACACATTCATCCTGTGCTGCTCTAACAGCAGGCACAGCATTACCTGTGTGCTTGGAGGCAGCCACTCTGTAATGAAAAGCCAAGTCGCACTACGACATGAGAATCCAGCTGTACACTCCCCCTCCCCTCTCTGCCCATGCATGTGATGTTTGAAGGAGAGAGGTCACATGGTTTGAAGGGAAAGGGAACCAATTACTTTCACTTTCCTACGTCCTGCTCTACAGCTGCACTAGCAGCCCCTCCTCCCACAGACACTATCAAAGCTCCTGCCGTTCTGTAAGTTTGATCCCTGCTTTCCTTTGGAGGTGGGAACTTTCTCTCCTTGCTGCCTTCCTATTTTGTTTTACTGGTTACTAGAGGAGGAGGTAAAGGAGCTGTGAGTCCCCTCTGCTATCCACCTCACACACACCTTGCTCCTTTCCTGCCTGCAATACTTTTTTTTCATTAACTACTTACTGCCTTCTTTCTCATGAGCTATTTTAACCCTTCCTAGACTTCCTCTTAAGTTTTCCTGGTTTTCAAGTATGTCCTTATTTTATCCTTTTTTCTATTCCCTGTCATCAGTCCTGGGAGTGTACTCCTGTGTTTCATTTTTGTGTAAACAAATATAAATAAACTATCTATATAAAATATTTTTTCCAGTATATATATATATAATTTTTTTTTGAAACGTACCGTATATACTCGCGTATACGCCGAGTTTTTCAGCACCCAAAATGTGCTGAAAAAATTGACCTCGGCTTATACGCGGGTACCTCTTGTAGATGAAATACGGTAGGAAGGCTGCCTCACCGGTAAATTTCAGGAGGCGCCACCCCCCGAGTCCTCAGCCCGAGTCCCTGGAAGCCCCACAGCTCGAGCAGCAGCCCGACGCCCCCCTCGCATTTCCCCGCAATTTACACCCGATCCCCGGCCGCCTCTGCCTTGTGCTCCCGGCCGCCTCCCCTCTCTCTGCTCCGAGCCATATCTGTGCAGCTCACTCCGCTTCCGCCGGGAGCGTCTGTGTCTCTCCGCGGCTCTTCCCTCGTCTCCAGCTGCTGCCGCCGGGTCTCACCTTCTGGCCAATGGGGGAGGAGGAGCCGGAGAGTCGGGGAGAGCGACCTCAGCAGCCCCAGCACGGAACTGGCAGTCTGTGTCCGACACAAACAACTACCGGTATTAGAAACTTTCTCAGCTCTGCATTAACATACCGGTATGTTATCAGCCTTGTCATTATTGTGTGGGGAGTGTGTGTAAGGTATATAGTGTATGATGGTGTGGGTAGAGAGTTTGTGTGTGTATATAGTATATGTGTGGGGAGTTTGTGTGTATAGTATGTGTGTGTGATTATTTTGTGGGAAGAGTGTGTGTGTGTAAAGTATATGTGTGTCTATGTGTGTATAATTGCTAGTGGAAAGTATATTTTGTCTCAGCTGAAAAATATCTGTAATATAAATCCACTGGGGGGGGACGACAAATTTTCAGTGATTTCGTTTGCGCTGTAGTGATTGTAGCATAAAGGGTCTTAGTTGTGTCTAGGCTTATACGCGAGTCAATACGTTTTCCCAGTTTTTGTAGGTAAAATGAGGTACCTCGGCTTATACACGGGTCGGCTTATACACGAGTATATACGGTAAGTGGGGGCAGTGATCACAGGATCTTATTTCAGTCCTTCTGAAGTGGTGGCAGTGAGAGCTTATCTTGATACCTGCCTATTGTTCAATTGACAGGCTCAGCAGACAAGACTCTATTTACATTACAGCAGCTTGTAGGAGGGAGGGGTAATTACATCACTCCAACTTGCAGTGCAGCAGTAAAGTGTGACTGAAGTTTATCAGAGCACAAGTCACATGACCTGAGGGCAGCTGGGAAATGTCAAAATGTCTAGCCCCATAGCAAATTTTAAAATTAGATATAAAAAAAATCAATTTCTTGTTTTGAAAAACAGATTTCAATGCAGGATTTTGCTGTAGTAGCACTATTAACTGATACATTTTGTAAAAAACATTTTTTTCCACGACAGTATCCCTTAAGTACATAGAAGTCTATTTAGAACAGGTCAGCAAAGTGCAAAAAGTGCAATTCTCTATATTTTTTGCTCACAGTACAACACTTAGGGGCAGATTTACGAATGGTTGAATAGTAAAATCGAATTTTCAAATTTTTCTTTGGTAAAAACTCTCAAATTCGAATTGGGAATATTCCAAACTTGATTTGAATTTTAAATACGAAAACTGAGATTAATCAAACCTTGACCCTTGGAACAATTAAAATTCGACTACTCACCACCTAAAACCTGCCAAGTTCATGTATAAGTCGATGGGAGAGGTCCAGTGACCCATTTGAAGATGTTAATAGCCTTCCTGACATTCAAATTTAAATAGAATTTGATTCGAGTTTTCAAGTCGGTAATATTAGTTTGAGTTTTAGACGTTCGATTTTTTTTCTTTAAGGGGTTGTTCACCTTTAGTATGATGTAGAGACTGGTGTTCTGAGACAATTTGCAATTGGTATTAATTTTTTTATTATTTGTGGTTTTTGAGTTATTTAGCTTTTTATTCAGCAGCTTTCCAGTTTGCAATTTCAGCAATCTGGTTGATACTGTCCGAAAATTTCTAGCCACTATGCATCGATTTAAATGAGAGACTGGAATATAAATAGGAGAGGCTTGAATAGAAAAAGGAATAAAAAGTAGCAATAACAATATATTTGTAGCCTTTTAGATCATTTTTTGTTTAACAATGTCAGTGACTCCCATTTGAAAGCTGGAGAGAGTCAGAAGAAGAATACAATAAATTCGAAACGATCACAATTGAACAATGAAGACCAATTGAAATTTGCTAAGAATTAGCCATTCTATAACATACTAAAAGTTAACGTGAAGGTGAACCACCCCTTTAAATAAACTCTCAATCAAAATTCGAGTATATTTGAATTTATTAGAGTAAAAAAATTCACATGAATTTGAAATTCGACCTTTGATAAATGGGCTTCTTAGAATTCCAGTCACAATCAGATTTGTAAAAACTTGCTCAAGCTACTAGTGGTCCACAGGCCCGGATTTATGGCGAGGCCTGGGCCTAGGGCAGCATGCCACCCAGCAGCATTATGGGGACCTGTGCGTCCCCATCCAATAGCGCTGTCTGCCGGCGCTTACGCGCATGTGCTCACGGTGCACGGGGGGGGGGGGAGTATGGATGGGCCTCGCGGCCTAGGGGGCTTGGAGGTCCAAAGCTGCCATTGATTCGTAAACTGCACACAATATGCACAAGTTCCACCTGCAAGGCAATTCTGAGACAATTTGTAATTGGTTTTCATTTATTATTTGTGTTTTTTTTAGTTATTTAGCTTTTTATTCAGCAGCTCTGCAGTTTGCAATTTCAGCAGTCTGGTTGCCAATATCCAACCCTGCACTGATTTGAAAAAGAGACTGGAATATGAATAGGAGAGGCCTGAATAGAAAGATGAATAATAAAAAGTAGCAATAACGATACACATGTAGCCTTACAGAGCATTTGTTTTTAGATGGGGTCAGTGATTCCCATTTGAAAGCTGGAAAGAATCTGAAGAAGAATGCAAATAATTCAAAAACTGAAATTCAAAAATGAACAATGAAGACCAATTGTAAAGTTGCTTAGAATTGGTTGTTCAATAACATACTAAAAGTTAGCTTGAAGGTGAACTTTCAAGTTTTTACCACAGTCCAGTTGGTGCTTGTTTTTTTCTTGTTTTTTTCTATTGAACTGTGTAGCGACCCAACTATCCTCTGTAATGAGAGGATTTTCAAGCAATCCCCTGTAGAGTCTATCACATGTATCACATGAGGACGCTTAGACACAATTATGCTTAAATTAAAGGGATCCTGTCATCAGAAAACATGTTTTTTTCAAAACGCATCAGTTAATAGTGCTACTCCAGTAGAATTCTGCAATGAAATCCATTTCTCAAAAGAGCAAACAGATTTTTTTTATATTCAATTTTGAAATCTGACTTGGGGCTAGACATTTTGTCAATTTCCCAGCTGCCCCTGGTCATGTGGTGTGCCTGCACTTTAGGAGAGAAATGCTTTCTGGCAGGCTGCAGTTTTCCTTCTCAATGTAACTGAATGTGTCTCAGTGGGACATGGGTTTTTACTATTGGGTGCTGTTCTTAGATCTACCAGGCAGCTGCTATCTGGTTACCTTGCCATTGTTCTTTTGTTTGGCTGCTGGGGGGGGGGAAAGGGAGGGGGTGATATCACTCCAACTTGCAGTACAGCAGTAAAGAGTGATTGAAGTTTCAGAGCACAAGTCACATGACTTGGGGCAGCTGGGAAATTGACAATATGTCTAGCCCCATGTCAGATTTCAAAATTGAATAAAAAAAATCTGTTTGCTCTTTTGAGAAATGGATTACAGTGCAGAATTCTGCTGGAGCAGCACTATTAACTGATTCATTTTGAAAAAAACTTTTTTCCCCCCATGACAGTATCCCTTTAAAAACAACATTACATTGCGGATCGTACAGACTTTAATAAGGGGTCTGCAGACGACTAAGGCTGTGCATTGTGAGTTTCACAATAATCTATTGTATACAGTAACTGAATTATTTAAGCCTGCAGCAAATGTTATGTCAGATTGTACTACAATACAGTATGTGCTCTGTGATCAGCATGGTTAAATCACTTGTCCTCACAAATGTTTCCTGCTACAAATTTCCAATAAGGAAAACATGGAGGATCAAACCTAATGCCCAGCCTTCCCCCCGAGTGTGGGGGTGTGAGGGGATTGGTCACATACAATAGAACGTCTCAGACACTTAAAAGTCAAAGAAGAATATTTAATGATAAACTGAAAGCACTCACTTTGTCATAAAATTCACTATTATGGGTTTTTGAAGAATTGAATGAAGAACTCTGTGGTCGGTTGTTTTTCCCATAGAGATAAGATGAGAATGTGAGGGTAGATGCAACATTGCTCTGCCCAAATTAGCCCCCTTTTTCAACATGTTATGCTGCTGTGGTTAACAACCTATGTATTTACTTAGTCATAACCACAAAAGCAACCTTTCCTGGGAGGGGTTTACCCTACATTCTATGAACCTTTTCTTTGGTGGTTGGTGGTTTTGGTTCTGGACAGGTTTGTATTATATCATAGCACAGGCTGCAGTATACCTCTTGAAGTGTTTCTATCATCCAAATGATTTTTCAGTAGAGGCGTGTGTTTGAATGTGTAAAAAGGTACCAACGTTTAAAATTTCAAAACACAAACAAAGCTGGCACCCAGCACAAAAAATACTGAAAATAGGAAGCAGCAATAGAAAAAATACCATGATTTCTACTGCAAAAAAACAAGCCATTTAAAGATTCCTTTTTATTGTTTTTTTTTTTTTTTTTTTTTAATCAAAGCAATGCTTGTATAAACAAATGTACCATTCTCATGACAGGAGGCATTCTAAGGCAGGTACTTTAATTTACAATAAAACATTGCTTGTGCTAATGTTTCTACACTACATAATAATAAAATCCAAAAGGCCTTGTTTTTGCTCTACTAAGGATACCCTTTTATGTGGGCTTAACTGTACATAATATCCACAATTATTAGGGTTATGCACCAGGGTTTCAAAAACGTTCCTCTTTTGAACTGCTCAAATGCCACATGGTAAGGCCAGTCTTTTAAAGGGGATTTTAACCCAAAGAAAAAAGGATTGGTGTAAATATATTCAGAGTGGCCCTCTAAGTACTTTTGCAGTTTTCATAAATTTTCTACTTTAACTGGTTAATGAGATATTAGCAGTTTTTGACTGTTTTATACTGCTAGGCAGACTTTCAGTTAAACAGCTTTTTGAAGAGTGTCAACAAATCTTACTATATAAGTTCTATACTCCGCTAACCCACAAGTTGCTGTTTGTTGAGCCAAAAGCATGGCATTAGCAGCCTGAAAATACAAACATCTTAGAAATCAAATATAGAAAATGTATGCAAATTTCAAACATGACCAGAGAGGCATGGGTACGTTTACATAGGTGCTAAATTTCACCAGTGCACTTACTCATCTGATCTATGCAGCACTGTGGTCCTGACCTTGAAGCTGACTGGAGCCCTGTGTTAAAGCATTTTGCATGTTCTCCCCTTGTTTGGATTGGGTTTCTTCAAGTACTCCAATTTCATACAGGCGAAATGGCTCCTGATGAAATTGTCCCTGGTGTGGGAATATGATAGAGAACTTACAATGTAAGTTCCATTGGGGCAGGAACTGATTTTGATAAACAGTCCCAGTAAAGTACTGCGTACAGACGTCAACACTACATAATAAAGGATAATAATCTCATAATTTGAAGCAAGACTGAGCAAAATTAATTGTTCAGCGCTTACTATTTGGTAGGTACTATTAGTTAATTGGCACTTCCACAGGTGCACCAGTTTAGCAGCTATTTTAATAAACTAGTCATATTATATCCTACATCTTGCACCTGTGAACCAATTATATTCGACCAACACCTATACGCTCTTAGGAAACAGCTATCCTTGCAGCTCCTGTCCTGTTCTCTAGTCAATTCTAACCAAACAGGCAGAGAATAAGGGCTTTTACACATGAGCGTTTTACCTGCGCTCCCCTGCGTTCCGTTTTTCGGCATTCAGCCGCAGGGGAGCACAGGAATAGACACATTTCATTATTTCAAATGGGGCTGTACTCACACAGGCGCGTGTAGGCGTCGAACGCAGGAAAAATGCAGCATGTTGCGTCTCAACCTGCGTTCGGCGCCTACACGCGCCTGTGTGAGTACAGCCCCATTTGAAATAATGAAATGCGCCTATTCCTGCACTCCCCTGCGGCTGAACGCCGAAAAATGGAATGCAGGGGAGTGCAGGTAAAAACGCTCATGTGTAAGAGCCCTAATGAAGGTTTAGGCTTATAGTTTTCCAATGGTTGCCTCCTCAAACATTTCACAATCCTGTTGCTTGCAAAAAGGTGCACAGATTACATTTTCTAACGTAAAAAGGACCTCAATGATATATTACACCAGACTAAAACTGATACAGTCATCAGTCAACAGAACGATTGGTCACATACATGGATATCTCAATTACATTAGTCTAACCAATCTGTTCCCTGGCCAAGTAAGTGAATGATCAAGTTCTTTGTTATTCATTGGCCCTAAACAAGCACCACTAAGGGCCAGAGGCAAACTTTCCCTTTTAAATTTTTCCAGAGTGTAATTTAACAAAACCAATTACAAGGTCACATACATGGCTGGTAGGTTTCAAAATATGTAAAAAACATGTAAATAAACAGCCTGTTTGTTGTCAACTTTCAAATGAAAGAAGGGATTCACCAAATTCATGATTCACCATTTGTTAAATCATTTATCATTCATGCAAGATATCAATCTGTAACGTAAAGTTAAGAGGTGTTGGGGGGAAATATATATATTTACTAACACAAATGCAAGTTATAGCAGCTTTTTGTGCTTGCAGACGGAATGTATTTCCTGTTACTTGTGAGGCAGTGCCTACTTCCTTTCTTTTAAAAATCCTGTAGTGTTATGCTTGATGTCGGATCGCGCCAAAAACGCTTTGTTTAGGTTATTTCAACATAACAACAATTGAAGGTGCCAGGAGTAGCCACATTTGACAACTGAAAATGGGCACCAATCAGTATGAAAGATATAGCCAATGGGTTTATGCATCTGAATGATAAAAATATTTCTAGTGAATTGGATATGTTTCTAGACAAACACAGGTAAAGGAATAATAGCACTTGCTTTCCAACAAACACCTTGTTTAATGAGAAACAATTGTCTACCTCTGCACTCTAGCATATGTTGCAGTCAAAGTCTGTATACAAAATAGTTATTTCCTTGGTATAAATAAATTATTTTTGCTGACTGAGTCATCTATGTGGGTGCCTCTGTATGCATAATAAATGCCCATAGTTTGAGTATGAAAATAATATACAGTAAGATTTTTGGATTGCTATACTCCCTGCCTGTTGTGGGTGGAGGATAATGGGAGTTGTAGTACAGATATGCCTGAAGGGCTATATGATTCTAAGACACAAACATTTACCTTGTATATTGAACAAATATTTTGATGTTTCAGGAACTAACATGGAGCACAGGATGGTCTCAAAGGCTTTTGTTTTTAAATATTTGACAGCGCATATACAGATGTACTTAACTTTTTGCCCAATGCTTCAATATAATCATCTGAATTATTAACTGCTGAAAAATCCCTGTTCTATTCTCTGTAATTTCAGCCAATGTTCTACCTCTGACAGCAATCGTATGATAGTTATGTCTGATAAGCTAGTGACAGTCTCCCACTGAAAATCGTACGATCGGCAATACATGCAGAGATATTTTCGGCAGGTGATAGAAATTTTCTAACCTGTACGATAGACCAAACGACTGATCTCCGCTGGATGAAAAAGGTCGGGACTCTCCACACACAGTCCGAAAATCATACGAATCCACGATTCGTACGATTGGAACGTTGCATCTATGGCCAACTTTAAAGACTCACAGTTTGAGATCAAACTACCCTTGCTTGTTTGCAGCTGCTTCATACTTATTTAAATAGAAAAAGCCCTGGCCATGGCAGACCCTGACACTGTCGGATGAGGTTCATCACAGGGGCAGAAAAGTTTTTTTGACCCCTGAAGGTGCTTACACATTGGGTGCTTCATCGCGGGAAATGTCTTCTCCTGCGGGTGATGAATAGGTTTGCCACCCGGCCAGTATTTTACCGGCCTAGCCGGTAAAATACCTGCCAAAGCCGGTATTACAAATTTACCCGCAATGTAGCTGCCGGTAAATTTGTAATACAGTTAAAAAGAGCCCTCGGCCTGCCCCCAATCCCCTGGAACTTAGCTTTACTTGTGCTTCTTTCAGCGTCCGTGGCATGCCCCACCCCTTTTGACATCACGGCCCACCCATTTTGACGTTACGGTCCGCCCCTTTGTGTCCCCGCCCCCCACCAGCCGGTAAAGAATTTAAAAAAAAGGTGGCAATCCTAGTGATGAAGCACCTGGCAATACCTGCCTCTTCACATTCATTGGAATTGCCACATGTGAAACACATAACATGCTGTGATTCCAGGTAATCATTCAAAATGACTCCTTCCATTTTTTGGGCCCTTCAATAAGCATGTAGAAAAATGCTAGCATCTCTGGCCCTGGCGCCAATGTTTTTTTTTTTAACTTATAGGGGTGCCCTGGTCAACAATTATTTTTTTTAACTTGTAGGGGGCCTGACCAACAATTTTTTTTTTTTTAAACCTTTAAGGGGGCCCTGATAATCAATGGCTTTTTATAACATGTGTGTGGGGGGGGGGGTTTACTGTTTTTAGCGCTAATGTCTGTGTGGCCTTTTTATTGTGGTGCGGGTGGGATCTGGGGTTGGGCTTGGGGTTCCTTGGGCCCAGAAAGTGTTGTTGTACGGGCCCTGTGATTTCTAATGGCGGCCCTGCCTCCACCACAGCCCTGTGTCTTTCTGTACAAAGCAACCATACAAGTTATGGCTACCATTCTATTCCTCTGTTCTTTGGGCAAACAGCCTGAACAATGCTTACAACAGAAAGTAAAGAGGAACTGGGGCTAGCATGCATGTATGATTTGTTTTCTACCGTTGATACATGCGTGGCCAATTGTATTTGACTCAAAGTATTAGGTAAAGTGTAAACCTATTCAGAGACTAAACGTCAGTCTTAGGACATTTTCAATAACAAAATAAAATACACCAAAAATGAATATATTTTATTTTGTGCTGATAAAATACATTTGTGGTCAAAATTTATGCAAACGCATACAGTAGTATTTAGTCAAAAATTCATTTTACTGTACTATCAAAATATTTTGTGTTCACAGAATTTGATGCAGACAAAATGTATATTGTGACTAATCAATTATATTTACGGAATTGTGTAACTACAAAACTAATTGTGCTGAAAATGAATAGTGTACATCCTGCTATATACCTAACATTGTTGGACAAAACCAGCATAGATACAACATGCTGAACAGGAATTGGATTGTCCTACCATAGTTGCAGGGGATTCCCCAGTGGGCCCCAGCCTAGGACAATTCCAATCAGCCTTACCTTATTTTTACCATGGGCCTGTAAAAAATCTATATCACCTGACACTGTCTTTAACTAATTGCGACAATGGTGTCGGTTTCCCTTGTGTCAAGGGACACTGATGTGGAGTGGCACTAAATCTGATGGCTACATAGTGCTTTACTGTCAATTTGTGGAACATTCTTCCTCTATGACTTCTAACATCCT
Source organism: Xenopus petersii (assembly GCA_038501925.1). NCBI lineage: Eukaryota > Metazoa > Chordata > Amphibia > Anura > Pipidae > Xenopus > Xenopus petersii. The sequence goes on along the minus strand of CM076684.1, from coordinate 44,224,320 downwards.
TATATTTTAAAGGATGGAGTTCAGAGGGAGAATTACCGGGGGTGCAATTGCACCTGGGCCCACACCCCCTTTGGGGCCCTCCGGACACTCCCCATTCTGGTCTGAAAACGGAGTCTGGAGAGGAGGGGGCTGGCTGCTCTGCCTTACCCGGGCCTGGCACTGATAGTTATGTTATTGATAGGGTCAGGGCCGCCATTAGAAATCATGGGGCCCTGTACAACAACATTTTCAGGGCCCCCTGGGCCCTGCCCCCCCCGGTCCCCAAGCCCCACCCCAGATCCTACCCACTCTACATCACAGTTAAAAGACCACACAGACATCAGAACTAAAAAAGGTAACCCCCCCACAAGTTATAAAATGCTATTGGTAACCAGGGCCCCCCTATAAGTTAACAAAAAACAAAAAAAACATTGAGCCAGGGCCAACGTTGCAAGTTAAAAAAAAAAAATTGAGGCCCTAAAGAATATTTAAAAAAAAAAAAAAAAAATTGGTGGCAGGGGCCTATAGAGTATTAAAATAATGGTGGCCAGGGGATTTAAAAAAAAAACACACACATTGGTGTTCAGAGGAATTGAATTCGTGGCTTCAGGACTACAACTTCACCTCCTTTCGTGACTTTTGGTCTTTTTGTCACTTCAGGACTTAAATTTCAGCTGTTTTCGTGGCTTCGGGTCTTTTCGCCACTTCAGGACTTCAATTCCGGCTGTTTTCGTGACTTCTGGTCTTTTCGCCGCTTCAAGACTTCAATCTCGGCTATTTTCGTGGTTTCAGGTCTTTACGCTGCTTCGGGACTTCGGCTTTTTAGCACTTCCGCATTCGAGACTTCGGCTTTTCAGCACTTCCGCATTCAGGACTTCGGAAGGAGGCGGCACGGCTTTGGTGCTGTCAAGGGGGGCCAGGCTCTTTCAAAAGTTCAGCACTGCCCCTTCAGGCCAGGGCCCGGTACACTTGTACCCCCCTGATGGTGGCCCTGGATGGGGTCATGTAGTCATGATGGAACTGGCTTTTAAAGGCCAGAGTCAAAGACAGAGGGTGAAGTAGAAACGTATCAAAGTAAAGTATAAGGACAAGCAAAATGAGTCTAAAATGTGAAGGGTGCATGCACCAGCATATTCCCTTTCTACTGTTGTCTAGATAACACCAAGAACAGTTCTACAAGAAACAAATTAGTACAGTCCTGAAACCAACAAAACTGCCCTTATTTCCATATTTGTATTTGCAAGCGGTCTACTGTAACATAAAAGATACACAACATTTGAATTTTGGAGAATATGCAAATATCAGCAAACATACTTTACTGTATACTAAATAGGCCATCCAAGGAAACATACCTCAGGTTAAGGCAAAATATATATGAAATACAAATTCCTCCCGCAGCACCGGACCAAGACTTCAAACTGGCTCTATCACGGGACACTGTGATTTAAAGAAAATAAATCTGAAAACAAAAGCAATTTAGTGCATTTGGAGAGTTACTGTTTTCCTTGTGAACTATTTTTTATGCTACTCAATTGGCCGTTTTACATTCATTCGGTGTCCAGATTTTAGCCGTACATAGAAAATTAAATGACTGGATGTGATTATTTTACAGATCTGCAGGTAAACACAAACAGTTAGAGATGCATACAATCATTTCCTTTTTTATGAAAAAAATATTTAATATTGCATGCACTGTTAAATACTTATCATTCCTTGCGTTTCTGTAACTCAAGCCATGCATTTTTCCATTCAATTATTTAAAACTTTGTGTAGATTTATGTTTTCAGGCTGGAGTGCTGGTGTTCAGCCTATGGTCCAATTAGAAAATGCTAATGCAGGGGTTTTAAAACTATTAATTGTTAATCTAGTAATTCATGTTATAGACATGCACTTCGTATTAATCTATATTCTGATGTATTTATAGGAACTGTGTCTGTGCTCACTAATAATAAGGAAGTCATTGGTACCAAAGTCTACCCTGGGCCACAGCACTGTGTCACAATATACTTCTGGCCTTTGGGCAGGGGGCATGCAAGCTTCTGCAAGTCTAAGGGCAGAGACACACGTGGAGATTCAGAGACACACGTGGAGATTCGGGAGATTTAGTAGCCCGGCAACAAATTGCCTCTTTTCAGACGACTAACCTCCCCGAACTGCCTTCCTGCCGTCAATCAACAGCAGGATGGCACTCGTATCCATTTATTTTTCGAAGTCATTTTCCTCTTGAGGTAACTTTGGGCGACTTCGGATAACGAGTTCCATCCCAGCGGCGATTTCGATTCTAGCTGGCGGGAAGGCAGTTCAGGGAGATTAGTCGCCTGAAGAAGAGGCGATTTGTCGCCAGGTGACTAATCGCCCGAATCTCCACGTGTCTCTCTCTCTTTACTTTCAATTGCTTGCATTGCCGAAGTAACGCTAATGAAGCGTCATCATCATTCGTTGCCTACGACGAAACTCGGCATTCCAGTGAATTAACGTTGTCTGAGCGAATTTTCGCCTGGTGAAGTGTAGTGATGGCCGGGAAGCGGTCGCTGGCAAATTTTCACTCTCGAGTAAATCTGCCCCTTAGTATGATGCAGAGAGGGATATTCTAAGACAATTTGCAATTGGTTTTAATTTTTTTTTTTTTTAAATATCTTTATTTGTGTAGTGCCTTACAGAAATATACCATTACATTACATTCTGTTAATATCAATATGCATACTCCCGATACATTCACAAAACGGTACGTACCGGCCATGATCAATGGTCAAATGGCGCCCGAAACTGTACCATTAAACCTATACCGAATCCAGGGTTGCCAAATTTTGTTAATCGTCTGTAACCTGTCCGTGGCCAACCCCGAGAGCCTTTCGTTCACATATATCCAATCGACCTTATTTTTAAACATAGTGTAATTGACAGTGGGGCACTTCCAGCATTTCGCTATCGTTTGTCTGGCCGCCAAGAATATGTGATTCAACAATTTACATTGAATTTTCGGGATATTTGGAGGAGGTAGTCCCATTAAGGCTTCGTAAGGGTGCTGCCTTAGATTAATTTGAAAAACCGAAAATATTAGTTGATAGACCCTCCTCCAGAATCTAATAACCCTCGGGCACGTCCGCCAAATATGCCCCATCGTGCCTGGCATCCTACACCCTCGGAAGCAATGGTTGTTAGAAGTGCGGTATATCTTCGCTATTTTAGCTGGCGTTAAGTACCACCTAGTCAAGACTTTATACCCTGCTTCCAAAAGGACCGTGTTAATGGAACTATATTTCAAATTAGACCAGACCCTGAACCATTCCTCCTCTGACAAAGAAGTCCCTAGTTCTTTTTCCCAGAGTTTAATATATCCCAAATTAGTAACCTCCTTGGGCGAAAGCATCCATCTATATAGAATTGACACTGATTTTGGAGGTATGGTTTCCCTTGAACACTATCGTTCAAAGAAGGTTTGGGCGGCTGCGCCCGGTTTTTGCAATAGCCAACGTTCTTTAACCCAATGCAACAATTGAGAAGCTCGAAATAGTTCTGAGTCTGGAAGGTCTTGTGATTCTCGTAAGTAAGATATGGAACAGGGGCCCCGTACGGTACATAGGTTAGCTAATCTGGTCAGTTTTCTAGAAGTTCACCAAGTGAAAGATTGGGAAGCGATCCCTGGAGTAAACATAGGGTTATATAGAATCGGGGCTACCGGGAGGTACGGAGAAACCAAAGCGAACTTCTTGGCAAACCCATCCCACAGGGAGAGCATATGTAACAAGCTAGGACTGAGATTCAATGGTCTGGTCTTACGAGGGGCCCACACAAGAGCCTCAGCGGAGTATGGACGTGCCAAGAAGTTCTCGAGTTCCACCCAGAGCGGGGGTAAGTGTTGTACATGAAGTGGTGAGATCTGTGCTAATTGAGAAGCCAAATAGTAAGCATGGAAATTTGGCAAACCCAGGCCTCCATCCAAGGGTCTTCTACAAAGCGTAGATTTATTTACTCTCGAGGAACCCCCCTTCCATAGGAAAGCCAATACACTTTTTTCAAACTGTTTCAAATCATGAACTTTGATATTCGTGGGGAGGACTCGAAACAAATAAAGGATCTTAGGAAGTAATGTCATTTTGATCGCTGAAATCTTGCCAAGCCAAGAGATATGATACTTACCCCAATCCTCCAAAGATTTTAGCAATTTTTTGTACATATACGGGTAATTAACTTGGTATAGTTGGCTATAGATTGGGGTAAAACGAATGCCCAGGATCGAAATATACTTGTCACACCAATGAAAATCAAAGTTAATTGACAAGAGTTTAACTATATCCGGAGGGAGGTTCACATTTAGGGTTTCTGTCTTGGAGGGGTTAAGAACCAGGCCAGAGATAGAACCAAAACGTTGCAACACTCTATATAGATTAGGAAGCGATGTAAGAGGGCGAGAAATTAAAGCCGTAACATCATCGGCAAAGAGACTCAAAATATGCTCAGAGGTACCAAAGTGGAGCCCATGAATGTCAGGGTCTGATCTAATTGCAATCGCCAACGGTTCAATCATCAGATCAAACAGTAGGGGAGATAAGGGGCAGCCCTGTCTGGTTCCCCGAGAAATTGGAAATGTGAGAGAAGAGTGTGAGCCAATAGTTATTCTGCCCAAAGGCTTGTGATACAAAGCCGCAATCCATTTAATAAAGTGACCTCCAAACCCCCATTCGCTAAGTGTACGATATAGGTAGGACCATTCTACGGAATCAAATGCTTTTTTTATGTCCAATTTCAGTAGCATTGTCGGGATTTTAGACCGAATAGCGTAATGTGATAAAATAGTGAGTCTACGAATAGCATTGGCTGCCTGCCGTCCTTTTACAAACCCCACCTGATCTCTATGAATAATGTGAGGAAGAATTTCATTCAGTCGCCCCGCCAAAATTTTTGCCAAAAGCTTGACATCAATATTGAGAACTGAGATTGGACGAAAGTTCCTACAATCAGAGAGATCAGAATGGGGTTTTGGGATAGGAGTAATGTTAGCTGTAAGGGTTTGCTGCGGCAGGGAATCATCCTCCAATAATTTATTAAACATTTTGGTAAGGTGAGGGGACAAAACGTGAGAAAATTTTTTATAATAAATAGCTGTGAGCCCATCTGGACCAGGAGCTTTGGAAAGCTTAAGATCTTTAATAGCCAACTTAACTTCGTCCTCAGATATCACTGAGTCTAGCATGGATTTAAAATCTTCAGAGATTTTGGGAAGGCGAAGGTCTCTAAAAAAGGAATCTAAACGGACTTGCGGCGTGGGGGAGGGCGAATCATAAAGCTGCTGATAAAACTTCAAAAATTCCTGTAAAATCTTAGGTATTGCATTAGTTACTTGCCCCGAAGAGGTTCTAAGATTGGTTATAGGAGTGTATTCAAGCCTATTTCTTAATCTTCTAGCAAAAAACCTGCTAGGTTTGTTAGAGTATTGATGATGGGTCCATTGGTTAGCTATTTGGGCGGAAGTGGTAAGCACCAGATCCAATTCAATACGAGCTTTGTGTATCTGATTAGAAAGATCTTTCCCAGGATCCTTAGATTGAGCTACAACCAAGTCCTCCAATTTTTTCGTCAGCATATCTCGATCAGTGTTCCTTAGTTTTTTCCGAACCACCCCCAATTGAATTAAATGACCCCTTACCACTGTTTTATGGGCTTCCCAAATCGTAGCATAAGAGGGTATAGAGCCCATGTTATCAGCGAAATAATCTGTAATAACTTTCTCCAATTGTGCAACATCTTCAGGTTTTTTCAACAAGAGGGCATTTAACCGCCATCTATCGACGTTTTTATTTAATGCCTGCAGCTGAACCCGATATGATACAGGGGAGTGGTCGGACCAGGGCACTGTAGAGATTTTAGATGACTGAAATTTGGAGGCCAGCGATTGAGATATCCAAATATGGTCTATTCTAGTGTAGACTTTATGGGGTGCAGAAAAGTGGGTAAATTGTTTGACCCCCTGGTGCTGTTCTCTCCATATATCCGACCAACCCACGTCACCACACAATTTACTGATCTTACCCCCTTCCCGAACCGAGGGCGGCATAACTGAATTAGGCGTTGTAGTAAGCAATTGGTTTTAATTTTTTATTATTTAAGGTTTTTGAATTATTTAGCTTGCAGCTTTGCAGTTTCAGTAATCTGGTTGCTAGGGGCAAATTCCCCTAGCAACCATGCACTGATTTGAATAAAGAGACTAGAATATGAACAGGAGAGGCTTGAATAGAAAGATGAGTAATTAAAAAGTAGCAACAACAATACTTTTGTAGCCTTACAAAGTATATGCTTTTTAGATGGGGTCAGCGATGCCCTTTTGAAAACTGCAACGATTCGGAAGAAAAAGACAAATAACTATAAAAAAATAATGAAGACCAATTGAAAAGCTGCTTAGAATTGTCCATTCTCTATCATACTGAATGTTACCTTAAAGGTGAACCACCCCTTTAAAGGCAGAGTGCAAAAGGCCAAAAATATTGCTGAACAATGTATCAACTAATGTAACAACTAAATGTATCAAATTGTAACAGTTCAGATTCTACACCTGGATTAGAAACTGAGGTGGAGAGCTTAAGGCCTTGGACACATACCTTTGCGGTACCAGGTGCTGTACTGAAGGACCCACGCCTGTTACAGGGTCAAGTTATCCAATCAGAGCAGATAGCAGCAGCACACTGTAGATATGAATAAACGTGTATTTTATTGCATCAAATCATTTCAAACAGGGCCTTGTGTGAAATAATTTGATGCAATAAAATACACGTTTATTCATATCTACGGTGTGCTGCTGATAGCGCTGATTCTACACCTGGATTACTGAGGTGCCAGAGTAAAAACACTACAGGCACTTTAAACTTTTTTTTTGTACAAACTCTAAAGAATAAAAAAAAATTTGAAAAAAAGTGGTTAGAAGGTGAACAAACCCTTCAAAGGACAATTCACCTTCATTGGCAAACAAAAACCCCAGAAAGTGTTCAGACTTTCCATAACCTGACAAATTTTGTAAAATATACACAGTGGTCACAAAATGGACGGGGGTCAAAAAAATGTCGCCGCACTACATGTGGCAGTACATTTTGTCTCTCTTTCTGATTTTCAAATGTTGAGAGGTATGAAACATTGGCCCCTCTCCCCACCCAGCACAATAGAGTGGCATGCACAGTAATACAGCAAGAGGGCAGATGCTGCACCTAAACTTACTGCTATAACTATATTCGTGGGCATGCCAGAATCACTTTTTGAGTTAAAGCCTAATAAACAAGTTTACAAATAATCTGAAAATACTGTGTTATCATTCATCCTGCTACAGTTCCAAGAATATCTAGGACAACAAATGGCTGTTCATTCCATATCTCATCCTAATTAGCCTTCCCTTCAGGTAAGACTAGCTAGGGCAGCAAATAAGAATTCTCATCAAATTTCACTATAACTGTCCTTCAGTCTGTGCCACTCTACCAACACAACTAGGTAGGCGAGCTCCACAGTTTGAGAAACAATGGCTTACAGAAGGAATATGCCAGGCTGCTGGAATACAATATGGAAACAATAAATTCTATCCACTGCCAAATCAATCTTAACAAAATAACATTAATTTCAAGGAAAAGGTGAATTGATCGATTTCTTCAGCATTTTGCTATACCACGCAACGGTTCTGAGATCTAAAGTCAAAGGCCACTAAACTAGATAGCGACATTTGTAAGCTCAACTGTGGCAGGGAATGTGAATAATATATCATCTCTGTAAAGAGCTGCATGATATGTGGCCAAATAAAATATAGTAATAATACAAAAGCACAACCACCAGATTTCCTGTTTAAAAATGGACACTTCTAAAAGGAAATAAATCTTTTTCATCTTAGGGTAATGTCACACCTGGAGATTCGGGGAGATTTAGTTGCCCGACAATTAATCGCCGCTTCTTTGGGAAGACTAATCTCCCTGAACGGCTTCCCCCTGGTAAAATGAAAAAACGACTGCAGCATGGCACTCGCAGTGCTTTGTTTTCGCCACAAGGAAGTTTCGGGCGACCTCGGAAAACAAAGCGATTGAGTGCCATGCCGCAAGCATTTTTCATTGAAGCAGGCGGAAGCAGTTCGGGGACATTAGTTGTCCCAAAGAAGAAGCGATTCGTCAACGGCCAACTAAATCTCCCAGAAATTACCCTTATAAGAATTGTTTTGTATTGGCAGCAGGGCCGCCATCAGAAATCGCGGGGCCCCCTCACCACGCCTCCCCTAACCACGCCCCCCAGTACAAAGGTCACATGGATACAAGCACCAAAAACAGTAAATAAAATAATTTTGGCAAAAGGGTTATTAAGCCTGCCACCACATCAAGGTTGACTCTTTCAGGAGGTACCTGCGCTAACCTTAATTGCACTTTGTTTTACAATTATTCTACATTTAAATTGTACAAATAAGAGCCATTTGATTTAACCCCTTGGTCAAAAAATAACCAGTCCTAATAAGGTCAATGGAAAATTGAAATGTGCTAGCATTACTAGAATGTCTAACTAGCATGTCTATTGTATACACATTTATTGTATAATGCATTTTATGTATACTGTGGCAAGCTGGCTGCTTGAACACGTAACTTTTAGGGGGATTAGTCAATGGTGAGCAGGCAGCATAGGAAAAAGGAGCATAAAGACAGGGACACACAGCTTGTTCAAGGAAAACACATGTTTATTTTCCAACTTTAAACAAACAGTATATTGTTCACAGACACAGGGGTGACCATTTTATCATTCAAACAAATAATAAAATAAAAACCTAGCCAATTGGGCACTACCTTCCAACTCTGGAGCAGTCCCTGACTAGGCTGGGCCCCTTGTGGACTACCAGCAAACAAAACAATTGTTGTGGCTCACCCCTGTACTCACAGTCTTGGAGTGAGCTTCTTAGCCTCCTGGCTTTTCCTCAATGTCCCACACAGACAACAAATCTGGCTCTTAGTCACAGCCACGGGCTCCCTCTGCTTCATGCAGGATCAGGTGGCACACCCAGCTCCTCTGGAAGTTCCTAACACAGCCAGGTCTCCTACCTGCTGTGCCCTGATGATAGACACACTCTCCCATTCTAATTAACTTTAAATAGCCTTTCCACAGGACAGCTTTCCTGTGGAAGGTGAACTCCAGTCTCTGGACTGGATCTGCGGAATGGAGTCCCTGGCTACTAAAGTCTTTAAACAGAGCACTGATTCTCTGTTTAGTAACTCCCTTCCTGGAGCCTCTCTCAGTACCTGGGGCCAAATTAAAGGCTAGAGTGACCTTTTTCCTCCTTTTCCTAGTCACTCTACCACAATACATTAAAGGAACAGTTCAGTGTGAAAATAAAAACTGGGTAAATAGATAGGCTGTGCAAAATAAAAAATGTTTCTAATATAGTTAATTAGCCAAAAATGTAATATATAAAGGCTGGAGTGACTGAATGTCTAATAAAACAGCCAGAATCCAACTTCCTGCTTTTCAGCTCTATAACTCTGAGTTAGTCAGCGACTTGAAGGGGGGCCACATGGTACATTTCTGTTCAGTGAGTTTGTAATTGATCCTCAGCATTCAGCTCAGATTCAAGAGCAACCAATATGACCCATGTGGCCCCCCCTCAAGTCTCTGATTGGTTACTGCCTGGTAACCAGGGTAACCACTCAGTGTAAACCAAGAGAGCTGAAAAGCAGGAAGTTGGGTTCTGACTGACAAGTTATATATCAAATCACTCCAGCCTTTATACATTACATTTTTGGCTAACTAACTATATTAGAAACATTTTTTATTTTGCACAGCCTATCTATTTACCCAGTTTTTATTTTTACACTGAACAATTCCTTTAAAAAAAACCTGAAATCTAAGCACTGGACAATTATATTAAATTATAAGTGCATTGGCATTTTGTAACTGTTTGTAAACATTGGCCATCAATAAGAAATTTGATTAGTATAAATAAACACAACAGATATACAACGTGTTTTTATAATAAACAAAATAACTACTTTTATTAGTATGAATAAATAAATAAGATATAAAACAATTTTTACAATTTGTACACGGAACAGGGCACTACTACAAACATTTGTGACTAGTTAATAAAACCAGACAGGGCCCAAAAACCTAGAAAAAAAACTGGTGGCCAAGGCCCCTATTAAAATTATATATAAAAACATAACGCCATTCAGGGGGATGCCAAAGAGCTACATTGGTAGGGGCCCACTTGTGGTTCAGGTGCCTGCATGGGGTTCAGGGGTCCTGCAGGGGCCCACATGGTGACTCAGGGGTCCACATTGGTGGTTCAGGGTCCCTATATGGTTGGTCAGAAGCCCTGTATGGTTGGTCAGGGGCCCACATGGGGTTCAGGGGCCCACATGGTGACTTAGGGGTCCGCATTGGTGGTTCAGGGGCCCTGTATGGTGGGTCAGGGGCCCACATGGTGACTCAGGGGTCCGCATTGGTGGTTCAGGTGCACTGCATGGGGTTCAGGGGCCCTGTATGGTGGGTTAGGGGCCCACATGGTGGTTCAGGGTCACTGCATGGGGTTCAGGGGCCCTGTATGGTGGGTCAGGGGCCCACATGGGGTTCAGGGGCCCTGCAGGGGCCCACATTGGTGGCTCAGGGCCTGCATTGGTGGTTTGAGGGGCCTGCGTGGGGTTTCAGGGGCCCACATTCGTGGTCAGTGGCACTTACCTGCAACTGGGGGGTCTCTATTTCATGGCCTCACACGGCGACTTCTTCTTCAGTGGGGACTTCATGGCGACTTCTCCTGCAAGGTCTTCCTCTTCTGCGCTGTCTTCGCCATCTCCCGAAAGAAGGTCCTTCTCCAGAGGCGTCTTCAGTCTTCTGTCTGCCGGCAGCAGGGTTCCGGCGGTTTAAATAGGTACTGACATCATGCGTACGCACGGGACGCAGCCAATAGGGATAGCCGCACTGACACCAATGGAAATTTGCCGGGCCCAGCAAATCAGTTTACTGCGGCGCGGCCGGGCCCCCCTTTCAGCTAGAAATCGCCCGGGCTCGGGAGGACTGTCCCCCCTGATTGGCAGGATCATGTTTTATTTTGAATGTACCCATGCTGGCTCAGACCAGATTGATACATTTCCCTAAAGAGCTGTAATTAAAGGGGCAGCATGCAAACACAGATGTATCAAAACAAATTCAAAGCGGATATTGAACTCTAATCAGACTGATACTTATCAGAGATAATACTATGTAACTCCTCCTCTCCTTGCAGCAAGTACAGCTGAGCTGTCTCTCTTTTGATCAGATCATACAGCTGGGCTCAGTACTTGCATATGATAATTTACACTGTATTAGAGATCAGTATCTTTTGCTTCATTTTTTTCTTGTTTCTTTCCTCTTACAATTTGCAGGACAAGTACACAAAATATAAACTCTTCAGGCTTGAGTTGTTTCACTGCCCCCCCCCCAAACATGTCTTTCAGGTCAAAGCCATATAAATGACAATCTCTCAATGTCAAAGAGATGTGAGCAATTTTTAAGCCAGCGTTTAACAGTGTTTGTGCATTTGCCAAAAGCAGCAGTCATTTGAGGCCTTTCTATGCCAATTATTTAAGCCAAAAAAGGGATACAAATTTGGAAAACTCGCCAAGTTAAGACAATAGTCCAGGTGCACCAGCCCCAGGCCATCAGTAGAGGAGAGTAAATACATTACATAGCAAATGGCTTTGAAAACATGCCTCTTGGCCATAAAACGGGTAAGGCTACCGAGATGGTGCTATACAACCTCCTGGAGTGCCCACTGCCTATTTTTGCTTTCTATGCCAACACTGATGTTGTGGTTAGATTCATTATGACTGGTTGTATGTTAACTGGTATTTTAAAGGGATTCTGTCATGATTTTTATGGTGTAATTTTTATTTCTAAATTACACTGTTTGCACTGCAAATAATTCTAGAGTATAAAATTTAATTCCAGCAAGTATATTTTTTTAGTTGTAATATTGGTGTGTAGGCAGCCATCTCAGGTCATTTTGCCTGGTCATGTGCTTTCAGAAAGAGTCAGCACTTTAGGATGGAACTGCTCTCTGGCAGTCTGTTGTTTCTCCTACTCAATGTAACTGAATGTGTCCCAGTGGGGCCTGGATTTTACTATTAAGTGCTGTTCTCAAATCTGTCAGGGAGCTGTTATCTTGTGTTATGGACCTGCTATCTGATTACCTTCCCATTGTTCTGTTGTTAGGCTGCTGGGGGGGGGGGCATTATAACTACAGCTTGCAGTACAGCAGTAAAGAGTGACTGAAGTTAATCAGAGTCACATGATTGGGCAGCTGGGAAGCTGACACTACTGTATGTCTAGCCCCAGATCAGATTTCAAAATTAAGTATAAAAAATCTGTTTGCTCTTTTGAGAAATGGATTTCAGGGCAGAATTCTGCTGGAGCAGCACTATTAACTGATTTGTTTTGAAAAAAAATTTCTTCCCATGACCCACAGAAGACAAGACAATGCCCCACTGGTCCAAGAAATATTGACTGTGAATTGCATCTTACAACAGTGCCACTGGCTGGGCCAGATTTTAAAAAAATGTGCTCTCCTAAGGCTACTTTGCCTGATCACCCCCCCTGTCCCAGACTTCCCCTGCTTGCGTGCCCATCTCCTCTTGACCCCCTACAAACACCATCTCAATCCTGCCGCTGTTCTTCCTCCAGTGGGACTAGATGGACGGGAGATTAAAATAGCTGTCAATATCTCCTGCCCAGTACCCAGTGGAGATTCTTCTAGCAGGCAGCATGCCGCCCCCAGATTTTGGCACTCTAGGTCCCTGGGTTGTTTCTGGCCCCTATGCCACCCTGAATAAGTCAAGTCGATGCCAACCCCCTGCGCGTAAATGTTTAGCATTGGAGCAGGTAGAGGGAGGCCACATCACTAGTGCAAAGAGTGCAATTAAAGGAGAAGGAAAGCCCCAGGGCGCAAAACCCCTCCCCCCCTCCCCTCCGTTGCCCCCCCTCCCTCCTCCCCCCTGGCCTACCTGTCCCCCTGGGCAAATGCCCCTAACTTGTTACTCACCCCTCTGCGCAGGTCCTGTCCACGGAGTTCGCAGTCGCCATCTTCTTCCACGCGCGTCTTCTTCCTCCTCTGACCGGCGTTTTCTGGCGCATGCGCAGTAGGAACAGTTACCGGTACGGCTCTACTGCGCATGCACCGAATGTCACGAAGTTTTCCGATTTCACTTCGTGACATTCGGCGCATGCGCAGTAGAGCCGTACCGGTAACTGTTCCTACTGCGCATGCGCCAGAAAACGCCGGTCAGAGGAGGAAGAAGACGCGCGTGGAAGAAGATGGCGACTGCGAACTCCGTGGACAGGACCTGCGCAGAGGGGTGAGTAACAAGTTAGGGGCATTTGCCCAGGGGGACAGGTAGGCCAGGGGGGAGGAGGGAGGGGGGGCAACGGAGGGGAGGGGTTTTGCGCCCTGGGGCTTTCCTTCTCCTTTAAGATCTCTGCACTAGAAGAGCTGAAACTTGTGGGCTGCTGCCATCTGAGTGTCTTTATGGCCTGCCCAGAAATCCAGGCCTGGCCACTGGCATTTGCCAGAATATACAGACTGCCAGTTCGGGCCTACATGAGGGATTAATTTATGGTAGTTTATGCTACATGGAAATTCAGCATAGCAACAGTCTACAGTGAACTTTTTCTTTCATTTAATAGCAAACCAGAAGATTTATACAGTGGATATTTTTTCTCTAGACTACATCTTGATAATTTTTCTTATTGAAAAGTATCCTCCCGAGACTCTCACAAGTTTTCATTATTATTACAAAAATCTTTACTTGTGCATTGATTTTTTAAAAAATGGGTTCTAAGAGAAATGCTTCCTCCTGAAATCTGGCAAAATGTGTTCACAGCTAAACTTTTATCCCAAACGAGGACATCTAAAATGCAATACAGAGGACTGATTGCATGGTATGTGATGACTAGTTCACACACTAGATAACAGGACTGTCTAAAGCTAGCCATATATAGATCTTGCCAAATGAGCAGATCTTTCCTCAATAAGCTGACCTTGAGGTGGGTGATATTGGCTGATCTGATCGTTTGGCTCTCAAGCCAAACAATCGGATCACAACAATAGTGAGTGCAGTCTGTTGGGGCAACAACCATTATTAATAAATACATGCAAAAAAACTAAATCTGGCTGAACCATATACACTGCCTTGCAAAAGTATTCACCCCCTGGCTTTTTACCTATTTTGCTACCTTCCAACCTGTAATTGAAATGTTTCTTCATCTTATTTTAAGTGATGGGTCTGCACAAAATAGTCTAAGTTGGTTGTAAGGGAAACCGTAGTTCCTTCCCAAAATGGCGTCCAAGATGGCAGCCCCCTGGGTCCTGATGGTCGCAGCACGATGACGCCAGCGTCTTCCCGTCCCCGGATTGGTCGCCGGCGTCGGAACGGACGCCGGCGTCAGAACGTGCGTCAACGTCAGGACGCTGGCGTCAATGCGTCAGCGTCATGACGTCAGCGCGTCCAAATTTGGCGCCAAAACCTGGCCTATTTAAAGCAACTCCGGGATTCCCTCAATGCCCGATTATAGGTTTAGTTTACTACTCCTGGGTGTGATTCATTGCGAACCTTTTTGTCTATTGTGTACCGACCCTTGCCTGGAATCTTCGACCTTGAACCTCTTCTGCCTGGACTGATCTTGTTGCCTGTTTGACCATTCTTCTGTCTCATCCTCTTCTGTACTGCGAACTTGGACATTGTTATTTTCCTCCCTTGGTCCTCACTACTCCTGAGGCCTTTGGCCTTACATTATAATCGGGCCATGGACCCGTCGGAGGAGAATCCTGCGCCGCCTGATGTCGGTGGAGCGCTGCGTGGTCTGGCATCCCGGATGCAGTCCTATGAGGTACAGCAATCGCACTTTGGTCAGGCCTTGGAGACCATTCTTGCCAAGCTGTCGGCATTAACACCCGCTGATCCTGTTCCTGCACCTGTACCTGTGGCTCCGCTTCACGTATCCGAACCCCGCATTCCGGCTCCCCCACTCTTCAGTGGTGATCCTGCAGCCTGCCGTGGGTTCATCAACCAGTGTGAGGTCCACTTTACACTCGCACCCAGCCAGTTCATTTCTGAACGAGCCAAGGTGGGCTTCATATTCTCTCGTCTGCAAGGGAAGGCATTGGAGTGGGCTTCGCCTCTCTGGGAGAAGGAGGATCCTATTATTGATGATGCCAGAGCCTTCGTCCGGGAACTTCGAGTGGTCTTTGATGCTCCGGGTCGTGCCACTGCAGCCTCCGCACGCCTGTTCCATCTTCAACAGGGAACGCGTTCAGTCTCGGAGTACGCCATTGAGTTCCGCACCCTGGTTGCAGAAACTTCGTGGAACAATGACGGGTATCACGCAGCCTTTTACAACGGCCTGGCGATACGTATTAAGACTGATCTGGTGTCCAGGGAAATTCCATCCCGTTGGGAAGATCTAGTCGCCCTGGCCATAAAGGTGGATACTCGGCAGAGGGAGTTTCAAGCTGAACTCGACAGAGAGCGCTCCCCAACCAAAAGATTCCACAGGTTCCAACCTACTCTGGCTCCTCGTTTTCAAAGACCCTTCCTTCCTAACCCGGCTTCTACCCTGTCTTCTCCTAATCCTGCGGTTCCTGCTTCTTCTTCCCTGCCTTCGGAAGAACCAATGCAGATCGGACGGGCTCGTCTGACCGAACAGGAAAAGCTTCGGAGAAGGGCTGCTGGACTTTGCCTTTATTGTGGTGGAAAATCCCACTTTGCCTATGAGTGTCCAGTGAAGCCGGGAAACGCCAACACCTAGGTAAGACTGGGGAGACTTACCTGGGTGGAATTGGTCCCTCTCCCCATTCTTCTGCTCAACGCTTCCTCCTTCCTGTGCAGATTCGTTTTGGAACCCAGACGATTTCCTCTGAGGCTTTCCTTGACTCCGGCGCAGCTGGGAACTTCATCGACAAAGCCTTCGTTGAAAGCCATTCCATTCCCCTACGATCCCTGGCTGTTCCTCTTCGTGCACTGGCGATTGACGATCGTCCACTATCCTCCGCTACTATTTCCCACTCCACCGATGAACTTTCCGTTATTGTGGGGTCCATGCACCTAGAAAGATTGTCCTTCCTTCTAATTGATTGTCCCTCTACTCCCATTGTACTTGGTCTGCCCTGGTTGAATATTCATAACCCAGTAATCGATTGGACTTCTTCTCAGATCTCCCGTTGGAGTTCCTTCTGCCAACAGAACTGTTTACCCACCAAATCCATCATTAAAGTTTCATCTGTGTCCTCCAATTCTTCTTTGCCCCTTGTTTATCAAACTTTTTCTGATGTCTTCAATAAAAAGTCTGCTGAAATCCTGCCTCCCCATCGTCCCTACGATTGCCCCATCGAACTTCTTCCTGGAACCATGCCTCCCAGGGGTCGCACCTATCCGCTTTCTCCTTCTGAAACCTGTGCCATGAAGGAGTACATTCAAGAAAACCTGCAAAGAGGGTTTATTCGTCCTTCCTCTTCACCGGCTGGAGCCGGCTTCTTCTTTGTTGAGAAGAAAGATGGAGGTTTGCGGCCCTGCATTGATTATAGAGGTTTAAATAAAATCACAATTAAAAACCGTTATCCCCTTCCTCTCATCTCCGAACTATTCGACCAACTCAAAGGGGCTTGTCTTTTCACCAAGTTGGATCTTCGTGGGGCTTATAATTTAATCCGGGTCAAAGAGGGAGATGAATGGAAGACCGCTTTCAACACCCGGGATGGGCATTATGAATACCTTGTCATGCCTTTTGGTCTCTGTAACGCCCCCGCGGTCTTCCAAGAATTTGTGAATGACATTTTCAGGGACTTACTGGGCCAGTATGTGGTGGTGTACCTGGACGATATCCTTATTTTTTCCAAAAGTCTTACAGAGCATCGTCTTCAAGTTAAAGAAGTACTTTCTCGTCTTCGAAAGAACAACCTGTTTGCCAAATTGGAGAAATGTTCCTTTGAAGTATCGTCCATCTCTTTTCTAGGATACATCATTTCCCAACAAGGCTTCAGGATGGACCCAGCCAAGGTTTCCGCAATTCAAGATTGGCCGCTCCCCACCAGTGTCAAGGCTGTTCAAAGATTCATCGGCTTTGCTAACTATTATAGACAGTTTATTAAAGGTTTTTCATCTAAAATTGCTCCAATTCTTGCTCTTATACAAAAAGGGGGTAAACCACAGCATTGGCCTCCTCTAGCCTTGGAAGCCTTCAAGACTCTTAAAGAATCCTTTTCATCTGCCCCAATCCTCAGACACCCTGAACCTCTCCAACCTTTCTTCATCGAAGTAGATGCCTCGGACATCGGAGCAGGAGCAATATTATCCCAAAGATCCTCTTCTGATGGTAAACTACATCCGTGTGCCTTCTTTTCCAAAAAGTTTTCCTCCTCCGAAAAGAATTATGATGTTGGGAACCGTGAACTACTGGCCGTCAAGCTTGCTCTAGACGAATGGAGACACTTTCTTGAAGGGTCATTGGTCCCTGTGACCATCTTCACCGACCACAAAAACCTAGAATATATCCAGACCCTTAAGCGCCTCAATCCCCGACAAGCCAGATGGGCATTGTTCTTCTCACGTTTTAACTTCATCTTAACTTTTCGTCCTGGTTCAAGAAACAAGAAAGCAGATGCTCTTTCCAGAAGTTTTATCCCTGAAGATCCCATCTCCGAAGACCCAGAATCCATTGTGCCTCCTACAAAGATCATTGCTGCCTTGTTCCCTTCCCTTGCCTCGCATCTTTTATCTATTCAATCCTCTGCTCCTGTGGAAACTCCTGTAGGCGTAGCTTTTGTTCCTCCTGAGCTTCGTCAGTCCATCTTGATCCAGTCTCACAGCTCAAAGCAGGCCGGTCATCCGGGAATTAAAAAAACGACTGAACTTTTATCTCGTCTCGTCTGGTGGCCTTCCTTAAGAAAGGATGTTAAAGATTTTGTTTCTTCCTGCTCCACTTGTGCCGTATCCAAATCAGGACATTCTCCCCCTAAAGGCCTACTTTTACCTTTGCCTGTTCCTTCCCGCCCTTGGACCCATTTGGCAATGGATTTCATCGTGGATCTTCCTCCTTCCTCTGGCTACACCGTTATCTGGGTGGTGATTGACAGGTTTAGTAAGATGGCACACTTCATCCCTCTCCGGAAACTCCCTTCAGCTCCAGAACTTTCTTCATTATTTATTAAACATATTTTCCGTCTTCATGGTTTTCCTGCTGAGATTGTCTCCGACCGGGGGTCCCAATTTGTTTCTAAGTTTTGGAGGTCCCTTTGTAAAGCCCTGGACATTTCTCTCCAATTTTCATCTTCTTATCATCCTCAGTCTAATGGAGCAGCAGAAAGAGTTAACCAGGCTCTTGAACAGTTCCTTCGGTGTCATGTGTCCCTGTGTCAGGATGATTGGGCTGACCTCCTCCCTTGGGCCGAATTTGCACATAATAATGCCATACACTCTTCCTCTGAAAAGTCTCCTTTTTTTTTGTGTTTATGGTCTTAACCCCCTGGCCTTTCCTCAAGATCTACTGCTCACAAATGTCCCTGCCGCCAACGATCAGGCTGCCCACATGCTGGCCATCTGGCAGGCTACCACTGTCAACCTGGAGAAGAGCTCGCTTGCACAGAAGAAATTCGCTGACAAGAAAAGAGTTTCTTCTCCTCTGTATGTTCCCGGTGACAAGGTCTGGTTGTCTACCCGCAATATCCGCCTCAAAGTTCCCTCACCTAAACTTGGTCCCAAGTTTATTGGTCCCTTTCCCATCACCGAGATCATCAACCCTGTGGCTGTACGCCTACAACTCCCTCCTGAGATGCGGATCCCCAATGCATTCCATGTTTCTTTACTTAAACCTGCAGTTTCGTCTTCTTCTTCTTCCCCAGCTCCTGTCGTTGTGGATGGACATCAAGAGTTCGAGGTAAAGAACATTTTGGATTCTCGAATTTCTAGAGGCACCCTGCAGTTCCTTATTGAATGGAAGGGATTCGGTCCAGAAGAGTGCTCCTGGGTAAAAAGCTCCGATGTTCATGCTCCTCTCTTGGTCCAGAGATTTCATCGGAGATTCCCGTCCAGCCCAGGTGGTCCTGAGGCCCCCCCTGAGGAGGGGGGTACTGTAAGGGAAACCGTAGTTCCTTCCCAAAATGGCGTCCAAGATGGCAGCCCCCTGGGTCCTGATGGTCGCAGCACGATGACGCCAGCGTCTTCCCGTCCCCGGATTGGTCGCCGGCGTCGGAACGGACGCCGGCGTCAGAACGTGCGTCAACGTCAGGACGCTGGCGTCAATGCGTCAGCGTCATGACGTCAGCGCGTCCAAATTTGGCGCCAAAACCTGGCCTATTTAAAGCAACTCCGGGATTCCCTCAATGCCCGATTATAGGTTTAGTTTACTACTCCTGGGTGTGATTCATTGCGAACCTTTTTGTCTATTGTGTACCGACCCTTGCCTGGAATCTTCGACCTTGAACCTCTTCTGCCTGGACTGATCTTGTTGCCTGTTTGACCATTCTTCTGTCTCATCCTCTTCTGTACTGCGAACTTGGACATTGTTATTTTCCTCCCTTGGTCCTCACTACTCCTGAGGCCTTTGGCCTTACATTGGTGAAGTGAAATGAGAAAAATGGCATGTGCATTTGTATTCACCCCCTTTTCCATGAAGCCCCTAAAAAATCCTGGTGCAACCAATTACATTCAAAAGTCACATAATTAGTTAAATGAAGTCCACCAGTGTGCAATCTAAGTGTCACATGGTATGTCAGTATAAACACACCTTTTCTGACATGGTAGCACAAAGGTATCACAACAAACCTGCCAAGAGAGTGCCGCTCACCCAAACTCACAGACCGGGCAAGGAGGGCATTAATCAGAGAGGCAGCACACAGACCAAAGGTAACCCTGAAGGAGCTGCAGAGTTCCACAGCAGAGAATGGAGCATCTGGCAATAGGACCACAATACACTGTACACTCCATAGAGCTGGACTTTATGGAAGAGTGGCGAGAAAAAAAGCCATTACTTAAAGTTAAAAATAAGAAGGCACCTTTTGAGTTTGCCAAAGGCATGTGGGCGACTCCCCAAATGTATGGAGGAAGGTGCTCTGGTCAGATGAGTCTAAAATTTAACTTTTCGGCCACCAAGGAAAATGCTATGTCTGGCGCAAACCCAACACATCTCATCACCCCAAGAACACCATCACCACAGTGAAACATGGTAGTGGCAGCATCATATTTTTCAGCAGCAGGGACTGGAAAACTGGTCTGAGTCAAGGGAAAGATGGATGGTGCTAAATACAGGGATATGCTTCAGCAAAACCTGTGTCAGTCTGCCTGTAATTTGAGACTGGGACGTAGGTTCACCTTCCAGCAGGACAATGACCCAAAGCATATTGTTAAAACAACACTCGAGTAGTTTAAGGGGAAACATTTAAATGTGTTGGAATGGCCTAGTCAAAGTCCAGACCTCAATCTAATTGAAAATCTGTGGTCAAACTTGAAACAGGCGTTATTTGGGTGGGGAAAATGGCAAATTTCAAAACAACTTCATCAGTGCCCACTTTGCACAGAGCACTTGAGATGGGGGTGGGGCTGAGCTGTGTCTGGAGGCAAAGATTGGGCGTGGGGATTAATCTTATTCTAGTGTGTGGTGAAAGGGGATTGGGACTAGTTGCAATGGAAAAGAGGGATTAGGTCTAGCAGCTGGTTACAGGCGGGGAAGGGGGATTGGGTATGGCACCTTGCTGTCGTGGTGAAGGGGGTTGGGTCTGGTTGTGGGGGTGAAAGGGGATTTGGTTTGGTGGCTGGTTGCTAGGGGAAAGGAAGATCGGCATCAGGTGACTTTGAACAAGTGGATGGGGGCGGTGGGGGGCACAGCTGGCCTTGGGTGCTGGTAGCTGTTGGCCTGGCTGTCACAATCATTATTTATTGGGCTGGTGTGAGGCTATTTGGGGCTTTGTGTATTAGAAGTGCCAGAGCCTATTTTGAATCCAAATCTGGGACTCTGCAGATTCTGGCAAATGCGGGAGGCTTATATAAGATGCCATACAGTAACTATTTATTGGCCTGCAGAGGGGTGCTTGGGCTCATGGCTATTTGAAATGCCAGGGCCTATTTTGAATCTAGTGTAACTCTAGAGCTGCCTGCAGCCCTATAGTAGTAATATCCATTTGATATTGAATTTTTAAAACTATTTATCCTTCACAGTAAGCGGTAACATAGTAAAGTCTCACACATGCAGTGAGTAGATATTATATTAGCCTGATGACTGGGTTTTTTGGGTGCAGTCAGAACTTCTGTAGGGGTTTCGTAAGATTAGGGGCCCAAGAAAGCAGGGCCATGCCAAGGGGTAGGCAACCGCTTAGGGCGCAACCACTGGGGCCCCACTTTTTTTCCTTTTGTTTTTTTTTATCCATTTTTTTTTTCATTTTTACGATTCAGTATGTTTGGCCTTTATTAATGGCATTATACTTTTTCCAAATTGCATGCCCAAACCCCCTCTGAGGTTTGTTTTAGATGATTTAAATTGTTACGGCGCTCCCCCAACCTGGAGTGTGACTTGGCGTCTTCCATGCTGAAGCTCATGACGAGTACATACGTTGGGTGTCAGTCAAGTCACTGCAACGAATCGGGCAGCAGCAAAGCGGACCTGTACGCACTAGAGTGAGAAACTCACGCTGAAGACCTGTCCTACTGGTGCTGGGCTTTTATTACCCCTCTGACCGTGACTGATGCTTGCTGACACAGGTACAGATCATGGGGGGCTTGAGACTGGGGAATTGGAAATATTGATGGCTGCTGGGCTGGCACAGGTGGGGGCGTGGGTTTGGGCAGCAGTATGGCTGGGCTCATTGTTGGCTGATGGCACAGGTACAGATTATGGGGGGCTTGGGCCTGGGGAAATATTGATGGCTGCTGGGCTGGCACAGATACAGGTAGGGGCGTGGACTTGGGCAGCAGTATGGCTGGGCTCATTGTTGGCTGTTGGCTCAGGTACAGATCATGGGGGGCTTGGGCGGGCACAGGTGGGGGTGTGTGCTTGGGCAGCAGTATTGATGGATATGGCTGGGCTCATTGTTGGCTGCTGGCACAGGTACAGATGGGGGCCTGCTGCCTTGAGGGCAATATTGATGGCTAATGGCTGCTGGCGCAGATACAGACTTGGGGCAATATTGATGGCTAATGGCTGCTGGCACAGTTATGGCTCATTGCCTGCTGGCACATGTACAGATGGGGGGGGGTTAGGGCCTTGGGGCACAGGTACAGACTTGGGGCAATATTAATGGCTAATGGCTGCTGGCACAGTTATGGACAATATTTTTTTTAAAGGTTTTCTTTGTTTATTTTAAACATAACATGAAATTTAAGAAGAAAGAAAGGGAAGAGAAGGGTGCGCATTCCCTTTATATGGAGATTTGTATCCTATAATACATAACTTATTTGACTACGTTCATCATCACTAGCTATGTCACTGCAGTGCCAGTTTGTGGTTCAGTAAGCCACCTGTCCCATATTTTCTTGAACTTGTTCGGGCATCCTCGTGTTATATATGTTAGTTTGTGGCTCTGTAGTATGTCATTGATGATTTTATCCAGAATGCTAGGGTAGGAGGTTCCAGGGCTTTGCATGTAAGCAAAATAGCCTTTTTTCCAGTAGACAAAATTCATGTGTCCGGATCGCTGGAAGTCCCAAAGAGGTATTAATGAATGCAAGAATTACAGTCCAGTACTTAAAACACACGTCTGGATGCCATTGGAACAGTTGTGCCAGTCTGTGTGGAGTCAGGTAATCTTAGTGTGTATATAGCGGTCTCTTACTGATATATTAGTTTTTGGCATTTGTACCTTGGGTCAATATTGATGGATATATTGGCTGCTGGCACAGGTACATACTGATAAGGTGGGAAATACTAATTCAAGACGGCGGGGGGCAGCGCTAATCGTAACCCTTGCCTAAGGGTACAAAATACCTTGGCCCGGCCCTGCAAGACAGCTAGGGTTGCCACATGGCTGGTATTTACAAATGATGGTTGATCCCAATTTTCTAATATGTAAAAATGAAAAATATATAGAAAGTTAGAAAAGGTGACAACCCTGCAAGACAGCATGATTGGTCAGATAACTAGCACCAGTGACCCAGGACATTAGTGTTTAGATTTCAATTGAAAGTCGAGATTCGCCGTTTAAACCAGCTGGAAGGCTCTGACATACATACCTGTGTATACATCCTATACACAGTTACAAACAATATTTCCCTTTTCAAATCTCCTGGATGGTCACGGCCGCAAAGCAAACAACTTCTCTGTCCTACGCCCTACCCTGGGCACACTCACGTCATTTCCATTCTTCTCTATAACATTTCAAGATGCGTTGACCTTTTTACGTCTAAACGCTGCCCTGTCCCACCGGGTTTCACAGGCTGAAGTCCGCTCACCGACATTACCCCTCTCCCCCTCTCTGTCTCTAAATACCAGCCTCCCATTTTATCAACCACCCAAATTGCGTGCTTAGGCCATATCTCCTGCCAATGACGTATCCACCGTACGCCCCGCCCCCTCATCACTCTAGCCCCTCCTCTCCGTGCGTGGGGTTTCCCGGCGCTGTCCGCAGGGTTACCGCGCCCATCTCCGCTTGATGGCTGAAAGGAATTGAGGGGGAAGGTGGTGTGAGCGCGTTGGTATTTTGGTGGCAGATTGGGGAGACGGAAGCAGAACCGAGACGCACGGCGGGGATTCAGAAAGCACCTTAACCGGAAACCGAGGGGGAAAGAAGAATTTGCAGAAACAAAGGCCTTGCGCTAAGCGGCCACCCTCCCTTCCGTCACCGCCCAGCACGTCTTCTGCTCCCCTCATCCTCCCGGACCCCCCACCCCTCTCCGGCCGCCCTTCGCCTCTCACACACCCTCTTTTCTTGGGACAAGCCGCGGGGCCTCTGGGGGAGGAGAGGGGAACCGGTTAAAACCTAAGGGGGTCGCACGGACACAGCGCCCGGTGGGAGAAGAAAGCGAGTGTTGCGAGGAGCCGGGTACCGCAGCTGGGGGGGAGCCGTGGATGGTCACATCTTCGGAGGGCAGAAGGTAATCATTGGTCCTCGCCTCGTAGCCATTCATCCACCCACCTGCCCCCAATTCCTTCCTATGTATCCAGATGTGGGAAAACCTACAGTTTCAATGGTTTATTATCCAGGCTGGGAGTTGTAGTCGTGCATGAGCTGGGGGCGCCCACGTTAGCCCATTCTTGTTCCCCCGGTGCCCAGAAAGCTCTGTGGGCGGATGTTGAGAATGTGACTGCATATTCTCCCATTTCCTCCCCCATCCTGCAGAGAGGCAGTCTCCTCCACATCCTTTTATTAGCCCAAAGCCATACAGCTCCAGCATCATCCCCCTGTGCTTGTGGCTGCACCCTGGCTGCTGGCCTGCAATAGCTGGAGAGACCCACATTTTCCATCAGGGGGTGTCTGGGCTGAACGCCCTGAGCCTCTCTTTGAACTACAGCTTCCAGTGTCCTCCATGTTGGAAGTTAAGCAACAGCTGGAGGGCAGCAGGTTGGACATCTCTTATTTAAGGCTTTCATTCCCCGCCCCAGAATGACCGCGGAGAGAGGAAACCAGCTGTTTGTGGGAAGGGATGTTTGTTTTTCAATTTATTTTGTTACAATGTAAATCCCAAGTTTACTGTAGCAAAGCAAGACCCATTTGCATCTGGGTTCCCAAACCTGGGTGGGGTTCCCAAACATGGGTGCTAGCCATAGAGGAAAAACTGCTTTAATTGGAAATCAAACAATGGTGGAGGTTGGGGAGTATCTTGTAGCAAATCCATAAACTATGCTGGGAGAGATTTACTACTAGACGCTGGATCTGCTCTAATTTAAAGGCAACCCCCCAATGCGCGTGCTAGGGAAATCCTGTGTTATATGTTACTTATAGATTTTATAGATCAGCTTTGTGAAATGGCTTGAAAGGTTTTTGTGGGCAAAGGCCATGTCTTAAAGCTCATTGGATGGTCCAATCTGACTTGATAGCCCTCCAGGCAACACTCCAGATTTTCGCATTTGTGCTTGTGTTGAATGTCTTTGTGTATACGCTTCCTCCATGCCTTGGGTGGTGGTCTGCATAATTGATACGTTGAAGGATCCAGTGGATGCTAAATAATGGTGGTTTTTGCCCTCCAAGGCAGCGGAGAAAGGGAGGGACCTGTGAGGCAGGAATGTCAGTTTGTATATCATGGAGGAGGGGAGAGCACCAGCTTTGTGTGGCAGTCTCTTCTCCTGAAGCCGTTACCTGTGACTTGTGTATGTGTGTATGTGTGTGTGTGTGTGTGTATATATATATATATATATATATACACACATATATATATATATACACACACACACACACACACACACACACACACACACACACACACACAGCCTTCATAACTGTATAATCGATGTGAGAAATAAGACCTCTTTGTAGCAGAACAAAGGGCAGTTGGTTTGGTTACCTCGCAGAATTGGTGATAGGATTTGATTCTGGCATTTCATTGAGTCGCACACTTAATTCGGATGCACAGAGAAAGGTTTTTAGTTGTCTTCTGTTTTCTCCGTGTCTTTCTGTAACAGGAAATGGCAAAATGGGGAAACAGAGTCTTTGAACCGTTAAATCCTGCTCCTTATAATCAGCAGTCTTTATGTGGCCTCGATAGCACTGATAATGATTACATGGCTGTTTTGTGCTCAGATGAATAGAAATAAGACTTTGTAGTCCTAAACAGGCCCGGGGCAGCATCTTGCAAGGAATATTTTTCTTTAAATTGACGTATGCTGGTTTTATTCATCTACACTGGCATGTTTTTGTTTTTTTCCGTAATATTTTCCTGAGAATGTGGCTTTTCTTTAGCTGTGAATGAATGGGAAGTGTCAGATCTTAGGCCAAGCTACTGCAACAAGATGGCGTTTCAGCATTTTGGTTTTTCACATTGAGCTCCCTTTCTCTGGTGTGACAAGGCAGCCTTGCTTCCCATCTCGGCCTCCTTTTGTTGCCGGTTTTGGCAGGTTTTAATGCACGGCACCTTCTGTCTTTTTCTGTAGCAGCTCTGCCGGGGTTTTTTTTTTTTTTTTTTTTTTTTTTTTTGAATGATTCCTATCTCAGTTAGCCCTCCCCTTGTTTCGCAGAACCATACTAGTAGGAGGAGTATGCAACCATAAATTATAAAAGATTAGGTGGAGACAAAACATGACAATTAGCTTTTTTTTAGCATGTTTTACAGATTTTTGCCTCTTAATCCATACGTTTCCTTTTAAAGAATCTCTACTATATAGAAAATGTTGAAAGATGCTTTAGCATTAAGGGTCGATAGCATGCATTTAATATTTAGTTTAACTCCTTACTAGTAGTCTTCTAGGTGTTGTCAGCTTTGTGTCAGTCTCTTGGAATCTCCTACATCAGCATTTATTTAAATCTCATGGTGAATAACTGGCTTTTGCATGCAAATATCAAACTGTATAACATACAGAAATGTGTTGTTTTTTTTTCTTGTCAAAATAGCAAATTCGAATTAAAAAAGGAATTGAGGAATTACTACAAAAAGGTGTATTTCTAATATAGTTACTTTCAGTGGGTTCTGTGTTGAATGAATCTAATTTTAAAAATACTGCTCTGTCCTTTATTTAGTTCTAGGTTTAGAATACCGAATTTTGTCCTTTCAGATGCTTATTTCTCCCTACGATCTAAGGATCTTGAAGGGCACATTTTAATAGGCAGGAAATGTCACAGCAAAAGAAGCATGGGTTGTTTCCTGTTTGCCAGTGATACACAACTAATGTATTCACTTTCTGGCACACATGTTTCTGTCAGCCATTTTGATTTTATATCCATTCAGATAACTGAAAACAGCCGTGGAGAGATTCCCCACTCTGGTAAAATCGTATTTATAGTAGTTGCTAATCGACTTGATCATATGATTCTTATTATTTACTAGTCTTATGGAGCTTTTTCAGGTGAGTGGGTAAGAGAAAATCTCCATGATCCAAGTTCATTTTACAGGATTCCCAATAAATATACATCATTAACAAAGTAATATAATAAAAAGCAATTTGTGTCAATAGAAGCAAAAAGCAGTTAAGGGATGAAATTAAATCGTTTAGGATTAAAATCTACCCCCTCCCCCAAATATTAGGTTAAATGAAAACCAATGTCTAAAGTTAATTACAAATTTAATTGCTGTTAAATGGTGTGCATTGTCATCCCATTCAGCTCTTTGGTTCTGACTGTTGAACCATTGTAGCAGAGGTCAGTTATACTCCCGATCTGTTAATAGCTGGCTTCAGCTCAATTGTTTTAGGCGTCCGAACCAGTAAATAGTAACGGCGTTATTTGGAAAATGTAATTATTTAAAAGTAGCTTAGAATTCCTCTCTAAACAATATTGTAGATGAAGCCAATATATTTTTGATCTCTAAACACATTGCCTTATGCTGTAAATAGGACACAGTTAATTGGCTATTTGCATGTTAATTCATCCAGAGGATCTTGTACTCTGAGCCGATCAGCATCAAATGGTGTTATCCTTTTATTCGCTGCCCTCTAAAGAGGTCAGCAATGTACATATCTGTAGGAAATTCACTTGACACATTTTCAGTCTAGCCTTGGTCTTGCTGCCTGCATATACCATTTTACCCATGTTTTTGGATTCTTATGATAGATGAATTTTTTAGCATAATATAGGTTTTTAATTATGTAAACCCTGCATAATGGCTTTTTTTTCTAAGTAAACTGGTTTTTATGTAATAGAATTGGTCAGCAATGCCATAAACTGAGAGAAATATTTTTTTTACATTTTTAACCCTGTGTGCAACATTTTTTTTTTTTTTTTTTTTTACATCAGAGGTTCTCATTCTGATTTCTTGAAGAACACAATGAGTAACATTTGACCTCTGCTTATCTTCTTTTACAAGAACTAAAACTAGTATTTACTAGTATATAAGTGCAATCTTGTTTTTTTTTTTTTTTTAACCAGCGCAGGGTAGCAAAGCGCTGTTGTCATTAGTCTTACTGGCCCTTTAATGCAGGAGACAGATTTGTTTGACATTTTAACAACTTTTTCTAATGAACAGATGTTTTGAGCATGTAATCTAAAATCCCCACTTTCCATTAGTATTTATTGCCACTGAATGTATCAAACATTGTTAAGCTGTACACAATAACAAAGGTCATCTTGGAATATGAATCCTAACCCATGGTTTAGTCCCTGAATTGGATTATATTCTTAGTGGCCCTGGATTTTGGCTCTATCTCCGTAATTAATATTCTCCCTTTTAATATCCAGTTTTGAGCCATATGGCATGATTTTATTGTGGAGACACCATTTGCGTCTGTATCTGTTACATAGATATATCTTTACATAGATGTCCTTATTGATTATTAAAACACAAATCAGAACCTTCCATGTTTACTTAAGAGTAATGGCATGCTGTGTTTTCACTGCTCCATTTTGTCCTCCAGAACAGAACATTTCATAACATCATAAATCACTTGAAATTGCTTCCCATCATAGTGAATACAAAACAGACATTTTCCTGATTATTAAACAGACATGCACACTTAAACCATGGAAATAGTTCGAATATCTGAAGGGTCCCTGTTGTCCCACAGTTTCCATTTATTAAAATAGGTAATTCTTGAAAATTTTTGCATGTTGCAGATACACTGAATTGAAATTCTGCAAATCCATCAGGCCTTTTGTTGCGACAGAAAAGAACATTCCTTACAAACTTTTAGGAGTATATATAGATATAGATATAGATATAGATATAGATATAGATATAGATATAGATATAGATATAGATATATATATATATATATATATATATATATATATATATATAAAATTACAGTCTCTTTAAATCTGCTTTCTGTGTTTGCAACCAAACTTTTTTTTTTTTCCAGATTTTCCTCGTTCTTGTATCTGATAGGGAGCACTCTGTAGTTGGTAACATTAAAGGGGTTGCTCGCCTTTCAGTTAAAGGACCAGTAACGCCAAAAATGAAACTGTTTTCAAGTAATGAAAACATAATGTACTGTAGTGCTACACTAGTACATCTGGTGTACTTTTACTTTCTTAAGTAGACCGTGAATCAAGATAATCACGTTCTACGTACTGTATTTGTATATCTGAATTTACCCTCTTGCAGGGGCATTTTTAATAAAGGGGTGATCTGCCTCCTGCTAAACATGGTGTAGGGCTGAACATATTTTTTACCCATTATTTTTATCAAACAATGGTATTATTATTTTCTGACTTAAAGGAAGCGGAAAGCTATCACAGCAGTATATTGCCAATAAATTAGCCACAATAGTGCAAGCTATTACACTACATTTATTCTGCAACATGCTTTACCATACCTTAGTAAACAACTATAAAAGTTCTCTGTTTATGATAACATCTGCCATATAAGCTTGGTGTGACATCACTTCCTGCCCGTGTCTCTCCCTGTTCATCAAAAATAGGTAGAAGCACTCCCAAAATAAAATAAAACCACCTTTATTTTAGAATTATATCTGGCACAGCAACGTTTCGGACCTCCTGGTCCTTTTTCAAGCTCCCTGTTCACTCATAGCTTTGGGCTCAGATTACAGCAGAGAGGGTGAGAGTAGAAAACTGAGCATGCTCAGCCCTAGAGGTTTATTCTGAAAACAGGAAGTCTTGTACAGAAGCCCATCTACACACAATAGAAAGAAAGAAATGCTGTGTTTCAGAACAGCATTACTTTGAGGGTTTACTGGTGTATTTATATAGACCGTTCTGATAAAGCTTACTTAATTTTAGTCTTTCCTTTAAAGGGCTTCTGTATGTTTTAGGCAGCTCTTGCCTGGCAGGCCCCAGCTTGAGCGCTAGACTGTTAGACTTTTACATAGTATTTTGTCCATGTTCATGCCACTGGTGATATGTGTTGACTTTGACTATCTCTTGCAGGTACTTACTGTTGCTAAGGCAGCTGCTAATGCATAAATAGTGCTCTAGTTTTTGCTTTCATTTTTACTTTCGGTGAAATTTTTCTCTTAAATGCATATTTCTCTTTGCTGGCTTCTGTGATGGTGTAACTGTCTTTGCTTGCTTTCTGTCTTACCTTAATTGCTTCATCTCTTGGCAATAGCAAGAATATCTAGCATAGCAAATGTGTTTAATCCTAATCTGAAGGTGGGCTCGGCTTCTAGGAGTATAGGCTTGTTGCAATATATTTCCTTCCAGTTCAGGATATGTTTTGCAATGCTATTGATCTCTCCACTTCAGCAAACCTTGTAGGGGGTGCAGAAATGCTCTTTATTAAAGCAGAGAGCGGTTCTGCATTTGTACACACCACTGATCACTGCTGAAACTCACCCAGTGTAGATTAACTAGGCTTGTTAACCATTCTCCTTACACAAGATGTTTGTGAATGCTACAGTAACAAACTCTCACCATCTGTAAATTCCATCGTCCCTCGTCATTCTGGTTGTATGCTTAACCTACTAGTCTTCATCTCTCTCTTCAAACAAAACAAGGAAGTAAAAAACAAAACAAGGAAGTAAAAAAATTTAGCTACAGGCTTTACCCCCCTCCCCCTCACTGATTTGCATATGCAAATTAGGGTTCAGATTCGGTTCGGCCGAATCTTTCACAAGTGACTTGGGGTGTTAGGCCGAATCCAAAATAGTGGATTTGGTGCTACAATAACCATATAGCTCTTGTGCACCCACTGCACCATAGAATGCACAATAATACCAAAGCTTGTAAGTCCTGTAGCACATGCACTGTGTGTTCTGCTGGAGGTTAAAGATTGAATGATCTGTTTCTGCATATTGTTTATATGTTGCCCTGGTAGTCTTCTTACAACTGGAAGTGAGCTTGGGTAATGCACAGTGACCTTTTGATCTTTATCAGAAGAACCAGTTACTAAGTTAGTTACATAACAAATTTATATGTTAGAGGAGAACAATGAATTAGTAACGGCAAGCATTCCTTCTAGGAAAGTGTTGATGGTGGAAAAACTGTTTTGTTTAAGACCAGTGGCAAAATGTCATTTTATCCACCACCGCTATTTGGTGGAAAAATTGCAGTTTAGATAAAATGCCACCACTCCCGATACTCCTGAATTTTAGGTACCCCATAGGGAACAGTTTCAGACTGACCTTGGCTCCGCCATGCTTGCTTAGTGTGAGTCAGTAGGAGAGCACTATATGTTCTTACTAAAGGTGACCATACGCGGGCCGATAAAAGCTGCCGGATGGGATGGGAACGCCCATCAGTCATCGATAGGATCAGATCGATGGGCCCTAGGGCCCACGATCGGATGAGCCCGATATTGCCCACCTCAAGGTGGGCATATCGGGGAGAGATCCGCTCGTTTGGCGACATTGCCAATCGAGCGGATCTCTCAGTGTATGGCCACCTTAACAGAAGCACCAAGGCTGCACTTTTCTCCACCCAATCCCCCGTTCCATTTCAGCATAAAAACAAAGCATTTTTTTTTAAAATTCTGCTCTTCTCTGGCATCTTTGTTACTCTCGCACGTATCTTTAATTCCTTAGTCCATTTCTTATCTCTTCCAAACTGTACAACCCCTCCCAACCTGTACTTTTGCTATATAGTTGGTCTCCACTTCCTTCTCATGCCTTTTCTTCTGTCATACTCTTACCTCTTACTCTGCTTCTTCCATTTCCTTTATAAGCACCACCTTTGCAGCAGCATGTACATAAGGTTTCTGTCCCCTTGCCATGTTACTTTACCTTTTATCCCTATCACAGTTAACATTTGCTCCCCATCCCCTCTACTTCTGCGCTCAAACTACATTCTTTTTTTTTAATTTATTTATTTTGCTGCTTTTCATTTCCTTTCTTCTTCCTCATTAGAATTCAACTACATTTTTTTCATTAAAATACTATTGGGGGGTTAGATGTAGTGCAAAGTCCAAGTGAGCACTGAATTGTTTGAAAGCTGAATCACTTGTATGTGGCTTGAAGCAATGTTCCTTGCATGCTCCAGTGTTTACTCTGAATTTGCACATCCCTTAGTAGTTGTCTTGACACCCATTCCTTGCACAACCATGTGGGAGGGGCTGTTGGAGTCTTGGATACATATAACTGCAGTGTCAATGCAGATGATACATTCTTTCTCTGGTTAATTTTTTATCTTTCACTCAAATGTATATTCTCATTGAAACAGTGTTGTTTCCTATAACTTAGCTTACTTGTGTGTTGACTAAAACACCTTTGTGCATTAATAATTGTTTTTTTTTTGTGGTTAATCTTGTTTCATCTTGTGAATGAATTTACTATTTTAAATTTTGCTGTTAGTCCTGTGTTCGGTTCTGGCTTTATATGCATGGCAATGCACTGCTCTTCTTTAAGGGAATGTATACCTCTGAACATTGCAGGTCTCTCTAAATATATATTTTGCAAGACAGCGCATGTGAAAAACCCTGCTTCAGCTAAATAAACTGTTAATTGAAAAAAAAACACTTTTAGTAGTATGCAAAATTGGAAAATACTAAATCGAGAACTGCTCTACTAAGTGCCACCTCCTAGCTAGTTTGATTCACTATGCTGCGTTGTTTCTGGTCAGGTGATTTCTGAGGGAGCACACAGACCATCACAAAATGGTGGATCAAGGTATAAGGAAAAGGCAATATTTAAAATTGGATATACCAGTATGGTGATCTTCTTGAATAGGTTGCTTTTAAATATAAATATACATATGATCTTTTGGCCAAGTAGTCATTCTGAAGGAATACTTTTCCTTTAAATGAACTTATCATGAACACAATTATAATTTTTAGAATGATGTAGAGTGATATTCTGAGACAATTTGCTATTGGTTTTATTTATTTATTTTTTGTGGTTTTTGAGTTATTTAGCTTTTTAGCTGTTTTATTTAGCAGCTCTCCAGTTTCAATTTCAGCAATCTGGTTGCTAGTGTCCAAATTGCCCTGGCAACCATGCATTAATTTGTGTAACACTTGTATAAATTGTAGCGGGCCAGAATAAAAAGTAGCCATGGCATTTAATGCGTAGCCTTACAGAGCATGTGTTGTTTAGATGGGCTTAGTGACCCCCCATTTGAAAGCTGGAAAGAGTCTGAACAGGGCAGATAATAATAATTAAAAAAAAACTATAAAAAGAAATAATAAAAGGCCAATTGAAAAGTTGCTTAGAATTAGCCAATTCTGTAACACACTAAATGTTAAGTTAAAGGCAACCCGTCCCTTGATAACATAGGGCAGATAAGAGTTCAAAATATAGACATAATAAAGGGTTGGTGTAATTTGTGCAACATTGGCATATGCCCACAGGAAATCTGCACTACCCGTGGGTGGCAAATCACCTGAAACACCATTGCACCTAGAATGATAAAGATTGTCAAAGGTAAAACATCCGTTTATTAATTACGCAAATTTGCGGTTTTCCCACCGTGATCTTCATTGTATTGGGTTTAAAGGTATTTCAGGCAATATGTCTCGCTACACAACAAATTGCAGTGATATTCCCCTAAAAGCAATTAGCTTATACATGGTATCCATTAAAGGACCATTAACACCTACAAAAGAAAATGATTAAATTGGCAAGTCATATCTATGCCATACATCATATTTGCTTTAAAGTCCTGCTTTTTAATGCTGCTTGTTTGCTGCCAGCTACAGGCTGTAAGTATCTGTTCTCTAAATAAAACCACATGTGATATATATTGTCTTCAATTGGCCTTTTTATAATAAATTTTAATGATATGGGTCAGAAAGTCCTGTGTAGCTGAAGCTTCCCATCGGGGTGAATGGAAAACAGCTGCTCTGTGTCTGACACCATTTCCTGAAGGCCAATTGCACATGGGATGTTCTGACCACCATTATCATCCATGGGATGTTGGCTGCTTTCAGCACACCTGTATGCCATTATACTTCAAGTACCACTCTGAACCCCTAACTTCCAAATTCCTCCTTCACGCGATATGAAAAACACTTAAGATGGTTTTTTTTCACATGCCCACATTGGAATTCATTGCCAGCAGGGAACAGCATGCACAGAAACGTTTTCTCGAAATTGTGCTGAATTTTAGACTTTGCGGGAGAAATGGACAAGGCCATATACTCCAATAAACTTCCATCCAATCAAAATTGACTAGTAAAATAGCATTTTTTTAAACTCAGGTGAATTAAATTGACACAAAACCCTGAATCGAATCCAAAGCAAAAAAAAAAAATAAAACTGTCTGGAAAGCTGCAAACCACTCCAAATTGTTCCCAGGGCATCTCCCATTGACTCAAACAGCAATTTGGCAGGTTTTGGGTGGCAAATAGTCGGACTTGAGTTCTTAAAGGGACCAAGTATTTTTTGAAAATCTCAGATCAAATTTGAATAACTTACTAGTCTAATTTGACAATTTTGACCGTAAAAACACTTAAATTTGATTTTTTGACCCTTGATAAATCTGCCCCTTGGTGTAAATGCAGGAGCCCTTTTCAGTTCTTTGAATTGCCATGAAATTGAGAGTTCTACTTTTTATTTGATTGCAGTTTTCTTTGGTCCCCATGCCTGGCTTTACCTTGTCTAATTTCCTCCTAAAACCTTCTGGTAGACTGATTTCTAATCAAACTGACCATAGCTCTGGAAGGAAAATTGGGTGCTAAGCTATTCTGGTGCAGGGGCCATGGGGAATTGGTAATTGGCCAATACCTTTGTTTTTTTTACCTGCACATTATGCAGGCGTTTGATTAGGCTGAATCATCTTTTTGGGTGCTAAGGTAGTTGTTGGAATTAGTACCTTGTTTCTTGGGGTTCTTGAGTTCCAGTGCCAGACCACGTAGTATTGGTAGTACTACTTGGCTCTGTGCATACCCCTTTCTAGTGCTGCTCAGTCATTATTGCCCTCAAGCTTTCCCCCTTCCATGCTCTCCATTCTCTTTTACCTGCCGGTTATCCCATCCAGTTCACCAAGTCAAGATTTTGATGTCTACTCCTAGTCCTGTCCCTGTTATCCTCTACCCTTGTCTTTGTTTGTTTCTTCTAAGTATTCTGGCTTCCTCCTATATTAAAATATACTTGTAGGTCAACCTGCTATTTAAAAAGAATATCCTAGTTTGTGTGAATTTATTAGGAAAGTTGCATTGTAAGCTTCATTGGGGTAGGGCACAATGTGAGTGATCTCTAAACATAAGCTTAATCAAAAAATTTTTTTTTTTGGATGTGCTCATATCTGGATATGAAAGTGGTGGGTTGAATTTGGTTAGAATCTTAACTAGTCAACTCGATCTACTTGTCAAAGCTAGTAAGTATAGATCAGGCAGAAACCCCGTTTGAGTGCTTTCTGTATAGCTGGATTACATTTGTCTAAATTAAAGGCAACACAGGCACTTTTTGCATGCTGCAAACCATTTAATAAATTAGCAAGGGTTTACCCTGCTAGCTGTACCTGTGTGCCAGTGAATTTTCTTTGGATCCGTCATTTCAAGGTGGGACGCCGATTCCACCATTGCTGTGCACCAGGGATTATCTTCAATTGAAGGCCAGGGTGTGCGAGAGCAACTTGCTAATTTTCGCTACTTTTTGCCCCATGTGCCATAAACTTAAAACATAAGCAGTGTCCAGTGGGATCTCTTACTGTTCTATTTTCCTTGTGATGAACTGCTTTGGTTTAGAAACAGCGTCATTTTATATGTAAAGGAAAAGCCAGCACACTATAGAATTGTATGTTGCTTCTTTAGAAAAGGGATGCACCGAATCCAGGATTTGGTTCAGGACTCTTCTGCAGAATCTTTCAAAAAGGTTTCCAGTTTCAGACAAATCCTAAAGTAGTGGATTTGGTGTATCCCTACTTCAGAGTAAGCTCCAATTATGATTATGGCTACATATAATTACATATTTATTACAACTGTTTCTTAGAAATGATATCCAGAGGAATTCTGATCTCAACCAAAATCTGCTGCTCCCCAAAAAAGGAGAATTTTAAACGTTTTTTTCCATTTTTCTTTTTATGTTTGAATGTTTATAAAAGGTAGCTTTGTTGGAGTTATTTGGAGCCTCCTAATAAAAAATGTTTTATTCTGAATATGGTCTTTAAGTAAGCTTTTGGGGGGGGGGGGTGGTAATGCAAGTCCATTCAATAATTTCTAGCTGATGCGTCCTAGATCTTTTGTGCCTCTTACCCCAAGGGATAGCAGTGAACTACTTTTTTCAGAACAAGTTTCCTTATATCTTTTAATTTACACTTATATGTGATTTTTTTGAACAAGGTCTCTAAAACACACGAAGCATTTTATTATGCGTACAAATTCCATATTCAGAAATGGAATTGATGATACTGTGTTCTGAAGACTTGGGTCTGTATATACAGTGCTTTACAAAACATGCTTGGCTGGTTATCTCATTTTGCTAAATTAAAAATCCTGTTCTTTAATATTACTTCAAAGTACAGATGCTATAACTTTTTTTTTTTTTTTTTTTTAAAGCCTGATATTTTGTTAGAAAAATATAAAAATTAAGCATTTTTGTAAATGGCATCAATATTTGATCCCCAACATTTTATAATTTTCCCGGAGTGATTTTGCTCCACTCTTCCTAGTAGATTTAATTGGGTTCAGGTTAATCAAATGGCACATGTGCTGCTCTTCAGTGACAGACTGGGGCTTCCCAGCTTCCAACAGAGGTGTGTCGGCAGATTTTAGAAAGATCATGTAAAAATAAGAAAATTCTTTAATATAATGTAAAAATTCTGCATCTTTTCTGAAATAATCAAGATAAAGACATAATTGGTGTGAGCTTCCTTTGCCTAAACAATGATTTCGAAGTTAGTCTTTTGTCAATCAAAATCTGTTTCCGACTCCTGCATGAAGAGCGATTGAAGAGAGACAGATTGCTTGGAAAGGAGTACCAAGGATAATCTTGATAATGAAACAGTACAGACAAGCGATCAGTGAGAAATGCAGAGTGGTCTGTCTCCTCACTTGTACATATGCTGTTATAGATCAGTAGGGGAAGCAGTGGTGGCAGAAAGGGGTGTTTTCCCACCTGATGGCAGTGGGAAGTTATGACAGTAGGCTGAGGGCTGTTTTACATCTGATGGCAGAGGCAATCAACATGTTCTGTCTGCCTGTAACTTTGTAGTTGAGCAGTCATACCCTGTTTAATCATATAGACCTCACAGACAGCAGTGGTTGACACTGTTGAAACTGACCAACTAGGCCTAGTTCTTTTATGTGTGATTTTAACTAGTATGTAGATTTTACCTTTCAGTAGGAAAGCTTATATTGCTCTTTATATCCTTTGCCAATGCTCCAGTCAGTCATGCTCAAAGGGGCAGTTCACACTCTAAATCATTTTCACTCCTATCGTTTTATAATAGTTAGAGTTGGTTCACCTTTTAAAGGAGAAGGAATCGCATTTTACAATTGAGGTGCCTAAAGTTAGGCACCCCCAAGTGGCTATTTTTACTTACCTGACACCTCAGGCCTGTGCTCTGATCAGCAGAAAACTGCACCAGCCCGGGCTTTTTCTAGTGAGCATGACGGAGAGATCCTCTTCCTGCCTCATCGTTTTTCAAATTTCCCTGCATGCGCAGCAGAGTGAAATAACTGGCTTTTTTGTTAGTCTGGCTTTCCAGTCTACAGCGCATGTGCAACTTTGAGAAGACCCGAAGATGCAGGAAGAGGATCTCTTCATGGTGGTCGCTAGAAGAACCCCAGGCCGGTTCGGTTTTCTGCAGATAGAGCCAGCCCGTGTTGTCTAGTAAGTAAAAATAGTCACTTGGGGTAACTTAACTTAAATGTCTATTAATGCTTCCCAAATTGTAGTGCTCACGATCTTACACCTTCTGAAATAAAAAGGCAGTAAAGCGATCCTTTGTGGTCTTGGCAATTCAGGAGTTGTCTAGTCTTCTGTGTGGCTACTATACCAACAGGAGTGCACTGAAATACGGAATGCAAATAAAATTGGATTTGCACCCTTTTCTTTGTTCAGTGTTTCAGTGAGCTCCCAATGGTACAGTCCCTTAAGAGAAGACTAGGGTCAGTGATGATTATTGAATTCTGATGTTAGTTGCACTCGTTTCTGTGCTGGCATTTTTTAATTACCTGTATTATTTACTAATCAGTCTGATATTGTGACATTTATATTCTATGTGTACTGTAAATTGTGAGTGGGTCCCTAAGCTCAGTAAGTGACAGCAGCACAGCGCATGTGCTGTGAATCAGCAGAAAAGAAGATGGCCAGCTACAGGGGCATCTGTTGAAACACAACTCTTCGCTGCTAAAGGGCTGTGGTTGCTTTGGTCTGGTACAGAAACTCAAAACATAATGTACAACATTTCTAGCCTTCTTTAGGTAGTTCTCCTTTAAGCCTGGGCAGGTTTCATTTTTAGAGAGGAGCACATCTGGGGGGTTAGGTCATAGTGGTGGGGGGGGGGGGGGAGATTGCATTGTCCATTGATTTGGTCCTTTCATGATGGCATCCCTGTTCTGATACATTTGTTAGCCTGAGAGTTGCCAAAAGTGGGCAGAGACTTTGCTTAATGAGTGGATCTTTTTGTTTTAGCATCCTCTTAATAAGGCAAGAATTGACATAATAGTAACATACACCAGAGTATCTGTAAGAATTTTATGCTAATGCTCTGGTGGCATTGACTCTGCTGGAGGAGAAAGTACCAATTAAGCCCCTGCACATTGGCAGCTGTTGAATTTGCTGGTCAGAAAATACCCAAATATGCATTTCCTCTCCGAAATCCACCCCTTCCAACGGTGACAGGTGGATTCCATGCCCGAGAAATGCTTGTGTATTGGGTAATAATAGGCCAACTCTGCATACTACCACCTGTGTTATTAGCCTTAACATACTGATTTCTTTTAGGTGCATGTACTTTTTATGTAACCTGATGAGATCTGATTTTAAAGATAAATGAATGAATAAAGGCACCCGTCAGGCTTTCTTCTTGTCATGTCAGTATTGTAATTTGACAAATCACACAAAGTAACTAAAATGAGGGCTTCTATAACAGGGGCAAAGTTCACCCAAGTCCAGTCACCCTTGAGAGCCAGTTAGCATTTGCTTGTTTTAAGCTTTCTCATTTGTAAAAGCAAACATTTGTCATGGGATAATGGACCCAGTGAACTTTCACGATTGTATTCCCTTAGTCAAACCTAGTGTTATCTGCAATATTCTGTTATAAGCTGTGTGACTATATTTGTATAAGGGGAATATTTTGATGAAGTGGCTGTTTTTCTTTATTGCTATGCTTGAAACTTCATAGTCAACACCCATTGCAAGTTCCTGCTTTCTTTCCTGATTGCAGCCTTGTGTTGCTGCTGCTGCTGTTGCTACAAAAATCAAGTTGATAGTGGTGGAGGGGCGGTTGGAGGTCATTTACGAACAGGATAAAATTGCCTTTACCTACAGCATACTAATCAATCCATTGTCTTAATTAGCCTGTCAACTTTCTAGCTTTTTTGTGATTGGATGAGGCCATGTACTGGCAGGTTTAGCCACCAGTTTGTAGCCGGTTTGTCCAATGATCCAGTTTTTGACCGTCTGGTTATGTGGGCAGATGTGAGTGTTTGTACCTAGTGTATCCGTTTAACCGGAAGGGAGGGTAGCCTGAGAGTTCATGTGTCTCTCATCGAGTGGAGCATTCTAAGAGCTGTTTCCTGTGCAGAGAGGGAGGGAAGTCCGCATTTTGCTGTACATAGAACTTTCAGATTGATATATCTCCTAAGGACAGGCAGGACTGGCTTTGAGTTCTATCTCCAGTGCAAGATGCTAGTAAGGGGGGGGGGGGGTACATTGACAATTGAATTTCCTGTATGGAGGAATGGAAAGTATTCTATAAACCTTAATTATAACTATGTATTCAAAGGAGAACTAAACACAGTTAAATGAAATCCCTACATTTGCCCAATCCCTGCTTTATCCCTCCATAGTACCTTACTTGAAAAAGTGTTCATGGCATGCAGAGTAGTGATGTGGAGGTCTTGGGTGCCATCTTCAGTATCTTCAGATTCTCTTATT
Source organism: Xenopus petersii (assembly GCA_038501925.1). Taxonomy (NCBI): domain Eukaryota; kingdom Metazoa; phylum Chordata; class Amphibia; order Anura; family Pipidae; genus Xenopus; species Xenopus petersii. Next base: position 44,184,369 of record CM076684.1, on the reverse strand, counting down.
TTGCTTGGGCAATCTTCTTAGCCTTTCCGGTGCATACGCAGTAGACATGAATACCAGACTGGCCAAACTGCACAAGTGGGCGCGCACTTCCGCGAGGAATGCGATGATACAGAAGATGGTGCCCAAGCTCCACTGTGCAACTCTGCATGAATATGGCAACTTTAATGCCAGGGACACTTTTTCAAGTAAGGTGCTATGGAGGGAGAAAGCAGAGAAAGGGGTCAATGGAAGGAAGGGGATGGGAATTTTTGATTAATGGGGGTTTAGTTTTTCTTTAAAGTGATGTCTGGCTTCACGCGAGGATACTCACAAATGTATCCCTTTTGTTTTAATGCCATTTGTTTTTGCACAAACTTAAAGTGGACCTGTCACCCAGACATAAAAAACTGTAATAAAAGTCCTTTTCAAATTAAATCTGAAATCCAAATTCTTTTTTTTTTTTTTAATTAAAGCGTTCATAGCTGTTGTAAACTCATTTAAAAAATCTCAGCTGTCAATCAAATATTGCCTGCCCCTCCTCTATGCCTTAGGCATAGAGGTGGGGCAAGCAATTACTTTCACTTTCCATTCAGCACTTCCTAAATGTCACTGTTCTCTCCAGATCCCCCTCTCTTTACCATTTAATTGTGTAGCCAGGGCATGGGGATGGACATCAGGTCCCCCATTCTGGAGCACAAACAAGATTCTGAGATGATGCAAGGCTTGCCTTAAAGGGCAAGGAAAGTTAAACGAAAGAGGTAGGCTAGAAATGTTGTACATTATGTATTATGATTCTGTACCAGCCCAAGGTAACCACAGCCATTTAGCAGCGACGATCTGTGCCTCCAAAGATGCCCCATTAGCTCCCCATCTTCTTTTCTGCTGATTCACTGCACATGCATCTGAGGAAGTGGCGAGACGCCACGAAATGCGTCAAGTGTGGGGAAGGTCATATCCATACATGTACTGAGGTGTTGATGGTTTTACGCTTGTTTCAATAAAGAAGGTTTTGATTTTTCCGAAACCACCGTGTGCTCCATATCCTAATTGCTAAATTTATGTCTAATACGTCTGGATCCGGGGACGCTTAATATGTTGTAGCACTGGTGTGGATAAGGACCCGTGGATACAAGTGAGTGAGTGCACACTATTTGAAACTTTCACTATTGCACATGCTCTGTGCTGCTGTCACTCACTGAGCTTAGGGACCCTCTTACAATATACAGTACACATAGAACATAAATGTCACAATATAATGCTGATTAGTACTTAATACAGATAATGTCTACATGGCAGCACAGAAACTAGTACAAGTAGCATCAGACTTTAATAATCAGCCCTGTAGCATCTGCTTATATTACAGGCCAACGTCATTTTCTGCTTGATAATTTGCGACAACCCCTAAGCTTAGCTTCTCAACAGCTGCTCAGAGCCCACTGAGCATGTGAGTGTCGCAGACACTTTCCAAGATGGTGACCCCCATGACAAGTATGAAGTCCTGGATCATTGAGATGCTGAAACTTTAGGCTGGTGCAATAAGTGCAGTATATAAAACATGGCATTTTTAGCCCTATTCATTTTTAGGGTTTAGTTCTCCTTTAATAAGTGTCCACAAAAATGGCTCCTGCCTGCTTGCTATAATTGAGTTCCCAGACTGATGGAAACACAATTCAAATAATTTAAATAGTGTAATTAAAGTTCATTTCGCTTGACTAACATTATAAAATAAGATTTAGAATAATTTTTTTAGATGAAGGTCCCCTTTAAGTTTTCTGCTTTCCGTCACATTGTGTCAGATATCACATATTCACATCTATCAGTGATCTGAGCTATTTGCTTTGCTTTCCCTAACCACCATTATCTCTTGGCCATACATACACACACACCAAAGTATCACCCAGATTTATCATGCAATTATTGATATATGTATGGTGGCCCAGAAGTCTTGTTTGGGAATAGGCAGGGTTGAAAATTTTGACCTCTGACCGTGAATAAGCTTCTTGTCACTTTGCCGTGCACAGACAATCTGAGCAATAGAAAGATGGCCATTCCTTGTGTTGCCCCTTGTTGCGAAAACACTGCAAATCTCCCCTTATGCCATCACTTTAGGGCAGAGACACACAATGCGATTCGGGGAGATTAGTCGCCTGGCGACAAATCTCCTCTTCTTTGGGGCGACTTATCTCTCCGAACTGCCTTCCCACCGGCTGGAAGGCAGGGGAGGCAGCTCCCCTGCCTTCTAGCCGGTGGGGAGGCAGTTTGGAGAGGGCAGTTTGTAGGACTCTACAGTCTGTAGGACTCTACAGAATGCACATTCAATCCATACATTTGTGTTTTCAATTATGCACAATTGTATCTCATCTGTTGTTCAAGTTAACCAATAAGAAATATGTCTAAAAGCAATTCTTGAAATGGGTGATGTATTAGAAGATAGATGGGTTGTTTTAGAATTATTCAATGCTTTTCATGACCATTAAAGGAGATCTAAACCCTAAAAATGAATATGGCTAAAACCGCTATGTTTTATATACTGAACATATTGCACCAGCCAAAAGTTTCAGCTTCTCAATAGCAGCAATGATCCAGGACTTCAAACTTGTCACAGGGGGGGGTCACCATCTTGGAAAGTGTCTGCGACACTCACATGCTCAGTGGGCTCTGAGCAGCTTAGGGGTCATAGTAAATTACCAAGCAGAAAATCAGGTTTGTCTGTAATATAAGCTGATGCTACAGAGCTGATTATTAAATTCTGGTGCTAGTTGCACTTGTTTCTGTGCTGCCATGTAGTAATTATCTGTATTAATTACTAATCAGCCTTAGACTGTGACATTTATATTCTATGTGTACTTTTTATTTTGTCGGTCCCTAAGCTCAGTAAGTAACAGCAGCATAGCGCAAGTGCAGTGAATCGGCAGAAAAGATGTGCAGCTACTGGGGCATCTTTGGAGGCACAGATATTCCCTGCTAAAGGGCTGTAGTTGCCTTGGGCTGGTATAGAAACTCAAAATAGAGTCCTGCAGTGGGCCAGGTACCTGCAGGTTACCTGCAAAAACCTACGGTACCCTGTGCGGGTTTGCGGGTCAGGCCACATATCTTCTCAATAGCGATTTTTACTCCTTTTTTCTGATCATGTCTACTTCTGATGATGTCACTTCCGGTTTACAATGACAGTTTTTCCTGTCTTACTCCTTTTTTCTGATCACACCTACTTCCGATAATGTCGCTTCCGGTTTACATTGACCTCACTTCCTGATGGTCAGCGGGTCCGGGTTGCGGATAAGGTACTTGCGGGTCGGGTAGCGGGTCCAGCGGGTAAGAATGCGGGTACGGGTCGTGTACAGGTTCCAAAAAATGGACCCGCACAGGACTCCAGCCCAAAACATAATGTACAACATTTCTAGCCTACTTCTTTAGTTTTCCTTGTCCTTTAAACTCCAAGATAGTGTTGGCAAAATATTAGGAAACACTTATTTCTTTTGATAGTCATCTAATAATACCAGTATGTATGAAAGCAGTTTTATAAGTAATGTTGGTATAATCTTTTGTCTTTCCTTAACCTCATCTTGCCCTCCCAGGGGCTCATGAGAAGTATAATCTTGCCTAGTCCTGACACAGCGTTTTCTTGGATATCCTCTTTACAGTTAACTAATCTCTTGTGTATACGAGTGCAGCCTCTTGTTAGTGTACGTAGTGCTAATAAGTATCAGAGGTTAACTAAATTCTATTTTGTGCTTGTCCATTGGATTTTAATCAAAATCACTTTCCAGTTATATCCACTCGGTGGGTCATTAATCCTATATAGAATACATGAGACTTCTTTTTAGTTTTATTATAATGCAGTCTGGGAAGCTGTAGGCAGCTTGTATGCATAAAAATCAGGATGCCCAGTGTAGTGCAAATTTATTGTGGGCAACAAAAGTCCCATGTGCCAGGGCTCTTGGGTTGATTGCATATGGTTTGAAGAAACACCCACATTTTCACATATATCCTGCTAGTTTACCAGCTCTGGTAAAACATGCTTACCCTAACATTTGGATTTTTTTCTAGGGGGCACCTAGACATTGGCAAGGTATGAATGGAGGTTAAAGGCAAACAAAATCCAACAATTAATATTCGGGATGCAGAGATTCGGGCGAATACCGAATCAGAGTCCTAATTTGCATATGCAAATTAGGATTGTATTCGGCCAAATCCGAATCCTGCTGAAAAAGGACAAATCCCAAACCGAATCCTGGATTCGTTGTATTCCCTAATATAGAATGTTGAGAAAAGGCTTTTTTTTTTTTTTTTAGCATTTAGACAGCTAGCAATGTTGTACCTTATTTACTCTGAAATGTGCCCTAGAATAATGTGAGGAAGGCTAGTGTTACCTTGAAGGGAAGTAGAATGTTGTGCAACTTCTGAAACACATGGCATCTGGCTCTGGTACACACTAGCCCACTAAAAGATAAAACGTGCTCCTCTGATAACTGTCTGAGAAAAAGTAAACAGGTATAGAATCTAATATTTGGAATCCTTAAAACCTGCATAGTTTTTAAGATAACTATGGTGATCTGAATTACGGGAAAACAACGCAAGTCTGCCGCAAATAATCTAAACATTAAATAAAACAAAACAGATTGTTTTTCCAACAATATAGATTCAGGCAGCCTAGATACCCTACAAAAAAACCTTTTTAGAAATTGAAATGATATGCTTAAAAGGTTGTCTTTCAACAATTTGTAGCTCTTTGGATATGGGATCCCATACCTGTACAGGAAAAATGTAAAAACTCCTTTCATATACATGTATGGGATTATTCAGAAAGCTCCAAATTACAATAAGGCCACCTCCCATATACTCCATTTTAAACAAATAATTACAAGTCTTGAAGATTCTCATTATCCATTTATCCATTTCATGGTATATCTAATAAGTCAAATCAACTGGACTTGCTGTATATTCATTTTTCTCGGCGTTCCACTAGTCAGCCGACTGCCTTTCTTGGATGACTAGCAATACATCTTCAAGGAAAAATAAAATACAGCAAGTCCAGTTAATTTGATTTATTACTATAGATGTAGAAATGTCTAACTTTTAAAAAAAAAAAATTATTTTTCTGTAGTACATGAAGGGCCCGTTATCCAGAAACCTCAATTATGGAAAGGTTGCCTCCCATAGAATCCATTTTATCCAAATAATCCAAATTATAAAAAAATAATTTCCCTTTTCTCTGTAATAATAAAACAGTACCTTATATTTGATCCCAACTAAGATATAATTAATGCTTATTGGCGGCAAAACGTGTCTATTGGGCTTATTTAATGTTTTTATGATTTTCTAGTAGACTTAAGGTGGGCCATACACGGGCCAATAAAAGCTGCCGACAGACCGAGTCGGCAGCTTATTGGCCCGTGTATGGGGCCCCCCCGACGGGCTTCCCCGATCGAGATCTGGCCGAGAGTCGGCCAGCTCTCTATCGGATGGGACTAAAAATCCCGATGGATCACGGGCGCATCTGTTCGAATCCAGGATTCAGCCTTTTCCAGCGGGATTCGGCAATCCTTGTGCCTGTCTGAACCAAATCCGAATCCTAATATGCGTATGTAAATTATGGGAGGGTAGGGAAATCACGTGATTTTTCATCACAAGAAGACTTTTTCCACTTTTTCCTTTCCTGGTCCTAATTTGCATATGCAAATTAGGATTCTGTTTGGTATTCAGCTGAATATTTCTCCAAGGATTGGGGGATTCGCCTGAATCCCAAATAGTGGATTCGGTGCATCCCTAGTTTATTTAAAGAATAAATGATCTTTTAGTAAACTTGAATTAGATGGGTCTTGATTATAGAAAATTCCCTTATCTGGCAAACACCAGGTTCTGACCATTCTCGATAACGGGTCCCATACCTGTAATGCCATGCAACACTCTGACAGAAATGGTATCCACATACCACCATGCTTTATGTGACCAGAAGTTTTCATTGCTTGGTGAAGCAGACTGTTGAACTAGTGGTAGAATGGTAGATCCGTGGCTTGAGTAGTTTTTTTTTTTTTTTTTTTTTTTTTTTTTTTGCTATTGGCTTGACAATGCACCAGAAACTAGCAGAAATGGGAGTACATCGCTGTTTCCACATTACTATGCCGCTACTTTCTCAAGTGTGTTTTGCTGAGGAGAAAACTGGTTTGATTAGTCTAGATTCTGAAAATACTATTGTTCTCTGGTGTTTTTGTTCCTGTAGTGAAACATAACTTGGTTGCTCCTGATGAAGTACAAGTGAAGGGGGCTAGTAGTGCTAGTAGGTAAGAGCACTGCTGTGAAAAGGGATTTTCTCAGTGTGTACAGCGTTGTAAGGACACTTATCTGGCAGGTTTTAACAAGCTGCTAAGTATATTAGACTAATAAGAAAGGTAGCCATATGGCCATTGCTCATAGCTTCCACCTTGACAAGCTTTTGGGCTCAACTAGCTGTACACCTCTGACTGTAAGTAATATGTTAACTGCTTTATTTCCCTGCCTTCACTAACTATGTAACATTGAATAGAAGTTACATTTATATACTGTAATACTGGTGCCAGTAGCAGAATTTTTAGTGGATATTTTGTTTAGTCTTAAGCCTTCATTCTTCCTTATTGCATAAACATTCTGCATTCCATTCTATTTTTCCTAGAGTTCAATATGATTAAAACTCATTCTTTACTTTCAAGCATGTATTTCCCATTTTTTTTTGTATTTAACATGCTTATTCTGCGCTCCCCCATTCCCCTTGCTGTTGGTAAACCTAATATAAATGCATTATTGCATGTGTCCATGAGCTTTTTTGCCATTTATATTCAATTAGTGTTCACTAACGGTCAAGTGACCACTGAATGCATATTTATAACCAAAATTCTCTCCCAATTAACCATAACTACAAGTTTCTCTATCAGACATGTATATTTGTGTTGCATTCCACAACCATACCCCCTGCATTCAGTAACATTTTTGTGTTCAGCCAGATGGCCCACAAGTGTGCTTTTAAAAAGCTACAGGAAATACTGTAGTGCTGGTATCCCTGTTAACTTTGTTTGCCAGATTTGTAGTGAAGAAATACAGGTATGGGACCTGTTATCCAGAATGCTCGGGTCATGGGGCTTTCTGGATAACTGGTGTTTCTGTAATTAGGTTCTTCATATCATACTAGAAAAGCATCTAGTCTGGTTTTGCTTCCAATATCTTCGTTTGGATCAAGTACAAGGTATTGTTTTATTACAGAGAAAAAGGAAATAATTCTGAAAAAAATGGATTTGGATAAAATGGTGTCTATGGGAGATGAGCTTTCTGGATAACAGAATTCTTTATAACTGATCCCATACCTGTACTGGAACCCCCCAATCTCCAGTTTTCAAAAGTACAATCTTCATAGCAGATGTATTCTGAATCAAGCTTGCAAGAATTAATTATTGCTAAAGCCTATTACTTAGTAGCTCTCCAATATATTTGCTATCTCTGGGAGATCTTTTTATATAATACACAAAAGCCATGAATATCTTGTAAATTATATCCTTATAAACGGTGAGTTCTGATGTCATCAGTTATAAACGGTGAGTTCTGATGTAATTTGTGTCACATGACTCACTGAAACTTGTGTATTATAATAAATAAAGTATCCCCAGTTGCAAAATATGAGGATATTAGAAGTCACCTTTGAGTTCCATGACCTGTATAAAAACACTCGCCGAATATGGTCATGAAACTCCTCGGTAACTTATAATATCCTTATTTTACAAGAGGGGGTACTTTATTCACTATATATTACATGTATTTTGAAAAGTTCCACTACCCTTAATACCGCAGTTGGGGCGGGGGGAGGCCAATCTGTAACTATAAAATTCAGCGGGGGAAAAATCTGACAAAAATAACTCTGAAATTGCCCTTGGTTCAAGGAATATTCTAAAGAAAAGGGAATGTTGGATTAGGGTCAGAAGGATAGTACGCAGTTTAAGACTCTCAGCCGGTTTTGTGTTAACCGGATTTGAATGAGTAACTAACTGAGCTTATTCCACCCTCTATTGGGGCTTAAAGATGACATTGGATGGAGGACAGGTGAAAGGAACATAGATTTAACAATACACATGCACCATATCGGGGCTTTCAAGGCATAGTATCCGTTGGACAGAAGGTAAAAAGACTCTTTTGCACAATGTTTTAAATACTGTATTTTGGGTTTACTTGACAAGCGTGAGGTTTACAGGGTAGTTTGATACTATTATATTTTTGGGTTTTATAATGTTGCTCTTAAAAATAATTTCCCACTACAGCTTGATATAGGGACGCCAGAGGAAAACTAGTTTGTATATCGTTATACACTTGCTTTTCACATTCCAGTGTGCATTGTACCATGAGTATATAGTATGTAGGAAAATACATTGTTTTCTGTTGTAACCGTAATGTGGAACTGTGGGAGGAAAGTTTGTTTTTACACAAACGTACTGTAAGATTGGTTCTTGAAACAATTTGAAATGTCATTTTTGTACCAATATTATAGACTTAAGGCTAGACAATTCATCCTGTATCTGCTTTCTTTATTTATAGCCTTTGCCATTTTAAAAGATTTTTAACAATATAGTTTAATAAAGGTGCAGATTTAATGTAAATTGTATGAACAGTAGTATTTTTCAAACAGACATTGTGCATAACTATGGATTGGGGGTTTAAGGCCGTCACCTTTGATCACGACAGACTCCATACAGCTGTAATTTGTATCCCATAAACGTCACAATTGTTAAACGTAATGCCATGATTTATGTACAAAAGGATCTGCATTATGTTATCATGTGTGCTGAATATACTACGCTGTAATTAAGGAACTTGTACAAAATTTTACTATAAATTTGAAAAAGGGGGAAAAAAATGATGGTGGCCCTAGGGTTACAGGTTTGTGTTGTGCTCCTGGATTGATAGGTTAAAGTTGTACTTGGCACTATGTTGAATATTGACTTTCCCTTATGGCTTCCTCTGTATTCTTGTGCATACACACCTATATCACATATAAAGAAGAGTACCCGAAAAGCACAACACGATGAAATTACAAGATGTGTTGAACTCTACGGCTACTCCTTTCTTTATACTTGGAATGATAGGCAACATACACAGCGGTTGCAGCCTTTTGAGAAGCACCATATACTATATCAAATGAATAGGACAAGCTTATACCCTCTTTGCATTGATACTTATGTCATGTAACAGTAAATGTTCATGTGCTAAATGAATTATGGATTTTCATTGTTGCACAGTGGATTGGCTGGAAAAACGGTCCAATAACTTTCCTTTTTTTACATTTTAAAAGAAACCCTTAAACCTACATCTAATTATTGCAGATAATGTATCTGTCTGAGGATTGCATTTTAATGCTATGTAACATGCCTGCTCGTTTTGTATTTGCCCCAGAATTGTTTTAATTTGTATATATATTTTGTCTTTCTTAGAATCGAGTGTTGGTGGTGGTAGAGAAGCTCCACTTTAGGGACAAAAATGAGTGAACTAGATCAGCTACGCCAGGAGGCTGAGCAGCTCAAGAACCAAATCAGAGTATGTATTCAAGATACAGTTTTATATTATGTGCTGTAACCTGTTTTGTACATAATGTGTTGTAGAGTTCAATCATTTCTGCAGTTTCTCATAAAAGCAAGTTTGTCTATATTTCGCCTTACACCAAGCTGTGTATTCACGCATAGTGCAAAAATGATTCTTTTTGCATTTTCTTTAGCCATCAAGATCTTCATAAAATTAGCACTCTCTGCACAGGTACACAATGTAAAATAGAGCGTAATCTATATTTTTCCTCTACTGTATTTGAATTTACTTTCCCATTCTAGATCATCATTTTACTATTAACAGTTGTGGGAAAACCTTACCCCATTATCAGCTGGTGAAAACCTGCAGCTGTATCTCGTGCATATAGCATTTTGGATATCTCCCTAAACTTGAGGCATTGTTGTTTTCCAGTTGTCATTGTCAACATTTAGATATGATATTATCAATTGTCTCATCCCAGATTGAGCAGATTTTCTTTCTGGACTATATTTAGAATCAATGGGACATCACGTAACATCAGTCAGTAATCACTTTGGCCTAGAGCAGTGATCCCCAACAAGTAGCTCAGGAGCAACATGCTGCTGCTCACCAACCCCTTGGATGTTGCTCGCAGTGCCCTCAAAGCAGCTTCTTATTTATGAATTCCTTCCTTGGAGACAAGTTTTGATTTAATAAAAAACAGGTTTACTGTCAAACAGAGCCTCCTGGAGGCTGCCAGTCCACATCACAGCTACCAAATAGCCAATCACAGCCCTTATTTGGCATTCCCAAGTAACTTTTTTTCATGGTTATGTTGCTCCTCAACTCTGTTTACGTGTGAATGTGGCTCACCAGTTGAAAATGTTGGGGACCCCTGGCCTAGAGAGTATGTAATATGCAGAACAACCCTGCAATACCTGCCTAGTTATCCAGTCATTCAGCGGAAGACCAGATTGGTTGATTTAGGCTAGGACAAACAGAGTAACAAACTACACTTTAAGGGCTGGGCCACATGGGAAGATTCAGGGAGATTGGTCGCCTGGCGACTAATCGCCGCGTCTTTGAGGTGACTAATCTCCCTGAATGGCTTGCTGGTATCTCGCACCCGCTAGTGCTAAAGTCGCCTGCGCCTATTCGCAATACGTTTTTCAAAGTCAATGAGGCAATTTCGAGCGACTTTGAAAAACGTGTCGCCGCGTGTGAAAAGGAGCAGGCAACTTTAGTGCTAGCGGGTGCAAGATACCAGCAAGCCATTCAGGGAGATTAGACGTGGCGATTTGGCGCCAGGCGACTAATCTCCCTGAAATCTTCCCGTGTGGCCTAGCCCTTAAAGTGTAGTTTGTTACTCTGTTTGCAATGGTCAAATATTTGGCCACCAACATGGTGGGTTGGGCTAATCCTCTGGGTTGAGCCCAACCATCATTTTGTGTTAAAGTGACTGTGCTGTTCTACCAATGAGCAACTCCTTAAAGGAGAACTAAAGCCTAAAAAGTAATATGGCTAAAAATGCAATTATTTTTATATGACCTTATTGCATTATTTTATATAGTGAACTTATTGCACGAGGCTAAACTTTCAGTTTGTCAATAGCAGCAATGATCCAGGATTTCAAACTTGTCACAGGGGGACACCATCTTGGAAAGTGTCTGCAACACTCACATGTTCAGTGTGCTTTGAGCAGCTGTTGAGAAGCTAAGGGGCCATTGCAAATTATCACGAAGAAAATGGGGTTGGCCTGTAATACAAGGTGATGTTACAGGATTGCTAGTTGCACTGGTTTCTTTGCTGCCATGTAGTTAGTATCTGGATTACTTACTAATTAGCCTTATATTGTGACATTTATATACTATATGTACTGTATATTGTGAGTGGGTCTCTAAGCTCAGTAAGTGACAGAAGCACAGAGCATGTGCAGTGAATCGGCAAAAAAGAAGATGGGGAGCTACTGGGGCATCTTTGGCATCATTTCTAGCCTACTTCTTTAGCTAAGCTTTAGTTCTCCTTTAAGGACCCAATGTTCTTGTCTGCCAGCTTGTTTTCAACTGGTCCCGAATGTGCATAGTTTTGATCTCTTACATGGGATCTTAATCAGCAAGCTGTCACGAGTGCTCAGGTCAACAGATAATGTTTGTCAATCTGAGCACTTGAAGGGATTGCTAACCAATGTGTGGTGCTAGGAATAGGCATGTGCCCTGCCCAAATCTCTTCCAGAGTCTAATGATACTTCCCTCCAGTGGCCATATAATAGAATGCTTGCTTGGCATAGCAACCTCTAAACAAGCAACATCTAACAGCTAAGCAATGATGATATCTTTTTTCGTCTTTATGCTATGGCAATTCTTTTTGCCTCTTGTGTGGTGCCTTTTTTTAGCTTTGCATTGATCAGATTTACAATAAAGTTTCATAAGCTTTTAGCCAGAAATTGCACAGGGTTGAAATGTATGCAAATTAAGCATATTAAACTAATTCAACTATATAATTCCATTCTGCCCTCCACTTAATGGAAACTTGGAACATTCAGGAAATTGTTGGAGCCAATCTTTCTGTAGTTGTTTAGCAGTTCAGAACACCAGGAAAACGCAACGTGCATTTTCAGTATACCCTATGAATACAGTGGAATAAAGCTGATCAGATATTAAAAATGGTGGATGGATGCAAATCTTCAAGTATTCTGTTAAAACAGAAAATTTAAATTTTTACTGTGATTTTACCAGCTAGAATTTTATGAGTCTGAGTCTAATAATACAAGTCACTAGCTATCCAAGAACATTATGGGCTCAGTAGTTAGATACATTACAAAATACCATGAAACAAGTTATCTACGGTATGTCCTGCTTTGCCAGGTTTGGTTATGCCGCTTGGCTGGCTTTGGCCATGCTCCCGGCCCATCTGGAAATGTATGCCAATTTAGGTGTGACAAGTTTTTTTGTGATCAGATGACAAATCTCATCTGGAGAACGGTGCATTGGAAGTTGAACTACTCCTCTACACTGCCTCCTTTTCCAACCTTTTTATGTTTTAGTCCAGAACAAATGGAATGTGGGCATTCAGGTGTATAGCCGCTCATAGGGTATCCATTCCTTAGACCTGTCTGGTAATTTTACGGCAACTTATTCAGGGTAAAAATGTTAACCAGAATAAAAGGATTTAGATACCACATGTTTTTTCTGTTTGTTTTTTTTTTCCTATTTTTTTACTTATGATTCATACTTGTAAAAATATAAAATGAGAATAAACTCCCTTGTACTGAAAAGCTTGCATTTTTAAATGTAAATTTTCTGATCATTTTCCTTGTGGTTATCTTAATCTGTTACTGTAGAATTTAACCAAGATTTTTTTTCTTTTGCAGGATGCGAGGAAATCTTGTGCAGATGCCACTTTGGCTCAGGTAATAAAAAAAACTTCTTATCCAATATTAGTTTACAAACAAGGGAAATGTGTTATAAAACTGGGCATACACTTTAATATCCCCCCTTTAAGATCATTCAGTAAGCAGCTCATAACCCATTTTTGTCACATTTGTGGTGTTCAATCTTTTTGAGTCCCCAGGCCAATAATCAAATCATAAAGGGCCCATATATTGTCCAATAAGCTGCCCACTCAGCAGTCTGCTGCATTTATTAACCAGTCATGCCATAGTTGTCTGAAAAGTGCTGGCTTGAGTGATTCTTGGTAGATTTTCTTGTTAATGGTGGGCTTTTTTGAGCATATTAGCATAGTGATTGTGTGCTACTTAAAAACACTTTGCTTAAACACTGAAACTATTTTGTTTGATGTTGCCAAACAAATCCCAAAAGTTAAGTAGCCATGGCTTTTAAATGTGCCCACTTGTTTTTCCCTCCTGGGGATTATTTGTTTAAATACTGCCACAAGGTACTTAGTTGAAAGTAAACTCTTCATACCTTAAACCACCAATGAGAAGGCTGCGTCATTAGTTTCGAGTGTGTTCTTGAAATAAACCTGCCCTGCTGTATATGACTATGCTAGCATGTATGCTTACAGAACTATACTTTTTGTCCATCCATTCTCATGGCATTGTCGGAGGGGAAAAAAGACCATTACAGTGATCAGTGTGCAACTGCTATTCTGTATTTTGTTTGCAAGGGTTTTTTGTTTTTTTACAAGTGTGCAATAAAACTAATAGGACTCAGAGATGAGATACTGTGCGCATGTCTGTAGCATTTTTTATGTTTCTTGCCATTCATTTTGATACAATTTTAATTGCACTTTTGTAGATCACAGCCAACATTGATCCAGTTGGTCGAATTCAGATGCGCACTAGACGTACATTGAGAGGGCACCTGGCTAAAATCTATGCTATGCACTGGGGTACGGACTCCAGGTAGGTGTAAATGATAAACCTTCTGTTTAATAAATGCAGTCTTGTTTGGAACTAATGAAAAACTGTTCATACTCTTAATCACCTTTTCAATGAATGTATAATTGGAAACAGTTGGTTGTTTCAGTATTAGTTATTTGTCAAAATAAAACAACCTTCTATAAATTAAATGTTACAAATGGCTGGCAGACAGTTTTTCTAATTACTTTGAAACCAGTAATACCTACAGTACACCTGGTATGTTGATAGTTGTTGTGCTCTCACGAACAACCAGTGGCAGTCAAAACAATCTCCCCTGCTAGCCATAGGCCAGACGTTTACCATTCTTTGTTGCTGCTACGTCTGTGGTCAACAAGGCCTCTGTTGATGTTCTTTTCTGAAAGGCTTCCATAGGTACCTGTTAAGATCAGCCGAATTGTCCTGCCATGTCAAGTCAAGCAGAGATCCACTAATATGGAAACCTACGCCAAAATTTAGCAACAGCATAGGTGCCTGCTTGAAGTCCTTCAAGTGAGCTATCCTCTTCCTGCCTTCTTCCTTCCTTATCCCTCCCACCCTTCTTCCTTCCTCCCTCCCAGCTTTTCCGCTCTACTGTGCATGTGCCTGCTGGAGTTTGAACAAAGGAGGAAGATGATTGCTCGCTTGAAGCTTGCTTGACTTGAATAGTACCTAGAAACAATTTTAGACATTTTGTACACAAAACAAATAATCACCAGCACTCTTGTTTAAACCACACTGTACTGTTGTCCATCTAGGAATGACTGTAGAGCTATTAAGTGGTTAGAGAGCAATAAACTTTGTGCAGAAACCCACCACCGTGTGTGTTACCACAACTTATCACACCTTCTTGACTTCAAACTCTGTTTCTGTTTCAGGCTGCTAGTTAGTGCCTCCCAGGATGGCAAGCTCATCATCTGGGATAGCTACACCACAAACAAGGTAAACACCACACTTGTCATTGATTATTTTTTCATCGTTTTACACAAATGTTATTTGTTTATGAAATGTAGCTTAAACAGTTTCCACTATGGTTTATTTTCACTTTTGTTTTAATGTTTTGTTAATAGTCTTTGGATTTCCTTTTCCGTTAGTCATACATTAAACCACACCCAAACTTTAAAGGCTCAGCTGCAAGGAACTACTTTTACATATTAAATGTTGTTGAAATGTACATATAGGAATATTTACCTTTAAATTTAAGCTTGATTCCATGAAGCAGATTTTCCTTCTTGCTGTGATAAGTTATGACTTATCACATGAGTTGCTTATTTGCTGACAACTGTGTGAGCGTCTTCCATTCATTATAAAAGCATGTACATGTTAAATGGGTAATACACTTCCTTGTTCATCATGAGTTCAGTGTATAGGGCTTGTGCAGAACATGCTTTTACAATAGTTTTAATAACAAAACTTTTTTAAATGTGAAACTACCATCATTGTTCTTTTTTTAAAGAGAGAATTATTGTATTTTGAAAGCAAGATAATTTCTTGCTTTAAATAATGCATGTTCCCTTCTACTGTAGTTGATAATAGATATCCCCAGAGAAGTATACAATATTGAGGACATCTTAAGCGGTCTTCTTCATGGCCAATCGGCAATTTTAGCCAGCTTTAAACGAAAATGCTCCTTTTCACACACCTCCCTTTTGATAGGGCTGCCACTTTTTACATGTCTGTGGAAGAGGCAGAACAGGTGACTAAAGGATGGAATGGATGATGTGGGGGCTGATTTGTGATGTCATGGAGTGATGTTGCAGTGGGCAGGAAATGATGCCATTCCAGAGTCACACTGGCAGAGTTATCCTTGTTTCAGAACTCTGAAACCAGGGCAGGCAGTCTTGGACCAGAAAACTCATGTAACAACCAGACCGGTGACAACACTACTCTTTGCTTTTAACGAAAAATGTGCAACAGTGCAGTTGTGAGCAATTTCATAGCCTTTCCTTTTTGTCTTGTTTCTTGCAAAAGCATTAATTGATGCAAAAGTTAATTTGCAAGAGTTGTAGAAACCCTACCTGTACAAGAAGCCATATTTAAAGCCCTTTCTATATAACCTAAAACTTGACCCTGTTGAGCCATACATGGACAGGGCCAAATCAGGCTGACGTCATATTTAGCCATGGAGTCAACAATTGAAGGGTGCCTGCTGAATGAGACCACATAATTGTGCAAATGCAGTCCATATCTGATGGAATTTTTGACCTTATATCGGTCAGGGCGGTTTATTAGAGGGCCCCATACATGGGTCATTAAGCGGTCAACTTAAGGTGGCATTAGACTCAAAGATCCGCTCATTTGGCGACATCGCCAAACGAGTGGATCTTTCCCCGATATGCCACTAACGGCATGGCTATATCGGGGATAATTCTAACGTTCGGCCGTACGGTTGGTTAAAAATCAAACTCTGGCCACGATATCGATCGGGAAGACCTGTCGGAAGCCCCCATACACGGGCAGATAAGCTGTCAAATCGGTCCAAACGGCCGATATCGGCAGCTTTATCTGCCCGTGTATGGGCAGCTTTAGTGTGGAGGGTGCTAGTTGGTGGGTTTCATCTGCTCATTAAACACTATAAAAGATGTAAATTAAACTAGGCAGTGGTATTGGTAGACTATTTACGCTTCGTTTTACTTTTCTTATATAAATATTTACATCTTATGCTTGTGACTCTCTGGAAACTACAGCTGCTTTCCTTTCTAGAGCTTAACTACCCTAGCAACTAGGCAGTTCTTTGGAAATTAAGAATGTTAGATCATTAGGATAGGGTCTGTTTATTTTGTTTGCTGAAGTTTGTGATCTCTACAGCCTGGCTGGCATAATGCCATTTTTGTGGTGAAATCTTGAGAAATGTTAGTATTCTGCCAGATCTCTCTCTCTACAGGTATGATATTTATTATCAGGAAGACTGAAAAAATGAGCAATACCATATCAGAACCAGTGTCCTGATTAAACAAACCACTTTTTACTGTGTTGCCTTTTTGCTGTATTAAGGCATAGCTTATGTTTCCTACGTAAATTAGTACAGTTCCGTGTTGCTGGCAAACAATGTGCTATCACGTTGCAGAAAAACCCAGACCCCCCCGTATTACAGAATAGATCACATACTAGTGCTTGAGTCTGTAAATGTCTTGTTTATTTGGATGATGTTAAAATTAACAAATGTGCCTCTAAAAATCACAGCCTACGTGTTATGTTGTGTTATTCAGACACTTTCTGCTGTTACGTTTAACTGTGCAGCTTTTTGGCTGAATGTAAGGCAGCCTGGTTTCAATCCGTTCTGAATCATTGTAGCCTTTCAATTCACAGTAAACCAGTAGTAGGTTTCAATTTAGCCTTTATCCTTTGTGGACTTGCTCTAAATATTTATAAAGTCTGTATATTTCAGATATTCGTTTTGGAGATGTAATTAGCTGTGCAAATTACTTTATTTTTAACAGAAAAGAAAAAAGTCAGCTCGCTTAATGTGTCAGAGGCAGTTCAAAATCATCTAATTTTCTGAAATATAGTCAGACCAAATCTGTACTGGTTATTTCCCGTTATTTATCAAAACGTTTTCCCAAAAAATTCCAGTTTGGGAAAAAAACTAAACTGTGAAAATCATCCAAAAATTCTAATCGTACAAAGTCTTTTTGCACAAAACCCAGTGCAGATCAGCATATCTTCGGGACTTTTCCAATTGACTTATATACAACCTCAGTAGGTCTGAGATACTGAATTTTTGGATTCCATCCTCTGGGTATAATAAATCTCTAAATATTCTAGTCTCTTTTCCCCATTTAAAATTCGAATTTTATAGTTAAAAAAAAAAAAAACCTCAAACTGAGTTTTTGGCATTTAGACTTTAGTACATAACCTGCTTATTGCAATTTAAATAATGGCAATGTTACTGAAGAACATAATATTGTGGTATTTCAGATTTCTGAAACTTCAAAATGGAGAGCTGTTTTTTTCAGGGGATGTAGAATATGCTGAGGTTGGGGAGGGTGCTGAATTGGCAGCCAAGAAAGGTCATATGCCCAATTTTTATTTTGGGGTCCCTGCAGGCAATATGTTTAGGTAAATCTATTCGTTCTGGACACCACACTTTTCGTTAAATGGAAATACAAAAATGGCTTTGTGGTTGAAACCAGAAAGAGTTGGTGGTAAGGATTATTATAATAGTGGGCATGGCTTATAATTGTGGTAGCTATGTGCGGCACACAGCATGCCTTCACTTTTTAACTCAAATTCAAGAGTTGAAAATAAAAAAATAAAACCCAGTTGAAATGTTGCCAAGAATAGGATGATTGACATTTAATGTAAATGTGAATTCTAAGATTCAAAGTCTGAATGATTTACTGTAATGAAAGAACAAATATGCCCTTTAGGTACAAATGTATATTTGAGTGAATAATTATGAAAAACCCCTAATTTACATTATTTGTGCCTATCAATTTATGCTCACAAAATTAATTTCTTTCCGAGAGATTTTTCATCACAAATTCTAACTCTTGAATTAACTACAGCAACTTAGCGCAAAGCTCCAGGCGATAACTAGACTCTAAATACAGGTATGGGACCTGTTATGCAGAATGCTCGGGACCTGGGGTTTTCCGGATAACGGATCTTTCCATAATTTGGGTCTTCATGCCTTAAGTCTACTAGAAATTCATTTAAATATTGGTTTTGCTTCCAATAAGGATTAATTAGATCTTAGTTTGGATCAAGTACAAGCTACTGTTTTATTATTACACAGAAAAAGGAAATAATTTTTAAAAATGTGGATTATTTGGATAAAATGGAGTCTATGGGAGACAGCCATTCCGTAATTCGGAGCTTTCTGGATATCGGGTTTCCAGATAAGGGATCCTATACCTGTAGTATCCATTAAGAGGTTTTGCCAATTGGAGAATATTGGAGTTTGCAACAAATGTCGTTTACAACTGCCAATAAAGGTAGACCAGGTGTATAAATACATTTTTGCTTCTTATATCTAACTATTTTCCTGTAATGAGACATAATCAATATTGCCTTTTATTGTGTTTATAAGCATTCATTGATCATTTTTCAAATCCCCATTTAGGTTCATGCCATCCCACTGCGTTCTTCTTGGGTGATGACCTGTGCATATGCTCCCTCTGGAAACTATGTTGCCTGTGGTGGTCTTGATAATATATGCTCTATTTACAACCTCAAAACTCGTGAAGGAAATGTGCGGGTGAGCCGTGAGTTGGCTGGGCATACAGGTGAGGCTTATTGTTATTTATTTCATTGGTGAAATTCATAATGCAAAATTTTTTGCTCTTTTTAAAAATCCACTCTCATGGTATATAATTGCCTAGTAATATTCTGCTTGTCCCAGCTTTAGCCATCATCAGTTAAAAACATTGTTAAAAGGATTCGGTCATGATTTTTATGGTGTCTTTTTTTTTTTTTTTCTAAATTTTCTAATTTACACTGCAAATAATTCACTCTGCCATCTAAAATGTCATTCCTGAACCAATAAGTGTATTTCTTTTTTTTTTTTTTTTTTTTTTTTTTTAGTTGTAATGGTGTGTAGGCAGCCATCTCAGGCCATTTTGCCTGGTCATGTGCAAAATGGCCTGGATTTTTAATATTTAGGGCTGCTGGGGGTAGAAGAGAGGGAATGATATCTCTCCAACTTACAGTGTAGTAGTAAAGAGTGACTGAAGTTTATCAGAGCACAAGTCACGTGACTGGGGCCACCTGGTAAACAATATATCTTATAGGGGGCTTCCTTTCCTAGCAGATGTAGAGCTCACTCAAATAACTGATTCCAGTACCTGTACAAACAAAATCTAACAAAATAACTGCCTTTTGCACAAATTCTGCATGTAGAGAGACATGATTTCTGGTGATTTTAATAGTGAGCTCTCTAATGCATCTGCTAGGCAAAAGGAGTCCCCTTTAAAATATATTGGCTCTAACTGTCAATGATTATCTGACACCCAACTCCTGAATGAAGACAGAATGAAGAGAAACAGATGCAGAGAGAGGAATAGTGAAGATAAACTTGATTATTTTAGAAATGTTACAGAATTTTTAATCAATTGTATTTAGAACGTTTCTTACTTTAGTTTGCTGAAGCTTATATTACATTTTTAATTTTTGCGATAGTTCCCCTTTAAATTATCTATCATGCTTAAAATAAGTTTGGGTTTAAATACAGATTTTGTTTTCTGCAAGCAAAACGTCTCAAACAGTAACACAAAGTTTGATGAAATAGCAGCAGTTATTAGGTAAAGCTTAGATTACTGGCATCACTGGTACACCACCACATAAGTGATCTCATTGTCAATAGAAATGTAATGCCAGGGGCTCAGCTCTTTCCCTGATGTAGATACAAAAGCCTCTGTTACTGCTGTTTTGGGCTGTATTAAATTGGACGTCATCATCCCATCAACCAGTAATGGCCCTGAGCTTGTAAATGCGTACATCATGGCAGCTTGCGTCAACTCAAAGCATCAAAGATCTTTTTGAATCTGCATGATATGAGTTGTTCATTTGATCTGGATCACTCTACAGAATGCCACCAATACAACAATGTTGTTTAAAAATGCACACATACCGTCTCTATATGTTTATTGGGATGTAGGCATCAAATTGCATACAAATGTCACATACCATTTTGAGTGCAGTGGCATCTGCGAGTATTGACAGCTAGCAATACTCAGACTTGATCTCAGACAGCTGTTTAAGTTTGGGATTAACCGAATCCGGGATTCGGCCACGAATTTCCTTATTCAGCAGGATTCAACCGAATCCTTCTGCCTGGCTGAACCGAATCCAACTCCTAATTTGCATATGCAAATTAGGGGCAGGGAGAGTAACTTTTTGTATCAAAACAAAGTAACCATGTTTTCCCTTCCCACCTCTAATTTGCATATGCAAATTAGGATTCGGTTTTGTATTAGGCTGAGTCTCTTGCAAAGCATTCGCTGGTTCGGCTAAATTCAAAATAGTGGATTCTGTGCATTCCTAGTTGAAGAGAAGAAAAGAATCCCTTTAAGAAATTGCTTCTTAGCTTTGGGGAAAAATAAAATACTAACTGAACGTACCAAAATCATGAAGGGGTGGTTCACCTTTAAGTTAACTTTTCGTATGTTCCAGAACGACTAATTCTAAGCAACTTTTCAATTGGCCTTCATTATTTATTTATTTTTATAGTTTTTGAAGTAGTTGCCTTTTTCTTCTGATCCTTTCCAGCTTTCGAATGCGGGTCACTGACCCCATCTAAAAACAAATGCTATGTAAGGCTACAAATGTATTGATATTTTGACTTTTTATTACTCCTCTTTCTATTCGGGCCTATTCATATTCCAGTCTCTTATTCAAATTAACGCAAGGTGGTTTCTATGGGTAATTTGGACCCAAGCAACCAGATTGCTGAAATTGCTGAATAAAAAGCTAAATAACTCAAACATCACATAATAAAAAATGAAAACCATTTGCAAATAGTCTCAGAATATCACTCTCTACATCATACTTAAGTTTAACTCAAAGGTGAACAACTCCTTTAAAATTAAAGGTTTCCCCCCCTCAGAATTGTTGTAGACATCTTTCCAAACCTCCGTAAATTCTTTCTCTGTTGTCTTTAGCTCTATTCTTATTTAGCCCCAAGGAAAACATTTTTGCAGTTCAATCCCTTTAATTTGTTGGTTATGTAAAGTCTGCTTTGTTTACAGACTACTCCCAAAGTTGCACAATGTCTACAGTAAATATACCTTGTTTTAATGTGCAATCTCCTTTTGAAAGCAAATTTACATGAACATTCACGTGCGTTATTCTCTTCATTCTTAAATTATTAGTTATTCACGGCAAAGACTAGTTGGATTGGTATCAGTGTAACCTATTTTGGTCATACCTTTCATGTATTTTGTATCTACAGGGTATCTTTCCTGCTGCCGTTTTCTGGATGATAACCAAATAATTACCAGTTCTGGAGATACCACTTGGTGAGTTTATTAATCTCTCTGTTTGCTTATAGCCTGTAAATAAAGCTGCAGATCTGTCTGCATAGTTCTTCCCCAGTACGAAGTAAGAACTATACAGTGGGCCTCATTTATCAATACTGGGCAAATTTGCCCATGGGCAGTTACCTATAGCAGCCAATCACTGATAAGCTTTTTAAAGCCAGCTGCAATAGAAAAATAAATGCAAGAATTTGATTGGTAGCCAAATTTGCCCAATGTTGATAAATGACCCCTAATGTCCCTTAAGAGCAGTCCCTTAAGGGCTTCTGTTCATAATCGGGTAAAAACAAGTCCTTTGCACATAGTACTATGCCTACATGTTTTCTGTTTTGAAGAAAACAGGATCTTTCCAAAATTTGAATCTTCATTAGAAAATCATAAAAAACTTAAATAAACCCAAAAAGCTGGTTTTGCCACCAATAAGGATTGATTATATCTAAGTTGGGATCAAGTACAAGCTACTGTTTTATTATTACAAAGAAAAAGGAAATGATTTTTAAAGATTTGGATTATTTGATTATAATGAAGTCTATGGGAGACAGCTTCTCTGTAATTCTGAACTTTCTGGATAACTGGTTTCCGGATAATGGATCCCATAGCTGTAGTTGGTGTACCTTCTGTTCAAAGCTCATTTGTCTTCTTTCTGAACAGTGCTCTTTGGGACATTGAAACTGGCCAGCAGACAACCACCTTTACTGGACACACTGGTGATGTTATGAGTCTGTCCTTAGCTCCAGATTCCAGGTGCTTTGTGTCTGGAGCCTGTGATGCATCTGCCAAACTTTGGGACGTTCGAGAAGGAATGTGTCGACAAACCTTCACTGGACATGAATCAGACATAAATGCCATCTGTGTAAGTCTATATAAACACCTATTACTATCCAAATGTCTCTTATCCCTTTCACTGACAAAGGTTTCACAATGTAAGCTCATGTGCTACATCATTGAGAGGCTGTCTCTTTGCTTGTGGATGATGTAGCACATAACTATGTCAGGCAAGCTGTTAAAATATACTGCAGGTTTAAATTAGCCCTTAAGTATAGCATAAAGCAATGCCGCAGGTAAATAACCCGTATAGGAGAATTAACACAACACAGAAATAACACTAAACCTTATGCTATGGGTTTCTTTACCAGCTCAAAGCCTCCACATCCCTTATAGCATTGACAATCTGTGCCTCCAAATACTTCCCCAGTGAGTCCCCATAATCTTTCTATTGATTCACAGCTCCTACTCTGAGCTACTGTCAGTTACCTGAAAATAGGGACCGACTCACACACTATATACCATATATACATACTGATGATTTACGGCTGATTCATTGATTTTGTATTAAGGCTGATAAAAGGCACACTTTTTGGGATATAGAAGGATCAATGTTTGCCACAGCTCATATCACCTACAGCAGCCAATCAGCAGGTAGCATTTATATGTCACCTGGTAAAGAAAACAGTGCCATTAGTTGCTATGGGTTACTGCACCTTGACAAACTTGCTTTTGAGATTAACCACAATTTATGTTTCATTCTGTTTATAGTTCTTCCCCAATGGCAATGCCTTTGCCACTGGTTCAGATGATGCCACCTGCAGGCTGTTTGATCTTCGGGCTGACCAGGAACTGATGGTTTATTCACATGATAACATTATCTGCGGCATCACCTCTGTAGCATTCTCCAAGAGTGGACGCCTCCTCCTAGCTGGATATGATGACTTTAATTGCAATGTCTGGGACACACTTAAGGCTGATAGAGCTGGTACGACTGTGGATTAATCAACCTTATTTCTATTATTCTTTATCTCGTTGGGGAAACCGGATATTTTTTTGTAAACCTAAATTTACATTTCATAATTACACTATGCACTATTTCACAATTCTTCTTTTGTCCACAGACATTTTACAGTTTTCTGTAATGTTTATAGCTGGTATTACAAGCTTGTTTAAAATCTGGTTATATCTAAAAAGCAACAGAGCTAAAGATTGATTCCTGTGAAGTAGTAGTGCCTTGCAAATGCTGCTGCTTCCCCAAATCCTTTACCCGGCATTGGATGCATAGTTGCCAGAACTGATTTATTCATTTAATAGAGGCAGCAAACTTCAGTTATCTGGGATAGGCACTTCATAAGAGCATTGTTATCAGCTTTTGCATTTCAGTTTTAGCACATAGAGCAGCTCCAGTGGTTGCTTTTCCACCCATGTTGCATCTTCCTGAGGCACACTTGTGTCTGCACTCCACTTAACAACTTTGACTTTGATACACATATAGTATTTAAACCATACATGTGATCCTGTAACTTCACGCTCTCCAGTGAAGGCTCATGGAACATGGCTGCCTTCATTCACAGAATTTTTAAGTCCGAGAATACTTTTAACAATGGGTACATTACATTCCACGCCCTTAGAGGAGATCTAATCCTTCTTTGTTTTTAGAATGAAAGCTTTTTTACAATTCACTTCACTGGACTTTTCTATTTTTTGTGCCTAGGTGTTCTTGCTGGTCATGATAATCGTGTAAGTTGCTTGGGAGTAACAGATGATGGCATGGCAGTGGCAACAGGTTCATGGGACAGCTTCCTCAAGATCTGGAACTAAAGTAGGTTCAAATCGCACTCGCTGTTATTGTGCTAGCTAATACTTATAACCAGAAACATGTAAAAAAAAAAAAAATTACGTTGTTTGAAAACTATTTCCTAAATGTATCTAGAAAGTTCTACTTCATGGATGAATACATCAATTCTGTATTACTGTAACCAGCACCATTCACTCTGTTTGAGCCATTCTGTTTCTGTGGCCTTTTTATTGGCATTGCTGTACTGCTAAAGGATGAACGGCTACTCAAACTTCGCTTTTATTAGACTCAGATTATCATACCCTCATGATTTTGTTTTTAAAGGGTTCCCAGTCCCTGTGGATGAAACACAATCCCACAGCATGAAAAGTATCTATGATCCAAAGAACTATATGGGCACATCTAGAGTCTACCATAAACTATTGAGTGAGCCAGTTAAGATGTGGGAATGTTTTTATGGTTGAAGGATAGCTCATTCTACATGTGTTACAGATTTCCCACTGCTCACGCCTTTAAAACCCCCTGCCTACAATGAGGTATGGTAGCAGTAGCCTTATGCTGTAGAGCTGCTTTTTAAGAGATGGCACAGGTCATCTTTTTGACATAGAAGGATAAAAAGTGCAGATACACTGCAACAAAACCTTTTTCAGTTGCCAAAAACACTAAAGCTTGGGAAAAAGATCATCCTTTAGCTCTGTGTTGACCTACAAGACGCTAGTATCGTTGGATTGGCCCAAGAACAAAAGGTGAATGGCCAATCAAACTCGGATCTCGGTCCAACTGAGACTCTGGTACTTTTTGAAAACCTGAGGTGTCTGCTTCTTTCCACTAACATAAAGAGCCCAGAGCTAATCTCTTTGCACCAATAGTGGGCCAAAATCACAGTTCTTTGATCTAAAAGTCCTATTTTTATCATTCCATTACAAGGAGCCCAGTGTTTGTGGGCACAGTATGACCTGGAATGTAGGTAGCTGAATGGGCCCTTTAGTGGTGCTCTTTATACTTGGGGCTACAACAGTCCCTTTTCTTACAGCCGGCACAAAGACATACCATAAGTGTATGCTAGAATAGGTACTCCACTGTACTAAACATGATTTTGCTACAAAATCAGAGGGTGATTTTATGAATAAAATTGCAATGTATACATTTGAAGAATGCATGCCCTCAGAAATCAATGTTTGGGGGATCTTGAATGAAAACCAGATGTTTTCCTCTTAATAAACCCCAAGTTATAACCACATGATTTACTTGTGTAAAGTTGAGAACATTTCCATTTCAGAACTGTATTCTTTCACTAATAACACATAGCAACTAATCAGGCAATGCTTTTTGTTCATTTTTTTTACCTTGTTCTGCAAATAGGTTTGTATCAGATGAGCAAATGAAAACAATGTTTTGTCTTTTTTTCCTCTAGATACTGAGCGGGCTTCGCCATGACTGGAAGACCATTCCAACCTTCAAAAAATTTAAATCATAGCATATCCGATCCAACCATACTAACGTGGACACCCTTTCTCCCTATTCCTATACATCAAAGGGCAGAAAACTCTCCCCTTATTTTGCTGAAACAAAGAGCACAATTATTTGCTATAGGAAGATTATTTTTTTTTTTTGTTTTGGTCTCTGAAACAGAATTGTGCATTCCTTTGGGACCGTTTATTCCATTGCTCCCTCTTTACTTTACTTTTTTTTTTTTTTTTTAATTTCTCTTCTCTACATCTGTCTTGAAGAATAAGGATACAAAACACTATACAGTAAGACATAACCAAGAGTTAGCTTGTTAAGCAGAAAGTGAGTTTCTTGAAAGTTTACCTGAAGGTCCTTGATAAGTCTGTCCAGATTACCATTTTGTAGAGTCTGCTGCGTATGGAAAATCTACAGCTAAAAAAAAAAGATTTTAAAATGAGATGTTTACTTATTGTGGTTTTTATTTTCCCACTTTGGTCCATTAAGTGAGGGTGGGGCTTAAGTCTGTGTGTCAGGGCATACTGTTAACGCTGTCCCTGTAGCGTTTCTTGTGAAAGCTTGCACAGAAAGCGGCCAGATTATTATTTAACACGAGCGTAAACTCTCCACATGCCGTCTATTAAATAACTTAAATGCATAGCTTGCTCCAGCAATTGAGTTACTGGGAGTGGTTCTAACACAATGCCTGGAATGCCTTCATACATGTATTGATATGGGGCATTTAAGAATTATCAGTCCTTTCAATAATGGACTATGTCTCCAGGCTGCCCAGAACATTGCACCTTTGATGATAAACTGTTCCCTTTGTCATGAGTACATCTTAACCATTGCCTACACACCATATCATATACTAGGACTCCTCTATAACTGAGAGCATGCAGAATTGCAGAGCAATGTGCCACAGCTCAGTCTGTTGAGGATAATGCCAGAAACTTCCCTTTAAAGCCAATCAGCGAGATATATTTCCCCTCTATCTTCATTGCCATGATTTGAACCTGTATCAAGCCCAGCTCAACTTCTTTGAGATGTGTTGAAAGATCCATTTTTTAAAAAAAAAAAAAAAAAAATACTAACCTCTTTTCCTATGGGGATTAAAGGAAAATTATCCCTAATTGTAATGTAGAGGAGTCTTATTGGTGCTTTATGCTATTCATTTTACAGAAAAGGAATAAAAGGATCGTTTACCAAGTTATTTTAACACCGACCTTCACTTTCTGAAGCATGTCAAATCCTTATTCACAGAAACCTGAAATATAACCCCCCCCTTTAATGAAACACTGGGAAAAGAAGTTAAACAGAGAGGGTAACTTTCACAAGCACTACCCTAGTCCCATCCCCTAGATTAGAGTCAGCCATGGACAGAAGTACATATCTGTTCGTCCGGATATACATTCAGATGTGTATGAAATGATGTACAAAATTAATGTTTTTGAAAATAATGATCTTGAACTTTCTAAGTTAAATCTTACGAAAGCTTTTATTCTTTTGTTGGCGGGGGGTGTGTTTGCCATAGGGATGGGTTTTCCTCTTAGGGTTGCATGCTGTAGAGTTGCTTAATAATGTGCAAATAGAAAAAAAAAGTCCTTAGATGTTTTTTTTTTCCTTTTAAAGAAATAACCTGTTTAAAAAAACAAAAACAAAAAAAAAGAATGAAATAACTATTGCGGTTGTGCTCATTTTTTTTTATTTTATAATCACCGCTACTCTGTGTATACATTTTCAAAGAAGTTCAGTGCAAAAAAAAAAAAAAATGAGCACTTTGAAGAGTAGCCTAATTCACTTTTTTTTAACAAATAATAAACATCCTGTTCAAACGATTACATAAAAATCAAAAATGTTTTTTTTTTTTTGTCAGGAAGGGTTGGGAAATGTGAAATTAAACTTGATTCTTCTGGTTTAAGTTGATG
The DNA here is from genome assembly GCA_038501925.1 of Xenopus petersii. NCBI lineage: Eukaryota > Metazoa > Chordata > Amphibia > Anura > Pipidae > Xenopus > Xenopus petersii. The sequence goes on along the minus strand of CM076684.1, from coordinate 44,156,604 downwards.
CTTCTCAGCCAGTTCTTGTAGAAAAAGGATCTTGCATCTGATTTTTTTTTTTTTTTTTTTTGTTCTTGCAAGAACAGCTTTCCCTGCCTCTTATTTCTCTCTTTCTCTCTCAAATCAATCCACTGCTCTCTTGTTGGGATCTGGGAGCCAGTGCTCCACAACAGGAAAGAAGGCAAGCGATAAAATATAACTTGATAGCTTTTTTTCCCCCCTCATTGTATATGAAAGATACTCAGCCTTTGCAGTAGCTGCTTTTACAAATTTTTTTTTTTTCTTCTAACATTTCTGTACAAAAAAAGTGCTGTCATTGTGCGTTAGGCCGGGACCTGGCAGAAAAAGATGCCCCTCCCACTTCTTGCATAATTTACTCTAGAGCTCTCTGCACCCCCTTTCCCTTTTACCTTTTGTATTTAATTTTAAAGTCAGTGTACTACAAGAACGCTGGATGCAAGATAGATACTATATTAAAATGTACTGTTATTTAAGATGTAATAAAGCAGTTTGACATGAGTTTATAACTTGTGATGTTTATTGTTTAGCTTGCCTTGTGCTTAAAGTGCCCATGCACCAGAAAATGTAGGCTGCCAAATTTCTGTCATGTGATTATTTGCCCACGGTCCAGTGATTGGATCCTCAAGCGCTACTCACCAGCCCGATAGATATCAGATTTTTGTTCAATATTAGTCGGGCAGGGCATCAGGAGAGCCAACGTAAACCGGACAAAAAGCTGCTAACTCTAGATCAACCCATGAGCCACATTCAAATGTAAACAGATTTGGGGAGCAACACAGACACGAAACCTGATCCTGGGAGGCAGGGTTGACAGGTCTAATTTTCAAAACCAACCAAAATAAGCTACAAAACTAGCCTTTTTAAATTTTCACTGATTTGCAAATTTTTCAGTGAAGTAAAATTGCGCATATTCGCCCGTCACCAGGGCCCAATAAGGCCCGAATACACAATTTCAATAAATATTGGTAAAACAGGTCAACTTATAGACATTTTGGTGGCCAGTAGATTTTTGCCCCAAAACTGTCTGAAATTGAGAAAAGTCACCAGAAAATGTGAGCATGCTTGAGTGATGGGAGACTGGTGTACAGAGCCCAAAATTTGGTAACTCCCAACTCAGTCCCATTGTATGCTGTGTATTGTAGTCTTACATTAAAAACATTAAACTGCAAACGACATTACCCAACATGCATTGGGAGATGCAGGCTTTGCACATTAGGGCAACAAAAAACTTTGGTTTCTAAAGTACAAACCAACCAAAGGCCCAAAAGCCCATAAAGTAGCCCAAATCTGTGCCTTGGCTAGTTTGTACTTTCAAAACCCGCCTGAGCTTTAAATTACTAGCCCAATTTGGCTGGAAAACCGCCAACCAAGCAAACCTGCTGCAAGGTGCCAAATAAGGGCTGTGATTGGTGGCCCCTATGTGGACTAACATCCTTCAAGAGGCTCTTTGGTGATACAGCTGGTTTTTATGCAACTAAAACTTGCCCCCAAGCCAGGAATTAAAAAAAAAAAATCTATTTTGAGGCCACTATGAGCAACATCAAATAGGGTGTTGAGCAACATGTTGCTCCTGAGCCAGTCGTTGGGGTAACACTCTTCTAGATGATCTTGGTCAGTATCTGTTGCAGCCCACTTCTGTCTCAGATACTCATGTCTTAGAGAGCATCTGTATGTTCAGGTGCACATATGAGGCTGTGACTGTAGTCGGCACATCCTTCAGCCTGAGGGTAAAAACCCAAATGTATATGCACATTAAACAGTTATATCCTAAAAAGATAAAAAAAATTCAAGTGCCCCGTGAAAAAAGTTTCGCAATATGCTTTTTCTTAAATATGGTGGTTTATTTTAAAAATTATATTTTTGCAACAACAGGGTGCTTCTCCCTAACTCGTCTCACAGTTCTAGTTGGCTGCAGGACATTGGTCATCAGAACTCGAGTGGTGCTCATTGTTCCAAAGGAAAGCTTCATTCTCGTCTGCTACAGAGGAGGCACCTACTTATATTAAATCCCAAAAAGACCTGAACACTGAAGCTTTCCTTCAACTCTGAACTCAGCGCAGCGCTGATTGTTCTAAAGTCAGATGAACACCTAGATGTTACCAGAATCTTTTTTAAGTAATAATGCTTAAAAATGCTTATTTATTCATGAGGAACTTGAATGTATCCGTTATGTCTCCCTTTAAAGGAGGACTAAACCCTAAAAAATAATCTGGCTAAAAATGGCATATTTTATATACTGAACTTATTGCTTCAGCTTAAAGTTTCAGATTCTCAATAGCAGCAATGATCCAGGACTTCAAACTTGTCATAGGGGGTCACCATCTTGGAAAGTGTTTGCGACACTCACATGCTCAGTGGGCTCTGAGCAACTGTTGAAAAGCTAAGCTTAGGGGATGTTGCAAATTATCATGCAGAAAATGGTTTGTCTGTAATATAAACTGATGCTACAGGGCTGATTATTAAATTCTCATGCTAATTGTACTGGTTTCTGTGCTGCCATGTATTATCTGTATTAATTACTTAGCCTTATATTGTGACATTTATATTCTATGTGTACTGTATATTGAGTGGGTCCCTAAACTCAGTAAGTGACAGCAGCACAGAGCATGTGCAGTAAATCAGCAGAAAAAAAGACGGGAGCTACTGGGGCATCTTTGGAGATACAAATCTTTACTGCTAAAGGGCTGTGGTTGCCTTGGGCTGGTACAGAAGCCCAAAAAATAATATACATTACTAGCTACTTCTTTAGTTAGGCTTTACTTGTCCTTTCATAGAAGATGCCTGTACATTTGAATGCAAAGCATGTTGCTAATCTCTCTCATGTGCCATTCATCAGTTAATAAGATTGTTCATAGGAGACAATGGAGATCTGTTTTGCCTTATATTATTTCTTGAGCATTCAACAGCTTTGTTGCTTAATATAGTTTTCTTTTGGCGCTAATAATAACAACCTGTTTAGTGCGAGTGTCGCTTACTTGCTGTGGCAAAGACTAGTTGCAGATGCCCCCTTCTGTTGCACTTCTAAGACTTGCAAAGGGCACGCAGCAGGAGGCGGTCAACCTAGATGTGTATAAAGTCAATAGGGAAGGACAGAGGTTCTTGAATGCATTATTCATGCAAGTTATTTGTCCCCTGCTCTCCATTCCTGTGATTCTTTTCTAAACATGATTCCATCTATTTAAAGGAACAGTAACACCAAAAACCGAACGTGTATTAAAATATGATTTAGTTTTGCTCTGCATTGATAAAACTGGAAAGACTACTATAGTTTATATCAGGGGTGCCCAGAAGGTAGATTGGGATCTACCAGTAGACCTTTAGCTGGTGATCACTAGATCTCAATGTCAACAAACAGCTTGTCTAAATCCCGCTGCTATTTCATGCTTCTCATTCACATATATATTATGTTAAGGTTTCGTGAGAAATAATTGTTAAATAAGCAATATACATTTTCAAATAAATCAATATATTTAATATTTTCCATGGAACAGAATGCTAACAATGCTTTTATAGCTGTAGATCTGAATGGGACACCATCACTAAAAGCAGACCTCACATTAGTACAGTATGGGCACTCCTGGTTTATATAAACAAGCTGCTGTGCTGCTTACATAGCAGATAACTGATGAGCCCTGTCCAATACAATGGTGTTTTATGCGTCATCTGCTATGTAACCTCTGCCTTTTCTCTGTTTCCAGTTTGACTGGCTGCTCCCATGGCTACACAGCAGCTTCTGTATGTAAACTATAGTAGTCTTTCAGACGCAAACACACCACTTTTACCAGTACATGATAATAGTATATTATATGTTAATTACCGTAAAACAATACGGATACGTTCCAATAAAAATAATAGGAACGTGTCAGTATAAAGTAAAAGCTGCACAAGGAATCGTTTTGCTTAAAGCCACCCCCGCAAACCTATGTTCACCTGACCCTCCGACACTGCTAAAAGTTCTTCTGAGCCGTTTTAGTGACGCTGGGGCCAGCGTGATCCTATTACGAATAAAAGCAGGAATTCAGCCTATGGAAGGAATCGCTCCGCCCCCAGCCCAGCGTCACTGAAGCAACCCGGAAGGTCAGTTACTACTGTTACTACTGTCAGCGAGTCGCAGCACACAGGTTTGCGGGGGGGGGCTTTGAGTGAAACAAATTCCTTGTGAAGCATTTACTTTATACTGACATATTTTTATAGGAATGTGTCCGTATAGCTTTAAAATGCTTTAATTTTTTGGTGCTACTGTTCCTTTAAGCAAATTTTATTTTATGCCAGCTTGGAATTTGCACCCTGCCACATTCTTATAGGCATTTTGATTATATGCCAATATTGCACCCATCGGCCACCATATTTTGTGTTAACTTGTATGCACTAGGCACGTTAAGGGCACAAAACCGATGAGAAATCAATTTGTAAGCTGTTAAATAGGTGCTAACAAAGAGAACGATTCATAAATACTGGCTTATAAGACCGCCATCTGTTAATTGGAAGGATTCCAGGGTTATGAAAAGTCCCATCTGCATCAAGCCCAGAACAAGCAGAACCTACACACACTTTTTCTATTGGTCATTGCAGAAGTGTCCTATCCTGTCCCTGGTTGGCCGGCACCCCTATAACATGTCAGCCCAGTTTTCTGTTTGGAGCTTTTAGTCAGTGGAATCTTAGTGTTAATTATTCATCAGCCCATGGCCTTGTATAGTGCCAGCATATTCTACAACACTTTAGTGGTTTTACATAATGCCATATACATAATTTATTAAGTTTGCTTGCACTAAATAGAGCAAAATCTGAAAATAAATTATAGTTTGTATAAGGTGTGGATTTATTGTAACGTTTCCAACTACTGCCACCCACAAATGAACAGTTGTCTTATCTTACTTCCCAGTGGATTTACCAGGTGTTATGCTTGGGGTGAATACACGGCCCAGGCCATCAGCTGAGGGAGGTGACTTGGCCTTTATGCATTTCTTGTGCTAATAGTGGTCACACCCAGCCGCTTAATATTTTCCATGGGGCTTCTGATCCTACAGCAGGTCTATGAGAAAAGAATGGAATCATAAGAAGCAAATAATTATCTCTTAATATTTCCATTAGCCAGGGAAAAAGATAAAAAGTACGTTGGCTGCCCATTTCACATCTGCTATTAGTGTATCAGAAGCTTCCTGTGCTCTTGATGATCAGCACAATATTTTCCCCACTGTACTCCTAAACCCTGTGGTTTGCACTCTGAAGTGACATAATTATGGGCCAAGCCGGCTCCTTTCCCTACTGAGCAGCTCTTGGGGAATTAAATGGCTGGTTCATTAGAACACAAAAGACCAGGCAAATGACTACAGAGACAGATGGTAAAGCAGCAGTCTGCTCTTCATGGAGTGATACCAATGGACCAGCTGAGGTCTCACAAGCTTTAACCCTTCTCTTCCAGGTGAATTGAGCTGTAGGAAACATTAAATAATCTGTGCATTGCTGTTTTATATGCCTGCATATTACACGTTGTTAGAGAAAGCTGCAGCACATGCACGAAAGGAGTGTAAGCAATAGAAATAGGTTTCACTATTTTCCAAAAACCGATTATATGATTTATAGATAATGTGATTGTAATATAGTTAAACAAAACTAGAGGTCAATACAAATGGCCAGTTTGCATGTTGTCCACGAAATCATGTTTAAAAGGCAAGGAATGCTTGAGACACTGGGGTGCCGAAAGGTTAACTTTGGCACATCAGCAGCTGATCTACTGCCCTCGCTCCCTCCTGTGTCTCACTGCGTCAGTCTGGGTGCAGACACTGAGCAAATTTCAGCACAAAAATGCATGCTCACGCGGTTTGTGCCGTAATTTGCTCCATGTGTCTGCACCCAGGCTGAAGTAGACAAAGTGGGGAGCTGAGGCCAGTGGTTCGGCTGATTCTATACCTGCATTTATTCGCAGACAGAGAATTGGCACCATTTGGAGGACACATAGGAAGCTGCTGAACATGATCCAGACAATGAAATTTAACCCCGAATGGCCAGTAATGAAGTTCCAAAGTGCTACAAAACCTCAACCACTTTTCAAATTATAAAACATTTATGCTTCGTTATTACACAATCTTATCATTACAGCTACATTGCCATAAACGTGGCAAAACTACTCATTGAAAGACAATTTGTATGCTTTTAGACTAAAATGAAAGCTGCAAAGCCCCTTGGGTGGCAGCACTCGGTACAAATGTTTCCAAAAGTGAAGAATGGAGGACAGTGTGTTTCAAAGCAGCTAAAGCAAGGATGCATGAGTAAATAGATGCAGGAGGAAATGGATGCAGGAGAGGCAGCCCTTCATATGCTTTGTATTCGTATGCCCCCATATTGCGGCGTATGCTTTTAACTGGGGTATTACATATAATATAAACCAATGCCATTGGAACCATTCTCTCCAACATTGTGACCTGGGTTCTGGTCGCTAGGACAGGGATATTGCATTAACAGGTATGGGACCTGTAATATCATGTAAGCGTTAAATAAATTCAATAGAATTCGCTCATAAGTGTTCAGGTTAGGGAAGGCATAATATCTAATTCTTGCTAGGAATGCCACTTGCTTCTGCTCTGCTTTCCATTGCTATTTGGGAGAGGATCAAGGAAAAAAGAAGGTGGTTTATAAGGAGTAATAGTACAAAGTATTCTTAGGAACACACATCCCTCTAACCTTAAAGGAGTGCACCTAATACAGGGAGAAGAGCTGCAATACTTGGGTGCCTCAATGCAAAGGCAGTGACATACAATGGGTGCAGCTTGTGCAGGATTGGTACCATATTCCCTAATTTATCCAAATATTCACTGCTCTGCTAATAAATGAGCCCGGCTGTTTCTTATAAGCATATGTATATGAATTCAGTTAATTACAATGTATATTGGAACGTGCACTATAATTTGCTGTACTTCTAGCTTTTCTACAGATTTGGAAACTATTTCTTGGTGATTTTCGATCTTAGCGCCAGCAACACCCACCTGTTGTGTCTGTTGCTTCACATCCAGCGGGTTTTTCTTGCAGCCCTTTGTCTCGTTTTCTTAGTGACACGGTGCAGTTGGGGGAATGTTGCTTAGTGACAATCTTGCAACATTACTTTTCGCTTTTTGTTTTGCTTTTGTGTCTGGTGATGTCAAATATGTTTGAATGTTTCTCTTTATAGTTGCTCAGTCTGGTGAGGAGCTAGCAAATAGTGTTTTCTTATATACGGAGAAAACTCACTGGAAAATTGAAGGCCTAGTAATGTCTTATGTTGACAGCCTATTGTATGCTCCCCATTCTTTGTCAAGCAGCTTTCCCCTTACTATTACAAACAATATCTGCCTAGTGATCACACAGTCTGCTTTGTCAAAATTTTTAAAATTTCTTGCACAATAAAGGAAGTTGGCGCCAAAACGTGATATATGTATACCAAATTACGATGCATGCCATTGTAAAGCATAATCCTTTAGGCTATGGCAAGACAGGCTGTAATCATCTTGCAGAAATCCGCAGGCCGACTTCAGCCCCTCACCGCGAGCAGTATCCTCTTCTCCTTTCATGTCTGGAACCCTTGTGCCAACTCCACTGTGAACACTCTCAGATCCAACACAATGGTTCTGGTTGCAAAAGAAGAAGAGGATACTGCTCACAATGAGGGCCTCAAATTGGCCTGTGGTTTTCAGCAGGCTGATTTCAGGCCAATCTGGCCCTAGCCTTATTGTTCTGTGCAGTGTCTAAAGGCAGCCATGCACAGGCCAATTGTGTAGACTCTCCCGTTGGACCATGGGATGAGCAGACGGAGAGTCTATGAAGGGTTTACACATGGTATTGCTGCCTTTCTATAGTTGGATCCATTTGTGCAGAAATGGAATGTTTGGAAATGTAGAGGAGCCTCATCTGCCAATGCACGAGCATTCAGGCCCTGATAATTTGTTTCTTTCCTAGGGCTGTAAATAAGTCTGATGCCACCCTAGGCACCTAAACATGTCCCCTACACTGTGCGCATCACTTCCACCAACCAATTGCCTTTATCTATAATACCCTCATTCATACAGTATGTCTAAACTGCTCGTCTTGCTGTCAAGTCTATATAAATACCCCATATAATCCAGCTGCAACCAAGTATAACTTGCCTTTGTTATCATCTACTAAATTAGTAGATTCCTTCCGAATTCCAGGGAATTTTAGACAACTAAGGTAAAAGAGCATGAGATGATGATTCTAAAACAGAATTTGGTTGCAGAACTGCATCTAACTGGTTTTCTCTCTAAATATTCAATTTCCATGGCTTCCTTAAACCAACAAAGACCATCAGGGCCCTTCTAAACTGTGGGGCCGGCCATTTTCCAAAGGCCCAAAGGGAGGAGTTGTCCAAAGGCCAGTTAGGGTGAGATTTAGGAAGGATGTTTATTGGCTCTCAGTATTACATAGGTTCCTATAAGTCCTATGGAGGATAGTAGGACTGACATAGCAGTTACATGTTGTTTCAGTTTCATTGTTAGGAACCAAGGAGAAACATAACCAATGCGACCATTTCCTACTCTATAAGAGCCTTAATCTAACTACTCTCCCTCCCCCTCTATATGTTATCCCTGCCAAATCCCTAACCCAATACCCACAATAAAGATACACACAATGACTTTGTGGTTAATCTGTGTAATCCACAGCTTTATTAATAATTAGATAAACTGCGCTTTTTGATTGCAAGGAAGGCAAAAAACCTCTGAAAAGCGAATTTTCTTTACTAGAGGGAAAAATTCCTTCCTGACCCCTTAAAGGCGATCGGAATTGCTCCCACAATCAAAGCGCCACGTTGAATCAAGGGAAGCGGAGAGTGGGGGGAATATGATAAGGTAAGGGACTGCGGTGAAAGGATGAGAAAGAGAAGGGATTATGGCAGCATAAACATGGACACATTTAAGACGCATGATGAATGCTGCATTCCTTTCCATTCCATTGGACCTCGAGCAGCCTGCAGACCCTGGCATTTGCAGGCTGAGGGATGGAATGAAAAGGAATGCAGGGTCTACCAAGTGGCTTAAAGGAGTTCCTGTGTATAACACCATATTTTGGATAAAGAGGATGAACCACTGGTGGAACTACGGTGGTTAAAAGCACAGCTGGTGAAAATGCAGTGGTTGAAAGGGGGGCATCACTGGTGGAATTGAGATGCCCCATACTTACTGCTGTTTCCTGAGGATGTGGTGCCTAGACTGAGGTGCATCGGTATTTGGTACCGAGGAAACTGCTGGTGGTGCTGGTATCATGTGCCGTTTGTGAGTTTTTCCGAGGACCATCTGTAAAACCAAACAAGATAACTCAAACTATGTATTTTTTTACCTTAGCAAGTGATATCCCTGTAAAATCCTTATACGGGTATGGGACCTGTTATCTAGAATGCTTGGGACCTGGGGTTTTCTGGATAATGGATCTTTCTGTAATTTGGATCTTCATATCTCAAGTCTACTAGAAAATCATGTAAACATTAAATAAACCAAATAGGGTGGTTTTGCTTCCAATAACTATATCTTAGTTTGGATCAAGTACATGAAACTGTTTTTATATTATATTATAATTTTTTAAAAATTGGATTAGTTGAATAAAATGAAGTCTATGGGAGATGGACTTTCTGTATTTCGGAGCTTCTTGGATAATGGGTTTCCAGATAACGGATCCCACACCTGTAATATTTAGGAGCACATTAAGCACAAATCGTGGGAACACAAGTGTGGGAAAGAAAAGGATGGATTATATACTGCACCTGAATATCTCTCATTGTTCTTAATCAGTATGGTCTTGTTGATCTTCTCTAGGTCTTTGTAGAGGTGTTTCAGGTGGGCCTTGATGTATCTGTAGTCCTGCCAGAACTCGTTCTTAAGGTGTAATTTCCACCATTTTGTTATCTTCACACAGTCCTTGGCCATCCACAGATCGTAGAGTGCAAACCTGATGTCATTGGTGATCTTGTCCCTGATGCACTCGAGATAAGGGCCCGCGAGTGGATCCTCAAAATCCCTGATCTCAAAGATGCCCAGATCAGGCGAGATCCACGGTGAGGGCTAGAAAAATGTAAGAAGCAAGAAAACATTGAGGTCAGGGCACACACTATGCTAAACCCTGTCAAATTTCTGTTTCATTATATTTACACAGATTTGCCATGTTTAGCATTGGGTTAGCCCCTCCTTTAACCCCTTGGATTCCTTTCTCAGCAGTCAGAAAATAAAATGAGGAATTAGCTGCAAGCACCTTTACCTTTTCATAGCGCCACTGGTAGTAAAGCCTGCTACTTGCACTCATGCCCATCTTTGATGTTCCTGTAATATAAAATAGAGATTTGGGAAGGTTAGAGTTAACGTAAAGCTGTAAGACCCCCAAATAAACACAATAAAGATTATAAAAAATTGGGGCCCCAAAGAATATTTTTTAAAAAAAACATTGGCTCCAGGGCCCCTCCCCTTACAAGTTAAAAAATTGAGCCCCAAATTTTTTTTTAAAAGAAAACATTGGTGGCAGAGGCCCCCTTACAAGTTAAAAAAAATTGGGCCCCAAAAAACATTTTTTAAAAAAACATTGGTGGCAGGGGCCTATAGAATATTAAAATAATACATTGGTGGTTAGGGGATTAAAAAAAATCTCATGGCTTCAGGACTTCAACTTTGCTTGCTTTCGTGACTTTGGGTCTTTTCGCCGCTTCGGGACTTTGGCTATTTTCATAGCTTCGGGTCTTTTTGCCGCTTCGGGAGTTCGTCTTCGGCTGTTTTCATGACTTCAGGTCCATTTTGGCTGTTCGGGACTTGAAAAATGGCCGCACGACTCGGGCGCTCTCAAGGGGGACCAGGCTCTTTCAAAAATGCAGCACTGCTAGGCCCCCCTTCATGCCCGGGCCCGGGACACTTGTCCCCCCTGTTGGTGGCCCTGGATGGAAAAATGCAGGATCCTTACCTTCCTTCAAATAACCCACAATGGGTTGGGCAAGTTGTTCTTCTGCTCCTGATGAAAGTTGATAGTCTTTAAAAAGACTTTTGTGTTTCTTCTTTATCTCCTTCTGCTCCTGGGAATCGCTGAGAATCGCTGATAATCACTAGGAATCGCTGAGAATCACTAGGAATCGCTCATATTTCACTTTATGGGGAGAGAAAGAGAGAGAAGAAATTGTGAACGGAACCCTCTCTGCCATATATATCTGTATATACTGAATTTCCCTTAATAGCTCAATACTGCGCTACTGAATATGGTTGTGCCTTATAAAAAAAACAGTAACACCAATCAGCAGCAACTTTAATAGAATGAAGGAGCTGATTGGGAGAGACAGAATTTATTGGTGCAATCAAAGGCCCTAGACACCCCTGCTAACCAAGGTTGGGTCCAGGTGACACAATGCACAAACTAATAGTTAAATGTACACTTGGGGGCTGATTCACTAAGGGTCGAATATCGAGGGTTAATTAACCCTCGATATTCGACTAGGAATTAAAATCCTTCGACTTCGAATATTGAAGTCGAAGGATTTAGCGCAAATACTGCGATCGTAAGATCGAAGGATTATTCCTTCGATCGAACAATTAAATCCTTCGAATCGAACGATTCGAAGGATTTTAATACAACGATTGAAGGAATATCCTTCGATCAAAAAACTTAGGAAAGTCTATGGGGACCTTCCCCATAGGCTAACATTGACTTCGATAGCTTTTAGCTGCTGAACTAGGGGGTCAAAGTTTTTTTTTAAAGAGACAGTACTTCGACTATCGAATGGTCGAATAATCGAACGATTTTTACTTCGAATCCTTCGATTCAAAGTCAAAGTCGTAGTCGTAGTCGAAGTAGCCCATTCAATGGTCGAAGTAGCCAAAAAAATACTTCGAAATTCACAGTTTTTTTACTTCGAATCCTTCACTCGAATTTAGTGAATCGGCCCCCCAGAATCACCCTCATTCATTTCTATGCCAATTACTTCCACCAGGGCTCAATTAAATTGAATTTAGAAATGAACGGGAATGATCATTTGGAAGTGAGCATTTAGTTGGCCATACACTGAACTGGAAATCACATGGGGACAAAACATCCCAAATACCCCTCTGTGCTATTACTGTAATGCTGTATGTTACTGGCAAGGTGTAATAGGGGCAGAAGACACTGGTTCCCATTAGAGGCCCAGGTGAGTAATGGGCCCACTGGGGCTTTTCATAACTAGTCAAGCTCTGATCAGTGCCCCTGCACCCATAACACAAGGCACCCTAATTCTAGGCATGTAACTATTGTTCTGGTTTGTGCTACTTGTCTTTCTTCTCAGGTCCTCCCTTACCCATCATCTACTCTAATGCTGAGGCCACTAGGATGAGTGATGAGTGGGACAGTTGGCCAATGGCAGTTGGAAAATTAACAGCTAAAGAGCAGCAGAGTAAATGGTCTAACACGTCAAAAGCTGTAACAAGTAAACAAGAAATACCAAACATACTATATTCAATAACTACAGGCCACAGGGGGTGCTGGGAATTGTAGTTAAGGCACAGCTAGATAAGCACAGGTTTAGAGTCAGTGGGACAGCAAGTTCTCATGTTGTCTCACTCCCCTTAGCAATGGCACACAGGCAGATTTTGGGTACTTTGGCACCCACAAGTCGTTTCGGAAGGGGCAGGGATGCCACCAGAAATCATTTTCAAGGCCCCATCATTGATTGTCCCCTTCCTTGTAGTTGTACCACTTTGTACCCCCTGATGGCTTATCACCAAAAATGACCCCCCCCCATTTTCCAATGAAATTGGAAAAGATGGAACTGGAAAGACAAACTGACATCTCCAATGGATAATTTCATGACAAGCACCTTCCCAGACAATTACAATAGCAGGCAATGGTGGGGCAATTTTGGGAGCTTTGGCTCTAGACAAGTTCGGACTGGGATTTAAAAACGGCCCTGGCATTTGAGACACAGAGAGGCCCTCACAGCCCCCCCCCAGCAGCCCAGCAAATAGTGTCTGTCTATTACAGCACCCCCTTTGGCATTTGCCAGAACCCACAGATTGCCAGTCCGGGCCTCGCTCTAGTACCCAAACTACTATAAATCATGGAAGCCACACTGCCCAAACTATCCCCTTGTATCATTGACTTTATGCCCCCCCCCCCATAAAGTCTGCTCCACTTACCTCTGAATCCAGAAATGAAATACCGGTTACTTGTACCTGAGCCGTTAAGTCACCTTCCCTGGCAGCTTTCAGCCAATCAGTGCTGAGCTGGGAGTGATGTCATCCTCAAGTAAGGCATGCTATACCAGTAATTGGCAGCCAATCACATCAGTCACACACATGTGCATTTATGAAAGTTCAACAAATAGACATCAAACATAAGCAGTCATAGAACCAGGGCCACCATCAGAACTCACTGGTCCCTGACTGGACTCTCCCATACCCAATGAATGAAGGTCCTGGTGAGATCTCCTCTCTTAGCCCATCAACAAATCTGCAACTGGTTCTTGGCTTTGAATGCTGGGAATTGTAGTTTAGCAGTGGCTAGAGAGATACAGTTATGGGATCACTGAGGCAGACAGTAGTATTCTGTTGGCAATATGTTTTTTCACTTTAGTCTTTTGCAGCTCTTTATGTTTGAATTGGAATAGTTTTCTTGTTTCAAATGTTCTACCTCCCTAGTAACCAGGCAGAGGCTTAAATAGACATAGAAAAGCATAGTGTCCCTTGAAGCTTGCAGCCTATTGCCACAGCCTATTGTCACTTGTCTATAGAGACTGAGACTAGAGCTGCACCCAACAAATATGCTTTAGTAGGGTGCAGCACAACCAGCAAGGGCCTAAACATTCCCCCTATGCCGTGAACCCTATCCCCTCACCATAACCATACCCCGGCTCCATAACCGCATTTCCGACGGAAATCCGTGGCAGAGGCTGCGGAATCTTTTTTTTATTTAAAAAATAAATTTATAGGCACCCGAGGGCCGCCCCCCAAAACCCGCCGCCTTAGGCACAGGCCCTCGGTTCCTTAATATAAATAAGCCCCTGTCCTCTCCAAGAGATAACACGGTTCCTACATCAGAAGCAGTTTCTGGAAAGCGCAGATATTTTGTATGTACAATACTGTAGCAGGTGCTGAGGAAGCCATCCACCTTCTAATTAAATCTGACAAGGACAGTGTTTGCATGCAGTGCTTCCTTTAATGAGGACTGAGAGAAAAACAAATAGTTTGTTGCATAATATTTCCACACACACTCCCTCTCTCTATCACACATACTCCCTCTCACTCACACACACACACACACACACACACACACTCTCTCTCACACACTCCCTCTCTCTATCACACTCACTCTCTCTCACACACACTTCACAATAGAGGAAATTCTCTTGCCATATGTAAAAAAAATGGACCAGAAAAATGGTGTAAGGTCAGTGAAATGTATTATGCATTAAATATTGGTGGGACCACAGAAAGTTGTATAACATATGGAAATACTTAAAATGAGGGTATGTAAAATGGAGGCATCACTGTATGTATCTAGACTAGTTGTAACTAGAACTCTAGAGGGAATAACATTCTACAAACCTCTAGCTAGTAATTTTGTTAAGAAAGTAGAAAATACCAAATGTTGTCCTGGCAAACAAGGAGTTTGTGTCACTGATAGAATGGCAATGCTATAAATGTGCAACAATTACTAATCTATACATTTATAGAAAAGCTGTTGTTAGGTTTGTGTGGAAACCAAAATGTGGGTACAAGTAATTTGTTTAATATGTTTTCTTCCTTGCCCCCCCCCGGAAAATTTTCTGTTGATGCCCATGGTTGTAATGCATTTCACTCTTAGGAGGTGTTCATTTATATCTGTTCTTGGTATGCCTCTTCATAGTTATATTCTGTAAATTGGTCCTAAGATCCAGGGCCGCCATTAGAAATCACGGGGCCCCGTACATGAACATTTTCGGGGCCCCCTGGGCCCCGCCCACACTGGTGCCCAAGTCCCATCCCAGATCCCGCCCACTGCACATCACAGTTAAAAGACCACACAGAAATCAGCGCTAAAAAAGTAACCCCCCCACACACACAAGTTATAAAAAGCTATTGATGGTCAGGGCCCCCTTATAAGTTAAAAAAAAAACATTGGCGCCAGGACCCCCCATAAAAGTTTTTTTTTAAAAAAAACCTTTGTGCCAGAGCCCCCCTTACAAATTAAAACAATTGGGGACCCATAATTTTTTTTAAAAAAAAAACCATTGGTGCCATGGGGCCTATAGAATATTAAAATAATATATTGGTGGCCAGGGGATTAAAAAAAACAAAAAAACACACATTGGTGTTCAGTAGAATTGAACTTGTGGCTTCAGGACTTCAACTTCGCCTCCTTTCGTGACTTTGGGTCTTTTCGCCACTTCAGGACTTCAATGTCGGCTGTTTTCATGACTTCGGTTCTTTTCGCCGCTTCAGGACTTCAGTTTCGTGACTTCAGGTCTTTTCGCCACTTCGGGACTTCGGCTATTATTGTAGCTTCAGGCTTTTCACCGCTTCAGGAGTTCGGCTTCAGCTGTTTTCATGGCTTCGGGACTTCACCTGTTCGGCTTTTCAGCACTTCCGCATGGACTTCAAAAATGGCCGCACGGCTTTGGCGCTCTCAAAGGGGGCCTGGCTCTTTCAAAAGTGCAGCACTGCAGGGCCCCCCTTCATGCCCGGCCACTTGTCCCCCCTGCCCCCCCTTGATGCCGGCCTTGCTAGGATCTGTCAGTAACTGTCCACCTCTCACTATGGGGATGTGAGTTGGGGTCACTCTGTGTGAGTTCTTTGTGTAGGACTGGGTCCTACCAGGATTTTCTTCCCCTTAGTATCATTGTTTATTGCTCTCCTCCTCTAGGTTGGATTTTAGATCAGCTAATCCTCTAAGAAGTCTCTTGTACATTATTAGGTTCTGCACCTGGAGCCAGTAGTATGACAAGTTGCCGTAACCTCACAACAGTAAGTTAATACCGTATTAACCATGAGTCTGTAAGAGTCTAGTTGCCTCCCAATTGGGCATTAAGTTTACTATGTCCCGGTGAGTGATGCTATGGAAAACATCCAGGAAAAACGATAAATTGTATCATTCTTACTGTGATTTTTCTTTCCTGGGCGTACTCCATATCAGTATGTTCCCATCCCTTCTATAAAATCACCATAGAGGGGAGGCTTTTAAATCTTTGCGGAGTGTCCTTTTGATGGGGCATAGGGGCGGGTTGAGTGCTGATATGGAGTCTGTCCAGGAAAGGAAAATCATGGTAAGTACGATACAATTTTCCCTTTTTTCTTTACATTTTCCTAATTTGCCTCTCTCTTCTTTTCTGCTTGTCAAGTCTCTCCTCTTGTTTTAGCCTCTCCTCTAATAAACAATTGAAAAAAAGCCACTTTACACCAGACCATAATGGTAGCACACTTCCCTTAAACATACTGTATCTTAAGATGGCCATAGACGTGCAGATTATTAGGCTATATCGGACTGATAAATGTCCGTTCCAATCCACACCTGGTCTGAAAATCGTACGAACTTTCACTGATATATATTAATAACCAGACAGAGACAATGTTTAATCTACCAGTATTCTACCAATGGCATTCAGCAGTTTCTCTTGTCTCCTGGGCTTTCTGGACCCTCTGGCCTAGTTTAGAGTTGCAGCATTCTTATTCTGGCAGTAATCTTTATAGGCAACTGCATCATTTAACAGGGTACTCAATAAGATGACATCTAGGGTACGTTTAGGATGCTGCAGCACCTCTTCTTCCTTAGATGTCGAGCCAGGGTACTTCGTCATATCTGAAAGAGGAGATTTTGTATCAGGCAGCATCTCATGGGCTACAGGCCAGGTCCCTCCAGACCCAGGCCTGGATTTGTGGGCCAGCCATAAAAGCACTGGCCTAGGGTGGCAAAAATGGGGGGCCAGCATACGACCTACATCAAGAGATCGCAAAGAAGCAGAGCTGCAGGTGGAAGCAAGTTGGTGCAAGGATTGGGAGCAGTGTTGGGGGTTGGGTAAGAGGGAGGTGCAAGCAGGGTGGGGGTTGGGTGTGAGTGGCGGGGGGCCTAGGGGAGCAGGTATCTTGAAATATGGCTCTGTCCAGATCACCTACCCATGCAGAATATACTTTCTGCCCTGCAGTATGTTGGGGCAGCCTGGGGTGGAACAATGTCTGTTGGACAGTCTGCAAGCTGTGATGCATAGACAGCGATCAAAATAAACCCACAACTAAGTCTGCTGAGTGGAAATTGTGTCATGTCTGTCCTGAAATAAAAAAAATCAGACAAAGTCACATGTTACAAACTGCAGTTATTAATAGTAATGAAGTTTCTCTATAAATTTCTTGGTTTCTGAAGAAATTGCAAAAACAAAACCACATGGGTGGCCCTACCCTAAGCAGTAAGCACCAAGCACAGAAAAATTCCCGTCAGACTGCTACAGTTCAGTTATTGTACCAGACCCAGACTGAAACTGCCCACATTGTTCACCTGTTCACACTCATGCAAAATGCTGAAGGGGCCCCAGCACTTTGTCACTGTATGTAGCGCATCTATATTGGTCCTGATTCGTTTCTCTGTCTCCTGCTCTGTTCTGCCTGCACTATGCTCCCTGTGTGTGTCATATTCTGCCTGCCCTATGCTCCCTGTGTGTGTCATATTCTGCCTGCACTATGCTCCCTGTATGTGCCATATTCTGCCTGCCCTATGCTCCTAGTGTGTTATACTCTGTTTATCCTATGCTCCCTGTGTGTGCCATACTCTGCCTGTCCTATGCTCCCTGTGTGAACAATTCCAATTAGACCGCACTTACTGATTTAGCCAATCTATCATCGGGTGCACGTCATGTGGCCTGTTCACTGTGGCTCCACTGTTATAAAATTCTCACCCAATAGACAGCACTCCAGCATTGATAAAACCGTCTTTATTGTATGTAGGACAGCAGCATGAAAGTACAATGTTTCGACATTCCACTCTTCTGGGTTGTTGTGTTATCCACATGATAAGGCATATGGATTTAAGGGTATATTTTAATATGACCTAACTTTTTCACATATGAGTGATGTGATATCCCTGCAGTGAATACCAATCATATTGTTTTTTGATTCCGGCCCTTGTTATCACAGAAGTTGGACAGCACTTATGTAGACAGTCAGCAGCTCTTCAGTTGGCAATTTCTGGTTGCTAGGGCCTCATTTACTATAGCAACCATGCAGTGGTTTGAATGGGAAGCTCTTATATTAATAGGTGAGGGCCTGAATAGAAAGAGAAGTAATAAAATGTAACAGTAACAATAGAATTGTAGCCTTACAGAGCAATCATTTTTTTGCCTGCCAGGGTCAGTGACCCCCATTTTAAAGCTAGAAAGAGACAGAAGAGGAATGCAAATAATTAAAAAACAAACATAACAGACTTAAAGCTAAATTATATGTGAACTACACGTTTATATGCCGAGTTGAAATATCTATGACGAATTTCTAAAGCACTTTTTCAATGCAGGTTTTTTAGAACTTTAGAAATTTTAGGTATTTGTTAATTTTCAATTACATTTTTACTTTCAGATAAGCATATTTTAAAATGTATTTAGTTTATTTGAAGAATTACACAAATTATTTTTTTTTTTTAAATAGTGTTGAGGACACCAGTGCTGAGGTATATTTTCCCATTATTTGGGCTGTGGTTCCTTTAAGCAGTGTGTGTGTCAGGGAAGGAGTCTGGGGATTATTTGGCAGCACTAGTTGCTGTGTTTTCTTAGTTTTCTTATATTTCCAGGGCCCTGACTCTGGAATTGGAGGGAAGGTACAGGGTGGACCTTCCCATTCCACCCAGGTACATACTTGGCTTTTACTGCAGCAGAGGGATACTCTGCATAAGAAGGAGGCACAGGTGCAATTAGAAGAGAGCATGATGGTGCCTGCAGCAGGAGAGCTGCAAGTCTCTCTACAAGCCCTTGTGTAAAAAGGACAATGAAAGTAAGCCGGCTAATATTGGACAATGGGGGTTTTGTTGTTTGGCCACAAGTGGATTTACCAGGCCCTTCACAAGCTGAAGTAAGCGGTGTGTTATATGTTCATTTACATTCTGCTGAGGAAAAGCTACTGTTTAATTCAGTTTTCTAAATAAATTGCCTTTTCTCTAAGAAACTGTGTACTGCGTGCTGGCTGCGATTCTGCAACTATCGTTTTAATGGATAACTCATATTTATGTTATTTCTACAGAGGTGCATAATTTAACATTAAACCTCATTTTCCAGTTTGCTGCCCAGTTTTCAAATTAACCTAAATCTATTTGTAAAGTGGCAGCATCCTGCATGGAATGTATAGTTCCAATCAGGGCCGCCATTAGAAATCACTGGCCCCGTACAACAACATTTTCGGGGGCCCTCTGGGTCCCGCCCAGCCCCCAAGCCCCAGCCCATATTAAAAAGGCCACACAGACATCATCGCTAAAAACAGTAAACCCCCCACACGTAAAAAGTCACTGATGTTCAGGGCCGCCTTCTAAGTTAAAAAAAAAAAACTGGCACCAAGGCCCCCCATAAAAAACATTAGTGGTAAGGGCCCCCTACAAGTTAAAAAAAATAATTGGCGACCAGGGCACCCCTATCAAAAAAAAAACAAAAAAAAAACATTGATGGCCATGACCCGCCCTTACAAGTTAAAAATAAACATCGGGGCCTCAGAGAATATATTTTAAAAAAAACATTGGTGGCAAGGGGCCTATAGAGTATTAAATTAATACATTGGTGGCCAGGGGTTTAAAAAAAAAAACACATTGGTGTTCAGTAGAACTAAACTTGTGGCTTCGCGTCTTTTAGCTTTAGGCTCCTTTTGTGGCTTCGGATCTTTTCGCAGCTTCGGGACTTCGGCTATTCGGGACTTCAGAGGTTCGGCGTGACTTTGGCACTGTCAAGGGCTTTGCTATTTTGAAAAGTGGAGCACAGCCTGCCCCTGCTTTAGGCCTGGTACAACAATACCCCCTGATGGCAGCCCTGGTTACAATGCTCACCTCAAAATGATTATTAAAAAAAAATTAAAAGCAACAGGCTAAAGACAGACTTCTGGGGTACTCCACTAACAACACTGGTCCAATTGGAAATTGTTCCATACAATGTAATCTATTCTTCAGCCAGTTCTCTATTCAAAAACATGATACAGGCTAAAATTCCTTAATTTAATCAGTAACCTTCTGTATGGTACTGTATCAATGCTTTAGTCAATCACATTCACTGCCACCCCAATATTTAGGCTTCTGCTTACCTACTCATATACAGTAAATTACATTTGTCTTGACATGTGGGCTATGCACCATTCATTCAATCAGGAGAGGAAGTGTTGTGCCCTGCCAGAATACTTTTGTGCAACATATGCTGGTAGCGAATGCCCTTTAACTCTGTAATCTCCATCTCAGTATTCGTAACACTAGCTTGGGATATTTTCTCAATATATACACACAAATGGATTTGATATATGCCAGTTATAGCTATACAGTATGTATACATGTTATTTCTTCAAGACCCAAGTCCTTGTTTTTATTGTGGTGGGTTAAATATCAATCTATGGTGTGTGAAGCCATGTCTTATTTATTGCTTATTTCCTTTCTGTCTCAGGTCTGT
This sequence comes from Xenopus petersii, assembly GCA_038501925.1. NCBI lineage: Eukaryota > Metazoa > Chordata > Amphibia > Anura > Pipidae > Xenopus > Xenopus petersii. Next base: position 44,136,017 of record CM076684.1, on the reverse strand, counting down.
TGTGTTCAGTGGAGCTTTGTATAATTATCACGTGGGAAAAATTAAAATGCTTTGCAAAAATGAAAGGCAAGGTATTTTACATAAAATATTAATGCTTCAAGCTAGGCAAACAATAGGGGGCATATTTACTAAAAGTTGTGTTTTCTTTCTATGCAGACAAAATTTTAATCTTTTAACAAGGTTATAATAGCTTAAATATTACTAATAATACACAGCAGGGAAATCATTGTTTTTTGATTGTGTGTAGCCACTTTATTTGTCTTCACTGGGCTTATAACCTGGCGTTATACAAATTTCTCCAAATACACAGAGGTTTAAAACAAATATTTGTATGCAGCTACACCCAGAATGCTTGAGACTTTGGTATTTTTGGATAAAGGATTTGTAGTTTGGATTACCATACATTAAATCTGCTGACAATCATTTAAACCTTAAATTTTTTTTGTTAAATAAAGCCAGTGGGTAATCCATTCCATTGATAACAGAGCAACCATGGAAAAGATGGCAGCCAGGAATGAGCACAAGATGACAAAGTACAATAAGGTGTGGTCCGATTGGCAGGCATTCCGCAAAACCCAGAATTAGGATTTGCATAATTGTTGTACGAATAATTTTGACGTGTGGCAATTTTGACAAGCACCACATTTTTTTTTGATGCAGCAGATTTTTCACGGCGAGTTGTCACCGCAGTTTTGCGAATTAATTAGCTTGCGGCAAAACAGCGAATTTGTGTCTGGCGAATTTATTCGCCCATCACTACTGGAAAACACTAGGCCTCAGCATTCTGGATAACCGGTCCTACACCATATATAAAAATGTTAGTGCTCACCACAGAGAAATTCACCCACTTTTCTGTTCATTCCTATGGAATTTTCAGAAGCGTATTTATCAAATGGTGAAATCTGTTGAGGAAGACCTGATCTGGAACCCTACTATCACTGTAAATCTGCAGCCTCAAAATTACTTTCCTTCACCAGCCAAGGTATTTAATGAAGGAGACAACACACTTCTAGATTTACAAGTTACCATTCAGTGCTCCATTTACTTTAAACTTTCTGTTTTCTGTGACTATAAGATGTTTTTATAAGAACTGTCAATTTACTATAAGACAGACATCTTGGGACCCAGATTTGTAATTTATAATAAGCTTTATGCCCCATATTTTAATAATTGTTTTCTATTGTACCAGTAAATGTCACGTTATCAAGGGGATAGATGCAGGAAGACTCACCCTAGACAACATGGAACTCAATTTTGGGTCGTGAACCATACACGTCCATCAAGTTCAACAAAATGGCAATCGGACTAGTCCTGGATCAACTTGTACTATGAGCTATCTCCCATAACCCTGTTTTCAGTCACATGCTAAAAGCCATCCAACTCCTTCTTAAAGCTATCTAATCTATCAACCTGTACAACTGATTCAGGGAGAGAATTCCACATCTTCACAACGCTCACTGTAAAAAACCCCTTCCCAATATTTAGGTGGAAACTCTTTTATTCTAATCGGAATGGGTGACCTTGTGTAAGCTGGAAAGACCTACTGGTAAATAAAGCATTAGAGAGATTAGTAGATGATCCCCTTGTATATTTATACATAGTTATCATATCACCCCTTAAGCATCTCTTCTCCAGCGTAAACATCCCCAATTTGGTCAGTCTTTCCTCTTTCCTTTTACCAGCTTAGTTGCCCTTCTCTGTACCCTCTCTAATACAATAATGTCCTGTTTGAGCACTGGAGACCAAAACTGTACTGCATATTCTAGATGGGGCCTTACCAGTGCTCTATATAGTGGAAGATTATAAGATGTGGATTGCGGCGTGTGCAGCAGACCACCAAGAGGTTAAAACACTCCCTGCTGCCATCTTGTGGATGCTACTTCTATTGTGGCAGCCACAGGTTTTAGGGCAGAGACACATGGTCAGATTCAGGGAGATTAGTCGCCCGGCGACAGTGCATGTGCTTGCGGTGTTACTGCGCATGCACGCTGGGAACCGCTTTACTACACGTGCGCGCGTGACGGGTTGAAAGGAGGGGACAAGCTGGCTGGCTGGGTTGCCTAGGGCACCCGGCCTGCTTGGCCCACCTCTGGGCACTTGGATCACTTTATTTTCCAAAGTTGCCTGAAGTTGCATCACAAGGAAACTTTGGGCGACTTCAGAAAACTAAACGATCCAAGTACCATCCCACCGGCAATTTACATTCTAGCCAGCAGTTCGGGGAAATTAGTCGGCCCGAAGAAGAGGAGATTTCTCGCCGGGCGACTAATCTCCCCGAATCTGACTTCTTGTGTCTATGCTCATAATAAGTTGGATGCTTAAATGTTCAGCTGCTGACACTACTAAATTATTAGGAAGTCAGCAAGAATTCTGTTTCCTTATGGATGTCTAATAATAATAATGGGCCCAAGACTACATTGTATTTTGAAAAACAGGTCAATTCCTTATTAATGTAAGTTGTTGCTGTGCAGTTATTGCTACCTGGCTGCATTTCGATTGTCCATCATGATTTTTCACATGGTCTGGTATCCTTAAATAAGCCGCCTTCACTTATATATATCCAAAAGTTTTTATTAACTGTACTGATTAATTCAGTGGCGTAACTAGATATTACTGGGCCCCACAGCAAATTATTTTTCAGGCCCCCAAAATGTTTAGAGGTTGACTTGTTTCTCCAATATTTATTGAAATTGTACATGAATTAGGGCCTCATGGGGCCCCTATACCTCCTGGGCCCCCCGCTTCCTCTATAGCTACGCCCCTGGATTAATTCATCTTGCAGTGACACTCTTTCATCTTGCAATGACATTCCTTCCCGTCCTATCTGTCTACACCCTCACATATTGGTATAAGTAAATATGCTCTTGTTTCCTACACAATTTTTAAATTATTTATGTTTTCCCTCTATAAACTCATCTTTTCTTCTATCCATTCTTTTCAGCGGCACTACTGAGTAGAATCTGGCGCGGGTCCATTTTTTGGAACCTGTACCCGCCCCATACCCGCAACCTGCAATCTGCAACCCGGACCCGCAACCCGCAACCCGCATTCTCATCCGCTTGGACCTGCTACCCAACCCCACCTGCAAGTACCTTCCGCAACCCAGACCCGTGACCCGCTGACCATCAAGAATCAGGAAGTGCTGTCATTGTAAACTGGAAGTGACATCATTGGAAGTTGACGTGATCAAAAAATAGAGTAAAAATTGCTATTGAGAAGACCCGTGGCTTGACCCGCCTAAGTGGTGTAGTATTGCTGACTTGGGGTAAAGAGAGAGCCTGACTATTCTACTAAAGGCGCCACTATGAATTTATTATGCACTAATAGGCCTCTCACCAAAGATTCAAACCAAAAAAGGTCCAATCCTGATACACAATCTTAGTCAAGCCTTCAAAAGCCCACCTGGATGGACTTCGATTAAAATGCTGGGCCCTGCAGCAAATTATGTCTACAAGTTGACCTGTTTTACCAATATTTATTGAATTTGTATATAAATTAGGGCCTGATGGGGCCCCTATACATCCTGGGCCCCACTGCAGCCGCAGGGTCTGCTTCCTCTGTAGTTACACTCCTGATTTTATCCCAGCAATAGATGAAGAAGCATGGAATCTACAGTAGATCAGGTCCCTGAACTCACTCCAACAGGGACAGATTGATCAAAATAAAAATAAAGTTCCTACACAGAACTGACACCTGCTCTAAATGTGGGGTAGAAGTGGGTACTCTATTTCATGTTTTCTGGAGCTGCCCCCATATCCATATCCCCATTTCCCAAAATAATTTTAAAAATCTCCAGAATTGTACTTGATGGGGCACAAAACCCCTTACTCTTAAGTAATATCGGAGACTGTTTTTCCCAAGTCACCCATGGCAGACAATTCACCAACATGGGTTAATCCCGCCTATCAGGTCACTGGACAGGAAAGTGTTAACGATCGGTTTAAATACCTTGCTCCTCCCAGCAATCCTCGTCTTTTTTCCTGTCCAGGTCACGACAGGCTGCTACAGACTGCTACAGGCTGCTACAGATGGCTAAAGGCTGCTAAGCTTACCATACCAGAGTGGGTCTCTCTCTCTCTCTCTCTCTCCCCTCTGATGCCTCCAAGTGCACCCTATATGGGTTGTGGTGAGAAGAACCCGTTGGGCAGGGTTGTGTGCTGGAGCTGCTGTAAGAATTCCCTCCTAAGGGTAGAGAGGAGGATGAAGCAGTCCAGAGGATCAGCCGTTTCAGATGGATTCGAGGCTGTGTAAAGTGTTTGTTCCATGGGGAGAGCACACGCGCCAATACTGACGCGGACGCGCGTCGAGTACGGACGGACGCGCGCCTGACTTGACGCGAATGGAGTGACGCGTTCCGGAAGTGACGCACGCGGAAGACGCGCGCTCAAAGAAGACGCGCGCCCGGAAATGGACGCGCGCCGGATATGGCGCACACGAAAGTCGCGCGCCCGGAAGTGACGCGCGGGAAAACGGCGTCAGGAAGTGACGCAATAAGAAGACGCTGGCAGTATGTGCAAGGCTGGCGTTTTGGCTGGATGTCATAGTACACTTCGCTGGAAGTTGGAGAGCGTTGGTTCACTCGGCTTCAGATTGTGAGTGCCTTTCCAGTGAAATCTTGCGTTTGTAACTGAATTGATGCTTATGGAATAATGTATTACAGGTTACTATGGATCAGCCTGGCTCTGGAAAAGGATCTCAGCCCAAAGGTCCTAGGTAAGCTGGCTGTGGATATATGGATGTAATGAGAGAGAACGATAATTAGTGGCTGATGGTTGTCTTTTCCATTTCAGCCTACATGTGTCAACTGAATTGCAGAAAGGGGAGCCTACTCTCTCAAGGAAAGCGGCTTCAGCTACGGATCCAGTAGCGTCTGCAGATCCTCAGCCTTCAGGAGCCCCACAATTGGATGCTCTGGTCTCCATCATTAAGCAAGCTGTAGTACAAGGCATGCAAGAGGCTACTGCTTCTACCTCTGGGGTACAGAGGAAAGCTAAGAGGGTCAGAGATTTGCCATATGAGTCTCTATCGGATGTGTCAGATGAAGAATTGTATTCTCCTGGGGATGCACATTCAGAACTCTCAGAGGAGGGAGAAGTGTTTTCTGAGGAAGAGATTGCATTTGATCCTACAGCGATAGAGAATCTGGTAAAGGCAGTAAGGAAAACACTATGTCTTTCGGAAGAGCTACCTAAGTCTAGTTCAGCAGATAAATTCTTCCCATCGGTCAGGAAAAGACAGGTGACTTTCCCGGTGCATGATTCAATTAAGGAAATCATCAGCTCTGAATGGAAGAGAACGGAGAAAAAGTTTGTTATCCAGGGGAAGTTTGCAAAAAAGTATCCGGTGGAGGAGTCTTTCTCTAAATTGTGGGACAATCCGCCTAAAGTCGATGCTGCAGTGGTAAGGTTGGCAAGAAAGACGACGCTGCCAGTGGATGATGCAGCAGCTTTCCGTGATCCAATGGAGAAACGGATTGAAACCAATCTCAAGAAGACGTTTATAGCGGCAGGAGCAACTTGTAGACTGGCAGTAGCTATGACTTCCACATCAAGAGCTATGAAGGTGTGGTTGAATAACCTGGAAGATGCCATTTCTTCTAATGTCAAAAGATCTGGGTTACGTGAAATGTTGTCTGAATTGAAGCTAGCGGTGGACTTCATGACAGATACCTCTCTAGATCTGGTACATCTAGCTTCAAGAACTATGGCACTTTCGGTGTCCTCAAGAAGGGCTTTATGGCTGAAGCCATGGCTGGCGGATTCAGCCTCTAAGGTGAACTTATGTCAGTTGCCGTTTGAGGGAGAGATGCTCTTTGGTGAGAAACTCGATTCCATCATTAAGAAAGCTTCCGGGGGCAAGAGTGTATTTTTGCCGCAGGAAAAGAGATTCAGGCGTCAAGGGGGTAGGCCTAGTTCCCCCATTAACAGGTCCTTTCGAGGTTCAAGACAGCCTAGATATGGAAGGACTGCCGGAAGACAGACGAATTGGAAGCCCACAAGGGGAGAAAGTAGGCCTCCCAATAGGAGAAGTTCTACTTTCAGCTCAAGCCATACAGAGAAGAAGCAATGAGATCAGGCCGGCTCAGACCAGCAGAGTGGGGGCACGTCTAACATCCTTTTATGCGGTCTGGGCCTCAAAAATCAGAGACCAATGGGTCCTGAGGGTGATTCAGGAAGGATATCAGTTGGAATTCCACAGGGTGCCGTCTCGCAATGTGTTCAAGATGTCTTCAGTCCCGCAGGTACCAGGTTCGGACCAAGTGTTACAGGAGTATGTAGATCAACTCCTGAGCTCAGGGGCAGTGGAATGGGTTCCGAAGTCCCAACAGGGCTTAGGTTTCTATTCGAAGCTCTTTCTAGTCCGGAAGGCCTCGGGGGCATTCAGACCGGTACTGGATTTGCGCCCTTTGAATCAGTTTGTCAACTGCAGGCGGTTCAAAATGGAATCACTGACGTCCATCCTACAAGCAGTTCCGCCACAGTCATGGCTAATAAATCTGGACTTGAAAGACGCATATTTCCATGTACCAGTGCACAAGACACACCGGAAGTATCTTCGGTTTGCTTTCAGAGGTCAACATGTCCAGTTTACCTGCCTTCCCTTTGGCCTCTCAACGTCCCCAAGAACCTTTACGAAGGTCCTGGTCACGGTCGTGGCTTTTCTAAGAGTAGAAGGTGTGCCTATATTTCATTACCTGGACGATATTCTGTTGGTGGCTTCATCAAGAGAGGAAGCTCTGAAATTCAGGGACAGAACAATCCTGGTACTCCAACAGTTCGGTTGGGTAATAAACTGGGAGAAGAGCAGCTTACTTCCATCACAAAGGATGGTCTTCTTGGGTGCACACCTGGATACGCAGGAAGGAATAGTTTCACTTCCTCAAGAAAAGATACAGCATATATTGAGACAAATAAGACAGTTCAAAGAACAACAAAGAGTCTCAGTAAGGTCATGCATGTCGGTCCTAGGTCTCATGGCATCTACGATCCAGATGGTGAAGTGGGCCAGGTGGCACATGAGGCCTCTCCAACAATTCTTCCTGAGGGAGAATGCTTCAAGACAGTTGAAACTAAATTCACGAATTGTAGTTTCAGAGGACGCCCGAGACAGTTTAAGTTGGTGGCTGGTTGTAGGAAACCTGACTCAGGGGATGGTCCTTGTAAACCCCCCGTATGTGGTGATCACGACAGACGCTTCAGAGAGAGGCTGGGGTGCAGTACTCGAAGGCCGCAGTGTTCAAGGTCATTGGAACCTGCAGGGTGCCCCCTCAAACATTCTGGAGCTACGGGCCGTGAAGGAGGCGTTGCTGGCCTTTTCAGAGAAAATTCTACATGCCTGGGTAAAGATTCAGACAATGTTATAACAGTGTCTTATGTGCAGAAGCAAGGCGGCACCAGAAGCGCCCGACTGCTAAAAGAACTGGCCCCAATAATGACGTGGGCAGAGGAAAATCTAGAAGGGCTGACAGCCTTACATATTCCAGGCAGTCAGAATACGGAGGCAGACTTTCTCAGTCGCAACATCTTGCAACCAGGAGAATGGAGTTTATGTCTGCTAACCTTTCAAGGCGTAGTACAAAGGTTCGGAAGGCCAGAAATCGATCTTATGGCCACGGACAAAAACCACAAGTGCAGCAGGTTCTTCTCCAGGGCACCATGTCCTCTGGCAGAAGCAGTGGATGCACTCCTCCAGGATTGGAGCAGGATATTTGGTTATGTCTTTCCGCCCTTTCCAATGATTTGGAGGGTGTTGAAAAAGGTGGATGTCGAAAAAGCCTTGGTCATAGCCATAATTCCGTATTGGCCGAGACGCCCTTGGTTTCCGCTCCTGCAGAGTTTGGCAGTAGAGCCACCTCTGAGACTGCCTCTTCAGCCGGATTTGTTATCCCAGGGCCCAGTGGTCTACGAGGGAGTGGATTCCCTGTCACTGACGGCATGGAAATTGAAAGGCAGAGGCTAGCAGAATATGGTTTCCAGGACGATCTGGTGAATTTCTTATTGAAGGCTCGGAGGGCTTCTACCTCGGCTCAATATTACAGGGTCTGGAAGTGTTTCGCAGAATTTGCAGTACAACACAAGTTTGACCCAAAAGATCCTACTGTCCAACAGGTGATTCAGTTCCTGTTTGTGGGTTTCCAGAGAAAACTTAGCACAAGCACTCTGTGAGTTCAAGTCTCCGCATTATCTGCATTGTGTGGTCATTCCTGGGCGGAGGAGCCTCTGGTTAACCGGTTCTTCAACGCAATGACAAGGGTGTGTCCTTTCAAGAAATCCAGAGTTCCACCTTGGGACCTTAAGATTGTCTTACGAGCTTTAATGTCTTCGCCTTTTGAGCCTTTGCGGAAAGCCTCGGACTGGCATGCGACGTTGAAAGTCCTGTTTCTGGTCGCTATTACCTCAGCTTGCAGGGTTGGAGAGATTTCTGCTTTGTCAGCAAAAGAGCCAGACACAGTTGTCTATCCGGACAAAGTGATTATGAGACCATCTTTCGAGTTTCTTCCAAAAGTAATCTCCCAATTTCATGCCGATTTGGAAGTTACACTACCTTCCTTCTGCCCGTCTCCAAAGTCTAACAAGGAGCGAGAATGGCATACTTTGGACCTGGTGAGGGCCGTTTCGCATTATCTGACGCGAACAAAGGATTGGCGAAAATCTGACAAGTTATTCCTGATTCCGAGGGGCCCTAGAAAGGGTATGGCACCAACAAAATCTACGATTGGCCGCTGGATTGTCTCCTGCATTGCTCTAGCTTATCGGTTGGCAGGCAATGAGGTTCCTAAGGACCTGAGTGTGACAAATACTGAGTGTGACCGAGATCTCCTTCTACTGGTCCCATTTTGTCCATAGCTAACTGACTAGTGCACATCTAATCCAAGATGGTGTTTCTTCTTTGTTCTACTTTCCCGCCAAAAAGCTTTAAACAAAGGAGTTCCCAGGATTGCCCTCCAGAAGAGCTGGACAAAACCCTCCAAGGTATTTCCCCCTCCCCTAATGATGCAGCAGGGCCCCTGCCAATCAGACCTGCTTGGGTGGGGTTAACCAGAAGCAGGGCCGGCCTCCCAGCCAATCAACCCTAGGGGGTGGGGAAAAGGCCAGAAATACCAGAGGGGAGGGCTAGAGAGTTGTTGTTGTTCGTCTGGGGTGTAACCTGGCTGCGGCAGGTCACCCTCCTCTGCGGTTCCTTGGAGTTTATCCTAGCTGAGGCAGGAAGACTCCCTCCCACAGTTTGGATCTCCCTACCTCCCAGAGGAAAGTTTATACCTGGATCCCCTTGAGGTATGGTTGTTCTGTGGACTTACCCAAAGGCACTTTGCTCCTGACCCCTTTGAAATTGCCCAAAGGAACTCCCTGACTTTGTATTTGGATTTGCCTGGAGGGCGTGTGCATCTTGGTGTGGATTGCTCCAAGGGAAGCTCTTTGTTTCGGACCAGGAGTGTTTTGGACTTGGGGGAGTTCCCATGCTAATGCCGTGTTCCTGATCTACCGCTTGTTGTATTTCTGAAATAAACTCCTGTGTAAACCCCTCTTACAAGTGTGGTATTTCCCTGCGTGTGCTAGTTGGTCATACGTCACACGTTTACGTGACATTTCTGGTGGCAAGCGGTGCGGATAATGGAAACTAGCACATCAGGGAACTTTGCAAACCTTACACCTCAGGAGATTACTGAGCTCAGGCTACCAACGCTACAAAGGCTCTGCCACACATGGGGTATTGACACAGTGGGAAAGCGGAGACAGGAACTCAGAGAACTTCTCACACCCCATTCTCTACCTACCCAGGAAGGTGATGCCCATGGTGACCCAGAAACCCCTGAGGAGGGAGAAGAAAACTATAATTTGCACCAAGATGCAGCTGGGGAACCTCAGGACAACACGGTTACCTTGTTTCAGAAACACCTTGCTGCTATTGGTCCAGGGCTGACCCCAGCAGAACGGCTAGAGGTATTGCGCCTAACTATACAGGGAAATCAGCCTAGGAACTTGAGTTCTGGGCCCACAGCAGGGCCAACCATTGCACGACAGCCAGTTGTGAAACTGACTCATGCTGCCTTCCCTGCCTTTGAGGAGTCTAAGCAGAGCATAGACAGCTTCCTTCGCTCCTTTGAAGGTTTATGTGAGGACCACCAAGTTCCCCAAGATGAGTGGGTGCTTATTTTGGCTGGTAAGCTCACTGGTAAAGCTAGCGAAGTCTATTTAGAAATTCCATACCCCCAGCGAGCAAATTATTGGAAAGTGCGTCAGATTCTTCTCGCCAGCTACGCCATCACTCCAGACTCCTACAGAAGAGCTTTCCGCACCCGGCGTAAAGCCTCCCAAGAAACTCACCAGGATTACGGGAATAAGTTGCAGAGGGATTTCCGCAACTGGGTAAGGGGGAATAAAGTTAATTCCCTTGAGGATTTGTGCCAGTTGATGCTAAAAGAACAATTCTTTGAAAACTGCTCCCTTGAAGTGCGACAATGGGTTGGGGACCGTAAGCCTGGTACCTTGGAGGAGGCCACCCAGTTAGCAGATGAGTACCTGGAGAATCGTGTCCAGTCCCAGCCACTTACCCTACCCCTCAGTCCTACAAACCACTCCTGTGAGGCTGATCATACCCATGCTCTACATGCCAGCCATGTGACAGTCAGGGCCCTTCCAGATTCTAAACCACTTAGGATTCCTCGGGCCTGTTTTATTTGTGGTTGTACTACTCACTTACAGGCAACATGCCCACGCAGACTCCCTAACCTGACCCCAATAAGACTGCCACCTGCCAAAACTGCAAATATTGTATCACAGGAGGTCACTGAGTGTCAAGTGCAGGATGCCCAAAAGACTGGTCCCCATATCTACAGGAAGCAACAAGTGAATATTGATGCATCAGACCTAAAAGAATTTAGAGTGTCAGCAGTCAACTTGTGTGCCCCAAAAAGGTGGGAGAACAACTGTGCACCCAGGAGAGGACACAGGGGTGTTCCACAGACAAGCTGCAAAGTCTACATTGGAAACCTTGGAAAGCATGGCCATAAGACTATATTGGAACAGGCATTTGGATATTATGGCCCATTACGTAGTGTGTGGGTGGCCAGGAGCCCCCCGGGTTTCGCATTTGTGGAATTTGAACACCACAGAGATGCTGCTGATGCAGTTCAAGAACTAAATAAACGGACTTTGTGTGGGCGTCAAGTTAAGGTGGAATTTGCATCCATAGACAGACAAAGTAACAATAAAGCTCCTCAATCCCCATGCAAATGGCTCCCAACACAAAGAAGAATATGGACTGAAAGAAACAACTATGTCACCCAAAGATTTCACTGAGCCAGTGGGACCTTCAAAGTGCAGTCGGGACTCACCCTACAAAGGGGATCCCCGGCAATGCACTTACTCTGGGGGGGAAGAAGTGTGACAAATACTGAGTGTGACCGAGATCTCCTTCTACTGGTCCCATTTTGTCCATAGCTAACTGACTAGTGCACATCTAATCCAAGATGGTGTTTCTTCTTTGTTCTACTTTCCCGCCAAAAAGCTTTAAACAAAGGAGTTCCCAGGATTGCCCTCCAGAAGAGCTGGACAAAACCCTCCAAGGTATTTCCCCCTCCCCTAATGATGCAGCAGGGCCCCTGCCAATCAGACCTGCTTGGGTGGGGTTAACCAGAAGCAGGGCCGGCCTCCCAGCCAATCAACCCTAGGGGGTGGGCAAAAGGCCAGAAATACCAGAGGGGAGGGCTAGAGAGTTGTTGTTGTTCGTCTGGGGTGTAACCTGGCTGCGGCAGGTCACCCTCCTCTGCGGTTCCTTGGAGTTTATCCTAGCTGAGGCAGGAAGACTCCCTCCCACAGTTTGGATCTCCCTACCTCCCAGAGGAAAGTTTATACCTGGATCCCCTTGAGGTATGGTTGTTCTGTGGACTTACCCAAAGGCACTTTGCTCCTGACCCCTTTGAAATTGCCCAAAGGAACTCCCTGACTTTGTATTTGGATTTGCCTGGAGGGCGTGTGCATCTTGGTGTGGATTGCTCCAAGGGAAGCTCTTTGTTTCGGACCAGGAGTGTTTTGGACTTGGGGGAGTTCACATGCTAATGCCGTGTTCCTGATTTACTGCTTGCTGTATATCTGAAATAAACTCCTGTGTAAACCCCTCTTACAAGTGTGGTATTTCCCTGTGTGTGCTAGTTGGTCATACGTCACACGTTTACGTGACACTGAGGGCTCACTCTACAAGAGCCATGGCTACTTCCTGGGCGGCGGAAGCCAGGGCCCCGCCAGACCTCATCTGCAAGGCTGCTAGGTGGACGTCTTCCTGTACCTTCATTCGCCATTACAGACTGAATGTGATGTTGTCTCAAGATGCAAAGTTTGGAAGAAAGATTTTGCAATCTGTTGTTCACGCTAAATAAAAGTTTTTTGGTTGATCGATAATGGTCCCTCCCTTCTTTAAGCTTGGGGAAATCCCATGTTGGTGAATTGTCTGCCATGGGTGACTTGGGAAATATAGAAATTTTTTCATACTCACCGTAATTTCTATTTCCAAGTCACTTCCATGGCAGCATTCACCAACTTCCCTCCCTTCTTCTGGAGCTTGTTACTAGACGAGGATTGCTGGGAGGAGCAAGGTATTTAAACCGATCGTTAACACTTTCCTGTCCAGTGACCTGATAGGCGGGATTAACCATGTTGGTGAATGCTGCCATGGAAGTGACTTGGAAATAGAAATTACGGTGAGTATGAAAAAATTTCTATATTTTTTTTTTGCTCAAGACAAGTTTATTAGGGGATAATCAGTTTACATACAGAGAAATTACATTATCATTTTGCACAGGTAATTTACAGAGGTAGTCACATCTGTACAGTACATGTTACAGAGACAGCAAACATTAACTACATAACATATGCAATTACCCACTTATAGTACTAGGCATGAGAACACTAAACCTTTTAATCATAGTTTAAGGGTGTATCCTGCCATTTTTGCCAGCTTGGCCATCTGTCCGTAAGTTGCCCCTGCCTGGTAAGTGATTCTCTCTTTATTACACACAGAGGACACAGCTAAGTGCCAGGCCTGTGCTGTGCTGTTGGCGGTGATCTACCTTTCCATTGCATAGTGATTTGCCGCCTTGCCTGGAACAGAGCTCTAGATATCAGCTGTCTATACATAGGGGAGATCAACACTTTAATTCCAATGCCCAGTAGACAAAGGGCTGGGTCAGCAGGCAGGACTACCCCAAGTACCAAGGACAAGTGTTTTAGCACCCCTTCCCAATATGCTGCAAGGCCTTTACACTCCCACATGGTATGCAGAAGGGTGGCTTGAGGGGCTTCGCATCTAAGGCATGTGGGAGACACATTGGGGTACATCAGTTTAGACCTGGTATAATAGGCTCTATGCACCATGTATGTCTGGAGTAACCTGTCGTTATAGTTGTAGGACACATGCCTAGGGGCCTTGAGTGCCTCTCCCCACTGATCATCTGTTAAGAAATGGAAATCATTATCCAAAGCATCTCGGCTGCGGATTGGGGTGGCCTGGACATGGGCTGTCATTATTTTCCGGTAGACCTTGGACAGAGTGCCCTTTTGGTGTGGTTGTAGGAGCATTTCAAGTAATGGTGATGCTTCTAGGCATATTAGCTTGTTTCTGGATTGTCTACAGAGTGTGCTACCCATTTGTTGGTACACTAACCACTGCCCACATGGCAGATCATATCTACGCCATAGTTCTGCAAAGGGCAGCAAGGTATCTGCCTCCCAAACATCTTCTATTGATGTAATCCCTTTGTTGATCCAGCACGGTGGAGGGGTTACATGGGACAGGTATTGGAACTGTGGATTTCCCCAGAGTGGGGTTCGGGGGTCTATGTTTGCAATATTAAGCAGCTCATTAACCTTTTGTAAGGCTCTGACCTGTACACTGCAGATACTATTTTTTAACCCCTCCTTGGTACCAAAGATAACATTTCACGGGAACGCTGTTGATGTGGCTACAGCTCCCAATAGTCTATGCAGGGGTGGGTGATAGTACAGTTGTAGAGGTGTTAGAAGATGCGTGAGTTGTGCTACCAGGAAATATTTATACATGTTGGGGAGTGCCAAGCCACCCTCCCCCACCGGTCTCATAAGGGTGGATAGTCCAAGCCTTTGCCTAGATTTGCCCCAGATAAACTTTCTTATCCTCTTATTAATGTTGTCAAATTTTGCTTTGGGCACCCACACAGGAGAGTGCCACAGCATTTTAGGCATGACCACCATTTTAATCAGTTGTATCCTCCCTACTGGTCCTAAGGGCAATTGCTCCCACACCTTAGCCTTCTCATCAAACCATTTTATCACTTTATCGATATTGTTCTTGGAGTATAGGTATAGGTCTCGGGTTATTTCAAGTCCTAGGTAGGTGAATTTCTCCACCATGGGCAACCCCCCCCCCTCCGCTACAGGCCCCTGCGGATCAAGTGAAAATAGAACTGATTTGGTCGGGCTCACTTGTAGACCTGACAAATACCCGAATTTTGTCGTGACTTCAAGAAGGCGTTTCAGAGAGGGGCCCCTGTCCCCCAAGTACACTAGAGTGTCATCGGCATATAGTTGGATTTTTTATTCAACGCCCTGTATTGTAAACCTGGTTATGTCTTTTGACTGCCAGACTGCCTGTGCAAATTGTTCGATTGCCAGCACAAACAATAGGGGGGACAGGGGGCACCCCTGTCTGGTGCCCCTTGCCAAGCAGAAAGGAGCGGAGACTGTTTTTACCTACAAATGCTGTATTATGCAAAAAAACATACTTCTAACCTGAAAAGCCCCAAGGCCACCCACAGTAGTCCGATAGAAGAAATCTATAAACTAAATTCTATAGAAGGCAGTATGATTGGTTAGGGACTACCCTGATAAATTCTTGGCGATTTGGGGTCCTTGGCTAGACTTGCTAGACACAGTAGCACCTTGATTAATTTAGTACAACCAGCCTATACTAGGCTTAATTGTCAACCATGGCATTCTTTGTACATTGACACTCATGAATGTACCAAACACTGAATTGTCCAACCACTGCCAAGGGGTGAGCAACCTACCTTTCAGAGATACAGTGTTTTTAAATTGTCCTGAACCATATTTGGTGTATGTAGCCTGCAACTCAGGTTTTACTGAGGATTAGAAGTGGAGTTTGCTCCCCAGGGGTAACCACCAGCCTAGGGAAACAAGCACTGCTGACTTATAGGGTAGGGGGGACCCAACTATTCTATGAAAGGTGCTACTGAGTGTGGCTACAGCAACCCATTTGTATATAACTGTTATTGAAAAATGTTCTATTCTGTTGAAAACCAAAATCCTCCACAAAAAAATTGTCTATAGCAAATTAATTTAATTTGCAAATAAAAAAAATAAAGCAATGCAATTCCATACTATTTTATCTCAATAGTTATGTGCTGGTATTTTAGGCATGTGTGTAATGTCTCTCTTTGCTAAGCAGACAAGAAGGTAAAACAAAAAAAAAATCTATCCTGCCTGGGATGTATCTTTCAAACAGCACAACAGGTGGCAGACACACATCATAATTCCATGTAAGTGCATTACAAGAAGCAGTTAAAATTAACAACAAACAAATTAAACCTTTAATAGGACTAACTACCTATACAAGATAGTTCCCATTTCTTTTTGTCTCTGAAGAACCTGCCACCTCAAATGGGGAGTTGTGCCTATACTGCACTAAATCTTTGCATAGCTTTTCCATACTAAGATTCCTTATATCAATCTTGTGTGGAGGATGTCATTTAATAGGCCCAGGAGTTTGAAATTCTGTTGTCAATGATGTTAATCATATACAGATATAGGAACTGTTAACCAGAATGCTTGGGACCTGGGGTATTCTGGATAAGGGGTGCTTTTTAAAATTTGGATCTCCATAACTTAAGTCTGCTAGAAAATAATTCAAACATTGATTACCGTAAACCCAGATTAGACTAGGTTGCTAGTGGATACTATGCTTTTGTCGTTAACATTGCCCAATCAATCTTTATTAATCACTCTGGGGTTAATTTATAAACACTGGGCAGTAACCCATGACAACCAATCAGATGATTGCTTTTAGTGTTCACCTGCATCTGGCTGAAAAAAAAGCCAATTGCTGATTGGTTGCTATGGGCTACTGCCCAGGTGCAAATGTGCCCAGTGTTTATAAATGAGCCCCATTTGAGTCTATTAGAAGAATGACACACAGGGTGACTGTTTAGACCGTTTTTTCAGAGAAAGCCACAGGGACATTATGCCCTTTCCTATCAGCCATCGTGCTGTACTTTTTCAGTTCAATAGAAAGGGAAGGGGCTTCTGCCATGGAAGAGCAGGACTGCCATCAGAAATCGCAGGGCCCCATACAACAAAATTTCCTGGGCCCCCTGGGCTGCACCCACCACAAGCCCCACCTACAGGTCCGCCCCCACCACACTGTAAAAAAACAAAAAAAATATTGGTGGTTAGGGTCCCACATGTTAATAAAAAATAAAAAGATATTGGTGGTCAGGGCCCACCATAAAAAAAACATTTGTGGCCAGTGCCCCCCCATTAAAAAATATTGGTGGCTAGGACCCTATATGAGGTGGCCAAAATTGGTTGCCAGGCCACCCCCCCACATTATGAGAAAATTGGTGGCCAGGGCCCCTTAAACGTCCATGCCTACCCGAAGTCAGCAGCTCTCAGAAAGATGGGGGGCCCGGCTAATCAAGTAAGTGTGGCGTGGCCAGGCCCCCCTTACCCTCGGGCCCCCTACAACTCTCCCCCCTGTCCCCCCCTGATGGCTGCCCTGTGGAAGAGTGTTTCATTTGAGAGGATAGAATGCCCATATGCATTATCCTTATTGCTCTCTGTTCTGCAAATCCAGGGATAGCCTTGAATCATTTGGTATATATAATATGCAGAATATATCAAATGTGTGCATACTTATGCATATAACCAAGGAATTCCTCATGCATGTCAGCTTTGCAATTATTTTTTTTTAACTTGTAGGGGGCCCCTGACCAACAATTTTTTATTGGCACACAGTTTTTTTTTGTTTTTTTTAACATATAACGGGGCCCTGACAATCAATAGCTTTTTTATAACTTTGTGGGGGGGGGCTACCTTTTTTTAGCACTGATGTCTGTATGGTCTTTTAACTGGGGTGGGGTGCCAAAAATGTTGTTATACGGGCCCCGTGATTTCAATGGAAATCAGAAAATGTGTAGCTGCAATATGGCCACAAGATGTCACCACACAGTATTATTGAACAAATGTGCACCGCTTTATTACATATTCCATGAAGTTCACTGTTTTGCAACTGAAGCAGAGGAGCAGTGGAAAATCCCTAAATAATGTTTAATCCATCTATTTGCTGTAAATATGATTGTGATTGTCCATCTAGTTCAGCTATCCAATCCTATGGTTTTAATCAGATGCCAGTGTTTTACAATATACCCTTCTAGGAATATACACATATACTCTGCCTGCAAGCAGGGAAATATTAGTGTAAAGGTTTAAGAACATAACCCATGTTCTGCTCACAGTGAATCAGAATAGCCTACTATGGTTTTGCCCACAAACACCTTGACCAACTCTGTCATTTTACTCAATAATAAAACATACAATGTAATTTTATCATCTGTGATAAAAAAAGAACTAGTATTTTTTTGTAATTTCACATTGCTTTATACTAAAAAAAACTTACATTGGTTCTAAACCTAAAGGTAACATTTTTCCTAATAAAAGACAGTAAAAGTCAAAGTAAATGCAATTGATACTTTCTATTCTCTTCGGTGCTGAAACTACTGAAACAACATAATAGGCAGGAAACATGCAAGTCATTGTGGGAAATGTACTGTGTGATCTCATTGGGAGGGTAGAAGCAGTTTGGCACTTTTATTTCCTACTACATTATCCCCATAAACTGAGGAAACATCTGGTGGGACATCAAACTTTGGCTTTTTAAAGTAGCCGGCAGACAAGCAAAATTTTGATAGAAAAAGCACTGAGAAGAGTAAAACAAATCCCAAATTGTTTTTTAAATATTAGTGTAGCGGTGGATCAATTTAGTGCCATTATTTAACAAAAGTTAATAAAGCCAGTTTGTCTGAGACCTGTATTAGGTAGAAGCTTTTGGTGAGAGTTTTTGGAGAAGCTTTTTTTTTTTTTTTTTGGAGAGAATTTTGGAGAAGCTTTTGGAGAGAAGGAAAGGCTTGGTGCACTTGGGGATGCCAAATTTTAGGCACCCCAAGTGATTGTATTTACTTACCTGTAACCCCAGGCGGGTGCAGAAAACTGCACCCGCCTGGGGTTATACCAGTGAGCACCACAGAGCAACCCTCTTCCTCCTTCTTCATGCGGCTGCGCATGCGCAGTAGAACGAAAAGCTGAACTTTAACTAAAAAGTTGGCTATTTTGTTCAACTGCTCCCTGAGAAATTTGAAGAAAGAAGAAGACTGAAGTGGATCACTCCATGGTGCTCGCTGGAATAACACCAGGCCGGTGCAGTTTTCTGCTGATAGGAGCACCAGCCCAGGGTTTCAGGTAAGTCAATATCATCACTTGGGGGGGCCTAACATTTGGCACCCCCAAGTGCACCATGTCTTCTATTATCCTTTAAATTTAAATGAGGCACCCTTTCTTAAATGGTGCTAAACTATAGGTTTTATCTTTCCACTAGTTATATGAATGGATTGGGGGACTGTCATACAATTAAGTTATAACATAGATGAATACATGGTTATGTACCTGAGCCAACACACTGCAAGTGCTAAATTATACACTGCATTGAATTCCAATGATCCTCCTTATCTGGCAAGGATTTATTTGTTTTTTTATGGATAAGACTTTGTAACTCTATGCAAGGTCAGTCAGTGTCTGCTAAAGCTAATAAAATAGTTATGTATACAAAGGGTCGTTGACTCCAGGGATGAAAGCATCATTTTGCCTCTTTATATACTCCTGGTAAGACCTCATCTTGTGAAAAGTAATGGCACACATTTTTGTTTTGTTGCCAGAACAATTGCCTCATGCACAGGCCACAAAACGTCTATAAATAACTTTTGAATGATAAACCTTCTTTTTCTAGTTGAACCATGGCAGTCACAGAAAAATGCTTCCACCTCTACTTACCTTCAAGGTGGCCTTCCCTGAGTATTCAGAAAAAAATGGGCATTGTCTTCAAATGGTAAATATTAGGTGGATAAAAATTACCAGTCAGTGGCAGGAAGAGACAGGAAGTATCGTCCTGTATTAAAAAGGGTATACATTTATGAGAGCTGGGGGAAATCTCTGCCCTTTACGAAGCACTGGTAAGGCCCCATCTAGAATATGCAATTAAGTTTTCCACTACTTATACAAAAGGGGCGTTGCTGATCTGTAGCCCAGTCTGGGATTCCCAATAGGGAACAAAAGGGGCGTTGCTGATCTGTAGCCCAGTCTGGGATTCCCAATAGGTCCTGGCATTTCAAGAACACAGATGCCCAAGCAACCCCCACAGGCCCAATAATGTTACTGTCTCTGGAATCTTACAGCAGCCCCTTTGGCATTAACCAGAATCCACAGGTTGCCAGTCCAGGCCACATATATAACATACTGTAGGTTTTATTATTAGATGAGATTTGGAATATTCAACTTAAAGCTGTAGAGTAATCGCAGATTGGGTTCCTTTTTAACAAGTGAGAAAATACCTATAAACCTGTTTCATCTGTAAATGAACTTGCCTTTTATCTACTACAGCATTAGATAACAGGTAAACTAGGTAAAATTAGCTCACTGAAATCTAAGTGACTGGGAGGGTCCCATCTCAGTGTCTTTGGTACAAAAGCAGGCCAACATTAGTACAAAGTACACTGAGGCCTAAGTATAGAAAAGAAAAATATGTTTGTATATTAAGCTTTATTACTGACTTAAACAGGTATGCTGGGGCTAGGGGGTCTTTGTAAATCATTTTTTAATCATTATTACTTTTATAAAGATGAAATCAGGTGAGGTCATGTGACACCACGTAGTCCTATTCTTGGACAGTCTGTGTGAGGTGCAGGTAAACAAGCTGATGTCAGGGGAAATATTAGTTCTTTGAAGCAGAAAAACAAAGGGGTTCTTAACTCATATGCTTTTCATCACTCATTAAATATCCCTCCTTCGTGCCAGAAATATGTTTTCAAAGCCACATCAAACCCTTTTCCATCCTCTGAGATTACAACTTTTAATGACCTTCTCAAGACTACCATTAGTAAAGTCCTACCTAATCTTCCTGATATATCCCTAGCTTATTCTCCCTATTCCTATTTATATGCTGAACTGATCCAAATTACATTGTAAGAAATCAATATCCCCAGCCCTCATAAACCTTTACATTTACTTGTTCCTCTGTAAAGTACTGTACAATTATTTTCCTCATTGCCGCCATACTTCCCCTATTTCACTTTGTTCCCTTGTGTTGCAATGTTTTCCCTTTATCGTTCTTGTTTTTCTACATTTCAGTGCAAAATATTAAAGGAGAAGGAAAGGTTAAAACTAAGTAAACCTTATCAGAAAGTTCCACCTAAATATACCAGTAAACCCTCAAAGTAATGCTGCTCTGAGTCCTCTGTCAAAAGAAACACTGTATTTCTTTCCTTCTATTGTGTACACAAGGGCTTCTGTATCAGACTTCCTGCCTTCAGCTTAAACCCCCTTGCCCCGGGCATGAGCATGCTCAGTTTGCTACTTCCCCCCTCCCTTCTCTACTGTAGTATGAGCCCAGGGCTATAAGTGAGCAGGGAGAGACAGACAGGAAGTGATTTCATACCAAGCTAATACTGCAGCTGCTATCCTAAACAAACAGAGAGAGAACTTTTACAGCTTTTTACTCAGGTATGGTAAAGCATTATACAGAATAAATATAGCATTCTAGCTTCCACTATTGCAACTAATCTATTGGCAATTAGCTTTCCTTCTCCTTTAACAGTACAATTTTCTATAACCCAATAATTAAAGGGATACTGTCATGGGAAAAACATCTTTTTTCAAAATGAATCAGTTAATAGTGCTACTCCAGCAGACTTCTGCAATGAAATCCATTTCTCAAAAGATTTTTTTATATTCAATTTTGAAATCTGACATGGGGCTAGACATTTTGTCAATTTCCCAGCTGCCCCAAGTCATGTGACTTGTGCTCTGATAAACTTCAATCACTCTTTACTGTTGTACTGTAAGTTAGAGTGATATCACCCCTCCCTTTTTCCCCTCAGCAGCCAAACAAAAGAACAATGGGAAGGTAACCAGATAGCAGCTTCCTAACACAAGATAACAGCTGCCTGGTAGATCTAAGAACAACACTCAATAGTAAAAATCCATGTCCCACTGAGACACATTCAGTTACATTGAGAAGGAAAAACAGCAGCCTGCCAGAAAGCATTTCTCTCCTAAAGTGCAGGCACAAGTCACATGACTGGGGGCAGCTGGGAAATTGACAAAATGTCTAGCCCCATGTCAGATTTCAAAACTGAATATAAAAAAATCTGTTTGCTCTTTTGAGAAATAGATTCTAGTGCAGAATTCTGCTGTAGTAACACTATTAACTGATGCGTTTTGAAAAAAACATGTTTTCCAAAAGCAGGATCCCTTTAAGCTCTTTGCATGCAATATTGTTGTCACAAACAGGTAAGTGGACTTGACATGTATCTGTGATAATGACATAATGTATCACACGCATATAGATACTAGTACTTAATGCTACCAAAAATTGGCAAGCTTGAAAGCTGTTAATATGGAAAATACACCTTTGTAGTTAAAATATGCTGGGCAATACTCAAGCTATACTGTATCTGTTCCTGTGTGGCTTTTGTGCTGATTTAAACAGAAAATATGTTTTTTTGCTAAAAGGGGAACTATCACAAAAGTGAAATTTAATATTTTAACTTTCTAAGTACAGTGGAACCCTGGTTTTACGTACAAGCATTATATGTTTTCCTGGATAGGATGTCTTTTACGTATGAGCATTATACGTTTTCCTGGATATGACTTCTTATGTTTGCAGTGCAAAGTCACATTCTGACCCTCCCCCTGGTTTATGTCTTCCCAAATTTTAAGAAGGTTTTCGTCTGTCTCCGAAAAAATTTAAAAGTTCCTCTGTATAATCAATTAAAAACTCTGCAACGTTTCTGAAGTTACTCTTCATATATCTCATATTTACAAAAAATTGTAAAGAAACTGTTGCTAGAGTAATACAGGTATAGAACCTGTTATGCCGAAGTTTTTTTGGGAAATTTGGATCTCTGTCCCATAAGTCTACTAAAATATTATTTTAAACATTAAGGGGCAGATTTACTAAGGGTCGAATTGAAAATTAGAATTTTTTTTTTTGTGGTCAAAACTGTCAGGAAATTATTCAAACTCGATTTGTTTTTTAAAAAATTTGAATACGATTTTCCAGATTTATCATACTCCACCCTTTTAATTCTACCTAAAACCTGCCAAATTGCTGTATAAGACAATGGGAGAGGTCCAGTGAGCAATTTGGAGATGTTTGTAGCCTTCCTGACATTCAAGTTTTTTCCTGAGACAAAACTCGAATCGAGTTTGATCTAATTCAATTAGAGTTATCGACTAAAATTAGTCCAAGTTTAAGATAATCGAGTTTGATCGCATTCGATTTGAGTTTTCGACTAAAATTAGTCCGAGTTTAAGATATTAGATTTTTATAATAGATAATCGAATATTCAAATTTCAAGAAAAATATAATTCATGTGAGTTAAAAAAAAACTCACATGAAGTTGAATATTGATAAATGTGCCTCTAAGTAAACCCAATAGGATTGTTTCCTTATATCTAAAGCTCCCCATAGACGCGACGATTCTTCTTGCCGAACGACCGATTTTAGGGAAGCCCGACCAATCCTTCGAAATTATCGTGCGGTTAGTGGGATTCGAATGATCGTACATCTTACGATTTTTTCGGCCGACATCTGTCAGGAAATTGATCGGCCAGGTCAAAAAAACTTTGTCGGTCCCAGTGCAATCTATCTATGTTTGCAGGGCCAAGCAGGCAGCTCCCCTTTGTTTTCCTGGCAAATTGGTCTTTTTAGTTGATGGTCAATTCGTACGATCGTTCCGAGAAGATCGTGGTCTCACGATCAGGATCTGATCTTTTAAAAATCTCAACATCTATGGCCAGCTTTAGTTAGGATCAAGTACATGGTATGGTTTTATTATTAGAGAATAATGAAATATGTTTGAAAATTTTGAATTATGTAATCAAAATGGAGACCAAGAAGGATGACCTTCCGGAAAAGAACTTTATAGTCAGCATCATACTGCTGCCAAACTCTACCACTGTGCCACTCAATCTACCACTGTGAAGTACCATTCGTTACTCCAATACAACACAAAGTGTTTCATCTGCTCCAGAGTTGAATGACAGACACCTTTACCCCACTCCAGCTGACCCTTGCCATTACATAGACTGTTTGGCTTGCTAACCTATAAAAAGCCTGTGACAGGTCTCGATGTCAGCGAAAACAGGAAAATCAGCTTTCACAACAAACTCGTTAGCTTTGGCTGTGTTGTAACAATTGCCTCAAATAATTGTGTTGACAATCATTTGTGGCTGCATTGCATCGGTATTACATTAGACGTGTAGCTGACTGATTCAAGATCTGTCATACATCACAGGTAATATAAAGCAGGAAGCTCATTTTCCTTCATATTAATAGCTTAAATCCGAATAACACAATGTGGTGTCTTTTATAGAAATATGATATGATCCAAGTACACTCACTTATTGCATTTGCTTTTTTTTTAAAGTTTTACAGCTATTAATAGGCACTGGATTTGATGTGAGAGTTTCTTTGGTTCTTTAAAGGAGAAGGAAAGCTATGGAGGCATTTTATTGCCAATAGATTAGCTGCAATAGTGCAAGCTAGAATGCTATATTTATTCTGTAGAATGTTTTACCATACCTGAGTAAAAAGCTCTAGAAACTCTCTGTTTGTCTAGGATAGGAGCTGCAGTATTAACATGGTGTGACATCACTTCCTGCCTGAGTCTCTCCCTGCTCTGGGCTCAGATTACAGTAGAGAAGGGGGGGGGAGAGGAGCAAACTGAGCATGCTCTTGCCCAGGGCAATGAGGTTTAAGCTGAAGGCAGGAAGTCTGATACAGAAGCCCATGTTTACACAATAGAAGGAAAGAAATGCTGTGTTTCTTTTGACAGGGGACTCAGTGCAACATTACTTTGGGGATTTACTGGTATATTTAAATGGACCTTTCTGATAAGGCTTACTTAGTTTTAACCTTTCCTTCTCCTTTAAAACATTCCAGACCTTCACTAGAAATGATATTATCTTACTTATACGGGTATAGGATCCCTTATCCAGAAAGCTCTGAATTACAGTCTCCCATAGACTCCATTTTATCCAAATAATCCAAATTTTTTAAAATGATTTCCTTTTTCTGTGTAATAATAAAACAGTAGCTTCTACTTGATCTCAATTAAGATATAATTAATCCTTATTGGAAGCAAAACCAGCCTATTCGGTTTATTTAATGTTTAAATTAATTTCTAGTAGACTTAAGGCATGAAGACCCAAATTATGGAAAGAGCCATTACCCGGAAAACCCCAGGTCCCGAGCATTCTGGATAACGGGTCCCATACCTGTACAACCTTTGAGGCAATACGATGTAAAACTGGTAACCAAGCATTGAAAACACTTTTCTGTCAGGTATGGTCTATTTATTTGAGAATTCTAGATGCCAATAAGAGGCAGTTTAATCTAAAATGTATTGATAATGAAGATTCATACTATACTGTATATGCCATATCAATCCATTCACACTGTTGGTTAAGTTGTTTTCAAAATTGAATCTCCTAGATATAATGTTGAGCAGAGAAAACTTGGATTAGTTTTGTATGTTCAGGCTCAATATTATTTTCTAAGTATGGTTATGGTATTTTACTGCTATACAAATAAATTGTGTGAACTTGTTTTAATGTTGAACCTAAGAAAAACAATTTTAAAGGTAAAACATTCCACAACAGGGTAGTTAGGTTTGCTTTTAGGGCCCCTCAGATCTTCAGGATGATCTGTTCTGTCTGCATACATTTATATTAGCTGTTGACCTTCTAAACTCATGATTCAACAATCACAAGCTGTGCTTCCCCTGTTATTAAACTCGAGCAGGATCTCTCCATTTGTTGTTCAACAAAAGCTCTAAGCAACCCAATGCTTTTGTTAGGAATATATTCAGGAGTAGGATAGTTAATTATGTGGTGGTGGTTTAAACCTGGTGCAGTCAGGAATAGTATTCAAAATATCTGTGACCTCACTAGGGCTTATTTAAGAGGATCTTTATTTTTTGCACAACTTTATTATATTTATATAAGAATGTCACTCATCCAGAGTCCTTGCATATCCATTTAACCACCCATTCTCAGATGTACATGACATATCACATGTACCTTTTAATAACATTTGCAACTAGGGTTGCCACCTTTTCGGGGAAAAAATACAGGCCTTCCTATATATTTAACTTTTTTCGCAATTAATAACATTGGGATCAACTATTATTTTTAAAATACCTGCCAGGTGGCAACCCTATTTGCGACACATGAAATCAGAGGACTGAATGTTAGTCCCCATCACACAGAGCTTTACGTGTATAAGCCGAGTTTTTCAGCATCCAAAATGTGCTGAAAAAGTCTACCTCGGCTTATACGCGGGTCAGCAGTACCCGACCCGAGTAGCTGAGATTGCAGTCACTTTTAATCATTCCTATACCAACAGTTCACTTGGGGAGAGACTGCAATATCCCACAATGCCCTCTGTTGGTTATATGAAAGAATAACAGTGCGCCCTCTGTTGGTTATATGAAAGATTAACAGTGACTGCAATATCACACAGCACCATCTGTTGGTTGTATGAAAGAATAACAGTGACTGCAATATCACACAGTGCCATCTGTTGAATGTATGAAAGAAAAACAGAGACTGCAATATCACACAGCACCATCTGTTGGTTGTATGAAAGAATAACAGGGACTGCAATATCACACAGTGCCATCTGTTGGTTGTATAAAAGAATAACCGGGACTGCAATATCACACAGCACCCTCTGTTGGTTATATGAAAGATTAACAGTGACTGCAATATCACACAGCGCCATCTGTTGGTTGTATGAAAGAATAACAGTGACTGCAATATCACACAGCGCCATCTGTTGGTTGTATGAAAGATTAACAGTGACTGCAATATCACACTGCGCCATCTGTTGGTTGTATGAAAGAATAACAGTGACTGCAATATCACACAGCACCCTCTGTTGGTTATATGAAAGATTAACAGTGACTGCAATATCACACAGTGCCCTCTGTTGGTTATATGAAAGAATAACAGTGACTGCAATATCACACAGCACCCTCTGTTGGTTATACAAAAGATTAACAGTGATGGCAATATCAAACAGCACCCTCAGCACATGGTAGTGGGACAGTGGGACAATGCACACAGTAATCCGTTTGGCAATTCTCTGTCACTATCAGCTTTGCAAAGAAGTCCGGTTGATCGCTGGGGGGGTCGCTTTGGCAGAATGTGCGCTGCTGGGAGACAGGGCTGTAGTTGTGTCTAGGCTTATACGCGAGTCAATAAGTTTTCCCAGTTTTTGTAGGTAAAATTAGGTACCTCGGCTTATACACGGGTCGGCTTATACACGAATATATACGGTAATTCAATGGATTGTACTCATACATGACGGATACAACCAGCAACATTTAAACCACAATTCCCTTTAGTGTCTGGCTCATTAGCAAGTGCTTCTTATTTAAAAGGGGTCGGAGGACCACCCCATTTCTTGTTTTCCTCCATCCAATGAGAAAGGGGACTCCTGGCTGTTGCTTTATGCTGCAAGTACATGTGCTGGGGAATTCCCCCTTGTAGGATTATTTCTTTTAATTAAACTTACACTGGACAATGTGTTTCTTAGCCTATATTTGTTTAAAATTTACCCAAAAACAAAACATTCAGTGTATGTGCAGTAAGCTACAGGTTATATTTTTTTTGGGGGGGGGGATACTGGTGTCAACCTTACTAGCAACAATACGGACCACATTTTACAAACGATACCTCTATTTTTCATCCCGATTTAAAAAGGATTGTCTATTTAAATTAAGTTAACTTTTAGAATGATGTAGAGAGTGGTGCCAATTTGCCTAGTTAACCTCAGCCATAAAGGGGTTGTTCACCTTTAAACTAGCTTTCAGTATAATACATAGAGTGATATTTGGAGAAAATTTGCAATTTATTAATTTGTTTTTTCAGTTATTTAGCAGCTCTTCCGTTTGCAAGTTCGGCAATCTGGTTGCTAAGGTCCAGATCAGCCTAGCAACCATGCACTGATTTGGAGAGGTCTGACTAAAGAAAGGAGTCATTTAAAAAATAAATGTGTGATTGTTCTTTTCCCCCCATTTGAAAATTGGAAAGGGCCAGAAGGCAAAAATAATTGAAAATCTGCTTAGAATTGGCCCTTCTATAACATACTAAAAGTTAAAGGAGAAGGAAAGGCTGGAGACACTTGGGGTGCCAAACGTTAGGCACCCCCAAGTGATTGTAGCGACTTACCAAAAACCCAGGGCCGGTGCTCCTATTGGGAGAAATCTGCACTGGCCCCGGGTTATAGGAGCGAGTACCATGGAGAGATCTACTTCCGTCTTCGCGCAGCTGCACATGCGCATTAGTACTAAAAGCCGAACTTTAACTTTAAAGTCGGCTTTTTCGTTCAAATGCGCATGCGTCAGTCCGGGGAAATGCGCATCTGCGCGAAGACGGAAGTAGATATCTCCTTGGTGCTCGCTCCTATAACCCGGGGCCGGTGCAGATTTCTCCTGATAGGAGCACCGGCCCTGGGTTTTTGGTAGGTCGCTACAATCACTTGGGGGTGCCTAATGTTTGGCACCCCAAGTGTCTCCAGCCTTTCCTTCTCCTTTAAACTTAAAATGAACCACCCCTTTTCAGTTGTATCTCATTTACGCTGTTTTTTGTGGTCCCTCCACCATATAAAGCATAATCCATTTCCTTTTGTTACAATTCACTTTTTGGTTTTAAGAACCACCCGCAACAGCAGTCAGCGATCCACATAGAACTCACTGGCCAACACCCCAAATACAACAGCAGGAGAAACAGAGAACAACCAAAACATTACACACTGAGTGCATTTCAGAAATGAAAGCGCGCCCACTTTTAGGCTTAAAATATACCGTGTGACGATGACGTAGTGCATCACGTGTGAGTAACATCGCGAGAGGACGAATTGCCACTTGGAGCTGCCAGCAACCTTCCAGAGAAGGCAGTAAGAGGTCTGAATGTAGTCTTGTGGTGTCGCAGGGAATAAATGTCACAAAGGTGGAACACTAAACAAGGAAGGGTTTGCGAGAGGTGAGGGAACAGGGGGACTGCATGGCAATGTGCACTGCTCTCCGGGGATAATGGTGTTATGTATAATAAAGTGCCCAGCAGCTCATATTTATAGGACTCCTGGAGTTGAAAAATAAGAAATGCAGTGTGTTTATATGGGACTGATGGGCTGCTGTGTGATATGTTCATGGTGGCTTGCAGAGTGCTATATGTTGTACTCAGCTTGATAAGGACACTGATCTATAGAGGGGAGCATAGTGTGATTTATACAGGGGTGCTGGGGAACACAGTGTGATCTATAATGGGGTGCTGGGGGAGCACAGTGTGATTTATACAGGGGTGCTGGGGGAGCACAGTGTGATTTATACAGGGGTGCTGGGGGAGCACAGTGTGATTTATAATGGGGTGCTGGGGGAGCACAATGTGATTTATAAAGGGGTGCTGGGGGAGCACAATGGGATTCATACAGGGGTGCTGGGGGAGCACAGTGTGATTTATAATGGGGTGCTGGGGGAGCACAGTGTGATCTATAAAGGGGTGCTGGGGGAGCACAGTGTGATCTATAAAGGGGTGCTGGGGAGCACAGTGTGATCTATAAAGGGGTGCTGGGGGAGCACAGTCTGATTTACACAGGGGTTTTGGGGAGCGCTATGTGATTTACACAGGGGTTTTGGGGAGCGCTATGTGATTTACACGGGTTTTGGGGAACACTATGTGATCTATACAGGGGTGCTGGGGGAGTGCAGTGTGATCTATACAGGGGTGCTGGGGGAGTGCAGTGTGATCTATACAGGGTACAATATGATATGTAAAGAAAAACGGATGGAGTGTGGTACTATTCAGTTATTTCAATCCCTTTATAGATTATTCAAGGTTGAGTGGGCTGATTTATAGAATCTACATAGAGTCTACAGCAGATGTTGATAAATTGTGGGGCTGGCCCACTGGCAAAGCTTAAAGAAGTGACTGGCGGTACCACCTAGTCATTTGCTGTTAACACATTTCTTTTTATGGATACCTTTGAAAGTCCAGCTAAAACTACCAAATTCAATACCACATACAGTACTACATCTCTCACTCCCTTAATTCTGATCCTGCCCACTCCCACACCTTGTGTCTTATTCTGTTCCCTTTAGATTGTAAGCTCTTTTGCACAGGGCCTTCCTCACCTTTTGTACCGTTTCGGTTGTGATGTATGTAACTCCATATGTTCTATGTATGTAATTGATGTGATTTAGTTTGTATAAACACATTTACTTTACGGCACAGCGAAATATGCTGGCGCTATATAAATAGATGTTAATAATAAGAAGAAATAGAAGGCCAATCAGGATGAGATATGGAGTTGAACACGTATTTGCTTCCTTAAAGGGGTTGTTCGCCTTACAAACACTTTATTCAATTCAGTTGTTTTCAGATTGTTCCCCAGAAATAAAAACTTGTTTCTTTTATTTTTTATTTTTTACAGTTTTTCCAAAATCTAAGTTTAATGTTCCGGTATCTGCTGTTTGTCTGGCAGCTCAGTCATTTAGGTGCAGATACTGAACTGCTACAATTTTGCAACATTTAGTTGATACATTTCTCAATAGTATCTGTGGAGTATTAGCTACTATTGTATCAATTCTAACAGCTGCCTTTAAAGGGGAACTCTGGGTTCCAAACCAAAATTTGCTAAAGAGGCCAACATAACACAGAAACCACTAATATACCCATCACAGTTACCTGTTTCTTCAAAAAGTATGAATAAATACCATTTTCTGTGCTGCAATCCAGCTGTTTAACAGTTCTTCTCTTTCTGCATCATTTGAATCCTGGCAGGGAAGGAGGAACTAAACAGTAATGCTCCAAATTGTAACAACTTCTCCACAGCTTACAGACAGCATGCAGGAACTACATAACCCACAATGCATTGCACTGTGATGTTCTGTTCCTTATTGAGATCACGTGTGCAGGGAATTGTGGGGTTTGGTGGATGAGAGCTAAGGACAGATGGCTACTGATACAAAGTAACTGTAGTCCGGCAGCTCAACAAAGTAGTCAGAGAGATCAGCAGTAGAGCAGGGGGCTAGGCTTAGAGAACTGTTCCAAACCATTAAAAAAATCATGACAAATCTGTATATTTTTTAATTAATGTATATTGCAAAGTTGCTTGAAATTATGTTTACTTTTCAAAAAGCTTAAGTTATGTTTTTGTGGCGTTCAGAAATTCAGAGATTCTGCTCAGCAGGGACAAAGATAAGAAATGTATCAATTAAGAACAGTTTACAGGGTCGGCGACCCCCCTTCTCCCAGAGCTGCTTTAGAAGGTGGGAAATTACACTTTACTCTTCAATATTAGAAAAATAATAAGTGATTTCAAAAAAAGTATTTTCTTGTGAACTATCTGAAACTAACTGAACTAAAAAAAGTTTTGGAAGAGGAACAACCCAATGTGCAAGATGTAATGGTATCCCTTGATAAAGTCTGTGTTTGAAGAACATTGTAATTGTTAAAGAGCAGTGTAAAAAGGTACATGTTGCATGCAAAAAATGAAAATACAGTGCATCTTTGTTTGGCTTTTTATTGCATTTCCCTTGGTAAGTCCCATAGAGAAGAATTGGGTGGTTTGTGTTTTCATGCAGTGGAATGCACAAAAATACCAAAAAATAAAAACAACAACAAACAACTGGGTAGAGTTTTGATCTGTTTTAATGGCAAGGAGCTACTAAGGAGTTGCCCTCTTTGCACTGCTCTTTTTAATACACCTTTTTTTTTTCTTTTTTTTTTTTTTAAATATTGACCCTGTCTAAATAGGGCTCAGCAGTGTAGAAATTATTGAACAGCATCCGTTTCTTTGCATTCGAATGACAACACCTTTATTCCATGGTTCATGCTGTTGCTCTAAGGGCAAGGCCAGACATGGCGTTTTTATGTTGCGTTTTTAAAAAAGCTCAGTCGGGCGTAAATACGCCACTGAAACTACACGTGACCGTCAACGTGCGTTTTTCAGCACGTAGGTTTCTTTTCCCATTGTTCTCGTTTCCCTTAATTCCGCTGGCTGGAAATGAAAATAGAAAAGCTATTTAGAAATAGAAAAAATATTTACATGCAAAATGGGGAAGGAATGATCGTCAGAATGTAATGTAATTACGTCACCGGCCCTAAAAACATATATGCGTCATTGGACGCCATATTTAAAATACGCTGCGTATTTACGTAAAGTGTGGTTTCAAACTTGCATATCCCATAGAGCATCGATTTAGTAGTTTCTTGACGTATTGGCGTTTCTGCTAAAAAGCACCAATAGTTCAGCTTGCAAGCGCTCTGTGAGAATTTCCATTAGTTACATTGGAAGTGCAGTTTCTGCGTATTTACGCCCGACTGAGCTATTTTAAAAACGCAATGTAAAAATGACACGTCTGGCCTTGCCCTAAAGAGAGGTTTGCTGGTTACTGTGAGTTCATTGATGACCCATGCATCCTGTAACAAGCCCACATTCATCACTGACCTTCCATTTCAGAGAAGAAGAAGTCCAGGAGAGACTTCCCTTTCTTAAACCAAATTCGGGAATCAGTTGCTGGCATGTTTATAAGTACATTAATTATAATCCTCTTAATGAGTGATCAGTGGCGTAACTAGATATTACTGGGCCCCACAGCAAATTATTTTTCAGGCCCCCAAAATGTTTAGAGGTTGACTTGTTTCTCCAGTGTTTATTGAAATTGTATATGAATTAGGGCCTCATGGGGCCCCTATACCTCCTGGGCCCCCCTGCAGCCGCAGGGTCTGCTTCCTCTATAGTTACGCCCCTGTGAGTGATTAACATCACATATTAAATAAACCCAATAAGTTGGCTCTGCTACCAATAAGAATTCATTATATCTTAGTTTGGATATTGTACAAGCTAATGTTTTATTATTACACAGAAAAAGGGAATAATTTAAAAGAAATTGGATTATTTGGATACCATGGAGTCTATGGGAGATGGCCTTTATGTAATTTGAAGCTTTCTGGATAATGGGTTTCTGGATAACAGATCCCATACCTGTATTGTGTAAGTTCAGGTGCTCAACTGATGTTTATGGTATGGTAGGTCATTTAGATATAAAGCTTAATTTTGGCAGGGACAGCCAGGGCTGTGGAGTCAGTACATAAATCTTCTGACCTCAATTTAAGGTACTTCCGACTCCTCTGTTTTTAAAGGAACTGTAACACCAAAGACTGAAAGTGTATCAAAGTAATCAAAATATAATGTACTTTTGCTCTGTGCTGGTAAAACTGGTGTGTTTGCTTCAGAAAGACTACTATAGTTTATATCAACAAGCTGCTATGTAGCCATGGGGGCAGCCATTCATGTTAGAAAAAAGGAAAAAGGCACAGGTTACGTAGCAGATAACTGATAAAACACCATTGTATTGAACAGGGCTTGTCTGTTATCTGCTATGCTATCCAGAAAGCTCTGAATTACATAAAGGCTAGGCTTAATTGTATCCAAATAATCCAAATTTTTATCCATTTTATCCAAATAATCCCAATTTTCTTTTTTACTCTGTAATACTACAACAATACCTTGTACTTGGTCCAAACTAAGATATAATTAATCCTTACTTGAATGCAAACCAGCCTATTGAGTTTATTTAATGTTTATCTGATTTTCTAGTAGAAAGGTATCGGTATGTTTTGCAACAATAAGGTTGTGAAGGACCTGAGAGAGCTCTTTGCTTTTACCCATCATGAGATGCTTCTTGTGTGATACCTTGGTAACGAGCAACCTTTTTATGGGCCATCAGTTAGGACTAAACCAGCTGATATTTATTTGCACTGATAGGGGGGCATGATTGCTTTCTAAATACTGACAGATTTCAGCAGGTTTCTTGGCTTTCCATGCCTTTTTGCACCTCCTTTTCTTCATGTGTTCAATACTTATTCCCTGTGTCATTCCACTTTATTACACATAATTTAATTTATGGATTTATTTGTTTGTATTTGTTTGTATGTGTGGATTACTTGGGTTATTACTGACATCTGGTGTAAATTTAATTTCAAAAGCTCCATTACAAAATAGATTTATTGAGAAAACTGTTGACGTTTTTATTACTTATTTTCACTGCTGTATGAAGATCCAAATTATGGAAAGATCTGGAAAACCCCTGGTCCCGAGCATATAACAGGTCCTATACCTGTGTGTGTGTGTGTGTGTATATATATATATATATATAAATTAGGAATAGTGAAGATCGCACTCGCAGGTCTTAATGTAGCAAAATAAATTTATTGTGGACTAGCACCTGTCCACAATAAATTTCTTTTGCTACATATATATATATATATTAGGAATAGTGAAGATCGCACTCGCAGGTCTTAATGTAGCAAAAGAAATTTATTGTGGACAGGTGCTAGTCCACAATAAATTTCTTTTGCTACATTAAGACCTGCGAGTGCGATCTTCACTATTCCTAATTGATGTTACCGAACTAAGACTGCACCCGGGCACGCCTGACCTCTATTTCGTGAGTGCCGGTTTCCTGTTCTATATATATATATATATATATATATATATATATATATATATATATATATATATATATATATATATAAAATGGTGAATATGAGCCGCACACCCTAATTATAATCACAACCTGGGTGCTCATGCTTAGAGGGTAAATGCAGGATACAAAATGATGGCGCTCGCAGAATTTTAGCAAAAACAGACAAAAAGTGTCAAAAAAGGAAAGGTTTATTTATCCAACTTTTCGGTCCCACACAGGAACCTTTGTCAATATGTATCCTGTATATATATTTATATTTATATATATATATATATATATATATATATATATATATATATATATATGTCAATCAAGCAAGCACCCCTTCTTGTAAAATATAAGGATATTATAAGTTACCGAGGAGTTCCATGAACATATACAGGCAATGGAACTCTGAGGTGACTTCTAATATCCTCATATTTTGCAACAGGGGGTACTTTATTTATTATAATACACACGTTTCAGTGAGTCATGTGACAGAAATGACATCACTAAACTCAGATTATAACCAATTTGTACTACCCAGTGGGCCACCATGCTGCCCCATATATAATTCCTGTAAGGGTGATGAAAATGAATTGTACCCTGTACTATATATCTATTGAAGATTCCACAGCTTTCATAAAAATACCTAGCTTGTGACCTTCTGCCATTGTATGTTCCCAGAACTCAGAATATCTTTTTATTTCCTTATATTTAAATAGCTGAACAGTTAAAGTTCACAATTAATCAGTGAACATGTAATTCATGTAAAATAAAATGTATTGCTTCTGCTTTTTCGCCCAATAAATTCCTGGCCCTTGACTGCTCTGCTGGTGCTTTAAAGGCTTAAACAACTCTATGAGCCAAACAGGCAAAACCTGCATTGTGAGCCGGTCTGGGCTGTTGTGCTGGGTGGGCAGTACAAGGAAGTGTCAAGGAATTGTTCACGAAGGCTAATCGGGCTTATACTTTCTGCAATTCATTGCTTGACAGCAGACACTTGGTACGTTTGTATTACCTTCTGGGCTCACCTTTCTAACAGCATTAGTACAGTGATGTTGTTTGACCCTTCTTCTATGGTCACAGCGTTGGATGTATAATATACCTTAATGTATCCTAGTTGGACAGCTATGTAATCATAGTAACTGCATTTTATTATTATTATTTTTAATTAGCATAGCTTGACTTAAAGACTCTGCTATGACATTTGCTATAGTGACAACATATTCTGTGTATCTGCTACAATAGTTTCAGTGTCTTAAATAGTGATTCTGTGTTCCATTGCATTTACAGTTTTAGCGGTTCATTTTGTTATAATACTTCTTTGTGCCGAAGAATAAGTTGTCATTTTGTACTTGTTTTGATTAAAGGGGCAGTATAGCCCCTTGATAAACACAAGATCAACTAATAAGGCTTGTGCTGAAAATACTTTTTGCCGATTATTTCTTTCTTGAGCTAAACAGAGCAAGCAGGGAAACTGAAGCTACTCCATGTTTGATTCTTGTGAGGTAGATAATCATATCACCAGTCAACAACCCCTTTACCCTTTTCTTGTAGATAAGCCCAAATCCACTATGCAGACGGATTATCTGTGCACTAGTAATCTAATTATCTACCTCACAATGAGCAAACATGAAGTAACAAACTGCCCTGTTTATCTCAAGAATCAATGAAAACCATAGATTTTTTTTTTTTGTAGTCGAAACAGTAGGCAAATAGAATGTTCAGCACAAGGCCTTTTCATTGCAGTAATTTTAAACTAGGGGGTATACTGCCACTAAGACCAACGCAGGGATTTGTGACCCTCGCCCCACAGACTACAAAGCAATTGAAAATACCATTTCATCCAAGAGAATGGTGATTGCCTCATATAAAAACACTCATATAAAAACTTTACATGTGTCAATCTGGCTTTATTGTTTAAAAAAGCGTAAGAAGGCATTTTCTCCACAATTGCTATTCTTTGCGATGGAAAGGTATTTTCAGTTGTGTTTTGTCTTTAATCCTGTGTCCATTGACCTTTGTTTTAAACAATTGCTTTCCTTAAAAACAATCAGATATTTACCCAGCTTAAAGGGGAACTCCACAAAAACACAACTTGAGCTTTTTGAAAAGTAAACATAATTTGAAGCAACTTTGCAATATACGTCAATTACAAAATATGCAGATTTTTCATGATTTTAAATGGATTATAACAATTCCCTAAGCCTAGCCCCCTGCTCTGCTGCTGATGTGTCTGACTACTTTGCTGAGCTGGCTGACTACTATTACTTTGTATTAACAGCCATCTGTCCTTAGCCTGCATCCTCCAAAACCCACAATTCCCTGAATTGCATGTTTACAACTAGCCTATAGATAACCAAAATAAAAATTCATTTGTAATCCTAACAGGCATGACTCTATGCTATTTTTGTGAATTTTATATTGAATTTCTTTTTTATGGTGGTACTTAGTAGAATTTTAAAACTGGTCATATATTGCATAACTACAGCAAGCTCTGTTCCGATGCTGTCTCTGTTTGTGGAGTGAGTTAAAAGTCTGTTGGCCTCATTTACGATGCCCCAGTGCCCATTTATGTAGCACTTGCACCCAGGGGGTCTGCAGATCAAAAATCTGGCACTCCAGGAAACTTAAGGTCCCCATAGACGCAAAGATTTCTCTTGCCGAACGACAGATTTTAGCAAAGTTCGGCCAATCCTTTGAAAATTATCGTGCGGTTAGTGGGATTCGAACAATTGAACATCTTATGATTTTTTTGGCCGACATCTGTCAGGAAATTGATCTTCCAGGTTAAAAAATCTTTGTCTGTCCCTGTGCAATCTATCTATGTTTGCAGGGCCAAGCAGGCAGCTACCCTTTGTTTACATGGCAAATTGGTCTTTTTAGTTGGACAATTCGTACGATTGTTCCGAGATAATCGTGGTCTCACGATAATGATCGGATCTTTTAAAAATCTCAACATCTATGGCCAGCTTAAAAGTAGGTGATAAGGACAGGGCCCCATTGTGGGCTGCTCTTCATGCACTCTGTACCTTGCGTTTCATTCAAAGACCTACATGCCTCCCCCTGCACGCCCCAAATGCGTTAGGCAACACTTGATTCGAGACTCATTCCACAAGTCTCTATGCTGTGAAAAGGAGCCAAACAGTGTCTCCTTGTGTGTAGTGATCTTGCCCTCTATTGGTCTGTTTACCTGTCAGTATGGTGCGATGGCTGGCTTCTCTTTTACACTATACGTGACACTGTTAATTATTAACAGTACACAGATTTGTGAGCACAGAAATAGAGCAAAGTGCTCTTAAAGAAAATTGGTTTAGTTGGTGAAACTTTCCTTTTCCTGTTGCTGAATGAAATGGCCTTCCTTAAACCGAAGAATAAATGCTGGGGCAGAAAGGTAATACAAACTGAATATTGTCTTTACTGAGTTATGTGTGAAATTGACTATATCATTCAGTGCTCCGATCACTGGTGCGGGAGACAAAAAGTTAAGAAGCAATGTTTTTTTTTCTTTTATTGGAGTAAAGAGCTTGGGTAATGGTGGGATTTGGCTTGTTTTGTGTGGCTGCATGCTGCCATGTACTGTGCTGCTTGTGCCAAAAAAAAAAACCCCACAGGCTTTATGGTATAAAGAAAATTGTTTGTATTTGAATTGTTGCTGTGAATTTACATATACACAGGCGTTTAGTAAAAGACTTGTATCACCTATTGTATTTAAAATGTGTTGTGGCATTTCTGGCTTTCAAGACTATATTTGCAAAATGTTTCCTTTAAAAACAAAATAAGCATACAAATACACAGCATTTGTTTTCTAGGTTTCAAGGCAAAATATTACAATATAGTGCTTTTTCCAGAAATATTTGGAGTAGGAATTTATATTCCTCAGTCCATTCCAAGCATGTCTTTGTGTCTTGATCCTGTGCTCTCTGAGCTCCTCTGCATTCACTCTGCCAAAAATACAGGGGTGTAACCATGGTGGGCCGATAACTGCTCTCTGTCTGTGGCTTGGTGGGAGGATGGGGATGCTGGCCTTCAAGTGCTGTGCCTTAACATGAAATACATCATTTATTAGCTGTATAGTAGCTGTGATTCTACTGACAGTCTCTTGTCTGACTCCCTCCCCTATCCTTAGGCAGTAAGTCAATGAATGCGGACCTTTTAACTGTTTCTCCAGAGGGCCCCTCAGCTGGCTGCACTGCTCTGCCTACATGTGCAACAACCCCATGACCAGTGGCGTAACTTCGGATGCCAGGGCCCCCCTGCAAAAGTTTGT
The DNA here is from genome assembly GCA_038501925.1 of Xenopus petersii. Taxonomy (NCBI): domain Eukaryota; kingdom Metazoa; phylum Chordata; class Amphibia; order Anura; family Pipidae; genus Xenopus; species Xenopus petersii. The sequence goes on along the minus strand of CM076684.1, from coordinate 44,097,891 downwards.
TCAGGGGCCCCCTCTGCACAAAACAGTGGGAGAATTCCATGTATAACATCCCCACAACTCATAGAAGGATGGCACAGTAGCAATTCCATGTATAAATACCCCAGAACTTTAGAAGGATGGCACAGTGGCTCTTGTTCCTGTCCCCCTCCCCTTGCTCTACCCCATACAGCCTGAACACAGGAAGTTCAAAAGCAGGAGACTGAAGATGCGATCAGTGCCAGACCTGCATCAATCACTGTGTGTGCTGTTAAAAAAAAAAAAAAAACTTTTTTGTTTTTAATAGCACACAGTGTCGGACTGGCGCACCTAGGGCCCACCAGAGAACCTGATCTCAAGGCCCATCATTTACTAATGAAAGCCCAACAGGGTAAATCAAGGAAATTCATATAATAGTGAACATTTTTATTTGTATGAAAATAGAATAGACATATTAAATTAGATAACTGGTAGATATGAGTATAACACTTACTAGTAAAAATCCAAGTCCCACTGTATTATCCTGGATATTACAACTTTTTTTTTCTGGTGCCCTGAGAAATCTAAAATGGGGGTTCTACTGTATACAGTATGTATGATACACACACACTTCATACACATCAGTACTCCATCAGCTCTATAAATTGCATTTCATTTAATCAAATTGTAATTTGATTAAAACATTATTTGATATGTTCAATTAATAAAGTAATAATTAATTTGGGGAACATTTTATTTATTTTTTTGTTTATATCAACTTTTAATTAATTTATTGTAAGCGTCCCCACCCCAGTAAAATAATTCATAGCTAGCTCAATCGCAAGTACACAGATGGAGAGCTGGAGAATATTATGAGATGCAGTATCAAGTGCAAAAGGGGGGTGGCAGAGCATGGAGAGGAGGGGAAAGTTATTGCGGCAATATTTAAAAATATATGAGACCGCAAACTAAAGGGTCAAGCAGACATTAAGAGTTTTTAGGGGTTAAAAGTAAAATTAAATGAAAGAAGTAGTTGGTGGTTAGCACTATACAGTACGTGTGTCTTACAAGTTAATTAACCCCCTCCCCCCAATGTCTCTGGTCATAGTCTTGCTCACCAAAGCAACAGCAGCAGCAGGCAGTCGGTGCGATTATCAGCCAGCAGCGGCGGTACAGTGTCCACACAGTGATTGATGATCCTGGTCTGGCACCAATCACACAATCCGAGTCTCGTGACTCCTGCTTTTGAACTTCCGCTCTGGGGGAGGAAGTGGAATGTGGGGCCCGACTGGACACAATCGGCGCATTCCCAGTACTGCCTGCAGAGGTTTTGTTTGTGAGCAGCAATCCACCTACTGAGGAAGCAGGCCTCGCCATGCCCCCTGTATGTCCGGGGCCCCCCCCCCCGCAACTGCGTGGTCTGCTTCCTCGGTAGTTACGCCACTGCCCATGACGTTTTTGATTCACTGCTAGCAAACACACATATGACTTGCCATAGAACATTGAATCTAACCTTTAAGTTGGCCATACATGGGCAGTTAAAGCTGCCGATATCAGTCCTTTAGACCAATTCGGCAATTTATCTGCCCGTGTATGGGGGCTTCCGATGGGCTTCCCGATCAATGTCTGGCCACAATGTTGATCGGGAAGGTTCTTCCGACCGACCCGTCGGAGCCCATTGCTCCACGTTGTAATTCAATTGTTCGGCCCTAGGGCTGAATGTTCGGATTACCTCGATGTAGCCCTGCTATTGGTGGGCATATCGGTGCAAGATCTGCTCGTTTGGCGATGTCGACAGACGAGCGGATCTCTTCATATATGGCCAGATTAATTAAAATTGCACTAACAAATAATTTCACGAATAACTCATCTTCCTAAGGTTTGTGTACTTTGATAAAATAGTTATGTTGTGTCATTGTACAAGTGCGGAATGTACAGTGTCCCTAAAATCCATGATCAGGAAGTGTACAGAGTTGTAGAGTAGTCAACATGGTGAACAAACAGTTCCAGGACCATCTCCGTCTCCACAGTCCACCTGAATTATATGGACAACGTGTAATGTTGGTCACTTGGTCATTAAGCAATATGACAAAGTAGGGTGTCTGAGCACTTAACTAATTAGAATTATCTTAAGTGGGAATAGATCAAAGTAATTTGCTTGAGTGTGACTGATCAATGAGCATCAACCAAAGCTCATTCCATAACCTCATTGATGGACAGACATTAGGGATGCCATCTTTGGTGAGAAAATATACCATTTGATATGGAAACCGTGATGAGCCGTGACATAAAGGGGCTTATGGGGGAGTTATTGAAGGGGCCAAAGAGATTGGAGCAGAACATCAGTGGACAAAACACTCTGTGCCATAAGGATTTTATGTTTTTCCATGGTTTGAAATTAATTTGTTATCCATGCCTTATGTGAAGATGAACGCCTAATAGCAAAAGTAACTTCAAACAACATGAAGGTATTGCTTTATATGAAACTATTATATGAGTTTGGTAAATAATGTATATTTATGCTGAAGGCCTCGTCCTGTTGTATGGCTAATCAATTTATAACTCAAAGGGAAATTCTGCATTTCCTTGTGTATTTTGAGCCACAAGGAGTCATACTTAGTTACAGATTTACAGTTGGAAAAAAAAACAAACCTTTCTGTACTAATTAAATCAGTTTACTCACTGCAAACAACCCTTTATTTTGCCAGCATTTGTTTTCCTTGTATACTGCAACATTGGTAAAGGATGCGGGTGGAGTTTCCTCTGTTCTCTGTCTGACCATAACAAAACTGGCTGAAGTCTAATAGTCTTTCTTCAGAGAGGTGCCTGGCAGCTTTTTATTTCCTCATACACATGGGAAACTCCATATTTTCCTGCTTTATTATGTTAGGGCCAGAAATAGCCATTGTCTTCTTTAAAATATATCTAAAAACATTTTTACCCTGTCAATTTAATAATTCTAATTTTTGTTATTTTTTTTTCTTTTCCCTAGGCAAGTTTTATCTCCTTGAGTGAAACGAATCAGATTCCATAATGGAGAGACCCCAGGGCAAAGAGTGCAACAAAGATAAAAGTGGGAGAATTGAGGAGACACATTTCTTTGCAGCCCGTGACTGTGAGGACGAGTTTAACCGAGGGAAACCTATTAGAGGAAGAACAAAATCCCGAAGTTTATCTGCGTCTCCAGCACCAGGGAGCACCAAGGAATTCAGGTGTGGAATGTCACATGCAGTTGTACAAAATGGCTTTCCTGTGTACCGCAGTGATTTGGATCGACTTAATGATTCTTAAATTTCACTAGTTTCCACTACTCTGGATATTTTGCAGCAGAGTAATGTTGTAGTCCTGTTTTAGTAATAGTAATGTTAGGACCAATTCTCACAGCTTTTGCTGCTACCCTCATTCTGCACTGGGCATTGATGCATAGTAATTTTTTCTTGGTCAGGGCCCATGGATAGATTGTACTATTGATGTAAACGTTGTCTACAGCCTATTAAAGCCTTTAATAATCTACAGTGCAATTTACAGGGGGAAACATACATGGCATCAATTGAAGAAATAAAACAGCTCCTCAGGCACACATGGTTTATTAGGATGCTGAAACAAATTATTATTAATATAAATAATTATTATTTCATTTGAGATGCACAGAATCCACTATTTGGGGATATGGCTGATTCCTGAATCCTTCATGAAAGATTCAGCTGAATCCTGAACCAAACCGCATGCATAGCAGAATTTTTTAAAGTGGTTGTTCACCTATAAATTAACTTTTAGCATATATACACACATATATATATATATATATATATATATATATATATATATATATATATATATATATATATATTTATATATATTTATTTATTTCTTTGTTTGTGTTTTGTGAAACTCTGCACACCGTTATTTTTACAGATTGTAATGGCTCCCTGTTGTTTATGGTTCCAAAGGATTTTTCATAATTTTTAATGACACAAACTACACTTTAGTAATCTGTGGAATCCCAGAGACCTAGTAGACTGAACTAATTGAACCCTGAAAGCAAGTTATAGGAATAGTAATTTATATTGAATTTATAGAGAGAGATAAACAAAACTACTGGGTAGGTGCATTCAGAGAACTAAGGGAATGCCCAGGTGCCGGTAAATACATCAAATATATATATGAAGATATATATATATATATATATATGAAGATATATATATATATATATATATATATATATATATATATATATATATATATATATATATATATATAAAGACGAAAAGATGGACAGCACTCACTTGTTAATGCTTAAATTCTGTATTAAAAGATAAAAAAATCAAAGTGGAATTTAAAGTCCAGAGATCGGGAGCTAAGATTGAAACAGCGGGAGGTGTGGTGGATCAATAAACTACACACACTTCACCCTCACGGTCTGAACAAAGATTATGATTTGTATTTACTTTTATAATCATTTTGCTACATTTTTTGTAAAGTATGTGTGAGTAATAATTGCTGCTATTATACTAAATATGCATTATGTATCTCTGATTCCATTCAGGTTATGGGGTGGAAGCCCCGCACTATGTGTGAAAAATACATTGCATGTCACTTCCTTCTCTGGACTTTAAATTCCACTTTGATTACGGATTATGCCTTTATACCATTGATACACATGGCTTGAGAAAGGGCCAATATGGCTCGAAACGTCGCCGAATGATATGTGCACATATATGGTGATGTAAAGTTTTTTATCTTTTAATACAGAATTTAAGCATTAACAAGTGAGTGCTGTCCATCTTTTCGTCTTTACATACTATGGGAAGCTAACCGGAGCAACCCCAAGGACGAGCACCACATTTACATTTTTCTAAGCGTGAGTGCTGTTACTAACCTCCTTGTCTATATTTGTGTGTATATATATATATATATATATATATATATATATATATATATATATATAGAATGAGGGAAGTCTCCAATATTCACAGCTAATTAAGCAACTGCATCATTGTTGTGTCATTGGCGCCAATATTTTAGAAATTCGAGTTTGGGCTGTTTCCTCATTATTCAGAAATGCTCAGCGTTTCCATGTAAACATGCACATTGCATAGAGTACATAGAATATTGCTCAATATTGGTAGTGCTTAGTTCCTTTTTAGCTTTTACATGTTCTCCCATCATTGTCTAGTTGAGCCTCACCTGTAATGAGAGCTTTAGCAAAGTGCTTGAGTAAGTATGACTGCTTTTTCTTATTTGTGGCTCTGTGCTGCTAGATTGTGGTCTGCTTTAGAGAGTGTACATTTCTGATGCTGCTTGTTTAAATTAAGTAAGTTTTTGTATAAATTCACACATTAAAAGGGGTTCTACACCCGAAACATGTTGTGTGAATAAAAGCACTTTGCAGTAAATTGCTGCTTGGGATTGGTCATTCTTTAAGAATGTTGTAGTGTGCACTATCTGGGCGAGACTTGGAAGGAAAAGCCGAACGTAAAGGTATAGTTGTGTATGGGCAAAGTTTTGCCAGGTTTTTGTATAAACTATAGGGGTGCAAGCTGACCTTTCTTTGCACTTTGCCTTCCACTTTCTTTGAAATGCTGCAAGTCAGTGTACTCCGTTTCCAAGCACAAAGTGTGTGGCCACTGCTATTTATCCATCACTGCCTGCAATCAGCATCTCTGTACTGATGAGGGGTGGGTGGGAGATGGCATGTAGGGGTCCCCTTCCAATCCCCTAACTTATTTGTTATTCAGACATCCAAGTTAGGTAGTGGCAGCGGACATAGGCCATAATGGGGGCCTATACTTACCACACTACTCTTGCACCCCTTAGTGCTTTTGCACTTCTCCCCCAGGTTGTAGTAAATGTTATGCTTTAATCCTGGGCAGACAAATAGTTTCAGGGAAATGTAAAAAATAGGCCTACGTTTGCCCGCATCTAGTAACCCATAGCAACACAGCAATCAGACGCTTGGTTATGGACAGCTGACCAGTAAATGCTACCTGCAGATTGGTTGCTATGGGACACTAGACAAGTAGCAAACATAGACATTTTATTACATTACCCCCTTTATGCCTACCTTAACCATTGCCGCGCATTAAGCAAATTTCAGCAAGAAAATAATAATAATAAATGTGTCGTGTCCCTTTTAGAAGTCCTTATATTAGGACTTGCATGTTATCTTATGAGGGCTGTGAGAAAAACCAAATGTTAGTTTTTGATATTTGTTGGTATAATGATAGTAGGAGCTACATCTTCCTTTTCTCTAATTTGTCTGGTTTCTTCTTTTCAGGCGAACTAGATCCATGCATGGACCCTGCCCAGTAACCACATTTGGACCAAAAGCCTGTATGCTGCAGAATCCAAAAGCGATCATGTAAGTACTGTCGATTAATTCCTCTTCATAATATACTAGCTATAAGCATTGATTTTCATTTTAGCAGCAATGCAAACAATTTCACTTTCTTCTGTTTGTTTTTACAAAACACAAATGAAATACATTTACGTATAAACAGCAATGTTGTTAAACAGTAACAAAATATACACAAACAAAATTGTAAACCGATACAGCCAATACCCACTCATTATTATTTACACATTCTACTGCTTTACATCCTGTCAATATCTTCCTAGCCACAATCCCCACATTAAAGGAGAAGTAAAGGCTAAAATTAAGTAAGTTTTATCAGAAAGGTCTATATAAATACACCAGTAAACCCTCAAAGTAATGCTGATCTGAGTCCTCTGTCAAAAGAAACACTACATTTCTTTCCATCTTTAGTGTACACATGGGCTTCTGTATCAGACTTCCTGTTTTCATATTAAACCTCCAAGGCATGGCCTTGAGCATGCTCAGTTTGCTCCTCTCCCCCTCCCTGCTGTAATCTGAGCCCAGAGCTATGAGTGAGCAGGGAAACTCAGGCAGGAAGTGATGTCACACCAAGAAAATATGGCAGCTGCTATCCTAAACAAACCGAGAGAGCTTCTAGAGCTGTTTACTCGGGTATGGTAAAGTATTCCACCGAATAAATAGTGTTATAGCTTGCACTATTGTGGCTAATCTATTGGCAATAAACTGCTTTGCTAGCTTTCCTTCTCCTTTAAAGGGATCCTGTCATCAGAAAACATGTTTTTTTCAAAACGCATCAGTTAATAGTGCTACTCCAGCAGAATTCTGCACTGAAATCCATTTCTCAAAAGAGCAAACAGATTTTTTTATATTCAATTTTGAAATCTGACATGGGGCTAGACATAGTGTCAAACTCCCAGCTGCCCCAGGTCATGTGACTTGTGCCTGCACTTAAGGAGAGAAATGCTTTCTGGCAGGCTGCTGTTTTTCCTTCTCAATGTAACTGAATGTGTCTCAGTGAGACATGGGTTTTTACTATTGAGTGTTGTTCTTAGATCTACCAGGCAGCTGTTATCTTGTGTAAGGGAGCTGCTATCTGGTTACCTTCCCATTGTTCTATTGTTTGGCTGCTGGGGGGGAAAGGGAGGGGGGTGATATCACTCCAACTTGCAGTACAGCAGTAAAGAGTGATTGAAGTTTATCAGAGCACAAGTCACATGACTTGGGGTAGCTGGGAAATTGACACTATGTCTAGCCCCATGTCAGATTTCAAAATTGAATATAAAAAAATATGTTTGCTCTTTTGAGAAATGGATTTCAGTGTAGAATTCTGCTGGAGCAGCACTATTAACTAATGCATTTTGAAAAAATGTTATTTTTCCCATGACAGTATCCCTTTAAATCAGATCCACCCACTTGACCCAATGGCCCGTTTTAGGGGCTTTAGACTTCATCCAGTTCAAGCACAAAATAGCAATGCTTATTTTGGGAGGATTTGTTGTCCCAAATAGTCTTACTTCATATGAGGCTATCTGTCGTATTGTCCAAAGATAATCTTTTATCAATAATCAATCATCCTTCAGCATGCCCATACCATATGGAAAAAATCAGCAAATTACATGTTCAAGCTAGGCCAAACCCCAGTGATATTTGTAACTCCCAGGGGCAATTGAGATCCATTGTTTCCCATTAGGCATTTGCTGCACAGGGATTGTGCCTGCTGACAGCCATTATCCTTTCATATGAATGGGAAACGTTGTCTATGTCAGATTCTGCCAGGCTGCGTGTTTCCGTAAAAAGAGAAAGTTACTATTCAGCAAGTTGGTCTTTCCCTTTTTTTAGTGTTTATAGTGGGAGAGTGTTATAAAAGACTGAGGATCCAGCGATTTATTTATCTGCAAATTTTGCAATTTTTACAGCCCACAAATTGCTCCTCTGAATAGCAATATTAAAATACCATCTTAAATGCCACTGTACATTCCAGCACACAGGCACGAGAACACCCTACAAATTGCATATTATTTTCTTAATCTATCAATGATCAATTTTATGTCCCTTTAAAAACACTCCCTTGACAATTACAGCAAACAAAACATCAGTAATCTGTGAATTACTTCTGGCCCTGCTATGCAAGTTTTACCAGCTTTTCATGTTTACAGTTAATTTTGCTTTAGTTGGCGTTTTTGTATTAAAGTCAGCATAATATCTTTTTTTCTATTAGTCCTTATTGAATGAAAAGGATTATGTACTTTTACTAGACAGATACACACCGCCGATAAAGGATAATATTTATTTTACATGAATTGGTGCCACAAAACAAACAGAAGGTTTGGTCACCTATTAACTGCTCTAATATGCAAGTCACGGTTACAGAGTCATTTATAAAGAGTGTGATGTAAGGTTTGTGATCATTAGGGATTCGGTTCAGGATTCAGCCTTTTTCAGCAGGTTTTGGCCGAATCAATGTGCCTGGGTGAACTGAATCCGAAAGTCACATGACTTTTTTGTCACACAAACAAGGAATTGGACATTTTTTTTAACTGTGTGCTGTGTGTGTAGTTCTTGTTAACACCTCCTGGTGCTAATTTGCATATGCAAATTACGGGTCGGATTTGGTTCGGGATTAGCCTGAATCTTTCATGAAGGATTTGTCCGAATCCCAAACTAGTGGATCCCTATTAATAATAAAGGCTATTAACACAGATCAAGGCCTTACAAGGCAATGTTTAGAAACTGTTTTAGATGTTCAGAAACATTGCCTTGAAAAGGGCCTTACTGCTGAAGACTTCAGGTTTAAGGTCATTCAACATATTCCTAAACCTCAGAGAGGAGGTGACCGGATTATGATTTTTAAAAAAAGCGGAGGTACAATGGATACACTGAAGTCATTGATCCTCAATGGGTTGAATAAGGATTTTAATTTGCATTCATTTGCTGGTTAATATAACATCTTGGTTTACATTCTGTATTTAGATATACACTCAGAATTGTATGTTGTGATATCTTACTAATGTCAGGAGGTTGGAATTTTGCCAACCAATAATATGGCTTCAGTCACTTCAATATGTGGATGTATCCGAGTCACTCGCTTCTGTGACGTTTGCGTTGCTGCGTCAGGGTTACCAGTGACGTTGGCTCCGCTATTTGTGGATGTGAAGGATTGAAAAATATCATTTGACTCTTTGTTTGTAAAACTCAATAGAGGAGATACACTTGAAAAACGGTGCGGTTAGCCCCTGAAACGTTCTGGCATTATCTCTGTGCAGATGAGTACAAATACAAGAGGTCCTCTGCACTCAACTCATTATCAATATATAATATATTGATATATAACTTATATCAATATATAAGTTGCAGGTAAAACTTAGTCCCTTTGTAAAATGTATAATGAAGCAATAGAATTCTTAATGAATCAGATGAAAATTGAGCGTAGGACTGGCCAGATATGGGATGACTTTGACATAGTTCTGCAGCTTAAATATATTGCAATACATGGACAAACAATCCCTGTTTTGTTTAAAGGGTATATATATATATATATGTATAAAAGCTGCCCTATTACTTATAATTTACAAGACTGCGGCAAGGAAGAATCTTAAAATGGTACGTGTTTTTACAGGAAAATGTTAATATCATTTTTAGGGCAACGGCAAAACATTGTAGGCTGCTAGTCTCCTCCACATGCTCCCCCAGCGGCTAACATGTGAAACATATGAAGCACGGCCATGAAGGAGGAAACTTCGGGCAACTTCACATCATTTATGTTGCCCCACATGCATTTGGAGGAGATCTCCTATTTTGTTTTTGCACATAAGGTGCAGAGACCTTTTCTTAGCAAGTATTCCTCTACATTCTGGTTCATTATGTTCATCCTGGTTCATTATTTACTGGTATTGGGTCGGGTGCAACAATTTGTTGACCCGCACATTACTAGTCTCTTTGTTTATCAGCATCTGCATTGCTATAACACATCCTATTGATAATGATTTTGCGACATGATCTCTGTAGAATGTATAAATGTGAAATGCTAGGAGCACTCCTAACCTATTTGGTGCCTGAGGAAGAATTACACAACCAGTCCAACCGCACAGTGTTATGGTAAGACCTAAGCTGGAGCTTATCTGATTTAAAATGCAGATTTATAGTCTATACAGTACATCCCTGAAATTAGTATATTTTGCTTGTTCCTGCTACTTAGGACTTTCTGCCTCTATCCCACATATTTTATTCATTTTTACATTAACAGCCCCTACTACTGAAGTTATTTTTTTTAAACTGAGGATCCCAGATATTTTGTGCAGCTCCCTAGTGCAGTATGGGTTTCTACAGAAATAAAACTGAGGAAACAGGGTGGAACGGTGGGGTGCTGGTTTAGCATTCACCAGCCTAACCTCACTAACAGATGGCTCTTTATCAGAGAGCAAATTAATATACTGCAAGCACATAAGGCAATGACAGGATGTTTTATGCTGTATGAGGAGACTTCAGTAAACTAGTATATTCATAACAAACACATCCTGAAGAGCTTGTATAAATTCTGTAAATCCAACGTATAAATGTTTCCAAGCTGGGTACTCTCCAATGAATCTCTTTTATCCGTTTATGTTGTTTGTATGTTATCTTTTCTTAATTATAAAGCTAGGCGTTTCTTAAAAACAGGTATGGGATCCGGAAAGCTCTGAATTAAGGGAAGACCATTTCCTATCGACTCCATTTTAATTAATACTTCCAATTATTAAAAATTATTTATTATAAAAATTATATTATTTCTTCTGTAATAATAAAACAGTACCTTGTTCTTGACACAAACTAAGATATAATGAGTCCTTATTGGAGGCAAAAGCAGCCTATTGGGTTTAATTTATATTTAAAACATTTTTAGTAGGCTTAAGGTATGAAGATCCAAATAACGGAAAGTTAAATTGAAAACTCCAGGCCCTGAGCATTCAGGACCCATACCTGTACTTGCTAATAACATTTATAGTTCAATAAAGTAAAATGTTAACAAACAAATAGAAATCGTTTTCTTTGCAAGAGTCTGCAATTTGCGGATCCAAAAAGAGACTACTCTGTGTACTTCCCATTTTAAGCTGTATAACTCATAGGTGTGTGGATTAGTAATTTTCCTTTATTTGATAACTTCCAAATCAAAACTTGATAAAAACCTTCATTGATCAATTTTCTTTACTAAGGAACTTGGTAGGGGGTGAACTATACCCAGGCATATATCTTTGTGATAATAGCTGGGTCTACCTAGGAAGTGTTAATCAATATGCAGAACTTTGTTTAAGGCATCACATTGCAGAACTCAATACGTGTAGAGGATCTATTATCCAAAATGCTTGGACCTGATACAGAAAATGGATTTGTAATTTGGATCACAATACCTTAAAGGAATAGTTCATTATAAAAATAAAAACTAGGTAAATAGAAAGGCTGTGCAAAATAAAAAATGTTTCTAATAGTTCGTTAGCCAAAAATGTAATGTATAAAGGCTGGAGTGACTGGATGTGTAACACAATAGCCAGAACACTACTTCCTGCTTTGCAGCTCGCTTGGTTTCCAATGATTGGTTACCAGGCAGTAACCAATCAGTGACTGAAGGAGGGGGCACATGGGTCATATCTGTTGCTTTTGAATCTGAGCTGAATGCTGAGGATCAATCGCAAACTCACTGGACAGTTATGTCCCATGTGGCCCCCCTTCAAGTCGCTGACTCAGAGTGAGTGAGCTGAAAAGCAGGAAGTTGGATTCTGGCTATTATATTAGACATCTGTTTGCTGCCGTTATACATTACATTTTTGGCTAACTAACTATATTAGAAACATTTCTTATTTTGCACAGCCTATCTATTTAGCCAGTTTTTCTTTTTACACTGAACTGTTCCTTTAAGGCTGCTGAAATCATTTAAAAATCACATAAACCGATAGGATTGTTTTGCCTCTAATATGGATTCATGCAGCTTAGTTACCACAAGGTACTGTTATATTATTGCAGAAGAAAGGTAAATAATGTAAAAGAAAACTAAATTATATACGTTAGTGCTTTCCAGATAACAGGTTTCCGGATAAGGGAGCCCATACCTGTACTTGCACACTGAGCTCACAAACAAAAAGCTGGAGATCTTCAATTCTGTATAAATTAAATACCTCTGTGTATATCCTCTGACTAAAGCAATGCCCTTCATTTACAACATGTGGAATCCTTACTATATGATATTTATTAGCCCCTTAGAGAAGGGAGTTAATTGTTTTGTTATACGTTGTATTTTGGGACTAAAACAAGAAGGCGTAAATCACAGGTGTTGTCCTATTGTGCAGAATCCTTCCTCCTGATTGATCCTCCCTCGTTCTGTCTGTTACATATCAGGAGCAGCTGGAACAGTGAGAGGCTCATATGCTTCCCAACCCTGACTTAAGCTTTCTTGTTCCACCTACTGGGCTGCTCCTGAGTTATGTAATATAATACTAGCATGCCTGGCTCTTTAGGTATCTTGCATTGCTCTGGGCTCCAGCCACCCGACACAACACCTTAAAACACCAGGCTCCATGGGAATTTTATTTTTTTGAACTTCATTTTCTTATGAGAGTAGGGCATTTGCCAAGTTCTTCATTTTTATTGGTTAATTTTTTATTATTGGCCTGAAAAGCTGTTTCCAATACATGCTTTCTCACATGTTTATCACAACGGGAATGGCAAATCCCTGTATACTTACAAAGCAACGGCTCCAAGGCTTTCAGGCTTGGAGACTTCCATACATGCAACATGTTAGTTACTTATGACAAAGTCAGATTTATTTTTATTAATATTTATTTAAGGTTTACAGTCTTAGCACAGTCATAGGGGCTCATACGAAACAAAACAAAAACAACGGAAAGCTCTAGCAATGTTTTGGGAGCAGTAGCCTCTTTCTTGATAAGTTTCAATTCTGTGGCTGGCGATTCTATGAAGAAGACAATGAAGATTTTTGACCGCGTCAAGCATAAGGATATTCCTAAGAACACCTGGAAATGGTTTGTATCATTTAACTATACCTTGTACCTGTTGCAACAAGCTTTTGCTTTATCATACCGTATTCATTTTAAATCGGATGCAATGAGACAAACAGGCTCAGGCTGCCCTTTGCATCTTCCTAAATGACTTGATGTGATGTAGACAGGGAAGGAGCTATACAGAGGGTATATATATTGTTATATACGTGTGTTTAACTTTCTGCAAATTCTGTGAACAAAAATGTGTTGTTAATATCGAACGTTGTCAGGATAAGTTTTTCGGGTGTCTGTGTGATTTAGTTGTGTACTGAACATTTGATAAGAGAAATGTGAGTTAAGACTAAATTTAATCTAGCATCAATCTCATACTTTTGTTTACTCTGTGTGACCGGGGGCATGTTTTGTTTACGTATGATAATGTTGTACCACCAATGATAATTGCCTCCTGCAATGTACTGTACCAGGCAAAAAGAACCTGTAGAACATGTACAGGTATGGGATCCGTTATCCAGAAAGCTCAGAATTATACAATGGCCATCCCCCATAGATTCCAAATATCCAGATATCCAAATTTTTAAAAATTATTTTCTTTTTCTTTGTACTATTAAAACAGTAGCTTGTACTTGAGCCAAATTAGGAGATAATACTTATGCGAAGCAAAACCAACCTATTGGGTTTATTTAATGTTTACATAATTTTCTAGTAGACATAAGGTATGAAGATACATTACAGAAGGGTCCGTTATCCAGAAAGCCCCAGGTCCCAAGCATTCCTGATAACAGATCCAATATTTGTAGTTTCATAGGTTTTGTTTACTTTTTGTTGTCATCTTTCCTGCTGTCCTGTTATAGTAGAACTATAATTCTTTTAACCACCTATAGCTCTTTATGAGATGGCTTATATCACAATGTGCTAAATGCATTAAATGTCCTATTATATAATCATTATTATCTGATTATAATGCTAATGGGGCATTGCCATTACTGCTTTTCAGCTCTCCCACAAGAAAAGTGGGGCTGTTTTTCCAGTTTTCGAACAATGACTTTTGGACAAAGCATCTCCCGTAAATGACTGACCCATTAGGGTTGCCTGCAACTCATTTGTTTTTTTGATGGCCAATTAATATATGTTCACATCCCTTTAAAAAGCTGCTTTAAATTGCATCTTTTAGAATCCCGTTACCAATCAAGACATTGTAAATCACATACACGTAATGAAACAAATATGCATACGGAGAATGCTCAGCATGTAATAACTAAAACTTATGCAAAATGAATGAAACCATACATAAGTGCTAAATTCAGCACAGCATGCACTATTTAATTGATGTGTTCCCGACATGTTGTGTAATTTGTATTTCTGAAAGGCCAAACAAGGTCAGAATTTTTTGCTACAGTGTAGTTTACATGGCTACTGCATGGGCTGTTCATATGTACAGTGGGAAATCAGTTCAGGTAAGTGTAGTGATGTTTGGAGCCTACATTGGACCAAATACTACTACACTTAGCTGTCAATATACTTTGACTTGCAGAGACATATACTGTACTAAAGAGCTTACGTTCGTTTTACGAGTTGGTGCCCAGACAAGTGCACATGTAGGGAGTGACTTGTTTGCAGGATAAGAAAGTTAAAATTGCTATGGAATCCTGGATACACTATTGGGGCACCCCGTTCCTTTGGGAGATACTCTGAGACAGTGGTTTTTCAACTGAAACCCTTTGGACTGCTCACTGGATTCTTCTTTCTCTGCCATTTATATAATGTCACATGCTGCATGGACCTTACCCAGAGGCAGACAATCACAGACTTGTACCCATTATTCAGATTTTTGCATTTTAATCCAGATACATTTTATATATAATTGCCTAAAGCACACAATGCTGATATATGTACTGTCTTCTGGGCTAGTCCAGCTTTACATGCATACGTCACCTCTCTAATCATCCCTAATATGATATAATAGAAACTCTATAAATGATGTACTGTAATACTTTCTGCATTTCTCAACACATTGATATGATACACACGATTAGCCTTAGGGGAACTGCACTGACTTCAAGTGACAAAGCTGCTCAAATCCCTTTAAACTTGTGAGACGGGTTTACATTCCTAGGATGACTCAAAATAAACACAGAATTACTGTTGTCATTTATTATCCTAAGGAAAATCACTCAAACAGTGCCACCAATTATTTTCCAAATTAAACTTAACGTACATCACTTAATGGATGGGTAAAAATGGATGATGCATTATATGTTGCCTTGGATGTTGCAAAATCCCCTTTTAATTCTCTGAAGTTTTATGTCATTGATTGAATATTATGTTGCTTTTTAGTTCTATGGAAAAGGATAGTTATTTCACAAATAAATGGTAGCCTGATGTTGCCTTACAATGCAATACAATACCTACCCATCCTGAGTATTCAGAACGTTTTGCAAGACAGAACTATCCTAATAATGCAGCATGTGTCACAATGATGTTTAAAAGTTTCAGTTTTGCAGTGACAAATACAAGTGATGTAAATAAGATGCCTTGATTGATTGGCTAAGTAAGTTGAAAGATGAGCTTTCAGAACATTACAGTTCCATTCCCAAGTGGATTTAATTTCGAGCTAAAGCACATTCATCCACAAGAAACACCTCTGCATCAATTATCAGTCTGAGCATTTGACAAATCAGACCTACAAAGGGTAACATTAAGCAAAGAACTAAAGGAAATTTTGCTAAACTGAAGATTTTGTTTGATGCCCAGTAAAAGTGCAAATATGATACAGTGACTACAAAAAAGTGACGGGAGTCAGCCCAAGCACATTGTTGCAAATGGCCACGTTAGCCTAATGTTTGGCCTTGGGGTCTTGGGATTGTGTAAATAAGGTGAGCGGGCTGTGTCATTAAGTTTAAGTACTACAGGTTTGCACACGTTAAGAGTTTCTAGAGCCTGCCTTGATTTTTTTAAATACAAATATAGCATTTGTTTGCTGCCGGGAGTTTCTGGAAATAGCGAAATATGATATCTGTGAATTTGTTACACATTAAGTGACCAGGTCATTCCTATAGCATTCCATGTAAATCTAAAAAATTGCACCTTGGACTAATGTTATGGTTGGTTTGTCTTGCTATAACTTAGCAACCACAGTTAATTTGATATTCATCAAATCAAATGCTTGCTACAGTTGCCTCTATAAGTTCATTTTTAAAGGATTTTTTAAAGGTATGTCTATCAAGGGTTAAAAGTAAGAAAATTAAATTTTGGTAAAAATCCTTCTAGAAAATTGTATACAATATATACCGGATATAGTAGAAGGCTGGGCACACCAAGAGAAGGGAGGGTATGATTTTCACGACAGTAAGTGGGCTTGGCCTGCAGGTAAGTGGGTGGGCTTAAGGTGGATCATGTTATTTGTTAACCTAAGTGGCATTTTTGTATTGATGCCCCATTCTAGTGTTCACTGCCCAGGCAAACAGGGACCCCTGGGGGAGAGCACCTTGCTAACTTCGTAGTATGGGGCCCCATGAATACTGATGGCGGCCCTGTTTCTTACAATGTCATTGTTCATGACACAGGCAGGCGCATTTTTCACTGTGGCTTGTACAGACCTTCCTCCATGTGTTTTTGGTAGATTGTGAAAAGTTGCCCCATTCTCATCCTTCTTTCCTTTGTATATTGATCTCCTGCTTTATACAATATGATGCACAATTCGATGCCCTGGTGCCTGTAAATAATAGGGATACATCAAATGCACGATTCAGTTTGGGATTTGGCCAGGATTCAGCCTTTTTCAGCAGGATTTGGATTCAGCCAAATCCTTCTGCTCGGCCGAACCGAATCCGAACCCTAATTTGTATATGCAAATTAGGGGTAGGCAGGAAAATCACATGACTTTTTGTCGCAAAACAAGGAAGTAAAAAATATTTTCCCCTTCCCACCCCTAATATGCATATGCAAATTAGGATTCGGTTCGGTATTTGGCCGAATCTTTCGAATTTTTTTTGAAATTGTGGATTCGGTGCATCCCTAATAAATAAACAAGGGAGGATGCAGAAAACCGGATCTCTTTTGGAAACATTTTTAAACAAGCTATAATAGATATATTGTCTTTAGCATGTACTTCTTATATTCTGCATACAAAATGAAAGGCTTATATTATCTGTGTAAGAGGAATACACACTTTATCTCTCCATTGATTGTAGCAGGCAATGTGTATTCTAAAAAGGACAGATCAGTGCCAACATTTTGTGGATAGCTCAGCCTGTTGATGAATCTTTTACAGATAGGTCTCAGGCCAATAGATTCCAGCAGAGAGAGATCATGAAACCTTCCTAGTGGAAAAAAAGTAGGGAATTCCTAGATTAAGCAAGTGATACATAATAATGGTTTGAACAACTATCCGGTGTAGTTTCCTCATTACTCATCTGTTCTGTTGGAATTTGCTACCTATGAATCTCCCTCTGTTACAATGTGGGTTTTATATTATTTGTTCATATTATTTCCCCTTCATGCTTTTAACTCTGTGACACTTCTAGGAAATATTTTCCTACTTCCTCGTTTAAAGGAAAAGGTATTTGACTCTGGACAAGCAAACTAATGGGCATTCCCCAGAGGATTAAATTTTTCGAAGTAAACACCACACTGCCATCTTCTATTCCCAGGGATCCCTTGCAAAGGCTTGGACATGCATCATGGGTGCATTTATCCTGGAATTCTGGGGCGGAATATTGCATTGTGGGAAAAAGAAAACCATGAACAGTGTGCTAATTATTATTATTTTTATTTTTTAACATTTTGAGCTCTTAACATGAACATACTTATACTGTTTTTCTTAAGTTCTATGTTCTATTTTCTGTGGCAGTAAGCTTCTTAACTTGCCAGAGTTTCCTCTTCAGCATTGCTTTTGGGGTTTATTTAAAAGGAAATATTTTAAATTATATTAACCCTTTCAAGCATGGTTTATTGACAAGGTTAAGGGAGTACAGGTGTAAAATCGCTTATGTGAGTGCCCATTACATGGTAATAGTATTGTATTGTTATCAAAAAAGATTTTTATTCCTTACTATTAAAAAAGGAGGCAAGAATGAAGAATTGTTTTGACAATGAACTGTGGGCAGTAACATTGATGGGTTTAGACCCTAACAGGCCCCCTATTTGTATTATTTGGTTCAGAAAAAGCTTCTTTCTGCTTTGTACTGTTTTTTTACAGCCATTCAGTGCCTGCCTGTTGTATTCTAGTGGAATGCTTTATTTAAAGCAGTGACCTGCCTAATGGACATCCATCATTAAATATGTACTGAATGCCATTTAGTAGAACAAAAATGTGTTTCTTATTGTATACCCTGCAAATGCAGGACTACTCACTATATTATTACATTTTGAAAAACCATTTACTTCCTATTTTATAATTGCAATTTTATTTTTCAATTAAACTTTGAAGGCATATTCAGGACCCAGCAAGTCAGCTGCTAACGTGGAACAAGCCTCCCAAAAGCGTATTGGTGATAAAGAAAATCAGAGATGCCAGCCTGCTGAAGCCCTTTAAAGAGCTGTGTGTTTTTCTCACAGAGGTAAGGTCTCCAAGATGAGTCTAAAGAAGGCCAAAGACTTAACAATTGCGATCTTTCCAAGAAAGAACGTTCTTTCCAATACACACGTGTATTGTCAGATATACAGGTAGAAACAATAGAATTCTACCTGTATCTGATGATTCACCACTAACAATGGCCGATGTTCAGATGCCTTCAAAGGCGCCCGATCAAAATTTTCCACCTGGGCCAATCGACGAGCCGACCGATATCGGAATCTTTGGCAAAATCAATTCGCTTGTCTCCCACCATACACGCACCGAATATTGTGCGAAAATTAGTTTCGTACTATATTATCAGCACCTTAAGTAGTGTATGATGTTTTGGCTGCCATGGTGCTCTTGTGGTGGTTTAAATGTTCTTAATTATATGTTGCTTCTTTCCCACCCTAATGCCTGCCATAGACAGACCATTGCCTTTTGATAAGGGAAGCAGCATTAGGCAATTATAGAGGGACACACAATTATTTTTGCATATTTAAAGAAAAATGATCTTTTCAATAATCAATTGAAAAAAATTAGTTTTAAAGTTATTTGAAAATGAAATTACAACTGAAAGCAGCATGTGTGTGTTGCTGTGTGCACTGCTGGTTCTGGCTGTTAAAAAAAAAATGTAGCAGAAGTCAGCTTTCCTCCAGTCAAGTCCCCATTTCCCGCAGTGCCCTGCAATAGAAATGTTATGGGTCTATTTATCAAAAATCGCATTTGTTTGTTGTGAGGAAAAATTCAAATGTAAAAAACTCAATTGAATGCAGTCGTGACTTTTTTGAGTTTATAGGCTTAAAACTGAAATACATCAAATTTTTATTATAAGCTTGAACACCTCGAATTTATATATTTACAAACTCGAAAATCTTGAATTAAAAAAATGGCTTGGGTTTTGCCTAGACAACTCCCATTGACTTCTACATTACCTCTCTAGCTTTTAAATGCCGATTTTTTTACATTGATAAAATACCAGACATTCAAGTTTTTGAAAATATAATTAGAATTTGTGAGTTTTTGTGCAAAAAAAATGGAATCATGGCAAAAATAAAAATTCTAACCGTGGCAAAAATTAATATTCAAACCTTGATAAATCTTAATGTATATTTGAAAGTTGCTTAGAAACAAGAAAATGATGTGGTGTTGTGGTGTTCCCATGTAAGGGAAGTTTGACCACTACAGTACTTAATAAGAGCCCCGTGGTGTTCAATGCCATTAGCCTGATACTTTGCCTCTCCATTAACAGTAAAGTACTTCTAAAACGATAGGTGCAGTAAATCCAGGTTTCGTTTCAAATTCTAGCACTTTATTCTACAGCCAGATTAATCATAATTTTAGCCATAATCCAGCACATGTCCTTAAATTTTCCTGTTCACAGTCTGTGCTCAATCTGGCCTGCGATTAAAAATAGATTTGATCAGCACCCTCTGATAAAATGAGATAGGAGCAGACTCTTTAGTGGTCATCTCAATAAGGTGCTGTAAGTTTTCAGCTTAATTGCACTGAGATGCCCATATCTTGTAGTGAAGGTGAAGGTAACATACAGGCAGACACTACTGTTAAGGATCAGAAGATCAGAGCAGACCCTTTGGGCAGAGACACACGTGGAGATTCGGGGAGATTAGTCGCCCGGTGACAAATCACCTCTTTTTCAGGTGACTAATCTCCCTGAATTTCCTTCCCACCAGCTAGAATCGGAATCGTCGGCAGGATGGAACTCGGATCGCTACGTTTTCTGAAGTCGCCCGAAGTTTCCTCGTGAGGCAACTTCGGAAAACGAAGCACTCCGAGTGCCATCCTGCCGGTGATTTACATTCTAGCCGGCAGGAAGGCAGTTCAGGGAGATTAGCCGCCCGAAGAAGAAGCGATTTGTCGCCGGGCGACTAAATCTCTCTGAATCTCCACGTGTGTCTCTGCCCTTAGGCTTCTATACACAAGACCGTTTATTTGACCTTTTAAATGTACACTTGACTTGTGTATTCATCGTGTAAGCATGTTACCTTAGCTCTGCACCTGCTGACAGACAACAGGAAAAAGGTCAACATAATTTTTTAAGACGATGAGTTTGGTTTTCCAATGCAGAGAGAGCCAAGTCTAAGAAACCTCAGAGCAAGAAAAGTAGTTCCCGTGTCACCATAAAAAAACAAAAGCATTATAAAGCTTCTTGTGTTGGTTGTGCAATGGCCACTCCAGAAGAAAGTAAACATGCTTTTGTATTCCAGTAATCTTAGTCGGAATGCCATGCAGCACTGTACTGGAGGCCTAGAGGTGTTTTTTACCCATGACTCATGCTGGTTTTCTGTTACTCTTGTGCTTGTATTTATGCAGGAGAAAAACATGATTGTTTATGTGGAAAAAAAAGTCCTTGAAGATCCCGCTATTGCTAATGATGAAAACTTTGGACCAGTGAAAAAGAGATTTTGCACATTTAGAGAAGGTAAATATCACATGCTGAACACAGTGGTTGACTTTAATAGCCTGTAGTGGTGATAGTGTCTAGTTTCCCCACAATCCAGCAGTTAAGCCGTTAAATCACTCTGTTTAATTATCACTAGATTACGATGATATATCCAATCAAATTGACTTCATTATTTGCCTTGGAGGGGACGGGACTTTACTCTATGCATCATCACTCTTTCAGGTATGTCCTCTTCCCTTTTGCCTTATTGTTTAGTAATAAAAGATTTGATAGGCCATAATAGAAACTCCCCACTGAAACTTGCAAATCTTGACAAAGATATTTTAGAGACAACATACCCATTACTTATTCGTTTTTAAAAGAGTTGAAATGGTCTGTAACTTTTCTTACTGAGTAAAGTGACTTCTAATAAAAGTACAGGTATGGATGAAAGTTCTGCATTATGGAAAGGCCACACCCCATAGAATCAAATAAATCTAATTTGTAAAAATGATTTCCTGTTTTTCTGTAATAATAAAATGGTGCCTTGTACTTGATGTTAACTTAGCTGCATGAATCCATACTGGTGGCAACTATTCCTGTTGGGCTTATTCCATGTTTAAATGTTTCATTTTTAGCAGACCTGGTGATCCAAATTCTGCAAAGGCCCCTTATGGGGAAACCCCCAGATCCCAAACATTCTGGATAATAGTTCCTATATTTGTAATAGTTTAGTAGACACAGTCATACAAGGCACTAACCCAAATAAAATTAACATGGTACTCAAGAATCGATTGTCTTTTTTTTTTTTTTTTTGTTAAAGCTCAGCCAAATACAGATTCTAGATCCAGGTCTAAATTGATGTTACTGGCCTAGATCCATCTAAAAAGAGGTTTGCAGACTCTGACTGACCTCCTTCTATGTAGCTAAGACTAAGACAGCTGCCTGGTATAGAATACTAAATGAAACACTCTTAAGGCAAGGGCCAGACGATACTGGTTCTCTGCAGGTGTAGAATACGCTGCCCCCTTCTCTTCTGCAGGCAGGACAGTTTTCATTGCGAAATGCAAAATGTCTCATTTTGACACCGAAATACGCTGCATCTGCTTGCACCTGATCTGAGACCATGCTTCCGGGTGCAGGGGGATCGGAGAAACGCCGGTCGAGATCCCCAATCGCGTGTCTCTAGCCTAAACACCCTACTGAATAAAAAAATACTTAGTATTAATTTCCATTTTAAATTTTAGATACTTTCATCAGCATGTCAATGAGGCTGTTTCTCTGCTTTCAGGATAGTGTTCCTCCGGTGATGGCGTTTCATTTGGGATCACTGGGTTTCCTCACCCCCTTTAACTTTGATAACTTCCAAACTCAAGTCACTCAGGTTATAGAAGGTAAGAGACATGTAGTGCAGTGTCATAGCTGGCAGCAGAGTAAATGTTAAGTTTTTTGGTTCTTGGATGTTTTTTCATAACAGCATCTCGTTGCATTTTAGCCTGTAGTAGTGATTTTTTTTATAATAAAACCATTCCTTCCATTGACAAAATACAGCTTCTTAAAAATAACTTTTGTCCTGCTTTTGGAATACTCACAGTCAAGGTTTAGCAACTGCCACATTTTGATGATTGCTGTTAAAGATCATTTTCAGATTGCGCATCCCGCTGACTATGCTTGGGAGAGAGTACAAATATCGATTTTCCACTTTATAGCTGTTTTTGTATTTATAAGAACAGAACACATATTTTCTGAAAATAAACATTTTCATTTTCCTCCACCACAGGTAACGCCGCTCTTGTACTACGCAGCAGGTTAAAAGTAAAAGTGGCCAAAGAGCACAGAGACAAGAAAACTGCAGTACAGAATGGAGTGGAGGAAAATGGCCTCATAGTCAAATCTGAAAAGGAACCAATAAAGCAAACAAAATATCAGGTGATTGTCAGCAGATATTACACTTGAGAGACACTCAGGAGCAGATTTATCAACCCTTGAGGTTCTGCCCCAAACAATTGTTTTTTTTTACCCAGATAAATAGTTTACCAGGTTTAAGGTGGACTAAAATAGTTTTGCAGAAACCTGAACTTCAATGATTCCTAATTCTGCCCCTCTTTGTATGAGAGAAAGGAAACTATCACATTGTTTCCAGAAGGCAATGTGGAAAGTGGTCCAGAAAAGTCACATCCCAACCCCACATCCAGTGACAGATCCGACTGCTTGTGGCATGTTAGCTGGTCATGCTGGAGTGTCATGCCCGAGTTTGCACAAAACAAAGTGCATGTACATGCTTTATAAAAAGTTATCCGTGTCTAAGTAACCAAGTCGTTTAACAAAAGATGTTGCACACACCCAGCGTCTACAAAAGCTATAGATTACAGTGCAGTGAAGTTAATTATGGATATGCACAGAAACCAAGAGAGAGAGAGCTCTTATTATTGCAACTCTGCACCACAAACACTGTTCAGGGAAGAAACTTGGCTAAATGACCAGGAAATAAGCAGGACTCAAACCTTAACCTCTTTATACATAGTATTGTAGTGGTTGATATTAAAACATTCAGTGAGTTCCAAGAGATTGTGTGAATACACAACACTGCAGCAGTTACAGTATTTTAAAAGGGGCTTCTGCTTTTAAATCTACATATAACTTAGGCCCATGGCACACGCCGAAATCTGGCATCGTCTTTGGCTTCCGTTGTGTTTCACTGTGTGATATATATTAAGGCTTATGGTAGTTAGAGCACCCCACTTACCACTTACAATGTTATTTATTTGAAGTGCCATGTTGAAGCACAAGGAAAGATGACAGGCTGATCTCCTTTAAAAAAAAAATGCATACGCCAATTTGAGGTCTGCCTATCACTGCTCCGTGTGCTTCACACATGGCTTTTCTAAAATTAGAATTGGTGCAGGACAGAGATGTGTATTACCTCCCACTGAAGCAAATATACTTTTTTTGGTATGCTATATAAATAAAAGGAAAGAAACATTATAATTGCATGGATATTTGCTCTGTGCTTACCTTAGGGATAATCCACTGTACTTCAACAACCAATTGGGCTTTACAAACCCTACACTGATAGGATTGATGGGATTGTGTAGTAGGACAGGGATCAGCTTCCCCCACAAGCTGTTAAGAATCATATGACATAACCTCCTAAATATCCAACAAAATTCATTGTGGGTTCCTTTGCCTTTCCCTCAGCAGTCAGTATAGAATGTATAGCAATTTATATTGCATAATATTTTTGTCCTGGTATCTGAAGCTCCCATTTTGATGCAACAAAGGCTACTATTGCATGCAGTGTAAAATCTGGCTAAAAGCACTTTGTATAATTATGCATTTAATAATAACATCTCCCTCCTCTGAGTCAATAATAATAGTTTGTTTGATTCAGGTCCCAAAGTTAGTTTCCTTATGGCTGCAGATTCAGGTGTCCGTGTTACACCTTAAGGTACAATAATCCAGAGAAATGATTGAATCAAAAACAGCTTCACGCAGTAGTGTGCCTACACTGCTATTAAACACATTGCAGTTTAAAACTACTGTGTGAAGCTGTTTTTGATTCAATAATTTCTCTGGATTATTGTCACTCCTCTGAGTGCCATGTCGTTGCTATTCAGATCTTACACCATACCTTAAATAAAGTTACGGTTATGCGACAATAAAATGTGACTCCTGACTTTCCTATATAAAATCAGCTGCCGAATGTAAATCCTGCAAACCCAAACAGTATGCTATATTGCAACAGCAGCACATTAATAAAACTTAATATTCTGGTTTAATAAGGTAACAATTTTTTTAAAAAAATCTTTTTTTTAACCCTAGGTCCTCAATGAAGTGGTAGTAGACCGAGGTCCTTCCTCATATCTCTCCAATGTCGATGTCTTTCTAGACGGGCACCTTATAACTACAGTGCAAGGGGATGGTAAGCAAAAATAACCAGTTGTATAAGAAGTACATTTACTTTGTCTGGTTTGTCTGTAAATGTTCATTAAAACATAAGAGCTGGATGCAGCTTTGCAAAATATACAAAATAAAACCTGTATTTGCCAGTGCACATCTATTGAATAGAAGCATAGATGCCAATAAAGTAAAATGATAGCCTCATAGAGCACTAGTATTTTGTCTGTCGGTGTCAGTGACCCCCATTTGAAAGCTGGATTTGGCAAAAGAAGAAGACGACTTAACATTCAACAATTGTAAAAATGAAGAAGGAAGTTATAAAAGTCACTAAAAATAGGACATTCTAATGCATCTGAAAAGTTAAATAACCCTTTAATTTGTTTTACCTTTTACTTTTTGATTCCTGTAGCAGGTGTTTGCAGTCGTTCCTTCTGTAAGTGTATTTTATTAAGCTTTTTAAGTATGTGTGTTGTTTTTCAGGGGTCATTGTGTCTACACCTACTGGCAGTACTGCATATGCAGCAGCAGCTGGAGCCTCCATGATCCACCCCAATGTCCCAGCAATTATGATCACCCCCATCTGTCCTCACTCCCTCTCCTTCCGACCAATTGTGGTCCCTGCTGGAGTTGAGCTCAAGGTAAATCAGGTTTACGATCAGTATTGGTGTCTTCATTGCATTATCCCTTCAGTTCCTTCTGTAACGTACATGTGCCCTGTTAACCTTATCAATATTGAACTTCATGCTGATAAGTATTGTTAACAAGGCAAAAGGACTTTGCTTGCTTTCTTGTTGACCCTTGCTATACCCTCAGCTGACTACTCCCAGCACTGAAATATTGTATTGCCAGTCAGCTCTCCTCCAACTAAGACTTTACTTCCCACAATGCCTTCCATGTTCAGACCTAAGAAAGAATAACAGAAGCATACATGGCGTTGTGGGATTTGGATTCTTGTAGAGCTGATTTCTGATACATTGTTTCTGGCAAACTGAGAAGAGAATAGCAAAGGGGATACAAACTGCTAAGTTTCTTAGAGTGATATTTTCTTTCATTATGGATAATATTTTGTGTATTTTGGATGACACCATATGGATAAAAAAGTGACTTTGAAGAAAACACCAGAAGCTTTGTTGTGTATTTCCTCATGGATAATATTCTCCTGAGGATATAGATGCTGTTTGTTTTTTTACTTTTCTCATCTGATCTCTGTTATCTTCTATGCATATTGGCAGCTTAATGCCTGGACAAACCAGTTATATAATCACACTCTATTTGACTGCTCCTTAAGCTGGCCACAGACAACGTACGATCGGACTTTCCCATCTCCCCACCTGCCACTTACCATAAAGATCAAAGTTTTACCATTCAGAAGTAATAAGAACAGATCAGCCAGTGTTCTGCCCCTGACAGCAATCGTATGAAAGTTATGTCTGACAAAGCAATCAGCTATTCATGCAGAGATATTACCCACAGCCGACAGAAATTTTCTAACCTGTCCGATCGACCAAACGACCGATCTCCGCCGGACGAAAAATGTTGAGACTCTCCACTAACGGTCCGAATATCGTACAAATCCTCGATTCATACGATCTGATCTTTGCGTCTATGGCCAGCTTTATTAAGGGTCAGGGCACACAGGCAGATTCGGGGAGATTAGTCGCCTGTCAACAGGGCGAGTAATCTCCCTGAACTGCCTTCCTGCCGTTTAATGATTAATTAAATGATTAATGATCCATCTCAAAAGAATGTACTTGAAAGTCTTCCTTCTCCTTTCATCTTAAGATCATGCTATCCCCTGATGCACGGAATACTGCTTGGGTATCATTTGATGGGAGGAAAAGACAAGAAGTCTGCCATGGAGACAGGTGAGATGTTTAGCCAGCATTTTCTCGATTTGACTCGAAACTCTGTACTTTTTGCTTCAGCCTTGGGCACAATGCTTAGGCTATGGACACACTGGACTGTAGGCTCCACTGCTCTCAACCTGCATATTTTTACAGGCTGAGAGAAGCAGATCCACTTTGTGCCCTTGCTCCATTAATGTAAGTAGTTTCCGATTGCATGTGGTCACACAGTGGAGGTCGGGCCGGGAGTGCCTCCTTTGTGTATTTGTGCCAACCTCAACTTTGCTTCCCATGTGTGTGCATACAGGCGGATTTAATTCAAATCAATTGAGATGGGGTACAGAGCAGATCCACTTCTCTCAGCCTGCAAAAATCCACAAGCTCAGAGCAGAGGAGCCTACATGTGTGCCCATAGCCTTAGACTTCCACCACTAAGCAGAGAAATGCAAAAATGAGAGCAGCTTTGATTCTGGGAGTACCACCTATCGCACATGAATAACAATAACAATAACAATAAGAAGGCAAATGAAGTTAACTGCTGCTGCACTGTAGTGGAGAAATGCCTGGCTTCTATATCAGTGTGTTTATGCCAGACCAAATTGGTGACCAGGGCCACTATGTAGGGGTATTGCAGGAGCCCAAGAGAACACAATTTGTGGGGCACAAAAGGGGTGGGGTTTAGGTGTATCGTGGGTGGAGTTTTGGTATAATTGTGGAGTGGCCAGGATAGATCAGGGGAGTGATTGTGTGTTTGAGGGGCTTTTTTTTCATTGGGACTCCATTTTACTTGTTGGCAGGCACTACCAACTAGGGGGTCCAGGAGACTAGTGGCTGGTGTATGGGCACAACTAGCTTAGTAATATGGGGCAGCCCTGGAAACACTTGCTTCGATGCCTGCGTGTCACTGCCAATGTCTGACTTAGACTGCTTGCTTCCTGCACTGTACTGTGACAGACGCCACTATTCTTCTGGTGTCTAAAAAGCCCTTTATTGTTATATGTAAATGTATCTGCCCGTATATTATCAGGTCTTTAAGAGCCTTTTTTATGCAGAACCCTCACAAGCTTTATTATAGGAAGCATCCCGAACCCAGTACCCAATAAATGGGTACTGGGTTTTGAAGGCTTACTTTAATAAATTACTAGTGAAATTACAATTGTTTATACGGGTATGGTACCTGTTACTGCTCTGGACCTGGGGTTCTCCAGATAAGGGATTCTTTCTTTAATTTGGATCGCCATACCTTAAAGGAACAGTTCAGTGTAAAAATAAAAACTGGGTATATCGATAGGCTGTGCAAAATAAAAAATGTTTCTAATATAGTTAGTTAGCCAAAAATGTAAACATTACAATATTTGCATTAATGTAAACATTTACATATTTCCCTTCAATAAGGATTAATTATATATGGGATCAAGTACAAGCGACTGTGTTCCTATAACAGAAAAAGGGGAATACTTTTTTAAACATTTTGATTATTTGATTAAAATGGGGTCTATGAGAGGTGGCCTTTTTGTTATTTGGAGCTTTCTGGATAACAAATCCCATTCCTGTATATAGTCATTGTTTTTTTTTTTTTTATTATTCTTCCACTGAAAAATGTAAAACCATTGGAATTCATTTTTTTATTAAAAAAAATTATATGGACTCGCATGAAATATTGGTTCATTGTAGGAGTGGTTTCAGTATAGAGTGTCTGGAAAGGCATCAGCCAATACAAGTGGGTAACGGAGAATGTGTGAATGTTCTATGCTTTGTGATATGGTTGATGAGCTTCTTGCTAAGCAAAAGTTTGTTTTTGTGTTGCCTTCTGTGTTTGCAGCATTAGCATCACTACCTCATGTTACCCCGTCCCTTCCATCTGTTTTCGGGACCCGGTGAACGACTGGTTTGACAGCTTGGCTGAGTGCTTACATTGGAACGTGCGGAAGAAGCAAAACCATTTCACAGAAGATGAGGAAGAGGGGGACTTCTAAGGATTTCCATGCGTTGGAGCCCTCAGTGAACATGCAGTTTCTACTCCCATTTACAGCAGCCGCTCCACGTAACTGCTCCGCTCACGGACAATAGACCAAAACAGACTGAAGCCCTTATGGGGAAATACCAGCTACAAAGTACTGGTCTTACTTCTAACCAGCTTCCTCGGTTTCTCAAACTAGTGATATCTTAAATATTTTAAAAGCAGAAATTTATAATTATTTCATATAAAAGTCAAATTTAAAATATTAACCGACTCGCCGCCAGCAGTGCTTAACATGAAGTTTAGCAGTTTTTCACTGGTGGCCAACGGGGGGGTTTTGTAGCGTTGTTTACATTTTATAAATATACGTCCCATGCCTGGTAAATCTTAAATGTATTTTATTCTCCCTTTTCTCTATGTCTGTTTTATGAAATGCGTGGCTTGGATGGGGCTAAGATATCTCACATCTTGTTCCTTCATTCCTTAATATTCCAGCCTTTGCTGTGACTGGGAGAGTGGGGATTGTAGGTGCATATTCATTCAGCCCTGATCGGAAACAATCTTGCTGCATCCCATAGTGATGCCTCTGCACCTTAGTTCTGCAAACCTTTACAGCCCTTTATGGCATGGTAGCTTTATAAGCTATTATGGGTCTGGAACTTTCTTACAAAGAATTGCTGAACAGAAATAAAACCAAACATAGCAATTACTGCTCTAAGCAGCACACCCGTTGTTTGGTTTGAAATGTCCCTTAAATCTCCTCCTTCCATGTTTAGGCTGTCCATTTGACTCGCAGTTTGTTTTGGACAGTGTAGCCACCAATCACAGTTCCCTGATTTTCACATCCGGCTAGTGGGGTTGCAGTCAGCTGCTCACATTCTAATGCATTCCTTGTGTAAACCATAGGGCTCATTTCTAAACCTGGGTAGTAACTAGGGATGCACCGAATCCAGGATTCAGTTCTGTATTCGGCCAGGATTCTGCCATTTTCAGCAGGATTCGGCCAAATCCTTGTGCCTGGCCGAACCGAATACTTAAAATCATGTGACTTTTCGTCACATGAAGTACAAAAATTTGTTGCCGTGCTCTCTTTTACTGATTTGCATATGCAAATTAGGATTCAGATTCAGTTCAGTATTCGCCTGAATCTTTCGTTAAGGATTCGGGGGTTCGGGCCGAATCCAAAATAGTGCATCCCTAGTAGTAACCCATAGCAACCAATCAGTGATTAGGTGTTTTTTTTATCCAGTTGCAGGTTGGACGGTGAAAGCAATCATCTGACTTCAGTGGTGTAACTAGATATTACTGGGCCCCACAGCGAATTAATTTTTAGTGGGGATGCAACGAATCCAGGATTCGGCCAGGATTTGGCCTTTTTTCAGCAGGATTCGAATTCGGCCGGAATCCTTCTGCCTGGCCAAACCAAATCCAAATCCTAATTTGCATATCGGGGAGAGAAATTGCGTGACTTTTTGTCACAAGTAAGTAAAAATGTTTTCCTCTTCCCACCCCTAATTTGCATATGCAAATTAGGACTTGGTTCGGTATTTGACCAAATCTTTTGCGAAGGGTTCAGGGGTTCGGCCAAATCCAAAATAGTGGATACGGCATCCCTATTTTTCAGGCCTACAAAATGTCTAGAGGCTGACCAGTTTTACCAATATTTATTGAAATTATATATGAATTAGGGCCTCATGGGCCCCTATACCTTCTTTGCCCCCCAGCAGCCACAGGGTCTGCTTCCTCTGTAGTTACACCCCTGTCTGTCTGGTTGCTATGGGTTACTGCTCAGGTGCAAATTTGCCCAGTGTTTAGAAATGAGCCCCAGTGTGATCCTTCTGAGAATTATGGAAGGAGCTGCAGCTCACTACAACACTGGCGACTCCTCATCCACATTCATCTAGATCAGCGTTTACATTCATTTGTACATTTTACACTTTGTACTGATGTGTCTTCTGCATGTGCACGGCTGCAACAGATATATTTACCAGGCCAGGATTGTAGAAAAGCAGCAGGAGACATGGCCGATGAGTCCCTTGGCTACAGATCAGCAGAATGTGCGATCAGTTCTTATTTATCAACGGTGCCACTGCAAAGAGTGTGTAGTTAATGCACAATAAAGATCAGCCGGCCTGTTCTACACTAATGGTCTTTGCCTGCCTCTCATACAGGTTCAAGAAAAGTCACAGAAAAGTATTATTTTTTATCCTAGAGGTGTAAATTCTACTCATTTACTCATTTTACAATACAGTGAGCTTTATTTTTTTGTACCTGACCAAACAAGCGATCGCTCTTTTGTATGTATCAAATGCAGCACTGAGGGGGGTCATGTCTTTCTGTCGAGATCCCCCAAGCCCAGTTGTCTTTGTTACATTTAATTAACTCAATGCATGTACTTTATCCATTAGACTTCCAGATAGAAACTCCTTAGTAAATGACTGTGCCTTAAACTCCATTCAACGTGTTGGAAGTCTTTTAAATAGAACTAAAACGTTGTCATGAATGTCCCATATTGTAGCATCGCCGTTGTGTATAGCTGGTGTAACCGTTTTGTTATTCACAGTCCTGAAAATAGTGATGCAGCAAAAGAAGTTTAAGGAGTGTATCCAAACAGCTGATACTTCCTGTTCTATGACAGTGTAGTCACCTGACGCATTTCATGCCTCGTGCTGGCACTTCGTCAGAGTGTCTGAAAGTATTGACCCTTGGAATTCTACGCTCATTGCTTCCTGGCTTCATCTTGTAGCTCTCTCCTACCCACCAATCCAACCACTTCCTTCTGTTACGTCTTATCGTTTGCATTTATAGAATGATCATTACACCCTGCTTGCTGTGTTCTGGCCACGTTCCTTCCTGAGAACAATGGCCGGGTAGCTGATCTGTATACAGGAGCCCAAAAGCAGTGAGCTCAGACTTTTTATTTACTATTTAGACTGGGGATTCCATACTATGTGGATAGAAAGCTCTGATGGTTCTGGTGTGATTCATAAATGAATTGTCCAGTCGTAGGAAACAATAGTCTGACATTGAATAAATCAGAAGGACGTACTCAAAATATTCTACAAGTTATTGATTCAATTACTACAAATTTATTTGGATTTGTTTGTATGGCATGAACTACATTTGTATAACATTAATAAAAATGTGAAAAAGATGCGACATGGCTGTAAGCCAGTGATCCCCAACCAGTAGCCTGTGATCAACATGTTGCTCTCCAACCCCTTGGATGTTGCTCCCAGTGGTCTCAAAGCAGGTGCTTATTTTTGAATTCCAGGCTTGGAGGCAAGTTTTGGCTGCATAAAAAACAGGTGCAGTGCCAAACAGAGCCTCAATGTAGGGTGACAATCCACATGGGGCTACTACATGGCCAACCACAGCCCTTATCTAGAACCCCAGGAACATTTTCTAATTCTAGTGTTACTCTCCAACTCCTTTTACTTCTGAATGTTGGTCATGGGTTTTAAAGGTTGGGGATCCCTGCTATAAGCAGAGGCACAAATAGTGCAATGTGAAGGGAATATAGAGAACACATCCCAGTCTGAGAAGGTTTGGATGTATCTAAGCAGAACTCCCATTGACATGATACCTGAGCGCTGTATCTCCAACAAATGCAGAACTCAGAGTGTCACAGCACATAATGCTTCTACATTAATAATGTATATATACTTGCTTTATCCCCTTTACAGCAGCAACTCTGTTATTGTTCATATGAGCACAGAACTTCCTTTGTGCCCTGACACTTTTATGTTCTGCAATTTGAGATCTCTGACGACTGATTCAGGAGGTGCTTCACCCTAAGTTAACTTTTAGTATGTTACAGAACGGCTAATTCTAAGCAGCTTTTTCATTGGTCTTCATTATTTTAGATTCTTGTAATTTTTTGTCCGCTTTCAAAAGGTGGTCACTGACCCCATCTAAAAACAAATGCTCTGTAAGGCTACAATTTATTGTTATTGCTATTTTTTTTTTATTACTCGGGCCCTCTCCTATTCATAATGGAGTTTGTTATATAAATCATTCGGACCCTAGCAACAGATTGCTGAAATTGCAAACTGGAGAGCTGCTGAATAAACAGCTAAATAACACAAATAATAAAAAATGAAACCCAATTGCAAATTGTCTCAGAATATCACTTTCTAAGGCATATTAAAAATTCATTTGATGGTGAAGAACCCCTTAAAAGATGAAGTCGACGGGGCAAATGGCAAAACTGTGCACTTGGGCAGCCACAGGAATGTTACATCAGTTCTGCGTTTGTAGTTTATACATTTCCTAGAAATATTATCCCAGGGAATGGGTTACTTGACATTGTTGCTTGTCTCTGTCCTGTACTCCCTAACTGCCTATGAGCTGCTCGATAACATCTGCAAAGTATTCATTGTCTACTGGAACTGTTATTTTTCAGCACTTTATCAGCAATTGTAGCCAAAATAGTTCAATTAAAATGAAGGAGATGGTCCACATTGTCCATTTGTATTTTTTTCTTTCCATTTCATCAGGGCCAGAGCAGATATGGTTTAACCTCCCAGAACATGGAGGGTCCGTCTTGGAAGCAGCTGGGCTGTAGTTCTACTAACCACAAAATCAACTCTATGTGCTTCTCTAAGGGGCTGATTTATCAAATAGAGATTCTGTTTTTTTCATGATTCAGGAAAAAAAATTCACACTAATGGTGTGCATGAGAATATTCTTTGTAACCTCAAATAGTCACCATTTATTAAATAATAAAACCACAAATAATCGCCAGAAAATACTCGGCAAGTTAAAGCTGGTGAGGTTGTATTGAAGCCAATGGGAATGTTCTCCGACAACTTTATTTATTTTCCCAGTTTATTAAAACATTCAAGATTTTCAGCCTCATTGAAAATGAATGGGACAAAGAGATTCTCACTGGCATGCGACTTTCTTCGAAAAAAATTGCGCAGGAATATTTAATTGCATTTTTTCTTAAATAAGTAAGCATTCGATAAAAAAGTTGCACACATTTTTTTTTCCTTGTCCACGTTTCTTTTTTCCACAAACTTGGATTTTGATAAATCTGCCCCTAAATGTAGAGCTACACCGGAGATTTTGATCAGATTTTGTGGGTCAGAAAAAAAGTCTTTGAGTCGCCATTTTATCTTGTTAGATGAAGATGTAGCATTTGGCGTTTGCATCTGACTGTCATGTTGCACATCAGATTTTTTATCTGTCCCGTTATATTTTGACCCTGGCTTTGTCGGATACGTTCTGTAGATCTGACACATCCTACAAAATCTTGTAGTTCAGCTGTAAGTTACACTGTGTCCTGTAGAGGACCTGTAAGTAGTTCTGGCCTGGGGAGGGTGGGTTTGGGCTAAGGGAGCGTTGCACTTAAAGGAAAAGTGACACCAAAAAATAAATTTTTTTCAAAGTAATTAAAATATAATGTACTGTTACTATGTATTGGTAAAGTTACGTGTTAGCTTTAGAAAGACTATTATACTTTATGTAAATAGGCTATTGCGTAGCCATGGGGGCAGCCATTCAAGCCAATAAAGGAGAAAAGGCACAGGATATGTAGCAGATAACAGATACGCCCTGTAATTAATTACAATGGGATTCTGCAGAGTGCATCTGGTATCTGCTACGTAACCTGTGCTTTGTATGACTGCCCCTATGGCTATACAGCAGCTTGTTTTTATAAACTATAACCGTGTTTCTAAAACAAACACACCAGTGCATTAAACAGTACATTATATTTGAATTACTTTAAAACACTTTCATTTTTTGGTGTTGCTGTTCCTTTAGAAATTGCACCTAGCGAATAGCATGGAAGTGAGAGACATGCAAGTGTCCCCCCTTATATGGCACCCAAGTGTGCAGTAT
Source organism: Xenopus petersii (assembly GCA_038501925.1). NCBI lineage: Eukaryota > Metazoa > Chordata > Amphibia > Anura > Pipidae > Xenopus > Xenopus petersii. The sequence continues at coordinate 44,063,101 of CM076684.1, read as the reverse complement.
TCCCATAGTATGAAAGCATCAATGCCAGAGACTGGAAACAGCACTGTTTTACTCCATTTAAAATCTGTGTCAGCTCCTGACTGCTTCCTTCAGTCTCTATTCACCCCAATTTTACACATATTTGTGGAGATTATCAGCCTATTGTCCGATTACAAGCCCTGTTTTCTGTATAACCAGACCTGAATAACAGGCAATGTCAGCCTTTTGAGTGTAAATATTGTATAAAACTTTAATTAAAGGGAAACTAAAGCCACCCTGGCAAATTTTAGCTTTTAGTACACAAACAAAGATATAGTGGTGTGACTCTGACGTTCTGGATGTGCAATGGGCCACAGTGAAGTTGCTGCAAGTGTAACCGATGTTGTTAGGGAGAGGGGGTGTATCATCTGTGACTCTAAAACTGTTATTTTGTCTCAGCACCACAGCTTTTTTTTTTACAATGTGTAGTTGCATTAATCACTTTTAATACTTCAACCACACGCAAAAATAGTAGTCCAACAGTACATATATAGTGGATGGGATTGTTCTCCAGGATATCCTCCAGATATGGAAATCTGCAGGAACTCAAACAATCACAAGGCAGTCACGCTAAGATGCCTAAATAACTATGTACTAACAACTCTTGCATTTTCTTAAGCATATTTTGATACCTTTATTAGCCAAGATTCTAATCACCGCAAGCTTTCACGTCATTTTGATTCCTTTTTTTTTTAAAGCTGATGAAGGTAATCAGGAACTGAAATGTACTAAAAGCTTATCATTTTAGTAATCCAATGAAGCCATCTTCTTTACCCCAGGTTGTTATGCTTTATATCAAGTATAAATGAGTGTCTGTAGTAGAGTATATTCCTAGTGGATGGAGATGTTCTGCATGTTGCTACTGGTCATTTCTGGTGCCTTCTACAAAGCTAAGCCTCAGTGCCAACCAGCTCACAGTTACACTTCAATCGAGCGATGGTACAGATACATATTTGCATCCACATTGCACACAAGTTGCAGCACACGCTGCTTAGTGGTTATCTGCAATTATGGGAAATAAATGCTGCACTGTGAGGAAACAGTGGAGATTTTAAGCAACTGACCAATAGACAGTAAAAATGTGTCAATTTAATTGCAGTCTGACCTTTATTATTTCCTGCTAAACTTGCCAGGACACAAGACTCCATTTCCTACATATGCAGGTGATCCCTTTATTGATTAATTAAAATAATCATAGCAGGTTTTCAGAACGTTTTAATTGTTCAAGCTGAAATGGAACTGAAATGTTGTGAAAGCTTGCTATGATTATCTTAATTAATCACCTTTATACCACCTTTTTGTCAGTTTATTTGCCCTTTGATTGGGGAACACGGTACAACAACTTTAGCCAATTCTTAAGGTGGCCATACACGGGCCGATAAAAGCTGCCGACAGACCGTGGCGGCAGCTTATTGGCCCGTGTATGGGGGCCCCCGACGGGCTTCCCCGATCGAGATCTGGCAGAAAGTCGGCCAGATCTCGATCGGATGGGGTTAAAAATCCCGTCGGATCGCGGCCGCATCTGTTCGTTGATGCGGTCCCGCGATCCGACCGCCCGTTTGTGAGAGCTGGATCCGATCGTTGGGCCCTAGGGCCCACGATCGGATCTGCCCGATATTGCCCACCTTGAAGGTGGGCATATCGGAGGGAGATCCGCTCGTTTGGCGACATCGCCAAACGAGCGGATCTATCCGTGTATGGCCACCTTTAGCTAGTAACACATTTTAAGATCTGCTCTTTTAGCAAGGTCGCCAAACATGGAGATCTTTCACCAGTATGGCCACAAGGGATCGGATTACAACAACTGAGATACAGGCTAAAGCAGTCCTCGTCTGGTCTGGTGCATATCTGTCCCATTTTCAGCCAGATATTGGCCTGGAAGCCCATCAGAGGGCTGTACACACGGGCCAGTAAGCTCAGTCTGTCGGCAGCTTTTCTAGCCATCTTTTATCTGGCAGTGGATCAAAATGCGAGCAGAGCAAATGACCCTTCTTCCATTAGCCCACAAAAGAGAAAGAATCTGAAGTCATGGCACTTACATTTCTAAATAACTATGAAATCATTGAAAATGTTTAATGGATTTTTGTAATGTTGCTAAAAATCTTTTTTTCTATTAAGCAAAATAAACACTAACACATCAACCAAGTTTGTATGTACACCTGAAAAATAAGGACCTTTTGTTGGCGCTTCATTTGCTACTCAAGCGGTCTACCTTTGCTCGCATTGACCCTTCCACCTCTTTTCATGGAAAAATTAGTATAATTGACATTATTAGAAGATCAGCTGTTGGGTGGAGTCTATTGTACAAGCAGTAGCTTCAGTGTGCTGCAGGGAGAATGTCTACACTCCTCTTCTGTAGAGCATAGTGTGTGTTCCTGAAGGACTGACTGCAATTTCACGTGTATATCTATGAGATCCTTCCATCTTGGCGGTTTCCTAGTAGTAACGTCTGGCCACCAGAAATTGTTCCTGATAAACTCAAGCAAATGTGTATAGTTACAAACTGCATATCTGTCTGCTCTTAAGGCTCCAAATGAACAGAGATGTGATTATTTTATTGTTTCAGCTGGCACACACCCACCTTCTCAAGGATTACTCCTATAAACAATCCACCCCCTCAATAATTCAATGTGGCAATGTGGCTTGTACTTGATCTCAACTAAGATATAATTAATCCTTATTAGAGCAAAACCAGCCTATTGGATTTATTTCATGTTTACATGATTTTCTAGTAGACTTAAGGTATGAAGATCCAAATTACAGAATGATCCGTTATCCTGAAAACCACAGGTCCTGAGCATATTGGATAACTGGTCCCATACCTGTGTATATATAATCTAGGTAGAAGTAACTTCACAGTACAGCATAGCATGTGATCTCTCTATTTGGCAAAGGCTGAGACTGGCATGGCATTAGAGGGCACTTCCTTATATCCGGCAGGAAGCGGCCAATAACTGCTTCAGCCAAAATAGTTTTTGCAGATCCATGTCATACTCCGTGTCTCCTTCTAGCAACACTGTACAGTCCTATTCCAGTGGGTAATTGTGCATACACTAATGATCTGTATTTCTCTGTACAAGTCGTTCATACGGGTCTCTCCTTGCTCTTTGTGGAATGGCTGCTTTCTAAGACTGGCTCCCTAAGGGCCCTTACACATGGACATTTACACATGTTTCTCTGCAAGGAAATGCATAAAATAACGCAGACCATTCTATTCTATTGTGCCTGCACCAATACCTCTCAAATGTCCTGTTTTTCACGGGACAGTCCAGATTTTGACAGTTCAACCCACAGTCCCGGGTTTTTTACTGAAATGTCCCGACTTTCTCTTTGACCTCCCGCACTGAACAGCAAGAAAAAGATACAACGTTTCTAACTTAATTGGCTTTTAGCAGAGAGCCCAGAACAGCCACCAGATGTACTTAGATACTTTTATAACAGTTTAAGATAAGCAGGTCTCTTGGGTTAACTGCCTTGCAGCTTAGGGTAATTTCACCTTCATTAGCAAAACTGTAATAATAAAAACCACAGAAATGTGTTCAAACTTTCATAATCTGCCAAATTTTGTAAAATGAACATGGTAAGTAGGGGGTGGGGCCACGAAAATGGGCGTGGTCAAAACGTTGAAGCTCAATGCACGGCAAATCTTTTTGTCCCTCTTTCTATTTAAAAAATGTTGGGAGGTATGTCTCATTCAGATCAGATGCAAACTTTTGTGTCACTACTGCATTTGGTGGTTTAGTGTGCAAACATACATTTTTTTAATCTGGCCAATCAATTTTCTGGCAGATGTCGGACGAAAAATTGTAAGACGTACAATTGTTCAACTCAATTTTGCTAAAATTGGTCGTTCACCAAAGAAAACTCATTGCGTCTATGGAGACCTTAAAACAATGGGCAAAAAGTATGTTAAACACAAGCTTTAATCGTTGAACTCATGTTGGACAAAGGGGCGGTAGGATGGTTATACCATTCCTTTAGGAAATCCAGTGATGTTGGACCAAAAATAGCAAATCTTGGTTAGTTATAAGTCATGTCGACTTTTTATCTTGGTTAGGGTTGGACTGAGCCGGCAAAACATCATTAAATAACCTGGCGGGCCTCACAAAAAGGATAAAATAGGCACAGGGTTGTGGAGGGAGTTGCAGCTGGGGCAAGGGGCCTGGGGAGTCAGAGGGAGGTTGTAGCTGGGGGATGGGGGTGTGGACCCCTGAGATGGCAGCCCCAGTGGGACCTGGACCCCCCAGTCTGATGCTGATCTTGGTTCATACTTTTATTGTCTGCTCCCAGATGGGACCTTGTATGTCTCTCAAGTGCCCTGAGTTGCCCACTCTAACTTGAACTCATATCTAAGCAGTTTAGAAAGGTTTGTAGATATTGGACCATCCTGCTGCAGTGAAGCTTCTATCACAAGAAGTTGTTTTTTTGACAGCAGGCTTTGATTATGTCACATACAATGTAACAGATCAGAAGAGCAAGAGCCCATTCCCAGAATTTGCACCAGTAGAAATGAGTCAATCAAAAGTAGGTAATTGCTGCTCATAATTTTTGGCCAATAATGGCTTTCATAGCATTTAGCATTTAAGACATTTTTAGCTCAGGCCCCTCTTTGTGGGGTAGTATTTTGGTAAGGCACGTACAACCTCCAATGTTGTGGACATTCAAGGACTTATTTATGACCCGCAAATGCCGTTTATTAAAGGTATTTGTGTCCAAAGCCTCTCCTTGAACTTCCGCCCCCTGTTCCAAGTTGTGCTCCAATAGATCAGGTAACTTGGAGCACTTGGAGGTGGCGATAATTCCAGGGTTCTCACAGTAGCACTGATTGTACCTAAAGATTCATACAGACAGATATCATTTTGAAGCGGAGTGCTAGACAGGATGACATGCTGGCACCAAAGATTGTGACCCATCAGATACAGTTTTGGCAGGCGCATCTCTGCCTCATCACTGCAATTATCCAGCAATTCAGGAGGAAAACTCTGCTTAGTGGGTAAAGAAACATGGCACTTTGCAAGCTGCACTTGTAAATGAGCCTTATAGAAACATTGAATCGCTCATCTTATTAGATCTCTCTATAACCACAAAACACTGTTCCCCTCAAATCAATATTCACTGGCCTTCATGTCGAGCCTCAAAGAACAATTTAATTTGTCTCCCATTCCCCTCCCCATTTTGTTTGTTGTTGTTGTTTTATTTGTCCCTTAAAGGGGAATTAAAAACCCCCTACCCTACATAGATCCCCTCCTCCCCTCCCCCCCAGCCTAGCTGCTACCCCTAAATTTTTACTTACCCCCTCTTTCCGGGACTTCTTCTGGCGATTCTGCAATTTCAGTCTATTTCGGTACACGCGCCGAAACCGGGAGATTGCTGCAACTGCGCATGCGCCGATTCGACTGTCTCAGTCTCATATTACCGAAGATCCGGAAGATGGCTGCCATAAACTGCGATCCCTGAATCTGCACGAGGGCTAAATAAATAGTTAGGGGCATTTCCCCGCGATAGCAGCTAGGCTGGGGGGGAGGACAGAGGGGGGTCTACATAGGGTAGAGGGTAGGGGTTTTTTTTAGTTAAGGGTTTAATTCTCCTTTAAGACTAGTCCGCCTCACAGTTTGGCAAACTCTGCCATCAAGCCACACACTGAATTCACCCAAGGACTGACTTATATTGTATAGGTATCATTACATAGAATTATTGCATTATTTCTGTGTGTGTTTTTGTTGGTCAAAATGCTGCTTCCGGCCCCTTTATCATGTACATGAGGGCCTCACACACCCCAGTCCGACCCTGTATATATTATACAAAATCCCAGGGGCTAAATTCCTTGGAGATTTGAAAGTATGTATCGCATGTTGACATGTACTAGTTGGAAGGGTTGATTCTTCATGAGATGAATAGTGCAGCACTGTGTGACAGACACAAACTCTCAGGATTCCTGAAATCTTTCAAAGTGGTTAAACGAAATGTTTGTTTTGTGACCTTTACCCCAATCTATGAACACAGACGCAAGCGAATGGCACGGCATTAGTCGAAACAGCCTTAGGTGGAGATATGCTAAACGTGGGATCCTTGAAGGGGTTCTTCACCTTTCACTTAACTTTTAGTATGATATAGACAGGGATATTCTGAGACAATTTGCCAATGGTTTTTAATTTTCGTTATTTGTGTTTTTTTTTTTATAGCTATTTAGCTTTTTATTCAGCTTCTCCAGTTTGTAATGCCCACAATCTAGTTGCTATGGTCCAAACTACCCTAGCGACCATGCACATATTTGAAAAGAAAGATGAGTAATAAAAAGTAGCAATAACTTGAAATTTGTAGCCTTACAGGGCATTTGTTTTTTTTCCAGACCCCCATTTGAAAATTGGAAAGAATCAGAAGAAAAGGACAAATAATTCAAAAACTAGAAATACATGAAATATTAAATAAAAGAAATAATGAAATAATTCAAAAACTAGAAATACATGAAATATTAAATAAAAGAAATAATGAAAATCAGTTGAAAGGTTGCTTAGAATTGGTTAATCGATAACATACTAAAAGTTAAAGGTGAATCACCTCTTTTAGGCTGTGACACCCTCATCATTTTCTCCAACCCTACATGATATCAAAACGATGCCCTTATTTCTAACCATGACTCCTGTTTGCTGGTGTGTTTGCAGTTCTGCATGTGAGGGTGCATGCTGGGATACATCTCCTCTTACACTGTAATGAATTAGTTATACTGTGGCTGCTACTGAACTATTCATCAACCATCTCACATTAAAGGACCCACCTCTCAGGGAAGCTAAAAAAAAATGGGGCATATATATCAGAGTGAAAAAGCCCCAGCTCTCTACTCAATATGGGAACTTTAAAGGAACACTACTTTAAAGCTCTAAAGGGATACTAAACCCAACTATAGAACAAATGGAAATCCATTCACCAATAAGAATTCTACTGACAGAGAACTTGATTACAGATGCAAGAGAATCAGTCAGTAGGAATGCTGATTCCCAGCACAATGTCAGCCATCTAGCTGTTATCTTACCTATAAAAATAATTATGCCATTTTGTCTTCATTTTATTGACATGGGGATAAAGGACAGACCTAAAGCTTCCAACCCCAGTTTCAGCAACAAAAAACATGGGGGCAAATTTACTAAATGACGAATAATTTCACTTTTATTTCTTAAAAACCCAACGCGTTTCATATATACAATATACTTCATTTTGCCCCCCTGAAGAAGTATATTGTATATACGAAACGCTTTGGGTTTTTAAGAAATAAAATTGAAATTATTCATTCTAATTAAGAATACTCTTATTGACACACAATCACGAAGTACGACTCAAAACTGCATTCCAACACAGTTTCGCTGAGTTCAAGACGCAGGAACGGACCACAAACATCTGAGACCGGAACCGCTCACAAATGAGGTCCACGAGGAACACACTTCACCCGGGAAAAAAGCTCAGCCGTCATTACAAGCAGAGAGATCTGACCGACACTATGATCACCACTACATGATCCAAAAGCGGCAAATCTTGCACAATCCCCAGCCCCATACAAACACTATGAGCGCCATTAGATCTAATTAGAATAAAAGGACCACATAAGACAGAATTACACTATTAGGACATCTTGCTCTTCGCAGGCACGCACAGAATTATAAAAGCGCACTGCTACCTACTATCTAACTTTATCATATACCTAGGGACAAGTGGGTACCTAAACACAGGTTGGTGCTGCCAATTATCCCTGACACAAAGCACGGAGTCCATCCATATACTGCTAATTGATAGACTCTAGCGGTACTTCGCTCCCTAACGCGTGACAATTTGCACTCTGGCGAATGGAGGTGACTACGCAAATTCACTAAGATGCAGAGTTTAATGAACGTTACCTCTTGCGCCAGACTTGCCTTCACCAGCTCAGACCAGGCGAAGTGCAATAGATTAGATAGTTGAAATTTTTTCCCAAAAAATTGCTAGTGTCTTTTCCTTTTTCAGGGTGATAGGCTGAAAAAGAGCGTAAATTTTATTTGGGGTAACCGGCTTCCCCCCTACATTTCCTAACATATGACACAAACTACACACTGGGCTTATATGTGGGGCAATATAACAACTCTATTTTATTTTATTAAGGTTTCCTGGGCTTGTGTAGTGTAATGTATTTGCTGCAACACATACGTCCATTAACTTTCCGTCGTATGCAAATTAGCCCATGCTAGCGCAACTTCGCCAGTGTTTGGCGCCCTGGACGCAACTCCGGATTTTAGTGAATTAGTGTTGTCCTGGCGAATCTACGCCTGGCGAAGTGTTGCGATGTGAGCAAAGCCATCGCTGGCGAATTTTCGGAGGTTAGTAAATTTGCCCCATGGGTCAAACTTACACAGATCACCTGGGATTCTCATTGGAGGATTATTTTGCATTTTAATTCTGTCAAGGGCACTGGAGTGCAATATTTACTGTGATGTTGCTGGACTACAGCTACCAGCATGTATTAACCTTGATAATATCTTTCTATCTAAGTATGCTGGGATATGTAGTCCAAGTAAAGTGTGGTTGAGCAGTGCAGTAGCCGGAGTACTGTGCCAATGAGGCCAGTTGAGAAACTTGCCTCAGAGCAGAGCCCCAAGAGTTACAAAAATATGTTCCTGGCAACTCTAAGAGCCACATTTCTGTTTTATAAACAGTAAATTTGGTTCTTCTAGTGCAAGAGAGTGTAATTGTGCTTTCTGCACTAGTGTTGTGGACAACCCCGGAGGAATACGAAAACCACCTAAGGGCGGCAGGGGGATGAGAATTGCAACTGTGCAGCAGGGTTTAGGGTCTCTCTAAGGACGTATTTATAATGGGGGAACACTCAATGTCATCATTTAATCAATACGGTCCTAAAAATCCAATACCACTGGAGAAGTTGGTGAAATTTCCATTTGGCAAACTTTATTTGCAACCTTTTACCTGTACTCACACCCATTCACGTCAACATCAGCATCCTGAAGATTAGGCCCAACCCTGCATAACATAATACTTTTATTTTAAAGTCCCCTCCCATTTTAAAGCGGTTGTTCACTTTTGGGTTAACTTTTAGTATGATGTAGAGAGTGATATTCGGAGACAATTTGCGGCTGTTTTTTATTTTTTATCATTTGTGACTTTTTAGTTATTTACCTTTTTATTCAGCAGATCTCCAGTTTGCAGTTTCAGCAATCTGGTTGCTAGGGTTCAAATTACCCTAGCAACCATGCATTGATTTGAACAAGAGACTGGAATATGAATAGGAGAGAGGCCTGAATAGAAAGATGAGTAGTAAAAAGAAGCAATAACAATAAATTTGTAGCCTTGCAGAGCATTTGTTTTTAGATGGGGTCAGAAGAAGAAGGCAAATCATTTATAAACTATAAAAAATAAATAATGAAGACTAATTGAAAAGTTGCTTAGAATTAGCCATTCTATAACATACTATAAGTGTGGGTCTGCTTCCTCTACAGTTACATGGAACCCCCTCCCCCTCCGTTGCTATCTTAACTTTGCCCAGGGAAGGGGGATGCTCCAGCTTTGGCCCTCTGGTTTTTTTGCAGGGGGGCCCGGCCCCCTGTAGTTATGCCGATGCTTATATACATGAGTAGGTGGCCTTTTAACTTCATTGCATTATGATGTGTCAGGTGAAATTATATTTCACGTGTGTGTGGTTTGTTTTTTTTACAGTATCTGGACACATTACACATAGGCCACACTAGTGGTATTTGACTTTTATTTTAAAAGAAGCATTGTTATAAAAAGCTCTGCATTTATATTCCCGTAACAGACCAGTCTAAGGCAATAAAGTTCAGGCAATGACATGAAAACAGTTAAAGCTGTCAGTACTGTAAATACAAAGTTCAACTTTACTGTGTGTACAAAAAAAAAATACAACAACCCCAAACATACATCATTAAAGTAATCAGGACAAATCAGTGCTGATAAATTGCTGGGCTGTTAGCACGACATTCCCTATTGAAACGAAATGAGTAAATAATCCAGTTCATTTGTCACTAGGAAGAGACTTATATTTAGATGAAAGGCAATCAGTAGCAAATGAGAAAAATAAGAGTGTGTCAAGGCAGAATCACAGTGAGTAAGGGTAGGACTACATGGATCCGACGTGCTGCGACAAAACGCATGCGACAGAAATAAGGTAAGAGAATTTTTGGATGAAGTTGCAGCGCTGATCCGAGGTCGCTTCGGATCAACGCTCCAATTCATCAGACATTTCTATCTCTTACCTTATTGCTTGCGACTTGTTGCAGGAGTTTTGTCGCATCGCGTTGGATCGCGCTGAAGATATCCATGTAGTCTGACCCTAAAAGGGAGAGTGTGTGCATAATGCAATTGGTGTAATTAAAGCAAATTGATTTTTAGTCCAAGTTGACAGTGTTTAAAGGGGTTGCTCACCTTTAAATTAACTTTCTGTATGCCGTAAAGACTGATATTCTGAGACAATTTGCAATTGGTCTTGATTTTTTTATTATTTGTGGTTTTTCAGTTAATTAGCTTTTTATCCGGCAATCTGGTTGCTAGGGTTCAAGCTACCCTTAAATTAAAGGTGAACCACCCCTTTAAAAGAAAGAAAATGCAAGAAGCCACTATTTTGGTTTGTGCTAACGAAACAAGTCAGTGTCATATAATGAAATAAAGCGATATAAGCCCCATCAACCAATCAGAATGTAGCATATAACTATTATCTGTTTAATAATACAAGCTCTGATAGGCTGCCATGGTTATTAGAGAAAACTTTGCACCTTTTCTTCTATAAGCCGTTGAGTTCTCAGCACTACAGGATCCCCATATACAAGTACAGCAATCCTCATGTAGCTATAGCCAGAAAATAATCACTGCAGGTTATGAAGGTCACTTAACAATATTCTTCTAAAATGACTGAAGATTAACAAATAGTAAAGAGCTGATCCAGAGTGTGACTAACCCCGTATGTGTGTATGTAATAAGAGGCGTAGTGTTTGCCCAGCTACAGAAACCCACAGGAATTAAGAGATTTGCTTTCTAACAGTAAATCAATAAATGCTACCTTTTGCTTAGTTGTTCTTGGTGAATAAACGAACTTTGCACTTAATATTAAATAAAGAGTGTCTGCATGTGGTGATTATGAACTAGTTTGCCTAATCCAGCGGCCAACTGCAATAAATGCAAATGTATACCTGGACAGTAACCCATAGCAACCAATCAGTGATTAGCTTTTCTAAGTCAGCTGCAGTATGAACACTGAAAGCAATCATCTGATTGATGCTATGGGTTACTGCCCAGGTGCCCAGTGTTTATAAATGACCCCCCCTGCTCTATTATATAACGTGACCAGCCCATCTCTGATGTCACAAAAGGGGGCAGGGCATGTGCAGAGGCTGTCAGAGGCGGAAGCCAGCAGAGTAAGGTCACAGGCAGGGAGAGCACAAGGAAGAGCTCAACCTGAACCAATCCTGAAAAAGTTGGCCCAACCCCGCCCAATTTACAAGTAAACTCACGGGTTTCAGGCCGACCCACACATCAATACCTGGATCCACCTGAACCTGTGACCGGTGCCTGAAAATGGAAATCTGAAATGGAAATGCCTGACGCTGTTACTATTTCACTTTTACCTGATAAACACTTTGAGTATGAAATGCTTTGCAGCTACAGTATTCATTTATACACCATGGGCTGGAATACACTTTTCTTTAAAAAAAAAAAGAAAAAAATGAATTTCATTAGAAATTATTGGTTAGGGGGGTTATGAAACCAAAACTGGAAGCTCAAAATCACCCTACATATATTACATTTCCAAAAAGTCAAAATGTTGGTGTGAAATGAATACATCTGTAGGCTTTAGCGCTGATGGCCAGCTTCCCCTCTTGCTCTCATTCCACTGTTAGGGGCTCTGGGGGTGTTATTTATAAGAATGTGTATAGAAGAATTTACACAGTGATCATATACTTCAATGGAAGTCACTGTGTCTTACATGGGTTTGGAAATATGGCTCTTTATATGCAAAAGTATATATATTAATATGTATTCACAAAATTGCAAAGAATGGCAGCATGTGTTTCAGTTCTCCAATGCAAATCGGGGCCTCCTCAGTGAAATCTGGTGTATAGCTTGGCAAAAGCATGGACCACCTACTAAACCACCCATTCCACCTGTTAAACCACCTACTGGATTGAAACTTAAATTCTAATAAATGTCATGTTTCATATTTTGTGTATATGTGGGTGTCATTTCACTTCACAGGGTGATCTGATCTTTAACAAACCCCTGCCCTTGAGGTATATTCCCTTATACCAACAGGCACATATTCTGATCATTTTAAATGTCATCTATACCATGCAAGTTCTTTTCAATGAACTTGTACTCAAGATAGGGAACTATAAGATAATGGCATATAATTATCTCTTGGTTCATAAAATATACTTTTTGTGGTTCGATACATTTCTTAATATGTTTACAAATGCTATGGAGATTGCTTATACATATAAAAAGTATGAGCGTCTTACTCGATAAGAGTGTTTTTCACATTGTATTTGGGAGACACCAGGGCCCGCTTGATTATTTATTGCATGTTTCAGTGACCTTTAAAGACTCTACATTTTCATGGGTAAAAAGTGATATTTTGTATGTTTGGGTATACATATATCAAATTGCTTGGATTTGGGCTTTTGTAGAGAGATGAATGTGACTTTGCTTTGCAGTCCTTTGTTGTGTTGCATAGTAATGAAGAGGCACCTGGCTCATTCTCAGTAGGGCAGATCACAATAGCTTACTAAAAATATATGTATTGATAATATTACTAATTCAGGTGCAACACATGCAACACATGCAACATATTTGGGCAGGAAGATTACTCGCTAGAGAATATATGCATGTCAGATGGAATGAGCAGTCATGATAGAGGTTTATGCCTTTGGCAAAATAATTGCCCGTGAAGTTTACAATGGCAAGGAAACCTTAAACAATACACATTAAGTAAAAATAGATGATTTTTACTAGCTTGTATTTTAGGGTTAATTCCATTTAGATTGGCACTTTGTGTAAATGAATTGGTATATATATATATATATATATATATATATATATATATATATATATATATATATATATATATATATATATATATATATATATATATATATATATAGATTAATAATGAAGTCTATTCCTGATGTCAAAATTTCTGAGAATCTTTCAATGAATGTGAGCTTGCTGTGGCTCCAAAACCAAGTTCTTGGCTGGATACTCATGTAGCCATGATTTGGCCGACCTTGTACTACATTATTCCACCTGGGGTGAAGGGAATGTCTTGAAGAAAGCTAGAAAACTTTGGGTCTGTGCTACAAGATTTAGCCATGGCAGGGATCATGGTGACTAGAGGCATGAATATTCCCTTTGTTCCTAGTAAGATCATGTAGGGCGCTGCTCAGCAACAAAGTCGTGTCCATTCAAACGCTGGCAGTGCTACAAGTAGCCGAGAAATAATCATCCTTTCTCCCACTAGGCAGCTATTCAAATCTCAAGACAATCTCGAGGGATCTCAAGGCAATACTTCTCATGAGTCGATTCTTCCATACGATGAAAACACTGTCCCAGGGAAAAACCATTACAACATTAGTTGCAGTGTAGCACTCATCTTCATTACTGCAATCCTCCCTCTAATTAGTTAGACTTAGCCTATGCATCAACAAAGATAGATACTGATAAAGATGAATCTTAAGATCACTGGTACAGTGTAAGGACACCATCTATTTTATGTGAATTCTCTGCATATTCATAAAAGGTGGTAAGACTGAACACAAAGATGTATAGCTCCCTGTTGTTGTCTATGGGAGGCACAGTGCATTATATGTCAACAGCTATTATAAAAGAACAGAAATTGGTTTCCAAGTGATACACTGAACCTAATGAGCCAAGAAAATTTCACAAGGCTAAATTCAACCCCAGTTATTGGTCCCAAGGGACACAGTGTGATTAGCAATAGCCCTGCATGCAGCATATTTAGTTACTTACTTCTCTCTCTCAGCCCTTGGCCAAAACTGCGATACACACGGAACAAGGACCAAAACAGGATGGATTTAATCAGCACAGAAATACATGAGCCAGTCACAGCCGCAGCTTCCAGGGTGAATGGCTGTGCCCACTCTGTTACCACCTAACGGAACAAAGTAAAAGTGTTTGTGTTAGTTCCATACCCAGCCTCTGAGGCCATATCAGACCTTAGTTCAGCTTAAGCCTTCCTAGTTTCTAGCTGGTTCTAAAAAACCCAAACTCACAACCGTACAGTGGATTTCAAATGCTAAAATACTGGCGATGATATAAAATCATATTGCAGTTTGCAGATTGAGTGAGGGGTTTGCGGTTTGATCTGCTGCCAGCAACAGGTGAAAAGAGGTACTGCAACTCACTTTTAAAGTTACATGTTGATGTTTAAACCACTCAGTAACAAGCTGGAAGTTCTACATCTCTTTAAAGGCTTAAGTACAAATAAATACAAAAATAATGTATTGATTCAAAGAGATACTGTCCTAATCCAATGTTAAAAAGTAAAAAAATACCAGATTCTGTGCTTACAATTCAAATTTAAACCTCTGCCCCCATTATTTACCTGTGCCAGCTCTTCTCACATGGCTGCTGCTCTAAAGTAATGGAGTAAGTCGAGGGGAGCCAGGGGGCAGAGGCATGGTTTTGTATTTGAATAGTGACAGATACATTTAAAGTTATAATGATGTGTTCCCTTAAAACCTGGGACATACTGGTATTGCTTGAATTGCAAGGATTAGAGGATTACACAATTATCACAAAAATAAAGAACATTCTTATAGTGTCAGCATTTATTATAATAAATTATCATTCTAATTATTATATCATTATACTACGAATAATCAATTACCGTGTAAATGAGATACACAAGATAGGCTATTTCAGGGATGTTTTGCAGCAGAAAGATCCAGACCAGTGGTTTTAGTTCTTTCAGAATCTAATAAAATGAAAGTGAGAAATTGTTACAGCAGCCTGGATGTTTAATATTGAAATTATATAGAAAAAGCGTTCATTCTTAAAAGAACAGTAACACCAAAAAATAAAAGTGTTTGAAATAATTAAAATATAATGTAGTGTTGCTATGCATTGGTAAAAGTTATGTTTGCTTTAGAAATACTGCTATAGATTATGTAATTAGGCTATTAAACAGTTATGGGGGAAGCCATTTAAGTTAAAAAAGGATAAACAGCACAGGCTACTTAGCAGATAACAGATAAGCTCTTTATTAGACTACAAAGGTATTTTATAGAGTGCATCTGGTATCTGCTATGTAACCTGAGCTTTGAATGGCTGTCCCTACTGCTACACAGCAGCTTGTTAATATAAACTATAGTAATGTTTCTGAAGCAAACACCTGTTCAGTGCAGGAAAACAGTACATTATATTTTAATTACTTTAAAACACTTTCATTTTTTGGTGTTACTGTTCCTTTAATAGACTTACCAAGCATTTAGTAGGACACTAGTAGGACTTATCTAGCATTTATTTTCCTATACTTTAGTGTTATGATTGGTAGGCAGATACAATAGCAAGTTATCAAATGGGAAGAGAAAAGAAGAGGTCTATAAATAGAGAGGATTCCCAAGGGGAACCTGTTATTCTGCACATCTCTATTGGGACAGAATGCTCCGGAGAGGGACTATGTCTCCCCACCCACTGGCCTTGACTAACTATTGTAATAATGAATTGTAAATGTAATGAAAAAGGGTATTGTTGCAGCTGTAGTTTGAATGGAGGGGAGCCCTTGGCTAGGAATAGTTTCAAGGAGGCCCACATCGAATTATAGCAACAGGGCTGGCTGGGATATTATTGTGTTAACTATGGTTTGAGTTCCGGTCTTTTGTGAATGGTTATGGTGCGAGTGGTCAAAAGTTAATAAACACAGCTGCAACTATTTCTCCACCAAGCTCTAGCGTGACCTATTATTAAAGTGTGAGTGCTGGCTATAGCCAAACACGCCCCTCTCAAACTTGCCCGTGGCCCTATACAGCACAGCACTGTATCATATCATATCCTACTGCTCATAACTAGACTTCCATGATAATGTCAACAGTTTAAACCCCCAAAGCGAAGCCGCTCTTACCCATAGTACTGTTGAATGAGAAAACATCATACTCACAGCAATGATACCAATAGAAACCTTCAAGCAGGCCCAGAAAATACCAATTCCCAAGATGATGCTATGAACGGTGGAGATTTTGAACAAGCCAGAAAAAGAAATCAAAACTGAAAGACAAAGCTGTATAACAAGACAATAAAAACATAAATTAGGAACTTGTCACATATCTGTTGGGATAAAAAGCCCCACTTAATATTGTGTTCACAAATGCTAGTTCAACAAAAATTCTCCACCTGAGGATTTCTGTTATGAAGCAGGTGAATCACTGAGTATGAGTAATAGGAAGGGGAACTTCTAGGACGCCACATAACCTGGGACTAGGGTTGCCACCTTTTCCGTAATAAAAATACTGGACTTCCTATATATTTATCTTTTTTCCCTATTAATAAAATATTAAATATTTAAAATACCAGCCAGGTGACAACCCTACCTGTGACCCAAGCCCAAGGCAAACCCTTAGGGGCTGATTCCTCATAAGTTGAGCTTCATGTTTGGCTGAAATAATTTCCCAAAACACAAGTTCAATGACTCCTTTTCAGACATTGATTGCTTTTTTGCTTCCCATGAGCGGGATTTTTTTTTTTTTTAAATAAGGTGTTTTTTTATTTGTGCAAATGTGTGTGTGTTTTTCAGTACTTGGACCCACTCACAGCTCTGTTACATACATTGTACACTCATGTTTTCACATGGTGTGAATGTTGTATGGTTCCATTAATGAACTGAGACCCAGACTCATGCTATGTGATCTATAGCATATGATCCATCTGAGCATAGCAAACTATTCCACTGGGATTCCTGCTACACAAAGCGACTAAAGCTGGCAAATATATGGGCAGATTTAAGCAGCCACTTTGACCTATTTGGGTTTTGTCTCAAACTGCATGCTGTCCTTGTCTGATGGTCTGCATTCCTGTTGTTGTGACCAGCCTGATACCGCCAACTTCAAAGTGGACATATTCGGCAAAGATCTTTCAATGTATGGCCAGCTTATTTATTGTTATTTACAGTATTTGTAAAAAAGGAATCTGCACATGGGTAATTTTTCTGCTAACTAACATAGGTTACCTGGAAGAGCTGTTTTGAATGGAGTGACTGTAATTCCTGTTATGCTACAGGCTTTGTCTCCTAGCAAAAATTAGACCGGTTTCCCAGGGTATGCCAGAAAAAAAAGGTCACCTGTATGACAATGTTTTTTCCACTATCATGGATCACGTTCTACCATGAAAAAAAACTGTGATATGTGTGAAAACAGACAGCTTGGAGTAATTTTATGTGACTATGGCAGGATTCTTGACTTGTCACTTTTCACTATACGTGAGGGTGAAAGCAACAAGCAGTTCTTCAGACATGAAATACAAATACCTTTTGTAGTGGTGTTCTCATGCAAATCAACCTATACCAATGAATAAAGCATATTTGACTAAGAGTGGCAGAAGCATCCAATCAGGGACCACATCCATTGTACTGCCCGCACAGGTTTGTGTTCCCTCGCATTGGTTCTGATACCCTTAATGGTTTCATTTTGTGCTCTGCAATTTTGCTAATAACCGAAAACCTAGAAAACAACTTAGTATCATTAAAAAATGTGTCACTTTGCTGTTGTTTTGTCAGCTCAGTAATCCAGGTGCAGATTCTGAATTGTTACAAATTGCTATATTTATTTGCTACATTAGTTGATACATTTTAAAGCAGCATTCGTGTAATATTAGCAACTATTGTATCAATCCTAACAGCTAGAATTCTGCTCAGTAGGGCCAAATATAAGAAATCTAATAACAATGTATCAATTTAGAACTGTTACAGACCCCCCACAGCTGATTTAAAAGATATAAAAAGGTGAAAAATACATCTTTACATTTCAATATTAGAAAAACAGTCAGAAATAGAAAATAGGAAGTAATTGGAAAAAAAGTCTTTATTTCTAGTGAACTATATGAAACCAACTGAACTGAAAAAAAAAGTGTTTGAAGGGAACAACCCCTTTCACTTAACTTTTATTATGACATAGAAAGTGATATTCTGAGACAATTTGCAATTGGTTTTCATTTTTTATTATTTGTGGTTTTTGAGTTATTTAGCTTTTTATTCAGCAGCTCTCTAGTTGCAATTTCAGCAGTCTGGTGGCTAGGGTCGAAATTACCCTAGCAACCATGCATTGATTTGAATAAGAGACTGGAATAGGAATAGGAGGGGGGCTAAATATAAAATATATCTCAGTCTTTTCTTGAACCACCCACGATATGTACATAGAAATAGAGGGGATACATGGTACTGATGGCCTTGATCCAGGTTCCTTGCCTGTCACATACACACACCCAGAAATCAATGCTCTGGGCATATATACCTAATGCAGTGGGTCTCAGCAGGTTACTTGAGAAGGGATCCTGAGGTTCACTGTCTAAAAACAACAGTGCAGATGAAAGAAAGGCCAGTATTTTAGCAGCCCAATTAGAACTGCACTGATTGAAAAATCTTCTCTAGAAACATATGGGATTGGTAAGAGACATTCCAGGAACTACCAGTTGCTTTAAGGAGCTGAAGGGGTGGGGAAAGGCATAAATGATATATGGGATTATCATTGGGTAGTTTATTAAAGGTACAGTTATACAATACTAACAAATGTGTATAGTGTCACTATCACATTCAGCATTATCCCATAACCATACAGGCATGTGTTCTGTATATGGATCCCCTCTTCTACCCCCCTGAAACTGCCTTCTGTTTACTGCCTCAAACATAAGAAATCTATACTTGTTTCGTGTGGCACAGGGGGCAGCAACTCCCAGGCATGTTGACTATATCCACCAGGATCATGGGAAATGTATTCTCCCTGTAGTCTGAATAAATAATTGAGTGTCTTTAAGGCCATTGGACCTGCCATTTGTGTTTCTTTATTAACAGTTTTTTAATGTATTTATTTTATTTAGGACTTGACCCTCAATAATAAATACTTTTAAGCCTTGCTTCTGGTAGTGGTGATGCATTGATGCATATACAGTTGCTGCATCTTTGGATGTACAGTATTCACATATTATGTTATAAAAGGTTCTCTCACACTCAAAAGAGAGTATTTTTGGCGAGTTCTTCATTCGACAACCTGTCAATGAACATTGTGCTCTTTCATTCAGGTCAACACAACCACCCTGGTAACCAAACTGCCATTGTTTCATATTTAGTAGTCACTGTGTTACCCCCTAATGTAACAACCCCTAAATGGTGAACTCTGGGCCAAAACCGCACATCATATGATCATAGCATTAGCCAAAAACAAGAAGCTGGTATGGCAGAGGGCCACAGAAAGACCATATGAGTGCACTAATAAGGCCAAAAGCACATCTCAGTCCTGTATTTCTGAAATTCTGACATGGTAAATGGGATGTACAAATTGCTATAAAAAATGAAAGCACGCATGAAGTCTTAGCTCGACGGGATCTCAAATGTGTTTCCACTAGCTCTGCTAAAGAGTTACTCTAAGCAGAGTAGCAAAAGATGCTGGGGGTTGTAGTTTACTACACAGGGTTTTATGCAATTTTGATATCCCAGTGTAAATAATATCATAACATATCAAGCAGATGTTATATACTATTGTCTTTTTAAAATTGCATATTTTTTCAGTATTCTGTACAAATATTATTTATTAGGAAACTATTCACTGTGAGTCTCATTCTGCAGGTAATAAATAAAATTCTTCTATTTCAGTTCTGGTCGCAAATTCCCAATTCCAAACTGCACTATTTATATGGCAGCAATGTGAGTCTAACCATTGAACATTAATGTAATGATACATTTATAGCAGTTTCTTTCCAATTTATCGCTATCCCACTATAACAGTAACCCCATGACCTGCCTGACTGAAACACCAGAGACACTAACTTTAAACCTACATTTTTGAAAAACAGTAAAGATAAAAAAAGGTAAGCAACTGAAAAAAGTCTTTATTCTGGTGAACGATCTGAAAATAACTGAACTGAAAAAAAGTGAATGGAAGGTGAGCAACCCCTTTCAATCTGCAGTTCCTAAACTGTGCAGCTACACTGTAGCATGGACAAAAGGCCCAATGTTCACCTTGATACACTAGATGCCCAGTTTAAAGGTAATTTAGTGTTATGTCCGGTGGAAACATATTTGTTGTTCTATTTATTATTGGAACTCTGTCTTTACAATTTGTAAGAACTGGCACATATACTGTATTCTCAGACAGGCCAGAAAAACAATTCCATGAAAAGGAAGCACATACTACTTATGTATTTCTGCTCTGTCTATGGTCTCTCTAGGGCTAATTTCTACAGACTAAAGTATGGACCGTGTGCAAATGTCAGCATAAAACAAAGAATTTGCCGTCGATTTTGAAAGTCTCTTGACCTACAACTTCATTAGGGCTTTAAACGTATTTAGAATTGCTCACATGCAGCGTTTTAATGAATATTCACAAACCCATTCTCTATTACTGGCCTGTCTGTGGGAAATATGATACAAAAAATAAAATAAGAGAGCTGTAGCTGAAACTTGTACAGGGGGGCATTTTTAAACTTAAGCATTCATAACTTAAGCTTTATGAAAAGTAAACATAATTTCAAGCAACTTTGCAATATACATCATTTAAAATAAAAATATAAATATGCAGACTTTTCATGATTTTTAATGGTTTCTGACAGTTCCCTAAGCCTAGCCCCCTGCTCTCCTGCTGATCTTTCTGGCTACTTTGCTGAGCTGGCTGACTACTGTTACTTTGTATCAACAGCCAGCTGTTCTTATCCTGCATCCTTCAAACCAAACAATTCCCTGCACACGTGATTTCAATAAGAAACAGAACATCATAGTGCAATGCATTGTGGGTTATGTAGTTCTTGCATGCAAGCTGTGGAGTAGTTGCTACAATTTGTAACATCAGTCTTTTAGTCCCTCCTTCCCTGCCAGGATTTCAGCTGGATTGCAGCATAGAAAATGGCATTTATTCAAACTTTTTGAAGAAACAGGTAACTGTGATGGATATATTAGGGGTTTCTGTGTTATGTGGGCCTCTTTATCAAATTTTGGTTTGGAAGCCAGAGTTCCCCTTAAATAATGACTCACTCACTACATTTTCAAACTAAAACAGTAGTGTTGCATAGAATGGCAAGAAGTCATTGCTTTTTAGGGGTCACAGTGCCCAGCAAGTAAGGTGACTGCCTTGGGGCTGAAGGAAGCTGTGAAAAATCATATACCCTCTTTATTCTCAGTGTGGCATCTCATCCGCTGGAATCTGTACTGCCAGGCCATTGTCAGTCTGTGCCTGAATCATATACCCACCTACTCAAACAAATTCTCAACCCCTTGCTAATCAGTGGCAAGCAAACAATGTGACTAGGAGGTGGGTAACAGCAGAATTCTAATTTGGGATCATGGAGTGCTACTGCCATAAATAAAATAAGGTACACACACATATAGAAAATACATTATTTTTTAATTTAGCATTTTTAAGTATTTATACAAAATATGCCACTGTGTTACTCTGCTATGAGTTTTTGAGCATTATTATATATACTATGTTTATGAATTTTTATGCAACTTTGCTATCTTTTTCTGACCACTACATAATTGTATTGGCACTGCATTATTCTGCATTTTGTTTATGGGTAATTGAATAACCTATAGCTTTTGGGTAACTCTGCAATGGGTTTCTGGTTCTTATACTTTTATATGGGCACACATTCTTAGGATTCATCAATATTAAATTCTGGATATTAATAATACCTAATCCGAAAATTATTTTTATGTTTATTGATGATAAAATGTACCCCGTTCAGCTGTAAATAATAATAAAACGCCAAGTGACTAAATGATCCATTTGATGCTATAATAGTCATGTGACAATATACTTCACAGTGAAATAGCATTACTTACATGCATAACCATCATAAAGTCCACATTATTAAAAACAAAATGGCAATTGACTAATTTTGTTACCTGAGCCTGTAGGTCAAACGTGAGCAATGAAAAACAGAGGCTCAACATGACATACTGTAGCTGCAAGCTTTCAAGCGCACCTCCCACTCGGAAAGCCATCATATTCTGTCCCAGCACCAGGCTCAAGGAGCACATGACATGAAACAGTCCAACCAGCATAATCACAATAAATCTTGGCTGTTAAGGAAGAACATAAAAGAACATGAGGCATTCATGCAATAAAACAAACAGGAAGTTGACAGGCTATATTAGTAGGTTGCTTGGAGCACTATAGCCATAAAAATGTCACAGGTGAAATAAAAGGAATTTGGAACATAGCACATGAGGGACCCCTGTACCTGAACCGTTCTTAATGCATTTAACACCCCCGCTCTATCTCAGTTAGCATAGAGTGTTGAAATAACATGGAGAGCTACGAATGTCAGTAGGGATGCAGCCTTATGTGGCATCACAAGGTAGATTTTATATATATATATATATATATATATATATATATATATAAGTCTCATGGGTGTCCGCACTCTTTTCTCGTATTTTGCTGAGGTGCACGATCAAGTATTGTATTACATATGATGAAGGGATCAGCACACTCATTTGTAGATGAATCAAAACGTGCTTTTATTTAACACAGCATTGTGTCCAACGTTTCGGTCCCACCTGGGGACCTTTATCAAGGATCCTTGATAAAGGTCCCCAGGTGGGACCGAAACGTTGGACACAATGCTGTGTTAAATAAAAGCACGTTTTGATTCATCTACAAATGAGTGTGCTGATGATCCCTTCATCATATATATATATATATATATATATATATATATATATATATATAAATTATTCTCAGACCTGCACTCCCTCTTATAAAAATTCAATTGTTTATTATTACATGGTATCTATGCCCGAAGTTTCGGTATAATAGGTACTTTTCCAAAGCCTACAACCTCATGATCACTATGTGATTTTGTGGATCTAAGCAAATTCTTACCAGCATCATGGTGTCTTTTCCATTATTCCAGAGCTCTAAGCATGACATTGTACTCTCAACCTGAATAGTATACTGCACATGCATGTAAATGCGGTGTTAGGTAATGTTGACCCCCCCCTTATAGGCTTTCCTATAGTTATCACATGGCTTGTTCTCTTTATTATGTCCCTGTAAAGGAGGTTTATAAGCAAGCGAGCAAACTGTCAGTACACACCCAAGTTTGCTACCTTTCATTTACTTTGAGTAGGTCACAGCTAATGGACTGGCAGGCTCATTGCAATTAGCTGCTTGTAAAGGATTTGAGAGCAACAGTTTTTGCAATGTAGGCTTTTGAGCCCATCACTTTCAACTTCCAATCCACACTGTGCCAGCTGCAAACTCCATTTAAGTTACCCATTCTTGCTTCAGTGGCTTCTTCATGTGTCTTGCTCTACAGAGAGACCTTTGTCATACTTTCTAATCACAGTTTAAAGTAGGGATGCCACCTGGCCAGTATTTTACCAGCCTGGCCGGTAAAAATGATGCTTGATGCTAATGTTATTAATAGGGAAAAAAGGGCAAGAATATAGGAAGGCCGGTATTTTTTTCCAGAAAAGGTGGCAACCCTAGTTTAAAGTCAAACGATAATCCAATATGCTGTCTTTCTTATATGTTTTGCTATTGCTATTTTATTTTGCGCTGTGGACTTGTTTCACTAAGCTTTCTGATTTCTGTCACTAAGCTAAATAAGCATGTTCGAGGCTCAGAATTCTGCTGTGATCTAAGAGGGATCATTATAAACAATCTTTGCTATGTCATCTCTAGGACCAAAATTCATAACGCACTATTTTTAACAGTATAGCCTTCCTTGGCCTGTCCATCAAGAAGTCGGACAGCTGTGCACTTCCATAAGGAAAGTGGTATCAACCTAGCTTTCAGCACTTTCAGTTGGATCTAAAAGTCCCTTTCCTGCTGAAAATATGGCACAAAAGATGTTATGCCCAGGAAAGTTAACACACAAAAATTGCCAGAACTGTTTATTGTTTTAAACAAGACACCCAGTAATGCACACCATGCTGGGTGCCAGGCCTTCTTCTCTTATGTAGACAGCAAAACACACCTACTGACTTTTATAGATAGTTGCCAGTATACATTTAATCATATACTATATCCACATCCATATCCTCCCATTTACATCAATTTTGCTCTCCTTGAACTTTTCATGGACCTTCCATACTCAATATTAACCAAGTTTGATGCACCAGTTCTCTTAGTGATAAACTGCTGTTTTATTTTAAGTTCAAGAATTCATAGGTTAACTAAGTCTGAAATAATCTATTCACTAGGAACTGCCAAATAGAGCTCTCTGACGTAAGTGTTCCGAGATTTTGCACACTCAACAGCAGTGTCTTTGGGAATGAAAATGCTTTCAAGATTAACCAATCCCATGCAAGTTGCTGGATATCTACAAATCCTTTGGGTGCAATGTACGTGTATGAGACCTGTTATCAGAATGCTTGGGACCTGGGGTTTTCCGGATAATGGGTATCATAATCTACAGTTTAGTCATTGCTCTATGGGAACAAACTGTAAATCATATCTTTATAAACAGTGCGCTCCTACATCATTATAAATATGCTGTTTATAACTTGTGGTGAAATTTTCTACAATTTTCCATTTGCACACTATTTATTTACTAAACTCCGAATGCAAAAATCATGAAAAATTTGTGATTTTATTTTTTTAATAAAATCGGACTTTTAAAAAAAATCATGAATTTTTTGGAATTTATTAAACCCCGAGGATGGGAAAAGTCAGAATCTGAAAATCCGGCATCTCAGACCTGTCGAAAAGTCAATGGGAGAAGTCCCAATGATTTTTTGATGGGCGCTGGGTTTTTGGCAATTAGGGATGCACTGAATCCACTATTTTGGATTCGGCTGAACCCCCGAATCCTTTGTGAAAGATTTGGCTGAATACCGAAGGGGGAAAAAAAATTTACTTCCTTGTTTTGTGACGAAAAGTCACGTGATTTCCCTCCCCACCCCTAATTTGCATATGCAAATTAGGATTCGGATTGGTTCAGCCAAATCCTGCTGAAAAAGGCAGAATCCTGGCCGAATCCCAAACCGAATCCTGGATTCGGTGCATCCCTATAGATAAATATATATATATGTATAAATATATATATATATATATATATATATATATATAAATATATATAAATATATATATATATAAATAAATATATATATATATATATATATATATATATATATATATATATAGTGAATGATTGTTTTTTATTGTTACATTGTTTGTTACATATTGTAAGACCCCCTGAAGGAAAGTTAAAATCACTGGAGTGTGAAAGACTGCACAACAAAGCTCTGGGGGAATTTGGCACCCCCAGTGATTTTAATAGCTTACCTGATACCCTAGGCTGGTGCTCCTGTTAGCAGAAAACTGAACTGTCCCAGTGGAATTTGTTTGTGAGAATAACATAGTAATCCTTTTCATTTTGCTTCTTTCTTTTGGCACCACCAGTGATTATAACTTTCATTTTCCTTTAATGTAAAGAGATGTGTAACTTGCTGGCACTATATAAATAAATGATGATGAAGAAAGGGGTATGTATAACAATAATGTTTATGGCTGCACATTTTTATAACCTAAACTGTAGTTTCAGTAGAGATTTTTCACAAGAATTAGGCTTTGTATCTGGGATCTGACTACATAAAGCATGTAAGTGGCTTGGTGAAAAAAAGGTTAGGAGAGAGGCATAGCCAGCACGTACGTGTGTAACTGGCCATAACTGGGGTTGATTCGGGATGTGGCCCAAATTATCAGTCTTTTCCCAATTTAAATTTTGCAAATCTTATAGCAGTCTGGTAATTTGTTGCTATGGGTAACTCCACTCTTGCATTTTAGTAATTGTTAGTAAATCAGCCTCTCATATTTATTTACAGGTAAGAAACCTGATATCCAGAATGCTCTAGATCTGTGGTTTTCTAGATAAGAGATCATTCTGTCATTTGGATCTTTATAGTTTAGGTCTACTAGAAAATCTCTTAAATATGCACTGTATATGGCATTTTGAGCCTAATTAGTGTCCCCTGCTGGTAAATCAGCCTTACTGAAAGTCAGTTTACTGCACAGTGAGGGAGTAAAAAAAAAAGGCAATCACAAGTCTTTAAATAAAATTCAATTGGCTAATCATAGAGAAGCCTTTTCGGGTTCCTTGCCAGTACACTGCTCTCATACTAGCTCCCTTTCTGTATTATATCTGTGATCAGAAAACAAGGATCTCATGTGGCATCTTTCCTTGTGTCTTCCTTGCCCTTTCCTAAGAGCTAACAAAATCAGACTTGGCACACCCACATTGGTTCAAAAACACTGGGGATGCGTTGGAGATACAATGATTTTTTAAATTTCCCATGCACCAATCCCCAATGATGATGAAAATTTGCACAAATAAAGGGGGGGGGGGCAGGGGCGACGAACAGCAGTGGACCTAGGGGCACCCACTATGTAAATGCGGCCTTGCCCATACTCCAAAATCAATTAGGAGTTGATTCCTAATGAAATTGACCCAAGCGCAAGTGTTAAGCTCCCCATAGATGTGACGATTCTCCTTGCAGAACGACCGATTTTAGGGAAGCCCGACCAATCCTTCGAAATTATCGTGCGGTTAGTGGGATTCGAACGATCGTACATCTTACGATTTGTCAGGAAATTAATCGGCCAGGTCAAAAAATCTTTGTCGGTCCCAGTGCAATCTATCTATGTTTGCAGGGCCAAGCAGGCAGCTCCCCTTTGTTTTCCTGGCAAATTGGTCTTTTTAGTTGATGGTAAATTTCGTTCTGAGAAGATCGTGGTCTCACGATCAGGATCTGATCTTTTAAAAATCTCAACATTCATGGCCAGCTTAGGGGTCTGATTTTGCTATCTCTATTGTCACAGAAACCACATGACTGATGAGCAAATGTGGTGTGTAAATATGTTGGCATTATATAAATAAAGAATAATAAATAAATAACAACCATAGAGAAAAAAGCCACTCTCCTACGTATGAATCACTGTGCCATACACACTATTGTTACATCCAACATGTTTGTCCCCCTAAGGACTTTAATCAAGGCTAGTACAGGTACAGGATGCTTTATTCAGAAACCCATTATCCAAAAAGCAACAAATCGGGGATGGTCATCTCCCACAGAGTCTATTTAAAGGACAACTAAAGTCTAAATAAAGAAGTAGGCTAGAAATGTTGTATATTATGTTTTGTGCTTCTGTACCAGCCCAAGGCAACCACAGCCCTTTAGCAGGGAAGATCTGTGTCTCCGAAGATGCCCCAATAGCTCCCCATCTTCTTTTCTGCTGATTCACTGAACATGCTCTGTGCTGTTGTAACTTACTGAGCTTAGGGACCCACTCACAATATACAGTACACATAGAAAATAAAAATTTCACAATATAAGGCTGATTAGTAATTAAAACAGATAATTATTACAAAGCAGCACAGAAACCAGTGCAATTAGCATCAGAATGTAATAATCAGCCTTGCAGCATCAGCTTATATTACAGACAAACCTCCTTTCTCTAGTTCTCCTTTAAAGCAAATAATCCCCCTTCCTTTTCTCTGTAATAATAAAACAATAGCTTGTACTTGATGGTAACCAAGCTGCTTGAATGCATATTAGTGGCACATCATACTGTGTTTATTTAATGTGTAAATGATATTAGCAGACAAAGTATGGAGATCCAAATAACAGAAATATCACTTAACTGGAAAAGGTCAGGTCCCAAGCTTCTTGGTTAAAAGATCCTATACCTGTATGGAGTCTATCCCCAAAGCCGTCTGAGGTGGCTTTTGCCATGCTGCCCCTTTGCTTATCTTTGCACCACTGGAGGGGGCCACATTATTAGTACAGACACTGTTGTTGTACAGTGGCTAGAAGAATTGTAGCTTGAGTCAAAGGATCAATTCCAACCAGGGTACAGAAAGAATAAAAAGCAGCAGAAGATGGTGCCCTGGAGCTCCATTGCACTGCTCTGCATTTTAGGGTCAGATTTATTTAAGGGGCTTTTTTTTACTAATGCAGTGTGGGGAGAGGGAAGGGGGCTATGGCAGGCTTATGATACAAAGGGGGTTAAGTTCTCTTTTAAGCTGGCCATATAAAATCTGCCCTTGCCAAACAAGCAGATCTTTCCCTAATATGCGCACCTTGAGGTGAAATATAGCAGCTGATCCTTGGTCCTCATCCCAAACGGATTTTTAAACCTGGGAGAACAATATCTGGCTGATTTTGGCTACATATCAGTCAGTGAGGCCCACCAGAGGAACCCAAACTGTAAGCTGCTGATTAGGCCTGAAAGGACCAAATCACAGCTTTTATTGTCTGGTTATGGCCTCCTCTATACTGTAAGCTTCACTAGGGCCAGAACTAAAGGATATATAGCTGCTACAAATTGTAAGAATATTTTGGTGCTATAATAGATACATGGTAATAATAACACAAGAAGAATTTTCACAGAAAACATAAAATCATTGTGCACATAGCAGGGCAATATCTTCCAAATTCCTGAAGGTGTCACTACTTTGCCAAATCCATATGAAATGCATGTTACAATCAGGTGCATCCCATATTCATATACATTAAACAAAATGTTTTCTGTAAACACATATTCATTATAATTTAATAAAAAAAACATATTTTATTTCATTCATGCCCAATAAAGCAAAGCAGCTTCATAGTATCACAGGTGAATTCATAAATCTGATTCGCTTTGCATCTTCGAAAAGCATTCCCCTTTTTCGCCTGGGTGAAACATGATCTATTATAAAATATCTAAAAGCTGATGGATCATGTTTTTAAAATAAACTGTAACAACAACAGTGGGGGCTCCTAAATTTGTACGGTTTTGTTAGGATTTATTGTTCAGGTATGGAACCTGTTATCCAGAATGTTCAGGAACTGGGATTATCCGGATAACAGGTCTTTCTGTAATTTGGATCCTCATACCTTAAGTCTACCTTTTGCTTCAAATAATGATTAATTACAATATGGGGCAACCTATAGTCTTCCTAAAGGTGTCATCTACCAAACCTCTATGACTAGGTAAAGAGGCCACCACTCAAACAAGAGTTGTGATGGCAGAAACTGTCCATAGGACAACAACAAACTATTAGCCATTGCCAGTGTCAGACTGGTATGACAGGGGCCCACCAGAAAACCTTAGACCGTGGGCCCACTTTCCAAACTATTATTCCTCCTCTACTCACTTAACCTTTTTATTCTCCAAGTCTTTTATATCTACCTATTATACTCTATTGTTCCATTATTAAGCCTTTTTTTCCTAAAAAGAAAAATAGGGAATGACCATGATATATGCCAAATGTTTAGAAGCAAGAGGGCCAACTGACACCTGGGCCCACTGGGAGTTTTCCTGGTATCCCGGTGGGCCAGTCAGACACTGGCTATTGCTAAAAAAACAAAAACCCACATGAAACCCAAAAGGATTGGAGAGGCCACAGCAAAAATATGGGAACGATTTTCTGTTCTTCTCAAAGTGTTATTTATTGAATATCCAAACACATAATCAGTTAAAACCAATAACATGTTTTTAGATTTTTGACATATGGCATTCTAATGCCCTCCTATGCAGAGGGGAGTGCTTGTGTTATGGGCAGTTATGATGTACAGAAATATTAGATATTACATTCCTATGTAAAGTATAACAAAACAAAGTTGAAAAATAAAATTGAACAATAAAGATTACATATTAAGCCTTTTCTGTCTTCTTCATTGTGTCTTGATTTATAGTAGTTTAATAAAATCTCCTTAAAGGACTATGAATAATTTTGGGTTCCATTTTTAGTATAATTTAAGGATACAACCCACCAAGTCTGATTATCCGGTATAGAAGCTCCACAGCAAGCCTGCTTTTTATGGGAATTCTTATTTCTTTCTGCCCCTTGTTCAATGCAAAAGGAAAATATTTCTACATTCTGCTATTGTCTAGTATATGCTAACCAAGGGGCCCAAATCTCGATGTAGGTATTATAAGTATCTGAGTGATACTCAACAATCCTTCATTTACCATAATCCAATTCATTTAAATACAGAAGGTAAGAGGAAGAGAACATTTTTTCCACGAAGCAGCTATGGTTTGCTTTGTTGCTATAAATATAAACAGAATCAATTTTCACTGATATTTGTTTGGTAAGAGTTTCTGTTCTTATGAGATCAGCACTGAAATTTTTGGCCTTTGCACAAAAATACTGCTTATTACCCTGAGAAAGCCATCCCAATGGAGAAGTATGCTGGTAGTATCATTATGTTATACGGATGAGCAGGGACTGGTAAGGATTAGGGCATGATGTATGGATATAATGCAGAGCAGGCCTGGGCCAAGTCGGCCAGGTGCTACAAAGGAATCCTGGCCGGCCACTTTGCACCCAAGGCATTCTGGCCGGCCACTTTGCGCCCACCCGGCAAATGCACACCAGAGAGAAGCGCCACTGGGGGAACAAGAGTCCGGACCAGGGATAGGCGGCAGAAGGGGTACAAGCTTGTCGCCCCCACTTCGTTGTGCCCTAGGCACGTGCCTCCAGTGTCGGACTGACCCACCGGGATACCAGGAAAAGTCCCGGTGGGGCAAGGTCTCAGTGGGCCCTCATGCTGCTAATCATTTGGCCTATTTCATGGTCATTCCCTATTTCTATGAGAAAAAGAGGCTAAATAGATGGAATAATAGATTATAGTATGTTAAGAAAAGAGATTAGGAGAATAGAGGATGAATGAGGAGAGGAAGAATAATAGTACTGAGAGTTGGCCCCTGGTCTAAGATTAACTGGTGGGCCCCTAGTCAAAGGTTTTTTGGTTGGCCCCTGGTGTTCCAGTCCAACACTGCGTGCCTCCTCTGCCTAAATTTAGTTTCATCCCTGATGCAGAGCATTTCTAGAGGTAAATCGATAAAGACTGAAGCAAAGGTTCCAGCAGAACTATTGCATTAAACCTACAGTTAAAGCTATAATGTAGTGGTTTAAAACTAATAACCTGAATGGCTTGGAATGGATTAATCAGCCCAGACCTTGTATCATAATATGCAAATAGATATACCTATTTATTAATCTTCAGATGTACTGAGGCGTGACTGGCTGCTTTTAAAAATTGAAACAAACAACTAAGATGTTGAAAATCCTGAATTGCTGCCAATGCTTGTGCATATTTACTTATCAACATGCCAATTTCCCTTTTAATATTTGCATATGGAGATCTAGACTAAATACATTGAGTAATGGTTGTAATATTAGTAAGGATACACAAGACAAAGTGGTGTAGAAGCCTCATCGTAATTGAGTCACATCTACCAACCTCTAACCAAACAGGGCTTTGGGTGTTATGCCTTTTATGCCTGGTCAACCCCCCCCCCCCCCCATCAACCTACCCTGAATGTCCAAGGAGAAAGTTTAAAAAATAAATGAAAGGCATTCGATGCAATGTATATTTTTTAAGGCTCTTACTGAGTTTGGCTTTAATGTAATATTTATAGTTTAGATGCAAATTTTAAATTTCACTCATCTTACTAGAGTCTGCACAAATAACTGACACATTCTCACTTGAGAGGCATTAAATAAGGCTGCAACCCTGGTCCCCTGGATAGTTTGTTCTGGCCCCTGAAGTTATAGCAAGCATCATTAGGTTCAATGAGTTGCCAATGAGGAAAAACGTTTACTAAATTGCTGCTCTTCCTAGTTGCCTTGGCTGACACCTTGCAAAGTACTCCTGACCGCTAAAAACTTTGAGCACTTTTTTGGCCTCCTTATTAACCGGAATAAATTCCATATTTTTCCATTAGGCGATGAAGCCCCACAATATCAGATGCTGAATCAGCCACTTTAGTGGGTTTCTGAATTTCAATATTTAGTCATTGTATTCTCTGAGGATCAACAGAAGTATCTGACTATTAATGTGTACACTTTACTTACTAGAAATAAAAATCAGATGAATGTGTGGAGAGCCATTCCACCGTCACCACCCTATATAGTAGTACAGGTAGGACCGGTTATACAGCATGCAACAGGATTGTTTTGCCTCCAGTAAGAATTAATTATATCTTAGGCAGGATTAAGTCCAAGGTACTGTTTTATTACCCCCGAATCCTTCACAAAGGATTCGGCCGAATACCGAACCGAATCCGAACCCTAATTTGCATATGCAAATTAGGGTTGGGAAGGGGAAAAAATTTTTTACTTCCTTGTTTTCTGACAAAAAGTCACGCAATTTCCCTCCCTGCCCCTAATTTGCATATGCAAATTAGAATTCGGTTCGGCCGGGCAGAAGGATTCGGTCGAATCCGAATCCTGCTGAAAAAGGCCGAATCCTGGCCGAATCCCGAACCGAATCCTGGATTCAGTGCATCCCTATTTATTACTACAGTAAAAAATTTAATTCGTTTTAAAAATCTGAATTATTTGATTAAAATTAATTCTGTGGGAGATGACAGATCCTATACCTGTAATTTAAAAGATGATTTTCATACCACAATAATTGTATGAACAAACAATACATGTAGCTACCGGAAAAAAAAAATTCTCCCAATTTGACTCTAATACTAAAACATTTATTTGCTTGCATAAAAGATCTAAATTATTTTATTCAGCAATGTAACCTCCATTGTTACAAGATGGAGTTATTTTGCCCAAATGGAGAACTTATTACCTAGCATCCAAGTTACGAGATATATCGTCTGGCTTACATGTGACCTTGCAGACGCCTCCTAGCACATCCTGTATGCTAGTTGGGGGACCATCGATAGTGCTGTCTATTATCTAAAACAATAGATAACTTTGCATGCCCAACTGTTTGAATAAGAATCCTAGGTGTGGGGTGCTGCCTTAGCTTTTAATCAGTATAGTAGAATAACCCCCAAATACACCCTTGTGGGAATACAGTCTCCATTAAGTGAGGAATCTGGAACTAGAGAAAAAACTTGCTCATACTGCATTTTTCAAGTTAGAAAGTAGATATAAATCAAAACTGAAAAATGCTGCAGAGACAGTCCTATGGTTTCTTTCTTAAATAAGAATGTTACCCTTTTTTTCATTAAAATATGCTTACTTTTTGATTTAAGAGTCTCAAAAATGCATCATCCTTAAATCAGCCTGCACATGTGTGCCCCAGGTTTGAAATACCTCATTGTATAAAGCATGGGGTGCTGCAGAGTCTGTGCATGTTCCCTAATTAGAAGGAGAGCCCCATTTTGAATTGGTGGCACGCTGTGCTTAAGGTATAGTGTCCAGGTATAAGTGAGCATAGAGTATGAGATTGTGGGGCAAATTCCTAAATGCACCTTTACTGGTATGTGTGAAAGTGTGATCTGCAAAGCTCAAGGTATCTTTTATGTACAGGGCTGCTTAAAGGAGGGATTATAATCACAAGATAGGTAAAATATTGACTTCAAACAATGCTACCAACAACTAAGGCATCAGGTAGATTCAATTTGCTTTACCACTTATCATGAACAGTTGAATAAGACCCCTCAGTTCTGTAGGGTCCAACCTAAATGCTGGCATTATACTTGTTTAAAAGAAAGGAACTGAAAAAAATGTGCTTTGAAGTATTACTATTCCTTTAAGGGACATCTTCTCCATCTAATGCATTCCCTTAGAGCAAAGCTGTCCAACTGGTGGCCCGTGGACCGTTGTGTGGGCCCCCCCCCATGAAAGTCTGCCTGCTGTGTCTGCTTACCATGTGTAAAATTTAAATGGTATCAGTACATAGATTAACTGGCCCCTGCATTGTTTAAATCTCAAATTTAGACGGTAATTACCTGTATTGTTCACACATGGAATCCCCCTGCACTGTTCACACTTATAACACCTCTATTGCTCACACCCCTAAAACCCTGTACTGTTTACACCTCAGTCCCAGACTAAAAACTGCCACGTTCACCTGTTCACACTCATGCAAACTGTGTAGGCACCAGCACAGTGTCACTGTATGTAGCGCATCTTAAAGAGTTGTCCTGATAGGTTTCCCTGTCTTCTGCTCTGTTCTGCATTCCCTATGCTCCCTGTGTGTGTCATACTCTGCCTGCCGTCTGCTTTCAGAGTGTACCATACTCTGCCTGCCCTATGCTCCCTGGGTGTACCATACTAAGCCTGCCCTATTCTCCTTGGGTGTGCCATACTCATTCTGTGTGTGAAATACTCTGTGTGTGCCATGCTCTGCCTGTGTGTGTGCCATGCTCTGCCTGTGTGTGTGCCATGCTCTGCCTGTGTGTGTGCCATGCTCTGCCTGTGTGTGTGCCATGCTCTGCCTGTGGAACATAAGCCTGGTATTTGTTCTGGAAGTTTGTTAGTATTTGAAAACTATTGTTAGAGGCCCCTAAGATGTTTAATCATGTGCTTGGGGTTATCCACAGGGGAGTGATGAGTGATATCCCTGCAGTGAGCATCAACATTTGGTTTCTTGGTATGCGACCACCATTAATGTGGACATAGTCTTGTGGTAACATAGGTGTGGTTTAAAGTACGAGAAAAAAAAGTTAAAGACCGCTACTACTCACCACTTGTACTCATCCAGGTGCTCTGTCAAGCAGTATCCACACTGCTAACATTCAATAGACTCAATGGTAGGCAGACGGCACTTCTGGAAAAGATTTATTGGGGTAGCTGCTGATTTACAGCAGCTACCCCAATAAATCTTTTCCAGAAGTGCTGTCTGCCTACCTTGAGTCTATTGTGGTTTAAAGTAGGTGTGATTTAAAAACAGGGAGTGGTCAACACTGGCTTCCATTATCAGCCCTCCATCATGTAGGCCAGAAAAATTCTGGCCCTAGGTACCACAGACGTTGGACAGCACTGCCTTAGAAGACTGGAGCATGGAGGGGGGGTATATTTTTTCCCTGAATGCCTGACAGCCATGACGTTCCTCAGTGTTCAAAATAAATATTTTTTAAAAAATACACTCCTCACTCTGGCAACATATCAGGGTCCTAAAGGTCAGGGAACAGATTATGTTCCAGGTCTTATCAAAAAGAGGTTGTGGTGATAAAACTTCTTAAAAGCTATAAAACCTCTATCATGTGTACTATGTCTATAGGGAATACAAACACATATATTTACCCGAAAAAGATGTCTATGCTTCTACAGCTAGGATTACAGCATGTGAAAGGTGATTGTGGGAACCTACCTGTATTTCCACTTTGGCTTCTTTTGGGAGTACGCTGAAGTTTACAATAGCGCGTATCATTTCCAGCAATATGGAGAGAATGAAGACAATAAGCTCCTGGCGATTCTCCTGCAGAATGCCCCGTGTCACATAATAGATACAGAACACTAAAAAAACAAATAAAAGACTGAGGTTTTAGGACTGTTTTGTGATGGTCATACAGCACTTAATGGTCAGCCAACACTCTATTTTTAGCTTTTCAGTTTGGTCTGAGGCTCCATTCCCAACGGGGTGTTTGAAAAGGAACAAAGTTGAAAGGGGAGTGAAAAATTATGTTTAAAACTACACTATAGATGAAAATTAAAAGTCAGTTTGTATTAATTACAAATAGCACACAGCAAACAAATGAGAGGATTAAAAGCAGCCATAAACAGGCTAGCCCTTACGGTACTTCTCTCACTCTATTATTCAATTCAGAACATGCTGATTCTCTTCACTATAATTTTCTTCCAGGTCACATAATTCTTGATCCACCAGGAACACTAGATTATCTGTCAAAACACCTCTTGACATACATAAACAGACGGTCAGTATTATGGTTGAAATGGCCAAACAAATCAGGACTGTAGGACCAGCTTCAGATATAGGAGATGCAACCACCAGATTGGAATGAAGTGTGGTAGGGATAATAGTAATAACATAATGGCATTAATGTTTTTAATATTTGTCTAGGATAGGTACCTGGAAATACAGAAAGTATTGTCCAGTACTGTCACTACCTGGATGGGCCCCCTTATCTAGATGCAGCACACTGG
Organism: Xenopus petersii; assembly: GCA_038501925.1. Lineage (NCBI taxonomy): Eukaryota > Metazoa > Chordata > Amphibia > Anura > Pipidae > Xenopus > Xenopus petersii. The sequence goes on along the minus strand of CM076684.1, from coordinate 44,027,017 downwards.
ATTGAAGCAATAAACTAAAACATCACAAGACCTTCAAGGAAAATCAAAACATGAATCAGAGAAGGACATTAACAATCTGGGATAGGAAGCACCACCAATAATCACTCAAACACACACACTAGTTCTCATGAGGCATCAGTCACAGGACAAATGTTCTCTTAGCAGTTCCACTCAAGCAGGGCAACAGATACAGAATTGGTTTATTTATACAGTATGTTACCTTGTTATGAACCAAATGGGGCTAAAGTTTGTGTATATAATTTATAAATGTTTAAATGATTTTATAGTAGCTTTAAGATATGGAGATCCAAATGATCTATTACAGGTATGGGACCTGTTATCCAGAATGCTTGGGACCTGGGGTATTACGGATGAAGGAACTTTCCATAATTTGGATCTTCATACCTTAAGTATACTTAAAAATAATTTAAATATTAAACAAACCCAAGAGGATTGTTTTGCCTCCAATAAGGATTAATTATATCCTAGTTGGGATCAAGTAAAATGTACTGTTTTATTAATTCAGAAAAAAGGAAATCATTTTTAAAAATTTGAATTATTTTATTATAACGGAGTCTATGGGAGATGGGCTTCCAGTAATTCGGAAAGCCCATATATACATATATATATATATATATATATATATATATATATATATATATATATATATATATATATATATATATATATATATACACACACACACACACACACACACACACACACATACATAAACTATATACTGGAAAAAATTGGGTTGCTCAAACACAGAAAAGTCTTTAGACAATTTGAAATCTTTACCGTAAGCATGTAAAACGTTTGGTGTTTTAAAAATAATTAAATATATTTTCAACACTGCTGGCTGCCTTTAAGTGGAGAGCACAGGTTGCCGTTCTTTCTTTAAAGGGGTAGTTCACCTTTAGGTTAATTTGTAGTATCTTATACATCTTAATCCTTGCAACTCGTCTTCATTCTAAAATTGTAAAACTGTTTATAATTATTTGCCTTCCTTCCTGTGTCTTTTTCCAGCTTGCAATTTAAAATATCTGCTTGTTAGCAGACAAAAAAAAACCTTTGCATTGGAAGACTGTAATGTTATTTCCATTTTTAAGGCTCTCATATTCATCTTCATTCTGTCATTCAAACCACTGCCTGGTTGCCAGGGTAAATCAGCAACCAGATATCAACTTACATTCCAATCTGGAGAGCTGCTAAACAAAAGGCTTCATCTTTTTCAAAACGTTTTTTTAAAAATTAAGATCAATTAAAAATCATCTAAGTACTAGTACCTAGTACTGCTCCAGCAGACTTCTGCACTGAAATCAATTTCTCAAAAGAGCAAACAGATTTTTTAATATTTAATTTTGAAATCTAGACATATCGTCAGTTTCCTAGCTGCCCCCAGTCATGTGGCTTGTGCTCTGATAAACTTCAGTCACTCTTACTGCTATAATGCAAGTCGGAGTGATATCAACCTCCAGCAACCTAACAACAGAACAATGGGAAGGTAACCAGACAGCAAGATAACAGCTGCCTGGTGGATCTCAGAACAGCACTCAATAGTAAAATCCAGGTCCCACTGTGACACATTCAGTTACATTGAGTAGGAGAAACAACAGCCTGCCAGAAAGCAGTTCCATCCTAAAGTGCTGGCTCTTTCTGAAAGCACATGACCAGGCAAAATGACCTGAGATGGCTGCCTACATATCAATATTACAACAAAATACACTTGCTAGTTCTGGGATGAAATTTTATAATGAGTGAATTATTTGCAGGGTAAACAGTGTAATTTAGAAATAAAAACGACATCATTAAAATCCTGACAGAAGCCTTTAGGTACATGGCCCAAATATACCTGCATAAACAGTGATCTGCACCTTGTGCTGGGTAAGCTTGCACAAGGTGCAGAGCTCAGCTTGCAACTACCGGTGGAACAGGATCAACTACTCTGTGAATAGGACCGAATAGGGACACTATTGAGCCCTATATGTATCTAGCCCTGGGCCTAGGGTTTCCACCTTTTTTGGAAAAAAATATCGGCCTTCCTATATATTTATCTTTTTTCCCTATTAATAACATTGGAATCAACCATAATTTTTACTGGCCAGGTGGCAACCCTACTTGGGCCTCTACCAGTGGTAAATGATTCCTAACACCTGAATGGAAGGTGTCAATATAAATTATGCATCAATGCAAATATGTAAAACCTGTGTAACAGCAGTGTAACGCTGCTCTCAGTCTGTGTAGTATTAGTAGACGGAGAGAGAAGCCTGCTTTCGTGTTTTCAAGCGGATCCCCACTCGACTCTGCATTTGTTTATCCAAGTGGAGGAGGAAGCTGTACTTATCAGTACAGTTTCACTGAGGTGCAGAAGGGAGCAGATCCGCTTCTCTCAGCCTGTGTTTTGGATATATCTGCATGCTGACTATTGGATGGCCAGCTACGTTCTCAGAATATAAATACATGTGGATCTATGGCTGATTTTGACACAAAGGCCATGGGTCAAATTGAGCTTGTAGGGTGAGTGAGCCAATTCCCAGTATGTCTAAAGAGAAATGCATTGAATGATCCAGTACTCTCTCTCTCTCTGACCTATCATTCCAGAAGGTTGGTGGGCAGCACACGGATGGCCTCTGGAACTTCCACAAGGATTATCTAAACAGATTATGTAAGCAAAATGCTTAACTTGTAAAAGGGCTCAAAATAAAAATGTTTTGCAACTGTATGTACAGAAACACAAACTGAAATGGTGTGTACTTACGTATTCCTATTAGCTGTATAAGAGACACCGTAAAGTCTTCATTGTTTTGTTTCACCAAGTTAGAGATGGTGAGGCCCAGTACACAAAGCAGAGAAAGTATAGCAAGAATAAAGTAAGTCTTTATTGGCCATGTTAACTCTGCCCAGGGCTTGATCTAAATTAGAAAAACATTAGTTGAAATATCAGTTATACTACTGTTAGAATTCCAAGCCTAAACCAGACCACATCTGTTTGATTCTGTTACCAGATAGTCAAACAGACAGATAGATAAAGGCAAATTAAACTTTACATGTAGATGTACATAAGATTGCAATAGTAAAGATTTAATCTCATTGGCCTTGCCTTTTTGTTTATTATATACTCTAATTTTTTCTTAGATAAAATAAAGTAATGCCAAGAAATATCTTCACTGACTTCCCATTAATTGCTGGGCTTATAGCACATGTGAGAATGTATGGACAAAAAACTCCATAAGCACAATTTTCTTACTCGTGGAAGTGAGTTGAACAATTATTGAAATACATATCTACCATGGTTTCTCCAGAGGAAAAAAACCAAAATCATTTGTGTGTAACAAAGCTTAACTTTTTTTGAGGAAGTGTGGTGTTACAGCATGACTGACAATGTGATTTCTAGAAAATGTTGTGAAATCAGAAACCTACTGGTGTCATACTTCCACATCTATGTTTGCCTAATAATATAGACTATCTTTCAATGAGACAAAGGAATATGGAACAAAGCTGTAGAGAAACTACATACATTGTGGCCTATTTTAACCATAATGGTTAGATGCTAGAATTTCAGTGGGCAGAAAGGGAAAGTCTCATGTAAGCTACAAATAGAAGAAAATAAGAACACTTTTTAGCCAGCTGTGCATACAAAGTATAGGAAAAGGAGAACACACACTCTAAACAGCCTAAAGTGTAACTGCACTCTGTAGTAGGCTTGCTCTTTACCCAGTGACTATGGATTTCAAGCAGTATACCCCTAGGATGTAAAAGACAGGGGAGTAGTGATGTTAGGCCTCTTTGAACTCCACTCAGTAAGGAAAGGGGTGCATGGTGTAAAAGGCCTAAGGAAATAGATTACTCAGCAAAAGAAGAGAGTACTCTCAGGCAAGATGTACATCTGAGCAGGTCTGTACTGGGACTCAAACTAGGCCCTGGCATTTCCAGTACCCAGGGGCCTAAACAGCCCCCCACCAGCCCAATAAATAGAGACTGTCTGTGGCATCTTATAGCAGCCCCTCTGCCACGTGCCAGAACCCTCAGATTGACTGCCTGCACCTGAGTGGAAGTTGGTGCATGAATGAGGATTTATTGTTAGTATAGCTTTTATGTGTAGCTCATTCTAGGAGTGGGTTAGGCTTGTAGTAGATAGTAAAGCATCCACAAGCTCCACAAAGAAGGGCAGAGGGATTAGTATCCCAGAAGTTAAATACCTGCGTGATAGGCTTACTGGAACAGTAACACCAAAAAATTAGAGCGTTTTAAAGGAATATAGTGTCCTGTTTCCCTCCGCTAGTAAAATTGGTGTTTGCTATAGAAATACTGTACATCTATAGTTTATATGAACAAGCTACTGTGTAGCCGTGGGGGAAGCCATTCAAGCACAGGATGCACAGTAGATTACAGATAAGTTCTAAAGAATCCCATTGCATACTACAGAGCTTTATCTGTTATCTGCTGTGTATCCTGTGCCTTTTCTCCTTTTTCAGCTTTGAATGGCTGCCCCGTGGTCACACAGTAGCTTGTTTATATAAATTATAGTGGAGTTTCTGAAGCAAACACACCAGTTGCACCAGCACAGCAGAACAGTACATTATATTTTCAAAACACTTTAATTTTTTGGTATTACTGTTTATAAAAAAGAAAAGATCTCTGGGCCTTGTGCCCTGGTACAGAAACAACTGTGTGACTACTAATGGTGACTGTAACTATTACCCAGTCTTTTCTAAAATGACTTAGAAGCTATTTACTGTTTACCATTTGAGGGTAAGTTCTTTGTGAACTGCTGTAAGATCACATCCCCAGCAATAAGGTACTGGTGTTATTAAGAACCACTGACAACCAAATAATAGTGAAGTGTGAGTGTGTATGGAAGAATCAGCCTGGAAACCTTTTCCTGGACACATCGGGACAGAACCCTGTGTAGCATGTGCAAAGATCTGTCTGCATAGCATTACATATACAGTATATAAAAATAATAGCCTATGATTAAGTGTCCTAGTGACACGAAATGCGTCAGACGAGAGATGACTATGTAAATAAAGCTTTAATTTTTTATCTACTACTTCTGGTCTGATCAATACGTGAGTTTACCAGTGTGCCCTGCACCAACATGTATGCTTCTATATATGGATTAACCTCTACCCTGAGCTGAGGGCCTGGGGCTGGAGCACCTTGGCCATGTTTCCATTTTGGTAAATGATTCTAAAAGTCTTTTTTGGCCTTATGCTTAAAATGTTCCTGGTCCAAAAATAATAGAATACCATTAAACCTTGTGTAAAAATAAAGTGGAATAATAGTAAAAGGGAGTAATAATGTGAAGACAGTAGACAGTGTTTTATAAGGCATAGCTTACTGTGTGTGCAAAAAACTTCCATACAATGTGATTCAGTGGAGACATTGTCCATAATCTTACCCATTAACCTGCAGAAGGAATTTTTAATGATAAAAATTAAAATAAAAGTATAAAAAGCTAATGGGCATACTGGATGACTGGCACAAAGATTACATTTAGCTTCACCAGCATTGTTAGAAAAAATAAAGAAGAAAACTTACAGGGCCAAAAGGAGTAGGAATGAGTTCTTGATGCCTCGGTGCAAGATTTGGCAATGGAAAGTCACTGCCATCACTGTTCTGAGAAATTATAGGTCTGTGGAATTGCAAAAGAACCAGAATATATAAAATAGTTAAAATGTATTGCTTAGTTATAATGTAATTGCTCTGTGAATTCTAACTTCCGTGTTGGACTGGGTCTCCTAGAGCCAACCAGATGTGCCTCCTGACGGTGAGAGAACTCTGGAGCAACCACCAACCTGGATCTGAAGACAGATCCAGGTTTCCCATTGCAGGCTGTATTATTAGGTGCACCATATTGATGTGCAGTAACCGTGTTGCTTTGTTAATAGGTGCACCATAGTGATGTGCGGGTAGGCCTGGATTTGTGGAAAGGCCACAAAGGCCCGGGCCTAGGGTGTCAGGATTCTAGGGGGAGACATGCTGCCCAACCTTACCCACATTGGTTCAAAAACACTGTTGATGTGCAGGAGATACAATAGTTTTTTAAACTTTCCGTGCGCTAATCCCCATTTCTCCAAAAATGTGTGCGCATAAAGGGGAGGGGATGGGGGCAACGAATGACAGCAGGCCTAGGGGTGCCCGCTATGTAAATCCGCCCCTGTCTACGGGCCAGGGGCCGGCTCCTGCACAAAATCTTCGGATTGGGGTATGGATTAAGCTCTTCTCTTACTCTCCCCGCACACGACCTAGCACTGCCAGCTTCCAGCGCCTAAACTTGTGCCCACCACTTTCATGATGTCACTGCGTGGCGAGTTGGGGGGGTCTATAAACAGAGAGGGAACTGTGGGCCGGGAATGGGTTGGGAGGGGGCGGTTAAAGGTCGGGTGCAAGTCAAGAATTTCTCAAACTCCACTAGTGCACCAGTCTTATGCCCAGTGAACAAGATGCAAACACTGTTTTGAACGTATACTCAGAAGTGACACATTCTTTTTACTGGAAATGCTAGATGCAACTTGCCCTCAAATTGCATCAAAACAAGTGAACGTAACTCTGCACTCACCCACACTGAAAATTCCAAGGGAAAATGCTTCCGTGTGGGTATAATTTGCACGTTGCACACTGACTCCTTTAATATATCTTAATACAGTTAACAGATACATCAACAGGCAGGGGCTGGATCATTATCTCCCTCATGACGTGGTGCTGGCAGACACAGTCTCTGAGTAAATTCACTGACCATCACATCATTGAGGAACCTACTCATCTCTTTACAATACAAATAGACTCAAAGCACTGCTCTGAATTACCCATTGGAGCAAAAGTGCAGTATACCCAGTATACCCAGCAACCAATGGGCTATTGTCCGCTCAGCAGTCTAATGGAAGTTACCTTAATGAAAGCAAATATGCCTGGTTGCTATGGTGACGGTATTTTTGTATCTATGCAAGTAAAGGAGCCTATAGAGTTCAAGCTCCCTCCCATCAAGCAGTAGAGCGAGAGGTACTATAAGAAAAACACCACTAACTAACCTGTTATCTTCCATACTGCAGACTCCTCCGAAGACAGCCAGTCTCAGACAAATGAAAATAAGGCCTTCTGAGAACAAGTGCTGAGCACAGACCCGCAACAGTTGCGCAGCACCCCCGCGCCCATGCAGCTTCTGTGCCAGACACTTATACAATCCCTCTCCGCCTGCTTCTCTGACCCTGAGTGGTTAAACTGCACTCCTGGCAATGAAATAGTTACTCCCAAGCAGCAGTCATCGCATATAAGTCATCGCCCGTTGCATTATGGGACATCCGAGCCTTTCCTCCAGGAAAATTCTGCCGAGTGTAAACATTGGCTGACGAAAACGAAAGCGTTTCTAGTGTAAAAATGGTCTATGTAAGGGATTCAATTCTAATCTAGCGAATAAAAAGAGAGTAAATACAGACCCCCCCCTTCTCCTAAAGTGAGCATAACAAAGGAAGGAACGGGCTACTGCTTTCTGTGCCGCCCTTTCTCCCCAGGAGGAGATGTGAGCAGCCATTGGGAGCGCACAGGAGTCAGTAGGCAACAGAGTCAGCAATATAAAACGATGAGCCAAACTTCTCAAGCCTTGATGAGTAATTCTCCTCACACATCTGCTAGACCTGATACCTCATTAGGAAATGTCAATTGCTGTCATTGTACTGAAGGACCTTTTAGCATCTTTACTTGCAGTTCTCCCAAGTGCAGAGACCACACATACAGACATGCCACCTGTTCGGTTTTGACCCAGACAAGCCTTGTGAAACCAGAACAATAAAATGGAGAATAACCATCTCTGATGTGAAAACCACAGGCACATGAGCAGGTCCTGACTGAGAATTAAAATAGGCCCTGACATTTTAGGTACACAGAGGCCCAAACAGCCCCCACAAACCCACTAAATACTGACTCTCTATGGGACCTTATTGCAGCCCCTCTGGCATTTGCCAGAACCCACAGATTGCCAGTCCGGGCCTGCACATGAGGCACAAACACCCCTCATATGTCATAACTCCACCAACATATGTCACTGCTTTTATCCTTCCCACTTGTTCTGTTTTTTGCCGAAGTGAAACGCATACCTCACAACATTTGAAAACCGGAAAGAGGGACAATCCGTTCTGCCATGATACATGCAGCAACAGAAAGGCGGCATAATGGCCCCTGTCTGCAGCACCTCTTTGTTGCAAAAGTGAAAAGCTGTTTTTTCTGACCGAATAAGCACAACTTTTCACTTTTGCAACAAAGAGGTGCTGCAGCGATATTTTTTTTTAGTGTATGTTTTGCCCCGGGCAAGGGCTTCTCGGACTGTGTTGCACCTTGCATGCAAGGTTTCTGAGAGACGGTTAAAGCACACACTATTTGCATTACTCAGTTCTAAGAGACTTGCTTATCTTAAATAGTTACACATGTATCTAAGTGCAGGGTTAAGTATTCTGGGCTCTCTACCAAAAGGGGCTTATTTGATTAAGTTTTAGGAAACTTTTTCAGGCATCAATGAATAAAAGAAAGTCAGGACATTTCAGTAAGAAACAGAAAGGAAAGGACTGAGGGCTGAGCTGTCAAAATTGGAACTGTCCTGAGAAAAAGTGGACAGTTGGGAGCTATGCAAAAGTGGCAACCATACATACAAGCCCCTCTGCAAAGAATTTCCCGTAAGGGCCCGGTGCTTACTTCAAACTATCCACTGACCCCTCCAGTTCTCTTGTGCATGCATGCATCCTACTGGTGGCCACATTTTCATGCAGTAAGGTGGCAATAAAGGAAACTGACTCCCCAATCCAGGGCTCCATTTTCCTAGGGCCATCCTTCAGAAATCATGGGACCCAGTACGACAAAAAATTATTGGCCCCGCCCACCACAGGCCCCACCCTAGAGACCCCAAAAAGCCACAAAAGGGGGCTAAAACCCATTGGTGGTCAGCCCCCCCCCCACAAAAGTTAAAATACTTCACTGGTGGCCAGGCCTCTTTTACCTGACCCACATATCTAACATTTATGTTGTAATGGTATCCTTGAGGGCTTGTGGGCCCAACATACCTCAGCCTGACACTGCCCTCAGGTGTAAGGCTCTGGTGGAATTTGGAAATTGGTGGGTTGGGGTCAGCCAATCAGGGCTGACCTTGCCCTATATAATGCCAGCCCTCCTTACCACCTGAGCACTATTCTTACTGAGCACTGCTCTGTTTTCTGTGCACAAACAGCTCTTCCCTGAAAGACTCACCTTCCCTACCTCTGCCTCCTCAGTGCCCCCTACCCATCCCTGACATTGGGTACCCCATTTTCTTCCCACACTGCAAAAAACATATAAGCAGGTTAACTGACTCCTACTAGAAATTTTCCAGTGTGTGAATCTGATAGGGTTCTTAGTTGTTCTAATAGGGCAGGGACTGATTTGAATGATGTATATGACACATTTATGCAATGCTATTTAAATACCAGGAAATAAATAAAACAAAATAGGTTATGCGAATGCAGGTTACAAGCATGCTTATTCATTTGTTCTGGATTGCATTCAACTAAAGGAATGTTGCATAAAGCAAGAACTTCTGTCAATGCACAGGTACTGAAGGCTTTACTCAACAACTATCCTGATAGTAGGATTGCAGAGGTTTCAATTAATGATTTTACTTATGGTTTTAAAATCCTAGTTAATAAAGAGGTGAACTGGACCTGTGGATGCGAATAAGTGCTTATATGTTAGGGTCAAGGTATATCTATGGCCACAAAAACATACTAAACATATGTGAGGCTGCAATAGTGAGCTAATGCTTATTTTGTCTTTACTAACATCCTCTAGATATACCTGTTAGAAGAGCAACCTAAACATGCATCATGAGCTATTCTTTAGTACATTTGACAGGAACTAGCATCTTCTAAGACCAGTGGTGCACATAATGTTTTCCCAGATGGGTTATTTATGTCAGTGAAGAAAACTGTGCATGCCATTTGGCTAAGGATGATGGTATATGGGGTGTAAATTGCAGCAAATGAAACATTTAAATCGCATTTTAACTGCTGTGATTTACTTTTAACTCTGCACAAAAATAGTTTCAGGAATTTGTCATCCAGGAAAAGGAGATTTATCACTGGGGCCATCACCCTAAGAGATTTGTGCTTACCAAATGAGCAAATGAAAATTTAGTGACTAAGTGAGAGGCCCAGTTGCTACCCATATTGGATGCTGGACGTTAAAAAAAACAATGGTTCACCCAGGGTCAGACTGGGCCAACGGGACAACAGGAAAAGACTCAGTGGGCCTCGGCTCTGGTGGGCCCTGACGGCCCAGACCCGATCCCTGTCTGATTCTGGTGTTCCTGCCCCTGACCTTCCTCACTGGCCTGTTTATTGCAAAAAACAGGTACACGCACACGGCAGGGGGTGGGGCCGAAGGTGGGTTGCAGCTGGGGGCTAGTCTGACACTTGGTTCACCTTTAAAATAACTTTTACGGGGTTGTTCACCTTCTAAAGAGTTTATTTCAGTTCAGGTATTTTCAGATTATTCACCAGAAATTAAGACTTTTTTTTTAATTGCTTTCCATCTTTTATTTCTTACCATTTTTCCAAAACTGAAGTATAAAGTTTAATGTTTGTTTCTCTGGTGTTTTTGGTCTGGCAGCTCAGTAATCCAGGTGCATTCTAAACTGTTACAATTTGCTACATTTAGTGGATACATTTAGTTCATACATTTCTCAACGGTATCATTTCTAACAGCTGACTTTAAAGGGATTGTTCACCTTTACATTTTAGTAAGACGAAGAGCAAGGATCCCCAACCTTTTGAACCCGTGATCAACATTCAGAAGTAAAAGGAGTTGGGGAGCACCAGGAACATAAAAAATTTTATTGGGGTGCCAAATAAGTGCTGTGATTGACAATTTTGTGGATTGTCAACCAGAACTTGCTTTGAATTTAAAAAGAATCACCTGCTTTGAGGCCACTGGGAGCAACATCCAAGGGGTTGGAGAACAACATTGGGGTCACTGATGTAGATAGAAGTCTGAGGCAATCTGCAATTGGTGGTTTTTGAATTATTTAGTTATTGGAAACAGTCAGAAAAAGAAGGCAAATATTTAAAAAATTATATATAAAAAAAATAATGAAAGTTGCTTAGAATTAGCCGAGTTTACTTAAAGGTGAACCACCACTTTATTGAAACTAAGGGATTGAACTCAGCAGGGCCAAAGATAAGAAATGTACTGTATCAACTAATGTATCAATTTAAAACAGTTACATAGTCGGCAACCCCCTCCCCACCAGAGCTGCTTTAAAAGACATAAAAAGGTGAAAAATTAAACTTTACACTTCAATATTATAAAAAACATCACAAATAGAAAATAGAAAGTCATTTGAAAAAGCAATTGGAAAAGTCTTTAATTAACGCTAGAGAAACTTCGCCAGCTGCTGAGACGCAACGTCACATTTTAGTGAATTAGTGTAGTGGTAACAAATTTACAACTGGCGAAGTGGCACGAAATGTGGCAGAGCATTTACTGGCGAAAATTCACCCTTTAGTTTATTTGCCCCTTTATTCCTGGTGAACTATCGGAAAACAACTGAACAGAAAAAAAGTGTTGAAGGTGAACCACCCATTTAACATGATGTAGATATTTACATTCTAAGAATATTTAATATTTGTTTTCATTTTTTATTTTTGCATTTTTTAATTATTTAGCTTTTGGTTCATTAGCTCTCCAATGTGGAATTTCTGCAGTTATCTGGTTGCTAGGGAAACATTTACCATGGTAACCAGGCAGTGGTTTGAACGAGTAAATAGAATATGAAAAGGAGAGGGCCAGAATCAGTGGTGCTGCTGCCATGACCTGAATTTCTGGTATTTAAACAGGAAATACAGCACTACTAGTGCAGAGAGCACAATTGCATTCTCTGCATTAACGATGCGGCTCTCCCTTGGCCCCGCTCCTGTACAAAAACTTGCCTCAAGCTGCATGGGGCAGAGAATCACCCCTGGCCGGAATAGAAACAGAAGCCCAACTGAAAAGTTGCTAAGAATAGGGAATTTTATAACATATTAAAAGTTAACTTAAAGGTGAACAGCCCTTTCAATGCTGCAATTCAAGGGCTTTGCAATAATGATGGCGGCCAAATTATTTCTGAGAATTTGGTATACTATGTTTTTGACAATCATTGGTGACCTGTATTATCATGTTTTTGTCAAAACAAAAAAACACGGGACGTTAACAAATATGGGCGAATTTTTTCGCCTAGTTTCGCCAAAAAAATTGACGCCCATAGACTTGTATGGAGTTGTGCGTCAAAATAAAAAGACGTGCGACAAAAAAATTTCGAATTTTTTTGACACCCATAGACTTTAGTGGGCGTCGGCGTCATTTCGCCGGCGGCGAATTTTTGGCGAAACGAAACAGGTCAAATTCGCCCATCCCTAAGTGGACTAGGTACTGGGATTCTTCCAGACCTAAGCAGTGAACCAAGGCAGGGGAAGCTCACTAATATGGCAGGTAATTGGCCAGTGGCATAACTAGATGTTACTAGGCCCCACAACAAATACATTTTAGGACCCCCAGCATATCCAAAGACTGTCCTTTTAAACCACTATATTTTGAAATTGCTCATTAATTAGGGCATCATGTGCCCCCTATACCTAGCCCCGCCTGCAGTGTCTGCTTCTTCTGTAGTTAAGCCCCTTTAACTGGCATCATCTCTCATCCTTCAATGGTGACTATAATAGGTGAGGGGTAAAATTTTGCATGATAGCTGTCCTACATATTCTAGTAATCATAGTAAAATGCTTGACACTTGAAAAAGTGCCCTTGCTGCCCGAAACTTATCTTGTGGATGCACAATAAACACTAATTAGCAGGTATTCTGCTCTTTGCCTTTTGATTCACATACTTTACTTTACATTAAATTTAACCCAGTGGTTGCCAGCGATGGCGCACCAGCGTGAATCCAGGCTACTCAACAACACCTGGCTTTTTTGTGTGTTCTTCTGAATGTGAAAATGCTTGATATACTGTAGCAATGTTTTTCATAGAACTGTAACAATGTTGAGTAATAAAGGGGTAGTGTGCAAAGTTTCAGACACAAATTGCCACGTTTTTACCCACAATGCAGCATTTGTTCTACAATTCCAGCATTTATGTGCCAGTCACAATTATGCCTGATGGTTTAAATGAAGGCAATTTTGTACCAAACAACAACTCAGTACTTATTCAGACCCACATAGCTTTCTGCACATAAGCAAGTGCAAAAACTGGACACAAACAACCATATTTATTGTACATTTGCCCTGCACTTTATAAAGACCCGCAGCTGCACTCACTCATGAATGCAGAGCTACTGCCATTCTACAGTACTGTAGTGATGAGGGATCTGCTGTCCCAACATACATGCTATTCAGATACGAAAGTTAGGTAGTAAGGCGCTCTGTGCCTATGCCCTGGCCGCTCTTTATTGGGGTCTACTTCTATAGCAGGTTCTGGATATACATCTAACCTTCCTTTAAAGGGGGAAGTCAAAGAAAAGGAACATGGCTAACCCATCCTTTTTATATACACATTAACTTTAATCCACCTAAAGGACAAAGCATAACCTAACATTAAGACAAATATTATTATCATTATTATTACGCATCTATAAAGTGCCAACCTATTTTACAGCAATGTACAATATGGTATAAACATTAATCATACCATCAATCATACTGTACATATTACATACAAATACTGATCATTACATGAGGCTCATCAGAGTTTATAACCTAAAATGAAACCAAATTCTGTAGGAAGCTACTCACTAAACGCTACATTTAAAGGGGTAGTTGACCATAAAACTTTAGTATATTATAGAATGGACTGTTCTTAGTAAATTTTCAACTTTTCTTAATTTCACTTTTTAAATATTTGCCTTCTTCTACCTTATTTCAGCCATGCAGCTGGTTTATAACTCTTACTCTGTATAATTTATTTTACATATTTGATGTTATAGTTCGGCTGCAGGAGTTAATTCAGTATGTTAGCTTGCAACTGGACCTTAGTGATGTTAGGCCCCAACAAATCTACAGATGATCCCAAATTTGGAAACACCAGGTAAGAATTGTAGCACTATATTTAAGGATTAATCAAATAAGCAAGTGTAATCTTCCCATTATGGACAGAACCAGGGCAGAATCCCACATGTATATAGTCACTATTATTTGCTCTTTTTTTGCATTTTGCTCTGCTATTTTAGTCAGACTCCCATCATCCACTGCTGAGCTCTGCTATAGAAAGTTCTCATCTTTTGCATAAGGAGAGCAGGTTTAAAAAAAACACACTGCTAATCTGTTTAGGGAGGGTTCTTGAGAATGTTTTGAGAACACACCTACCTGCCACTGAACTGGAAACTCCGAGCAGCAAAGATCAGAGAAAAACAGATATTACAAAGTCGTTTTATAAGGTATATATTTTTTTAATTGAACACCACGGTTATTGAATGCATTCATACTATGTGTTACCTTATAGCAGGATTGAGTTGATTTAATTATTTTCCCTCTAAGAATGCACAGAGCATGGTGGTGATGTGGCATCCACATACAATTCTATACAGCAATCTGGTATAGATTTGATTTCTTCTGAAAGAAACCCATATAGTTTTTATTGTTTCTGAATGCATGTACAGAAAGTTTAACTTGCATTCTTCCTTCTGTTGCTGATCTACAACTGTCTGCACCCCCAGCTGGAGCCTTTCAGAGGGAAAACAGAGAGTTGCAGTTCAGCTACAGCAGGAGGATTACAGGCTTGACATCTCAACAACAGAGCCCAAATTACTTCTACACTTATACAGTCCCTCTTTTGACAGCTCAACCCGCAGTCCCTCATTTGTATTGGAAAGTCCCTCTTTTCTATGCACTGAACAGCCAGAAAAATAAACAAAGTTTCTCACTTAATTGGCTTTTAGCAGAGAGCCCTAACAGCTAACAGGTGCAAATAAGATACTTTGTAACAATTTTGAAACACAAAAACACAGTTTAGATAAGGAGAAATATTTTCAAACTTTCATAACCTGCCAAATTTTGTAAAACAAACATGGTAATTAGGGGGTGTGGCCACAGAAAGAGGTGTGGTCAAAAAAATTGCTGCGCTACGTGCGGGAAAAAAAATGTTGTCCCTCTTTTTACTTCCAAAATGTTGGGAGGTATGGATGTTATAAGGGCCAAACATTGCCACAAGCATAAACAAACCAAGACATGAGATTACATCATCAGAGGAGCATGCTTGTGAAACTAAACACCCTTGGTTAACAATCATGTTACTTATAAAATTAAAAAATTGCATTACTTTTATTTGTCAGGCTCAGACCTGTCTGTGTGGTTGATTGGGAGAACATTTTACGAGCATTTTTGATTATATTTTGTTATATACTTCATTTACCAAGTAGGCTTTGTAGGACAGCTTATAGACTGACATGAAAATAATCAGACTGTTTTTTATCCACAAAGCAGAATTTTATCGCTTACTGGTTTATAATAAATCCAAAATGATTGCGCGTTTACATTGTAAACGCTCACATAAGCTTAGTGCGAACGCCACTAACATGATGCTGGCAGCTGATGATGTCATTATCATTGGAAGGTTTTGATAGGTAGTTGGCGGAAATCTCGGCGAAATGTAACTTGAATGAGACACAGTACCTTGCTTCCTGCTTCAACTGAGGTCATCCTATTTGGATTGTGTGATTGGTGGCTGTGTGAAGGGAAGACGATGAGGTTGGGAATTAGGCCCATCCTTGTGCCATGCGCCTGCAAAACTAGTCAGCTGGTGAAAGGGTTGTTCAGTAAGGCCGGCCTGGCAGTTTAGGAGCATTTGTACAGGCAAGTATGCGCATTATGTTTCTGGCTCTGGTGGAATTCTCTCAGTATACCCACGCTTACTGTGGAACTACTTGATGAACTTATTTGTTTCATGCGCCTTTTCCTTTTGTATTCATTGCTCGTGTTGTGTTGTTACTGTGTTTACCTTTGATACGGAAGCTGTTCAGCGCCAGGTCCAGAAATTCTTGTATCTCAGACGATGTAGTTCGGTTTGGGGTTCATAGCACAGGACTGCTGTTGAGTGTTATAGTTTTGCAGTCTCTGTGGGCTGCAGAGCGAATGAAGTAAATGTATGGATAGGACTTCAGCCGTTCAAGCAAATGCGGCCTGGGCAGCTTGTGCAACTGGAGCAGAACGAATTCTGCCTCGAAAATAAACAAGAGCAAACAATGACGTATAAATCGCACGAGGGATGACAATGCAAAGCTTTTTTTTTTTAACATACACAATATACTTCTAGCACAGTATAAAAACATGTCATTTGACGTATTGCTATTTACAGAGACCTCTCACATCTGTCCTTGTTCCACAAATCCCTAAGTTGCTATTTATTTAAGGAGTAGTTCAACATATATTTAACTTCTAATATGTTATAGAATAGAATGCCCTGTTTCTTGTTACTTTGCAATTGTCTTCATTATTATTTTTAATCGTTTTATTTGCCTTCCTTTTCTACATCTTTCCAGCGTTCACTGACCCCAGCAGCCAAAACGCTATTGCTGATAATTTTACTATTATCGTTATGTTTTATTCCTAATCTTTTTATCCTGTCCATTGTCTATCAATATTCCAGTCTCTCATTCAAACTACTGACTGGTGTCTAAGGTAAACAAGATCCTAACCACCAGATGACCTTGTAAGGGCAGAGACACACGTGGACAAATCACCTCTTCTTCGGGCGACTAATCTCCTTGATCCGCCGACTAGAATCTAAATCTCTGGCAGGCTGACACTCTGAGAGATTCATTCTCTGAAGTAGCTTGAAGTTTCCTCTTGAGGCAACTTTGCGCAACTTCGGAAAACAAAGTGTTCCAAGTGTCATCTCATCTGCGATTTACATTCTAGCTGGCGGGAAGGTAGTTCGGGGAGATTAGTCGCGATTGTCGCGGGGCAACTAGCTCCCCGAATTCCCTCGTGTGTCTCTGCCCTAAACTGGAGAGCTGCTGAACAAAATGCGAAGTAGCCGAAAGTATAAAAAATTAAAACCAATTGCAAATTACCAAAAGTTAATTTAAAGGGAAAATAAACCCTCAAATACCTATTTACAAATGCAAGTACACAACTCTAAAATGCTATTCGCTTAGTTGCTTGTATCTTAACATGCAACAGACTTGCATTGAGTGAATCACATAATACTAATTATGACTTCTATGTGTTTTTATTAAAGTGTAAGCAATTTCCACACACATTGGTAAATTGCAAGCCAGATGAGGTACATGGGATTTAGCATGTGCCTCTGGTGTCACTGGAATTCTGCATAAACTTTTTGCAATGTAGATAAATATATACATGGTAGGAATGCACCAAATCCAGGATTCTGTTTGGGATTCGGCCAGGATTAATCCTTGCCGAATCCTTGTGTGGGGCCGAACCGAATATGAATCCTAATTTCCATATGTAAATTAACTGTGGGAAGAGAAATCACGTGACATTTCGTCTCAAAACAAGGAAGTAAAACATTATTTTTCCTTTCCTGCCTCTAATTTGCATATGCAAATACAGATTCAGTTTCATATTTGACCGAACCTTTCAAGAAGGATTTGGGTATTCGGCCACATCCCAAATAGTGGATTTTGTGCATCCCTAATACATAGTTCTATGATTAGCATATTGCACTTCCATTCCTAAATGGGCCTTGTGTCCTAAATGGTTCAGACGGTACTGTCTGGTCTACCTAACCTTGGTGATAATGTTACCACTTGAAAAGTGGTGTTTGTTTCATCTTGTGGCTATATCTGAAGCAAGAGCACACAACAGCATTCTTGCTTTTATTTCTATTTTTTAGCACACACAATTACTGTGGTAACTGTTTCCTGACATACAATGTGTATGTTTCCATCCATGAAAAATTGTGGTTTTACAAAGCTTTAAATTTAACAGTGACGGTAACATTCATAACATACAGCTCATGCCAGTTGTGTTTATAGGCCTAACAGAGAGGTAGTCTTTCATTTAAGTAAGCCGCTAATAATTTGTTTGCATGGTGACTCCTCACAGCAACATTCATAATAACAGCCAGTAATTTATTGTTGTTAACAGGCATAGTACACGCAGATTCACAGAGCCACTTACGGCCCTTATATCATCTTCTGTATAGCAGGTACGCAGTAGTTTACAGGCTGAGTTTATCTAACAGTCTACCAAGTCCATTTTAAAACATTCCCACAACATGCGCACTAAGGCCAATCAGGGGCCAGTTAAACTGGCTCGGAATTAAAATTATTTTTTACTGTTTTGTTAAGCCAGTGTTTGACTTGCCAGATAAACTTTCATTGCTTTGGTAAATGCATCACTGGCTAGTCCAAACCATGGCTGATGGAATAAAACAAAAGATTTTAATTTGGAGGATTGCCTTTAGTAATTTTTATATTTATATAGTCATGTCCTGCACACTTTTATGATTAATGGTGTACAGAGGTTTAATATGCAAAGGACATTTAATTATACACAGCATTTATTTTGACTTTATTTCTAAATGTGGCAACATTCAGTTCTATAGTTGTGTATGCATATTGTTTGTTTATAACACCAGTTAACACATTTAGTCATAAAAATGTATTCATATAAACTTGTGAAAGGCTCAAGGCAGTGCTTGCAAGAATTTGCATGCCAATAAGGTGTGTCTTCCTTTATTGATTATGTAATTGTAAAAGGTAGCGTAACTAGTTTGTGCGGCAGTGCTGTAGGAGCCATTTATTAGTCTGTCTCTTGTTGATCATCCTTGCTTGTTGTAGAGAGCTTATAGCTAATTGCTCAGGGGGAAATGCTGCTGAAAGCAGGTCTAAAATATTTGTTTGATATATATTAAATGAGTATTTTCTACATTGAATTCATTTGTTTGATATTTAAACATAACATTTTAAAGATTAAATAATTTTTCTCATTTTTGTTTCCCTCATACAGACACAGGGATGTAATCCATTAATTCCACCTGGGATTTTACTGAACATAAATTTTCAAAGGATGCTGAGAAGTCTGAGTGAAGGTTTTTCCATAATAACCTGACATTTTGCCATAGGCAGCCCAGTTCACCAGAAAACAGATGCCATATTTTGGCCAGTCAAATCAAAATGCCATCTTCAGGAGTCAAGAAAGAGCCTGAGGATTCCAAATGCCTTTTGTCTCCAGAAAAAGTCAAAGGCAAGGGACCCATAGGCCCCTTATTTCAACATAAAGCTGAGAAGATCATAATTACACGAAGTGACAGTGTACCAGATGAGAATGTACTGCAAATCACCATTACAGAAACAACCATTATTGAGTCCGACCTGGGAGTCTTCAATTCTCGAGCCCTTAGCTACCTCATATTGTGGTTTTTCTTCAGCTTCTGTACATTATTCCTTAATAAATACATACTTACTTTACTTGAAGGAGAACCGAGCATGTTAGGTAAATATCAAGTCTTATCTTCTCTTCATTCCCTGCTATTATGATCATTTAGGTGTTTGGGCCAAACAAAGAAAAGCCGAGAACAAGGTCATACATGTGTAAGGCCCCTTGTATGGGATCAGTCCATTCAGCCTGTGAGCCAATTGGTCAGAGTAATGTACAGTGTGTGTATGGCCATCTGTAGCCAGTAAATACCCTGTTAGGAGAGCCGTCTCCAGTTTTGTTAGATATTAAACGTGTAAAACAGAGGTTTGGCCAGGCAGCAAAATTGTACTGTTGCACAGAAGCCCACATGCTGAAATATTCATTTAACATCTAATTCTATGTTTACTATCCTATTGTGGTCACTCAGATTCTGTTTCATCTGTTATTCATTTGTTCTGAAAAGATTCATCCACTTAAACAACATTCTATTCAAAGTCACATGACAAAATCAGTGAAGGCAAAACACACTTATTCATATAGAACTCCACTTATCTTCAAAAATGGCAGAAATCTGATTACAATTTTGAAATGTGTTCGATGTTCTTAATTTTAGGTGCTGTCCAAATGCTGACGACAACTTTTATTGGCAGTATAAAGATGTTCATTCCCTGTTGTCTATACCAGCATAAAACAAGGCTCAATTACCCTTCAAATTTCCTCATGATAATGCTGTTTGTGGGACTAATGAGGTAATTGTTCTTTTAAACAAATTCCTTGAACGGTTCTTGACACATTTTTGTGGAACCAGTGTGAATGGTCCATGTGTTATGATACTTGAAACAGTTTATATTATTTTGGAATCAGATGGAGCTGTTTCTGAACTTGCGTATAAGTGCAGGCTGGGAAACAGCCCCTCCTCTCATATTTGCAGCCCCCGGAGCCACTACTTTTTTTGGCACTGAAATCCACTCTTTGTGCACTGGTCCAACATAGTGCAGACATAACTGAGAGGATCCCTACAGATTGGCTGCACAGGCCGAGATTCAGCCCAATGTGGCATTAGCCTTAAAGGACCAGTAACACTAATTTTTTTTTTTTTAAGTTAAAAATCCACTCTACCCTTTTCCATCTACAGATCTATACTGCGGAAAGTGTATTATGTTTAATGCTTTATAAAAAAAAAAAATACCATTATGAAAAGCTGCTTCCGGATGTACACTTGTCTTTCCCAAAAGGCCCAAGATCCAAGGTAGTTAGTTCTTGCTTTGGGCAGTGTAACTTCTTTGGCAACATTTATTTCTGTAAGAGCAGGCGAGAAGTGAAGGAATGGAGCTGCACACTGGTCAGCCATGAATTTAAAAACTAAGGAAGACCCCCTCCTAAATTAGTGCGTGCATTCATTCACCTCTTGCCTGCTCTTACAGAAATAAATGACGTTGAAAAGTTACACTGCCCGAGCAAGAAATAACTTCCGGTTTAGAAGGCTGGCAAGGAGAAGATGTGGAGCGCTGCAGCTTGGCTCTTGCAGCCTTTTGGGAAAGACAGTGTACATCTGGAAGCAGCGTTTTATAATAGTATTTTTTTGATAAAGCATTAAGCATAATACACTTTCTGCAGGATAGATCTGTAGGTGGAAAAGGGTAGAGTGGATTTTTAACTTTAAAAAAAAGTGTTACGGGTCCTTTAATAAGAGATCTTTTAAGCTTGTCAATCATGAGCTGCATTTATGCTAGAGGGAAAAAAAAAAAGAAATCATTTTCTCGTGTAGACACCAAATTCCCTTTACCCCTCATGTTTATGACATTTTAATTTTTATAAGGTCTAGTACTGAGATTTGTTTTACAGTCCAGTATTGCTACTGTGCAGTGTATATAGCTGCTCAGGAGCCTGACAGAACAACCAGAAATATGTTAGAAGTTATTGGGCTTTACAACAACAACAAGTAAAAAAGTAAAAACATTTATTTAATCACATGCAAATTCAAATGTTTTGGTGACTACAGTGTGACCTTTCTCAAAGACCTGTCTATCCACACAAACAAACAGTGAGAACGCCCTCCCACACACTATTAAGAACAAAAAGCTTGTCACAGTTAGACTGTAAACAAGTTACAAATAGATAGAAATAAAAAAGCTGAATGGTTACAAAGCATACTTTAAGAGAAAGCAAGATGGATCTGATTTTTATATGTAGGGCAGTACAGTGCCAAAGTTATTTGCATGTTTGCAGCAAAAAGGGGGTCTCTGCCTTGATTGTACAAAGGATGTAGCATGTGTAAGGTGCCTATATTTTTTTCCCGTGGAGGGGTGGTCTTTTGGGGGCTCTGGTTTCCTCCAACACTCCATAAACATACAGGTGGTTAACTGACCTGATTAAATTGATCATAGAGAAGGGACTTTTGTATGATCCTGTAAGGCAGGGACTAAT
Organism: Xenopus petersii; assembly: GCA_038501925.1. Taxonomy (NCBI): domain Eukaryota; kingdom Metazoa; phylum Chordata; class Amphibia; order Anura; family Pipidae; genus Xenopus; species Xenopus petersii. Next base: position 44,005,211 of record CM076684.1, on the reverse strand, counting down.
GAGAATGTTATAATCTCTAAAACACTGTAAACTATGTAATCACTATATGATTAAAGGAAAATAGCTGCAATGTTCTTATTAAAGTGGAACTATCACATAAATATAATATAAGCTTTATCATACTGAAATAAGAAACTTCCTAAATACAATCAATAAAATATTCTGCATTCTTTCTGAAATAATCAAGTTTATCTTCACTATCCCTCTCTCAGCATCTGTTTCTCTTCATTCTGTCTTCATGCAGTTGGGTGTCAGATATTCATTGACAGTTAGATCCAATATATCTTATAGGGGGGCTTCCTTTCTTAGCAGATGTATTCAAGCTCATCCAAATAACTGATTCCAGTACAAACCAAATCTAACAAAATAACTGCCTTTTGCACAAATCCTGTGGAGAGAGACATGATGTCTGGGGATTTTAATAGAGTCATCTCTAATACATCTTCTAGTCAAAATGAGACCCCCTATAAGATAAATGATATAAATGTCTGATTATCTGACACCCAACTCCTGCATAAAGAAGAATGAAGAGAAACCAATGCTGAGACCAGAATAGTGAACATAAACTTTATTATTTAAAAAAACAATACAGAATTTTAAATTCATTATATTTAGAAAGCTTCTTATTTCAGTATGCTGAAGCTTATATTAAATTTTAATTTTCACAATAGTTCCCCTATGAATACCTCTAGATACATACTTGGCCCCCCTACATACCTCCCTGACTGCGTTAAAATATTAAAAATTAGGGCTTTATAAAATGTCCGACATAGGAAGAGTTAATCTTTGAATTGCTTTTGAACTCCTGAACAAACTAACCTTCCTCGCTATAAAAACATTTCAGTGGCTGTTTTAATTTGTTTGGGTAAGTGTATTTACAGTACAAAGTTAAAAATACAGTGCCTTACAAGAATACATGGCTCATAAATCTATATCTGGGTTTCAGTGTTTTGCAGTTAAAGGAATAAATAACTTGATAACTAGATATGAACTTTATCCCACAGGACAGAGGTTTTCCAAATCAAGATTCCCTACACCTAACATACAGTAGAAGCTGCTTTGTCAGCATGTAATCCGACTGGACACTTGTCTGTTCTTTTGCATTTATTCAAATGACTATTTCTATTATAGTTTCATATTGTAAATCATACATTTTGTTTATATTTTTAATAGACAAAACATTTATGTAGGAATCACAAGAGCGATATGTGTTTCAGTTTCACTTTTAGTCAACCATTTCCTTCAACACCGTTATCCATATTGCTGCTATAAAAATTCTTATCTTTTTTTTTTTTCTTCAGGTTTGTGACAGTAGTTCTGGGGTTAATTAGCCTTAAAAATGTAGCGGTTTCTTTTGCTGAAACTGTTAAAAGCTCAGCTCCAATATTTACCGTTATAATGTCCAGGCTCATATTGGGAGAGTACACTGGTAAGTTGCTTTTCTTTGCTATATTTTCTTGCTGCAAAGATACCACAACATAAAGTTCAATTAAAATTATATTACTATAATACAGGTATGGAACCTGTTACCTGGAATGCTTGGATCCTGGGGTTTTCTGGAAACTGATCTTTATGTAATTTGGATCTTCATACCTTAAATCTGTTAGAAAATCATGTAAACATGAATTAAACTCAATAGTGCGGTTTTCCTTCCAATAAGGATTAATTATGTTTTAGTTTTAGTTGATCAAGTAAAAGCTACTGTTTTAATATTACAGAGAAAAAGGAAATAATTTTTTAAAATCCAGATTATTTGGTTATAATGGAGTCTATGGGAGTTGGCCTTTCTGTAATTCAGAGCTTTCTGGATAATGTATTTCCAGATAACGGGTCCCATACATGTACTATTATTTTGTAAAGCAGATCTGCTCAACCAGTACCTGGCTAATTTAAAAAATCACATTGGGGCAAAACTATGCAGTAGAAACTATAAAAACACTGGTAGTCATTGCCTCTGGTTAGGGAATGTGGATGTGGAATAACAGATATAGCACAGTGAGGAGGTTCCTAGAGTAACAGTGTGAATAATGGCCTCTGGGAAGTGACTGGGATAGCAGGTTTAGAAAGGGACAATGGTAGTTGCAGGGGGGATAATATCTTTTGGAAAGAGGGGTTTTGGCAAGGCAGGTATAGTAGGGCAAATGGTATCCACACTAGCAAGTAGTAATGGGGATAACCGCCTCTGGGTCTTTGACTGTGGCATAGAAGATATAGTAGGGGAAATTGTGCCTATAGTAGCATTGGGGATAATAGTCTCTGGAATGAGAGTGTGGCTGTGTAATAATAATGGTAAAGTAGTCATGTGGAACCAGTAGGAGCAGTGGGAGTAATGGAATCTGTGGCATAGTGTTCATAATAGATTTTGGAGGGGAGTACAGTAACCATGAGATAATACTGACGGGGAAGGGACTGTAGACTTTTATATATTTTTCTCTGTCATCTTAGGGGGACACAGGGACCTATGGGGTTAAGCTCCACCCTCTAGGAGGCAGGACACTTATAATAATGAATAAGGGGCGTGCCCCACTGGGCTTACCCCTGTACACTGTACTAAACCACTCAATTTTTAAGTGTCCTGCATCCTTGAAAGACAGGCTCAAGAAAGCTTTTATTTATTTATTTCAGCTACTGACAACCGGGGTGAAACCAGGATCAGGGATACCTGTTTCCTACATGGTTAGCCCCAGCCGAGGAGAAAGCCACCGGGGTCATTACTAGCCTAGAAAGGCTACCTGCTCAGAGGGGCAACTCTGCTCTAACAGCAGTGAATGCTCATTGTGAGGACAACTCAGGCATGTCCCAGCATCCGGGTACCAGCCAAGCAGAGCCTCAAGCACCCCTATGGGCCATTCAGCTATCTCAATCACTAGCTTCTCTTCAAGGGCTACCAGATATAGCAGAAAATTTGGGTAAGGCCTTAGCTAAATTCGGCCAAAAGTCCAGTGGCAAACAAAGAGACAAAGGAATGAGATACCCATCATGATGTGGATGGAATCATCAAAGGGGTACTTCAAATTCTCAATATTTCTCAGACAACTCAGCAAGGCGAGAGCTCAGGGTTGTTCAAAAGACAACACAAGTCCACGGCTTGTTTTCCACCGCAGGAACAATTAATAGAAATTATACAGGAAGAGTGGAACGCGCCAGAACGGAAATTTCAAGCTACAAAGAAATTTTCAAAGTCCTATCCCTTTCCAAAAACCTATTGGACAAATGATCCAACCCTCTGGCGGTCTCCAGACTATCCAAGTCTACCACTCTGCCCGTAACAGACGCGGCAGCATTTAAAGATCCATCGATTAGAGGGATTCCTAAAAGCGATTTTCTCATCTTCGGGCTCTGCCTTACGCCCAGGCCTAGCCTCCACTTGGGTATACAGGGCGATTCAAGCTTGGTCGTAGTCTCTCATCAAGGATATCCAGGAAGGAACACCCAGAGTGGATCTGCTGTCAACCGCTCAAACAATCACAGATTCTTCAGCTTACCTATGTGATTCCGCCTTAGACACAGCGCAAATCACCACATGCACATCAGCACTCTCTGTAGCGGCACACAGAAGCCTATGGCTCGAGCTGGTCGGCAGACCTTCGCTCAAAGATATCCTTAACTTTACCCCCATTCAAGGGGAACAAGTTGTTTGGCGAGGAATTGGAAAACATTATTTCCCAAGCTACAGGGGGGAAAAGCACCTTTCTTCCCCAAACTAGAAACAAATCATTGGGAGCCAATAGGCGTGGAAATTTTTTTTCGTGGCCAATCCGGTCGATACACTAGGAGAAATAGTCTGCCACAGCGCTCCATCTTTCACTTCAAGCAGAGTGACAAGGGTCGCACTCTTTGGAAAAACAAAGACCCACAACAAACCATCAGTGGACAAGTCCGTCTCAGCCTAACGAGGCACTCCCTCCGGAATCGTTAGAACAAATAGGGGGCAAGTTACTGCGATTCTGGGAGGTGTGGACTCACTCTTCAGATGCTTGGGTAGACGAGATTGTATCAGAAGGATATCACCTTGACAGCCCCACCACCCACAAAGTTTTTCATGTCAAAAATGCCATCACAACCCAACAGGGCACAGGCCTTTCTAGCTTGCATAACCAAGATGGAGCAAACCGGAGTAATTGTACCAGTACCTCCGCAGGAGAGATTCTCAGGGTTTTACTACAATCTCTTAATGGTCCCACAGAAGGATGGATCCTTCAGACCAGTATTAGATCTCAAACTCCTGAACAAGTCCATACAGTTCACTCGATTCAAGATGGAAACCCTCTGTTCAGTTATTCGGGGTATGGAGCAGGGACAGCTGATGATGTCATTGGGCATTAAGGATGCATACCTACATGTACCGATTTGGCCTCCTCACGACCGGTACCACCGTTTCGCATTCTCCAACCAGCATTATCAGTTTGTGGCACTCCCATTCAGACTTTCATCAGCACCCCGTGGGTTCACCAAACTGATGGCTGTAACAGCAGCAACATTGCGACTGCAGGGTATATTGGTCACACCATATCTGGACGACCTTCTCCTGAAGGCAACATCGGTAGACAAGGCCCAGAAAGATCTGAATCTGGCAATTCAGCTACTTCAACAGTTCGGCTGGCCCATCAACTGGAATAAATCCAATCTGCTGCCCAGTCACCAGATGATATTTCTGGGCCTAGAGTTCAACACCACCACACAGATGGTAAGACTTACCCAAGACAAGCAGTCCAAAATCAGAGATCAGATTCAATCTTTTCTTTCCCTTCGAACGCCAACAATCCTCATGGCAATGAAGGTACTGGGACTGATTGTCTCAGCCATCGAGGCGGTTCCCTTTGCACAGATTCACCTATGTCCTCTCCAATCGAGCATCCTATCAGCATGGAAGGGAGGGCCTACATCTCGAACCTTCACTCTCTCCCAGACAACGAGGGAGGCTCTCCAAAGGTGGTTACAACCAAACAACCTTTCCACGGGACAGTCTTGGGCGATGCCGATTTGAAAGGTGATATCAACAGATGCCAGCCTACAGGGCTGGGGAGCATCATGGAACAACCTATCTGCTGAGGGACTTTGGTCCGCACAGGAGACCAAACTGCCAATCAACATCCTAGAGTTGTGGCTCATAAAACTAGCTCTAGACCACTGGTCACATCTGCTAAGAGACAGTCCATTACGAGTTCAACGTGATAACTGTTGCCTACTTAAATTGGCAGGGAGGAATGTGCAGCAGAGCAGCGCTATCAGAAGCTCAACAGATATTAGGCTGGGTGGAGGTCAACTCAGTGAGACTGTCAGCAATTCACATTCCAGGAGTGTCCAACATCAAAGCGGACTTCCTGAGCCGAAATCAGCTGGATCCAGGCGAATGGGAGCTTCAGCCAGAGATGTTCACAAAACTGGTGAATCTTTGGGGGCAGCCACAGATAGACCTGATGGCATCCCGCACAAATCGAAAGGTCCCAGAATCTTTTGCTCGCTGCCGAGACCCAATAACAGCAGGAGTGGATGCCATGAATCAGTGCTGGACGTTCGAACTAGCGTACATCTTCCCACCACTTCCAATGCTGCCTCGATTACTCAAGAAGATCAGCGGTCACAGTAATAGCTCCTTATTGGCCTCGCAGAACATGGTACTCGGACCTCCAGGAAATGTCAGTGACTCAGTCAATTCGCTTACAATGCAGACCAGACCTAATTCGGCAAAGACCAGTAGTTCACCCCAATCCAAGCATGTTTGCTTTGACGGCATGGCTGTTGAGGCATCCATATGGCGCAAGCAGGGAATAGCCGAAGAAGAAATCAATACCATGTTCAGGGCACGTAAGCCCTCATCATCCAAATCATACCACAGAGTATGGCGCTCATATTGCAATTGGTGTGAAGAGTCGAAGTTAACGGAACTCAACATTCCTATAGTGCTCTCCTTTCTTCAACAGGGCTTGCAGTTGGGACTTAAGCTTAGCTCATTAAGAGTACAAATATCTGCATGTCTATCCTTATTCAGCATCGGATATCAGAAGAAGACAAGATTCACACATTTCTTCAAGGAGTGGCACATGTGAAACCCCCCCCCCTTCCGGCCACCTGTGGCAGGCTGGGATCTCAATCTATACATGTATCAAGAAAATTGGGAATCATACGACAGGCAGCATAACTGCTAAGGTGCTTTTATTTGTGTCCACACGACATGTTTCGGGCCCCAAAGGCCCTTTCTCAAGTGTGTACAAGTTAGTAAGAACAAAACATTTAAACATCCAAACAGGAAGTACTCACCCCCTATTTCCGAGTGCCAACTATTAACCCTTTGCTATAAAAAACATTTTTGTGTCCATGAGTGCTCATTAAAAGTTTTTTCTTTTCTTTTGTCTTGTGCTTTTAAAAGAAAGTTTAATTCCGTATGTGATCGATTCCTAGTGATCTAAAAACATTTTTATATCCGTAAGTGCACATTAAAAGTTTTCATCCTTTCTTTTGTCCTGTGCTTTAAAAGGAAATTTGATTCCGTGTGTGATCAATTGCAGGTGATCTAAAAACAATAAAATTGTACGTCTATACAAAGTATGCAGGGGAACTGCTCAGTATTTGAGCCTACCAAACACATAGATTTACACTTGTTAAATTGTTGCCCTTTATTATTAACATGATAATCTCAATCTTACCATTAGAAGAAAATGCTGAGCAAAAATATCTGGCTGTAAAGCATTATGGGCAGTCTTTGTTATCTAAGAACAAGGAAGCAAAAAACAAAAGTTACATTTTATATTTTATAAAAAGGAATTGATGCTCCAACTGTCATTCATACCTAGTGGAATCATGGTATTCATTCTCCTGATCCAGTACGCTTCTTTTTGTGATAGTGTGATTTTAGTATTACCACCTCTCTTTGGCATCTTAACTTTCTCTAAAACACACCATTTTAACTGGTTTGAATTGTGGCCTAGACTTTGAAAATGTCTAGACACAGATGTGTCCGTGGCCGTTCCCATTTTAAAATTTCTTATGTTGCCCCTATGTTCCTTAATACGCTCCTTCACTGGTCTGGTGGTTTGTCCAATATAAGCTTGTCCACACGGGCATTTTAACATGTATATCACATGATTAGATTCACATGTGGCATAATCCTTTAATTTGACTGGTGTGCCTTTGGTAGGATGACACACTGTATGGCCTTTGATTATAGAAGCACAACAGATGCAACTTAGGCAGGGGTAGGTACCTTTCTTAGGTGTTCCTAAAAACAAATTGTGCTGTGCCATAGTGGAGCTGTCTGAAGGGCATAACTTATCCCTTAATGAGCGGCCTCGAGTATAGCAAAAGATTGGGGGAGTTACAAATAATTGGCCAAATTTTTTATCATGCTGTAAAATTGGCCAATATTGTTTAATGATACGCTCAATGTGCTTACTTTGTTTGCCAAACCTTGATACAAATGAGACTCTGTTGGTACTATCATTATTTTTACCTTTGGTCCTTAACAGTGTTGTTCTGTCAAGCTCACTCACTTCTTGAATAATAGGGGTTAAATCACTCTTCTTATACCCTCTATTCATAAATTTTACTGTAAGTGAGTCTGCGGCTGACTGAAACTGTTCCACTTTAGATGATATTCGTCTTGCCCTGATATACTGTCCCTTCGGTATAGCCCTTATTGTTTTTGGGTTATGGAAACTATCAGGTTTCAGTAGTGTATTCCGGTCTGTAGGTTTCGAAAACATTGAGGTCGTTATTTCATTATTCCGGATACTAATCCTTACGTCCAAAAAATTAATGGATGTGACAGAGGTTTCACTGGTAAATTTGATGGTAGGATGTTTGCTGTTAGCCATCTCCATCATATTTTGGAATTCTAAGGCAGATCCCTTCCATATAACCAATATGTCATCCACATATCTCCAATACTTTATAATTTGACTGCAAAATGGACCTTTTGTGAAAATCTCTTTCTCTATATGATGTACAAATATATTGGCGAACGACGGAGCAACCGCCGCCCCCATTGAGGTCCCCTGGCGTTGCCAGAAGTACTCTCCCTCAAACTTAAAATAGTTCTTTTGTAGGACCAATGTTAAGCAGTCAATCAGAAAGTAAATTAGATGGTGTGACATATTGGTATCCAGTAATGTTTCCTCTATATAACGTATCCCCTCCTCCTGTGGTATGGATGTATACAGACTCTGTATGTCTATGCTTGCTAGAAGGTAGTCACCTTGTGGTATATTTATCCCTTCTAGTTTACATAATAAATCTGTGGTATCCTTCAGACATGTAGGAATTTGAGATACAATTGGCTGGAGGTGATTATCCACAAATTTAGAAAGTGGTTCAAGTACTGAACCTATGGCGGATATAATCGGACGCCCAGGGGGATTTTCCAGGGATTTGTGTATTTTTGGTAATAGGTATAAAACGGGAGTGCGAGGATATTCCACACTTAAATAATCCCATTCTTGTTTTGTAATTGTCCCATTATCAAACGCCTCTTTTATTATTAAATCCACCTCCTTCTTTATGGAGAACACCGGATCATTCTGGATCCTCTCATAATGATCACTCTCATTGAGTTGCCTGTATGCTTCCTCTATATACCTTTGTCTATCCATAACCACAATTGCCCCGCCTTTATCAGCAGATTTTATAATAATATCTCTGTTATTTTGTAATGCTGTGAGGGCTTGTTTTTCCTTGAAAGTAAGGTTACCTTTACTGTGGATACTCTGTTTCCTATGAGTTGTTTCCCAGATCTTAGAAACCTCATTCAATACAATGTTTTCAAAAGTAACGACTGAGGGGTTATCTATTAAGGGCATGAATTTACTAGGTTTTTTTAGCATAGTGGATGCACGTGTACCCTCTGGCTCAGGGGAATCCATAAAATGCATTTTAAGTTTTAATTTTCTCACAAACTTAATAAATTCAATTTCCCAATGTACCAATTCATTCTCATAATACGGCACATAACCCAGTCCTTTGTTCAAAACAGTTCGTTCACTGGCAGTAAGCACATATGAGGATAAATTAATGACTAAGTCCATTACCTCCGATATGTGCGATTCCTCTGCGGGTAATTCTCTCGTGGGATGGGGGCTCTCGGATTCTTGTACTGGCGCCTTGTGTCCTGCGCTATCTCCTGTGAGCCCCTTTCCAAAAAATGGAGCGGTGGGGGCGACATGCTCAAATCATCACTGCTCGTGGATAGAGCGCCTCTTTGCTCTCTGTATGCCGGAGGTTGCGGCTGCTGACGTGGTTTCCATTGCGGTGCTGGCGGTTCAGACCTTGGTTGCCTCCAGGGACGCCGCCAATATGATCCGTCCTGTGGCCTGTGCTCATCCCTTCTTCGATCCTCCCGTGGAGCAGCGCGAGTCTCCCGTGGAGCAGCGCGGGACTCCCACTGTCTGTCTCTCTCCTCTCGCCATGTGTACACCCGATCTTGCAGGTAATCGTTAGTATCTCGTTCAAATTTGAATGCTTTCTTTGCGGAGATGTTATTGCGTGTGTTATTGCGTAAACAGACCTAATTCGGCAAAGACCAGTAGTTCACCCCAATCCAAGCATGTTTGCTTTGACGGCATGGCTGTTGAGGCATCCATATGGCGCAAGCAGGGAATAGCCGAAGAAGAAATCAATACCATGTTCAGGGCACGTAAGCCCTCATCATCCAAATCATACCACAGAGTATGGCGCTCATATTGCAATTGGTGTGAAGAGTCGAAGTTAACGGAACTCAACATTCCTATAGTGCTCTCCTTTCTTCAACAGGGCTTGCAGTTGGGACTTAAGCTTAGCTCATTAAGAGTACAAATATCTGCATGTCTATCCTTATTCAGCATCGGATATCAGAAGAAGACAAGATTCACACATTTCTTCAAGGAGTGGCACATGTGAAACCCCCCCCCTTCCGGCCACCTGTGGCAGGCTGGGATCTCAATCTAGTCCTAGACGCCTTACTGGACTAACCATTCGAACATCTGAGTTCAATATCTGATACCTGGCTCACCTGGAAGGTAGTATAGCTAATGGCGATTTCTTCAACCAGAAGTGTCTCGGAACTGAGTGCGCTTTCCTGCGAACCGTTCTTCCTAGTTTTCTACAAAGTCAAGGCTGTCCTACAAACTGTTCCGCACACACACCTTCACCAAATTTTACAGGATTGACACACTTGCTTCAGCCGAGGCCTCCTTCGGGCGCAAGGTGTTACACTCCGTGGTGTAAATTATAATTGATCAATCAGGCTCGTACCCACCCTGCTGTTTGGGGGTCTGCTTTGTTAAGTCCCCATAGGTCCTTGTGTCCCCCTAAGACGACAGAGAAAACAGGATTTTTGTACTCGCCGTTAAATCTGGGACATGGGGCTTCCCGCCCTTAGAACGTGTCTTTGACCTGTTGGTCGGGTCCAGAATAGTTACCTGGACTACCGATCTGCCTATTATTTTCTTGTTTGTGTTTGAATACATGTTATTTCTTCTTATATTTGGCACAAACTGAGTGGTTTAGTACAGTGCACAGGGGTAAGCCCAGTGGGGCACGTCCCTTATTCATTATTATAAGTGTCCTGCCTCCTAGAGGGTGGAGCTTAACCACATAGGTCCCTGTGTCCCCCTTTCGACTACAGAGAAACAGATTTAACGGTGAGTAATATTTTGAAGAGGCTAAAGAATGTAGTAGTAACAGTATTTAGTGTTCTATTTTCTGTTGAAGAGGCTAAGGAATGTAGTAGTAACAGTATTAATTAGTGTTCTATTTTCTGTTTACCTTTTATAGGTATGATGGTGAACCTTTCTTTGCTTCCAGTCATGGCTGGATTAGCTCTTTGCACAGCAACAGAAATCAGTTTCAACATGGTGGGCTTCTCTGCTGCATTGTCAACAAACATCATGGACTGGTGAGATGACTGTATTTGTCACTGTTCTGGGATGAACAATGACTAGCCCACAGTGTTTTTGTGTGCGTGTAATGTTTGGTAAATTGGCATTATCCTTAAAGGAGAAGAAAAGACTAAAATTAAGTACACTTTATCAGAAAGGTCTATATAAATACACCAGTAAGCCCTCAAAGTAATGCTGCTCTGAGTCCTCAGAAGAAACACATCATTTCTTTCCTTCTATTGTGTACACATGGGCTTCTGTATCAGACTTCCTGTTTTCAGCATAAACCTCCAGGGCTAGGGCTGAGCATGCCCAGTTTGCTCCTCTCTCCCCCTCCCCCCCCTTTAATCTGAGCCCAGTGCTATTAGTGAGCATGGAGAGACTCGGACAGGAAGTGAAGTCACACCAAGCTAATATTGCTGCTGCTATCCTAAACAAACCGAGAGCTTCTAGCTAGAGCAATTTACTCGGGTATGGTAAAGCATTTTGCAGAATAAATAAATATAGTGTTCTAGTTTGCACTATGGTGGCTAATCTATTGGCAATAAACTGCTTCGGTACATTATCCTTTATTTCAGTTAGGCACAGAAGCACTTTATTCTTGGCTTCTTCCTGACTTTATTCTATCTTTCTCAAGTTCAGGAAAACTTTCTGTCTGCAACCTTTAGGCTAATATCACACCAAGTATCTCTTCTGCCAGTGAAGAAAATGTGTTTCCACCACTGCCGGTTTACCCTTTTTCCTCAGGGAAAACAGCACCCTTTTTTACTCTCTGCTTCTCATTAGTTGTATCTGTCTTTCTTCAGTAACAGAAATAGTTCTTTAATCTTTCCATTCTGATCTTACATTTGTTTTTACACAGATTATACAGAGTATATTTGACTGCTGTTTAATAATATATTTACTATGCAATTGGGCTTTCCTTATTGGGGGCCTTTCAAAGCAATTTGAACTGCTGTGAATGCAATATTTTATTATTGTGTTACTGTGCCTGTTTATGGTTTAACGAATAAGGAAATGGTTTGAATTTTAATCAAATATAAAAATACTTTTGTATCCATTTAGTTTGCAGAATGTCTTTTCAAAGAAGCTTCTTAGCGGTGATAAATACAGATTTTCGTAAGTATATCTCCTTATTTATGAATGCAGATTTACATGCTTTATTTTTATGAGCAATAAAATCACATTTTAATTTGTTAAATTAGAACTATTTCAAGAAGACTGTTGCCAAAATGTTTTGTTTTTATAATATTTATAAATATTTAAGACTAAAGATATTATAAAATCAATTTTTCATGTGCACTCAACAACAACCAATAACCCTTAACGTGGATTGATCATATTTTCTGAGAAATGAACGGAATTAGACTTCAGATTAGAGATTCAAATTGAATCCACTGGAGGACCAAAACTTCCCTTTTTGTTTTCAGCTTGGCTAGTTACACTCCAAATGTTTCATTGTCTAGGATTGGATTGGATTCAAAGTTAAAGTTTGGGGGGGCCACATAGAGTTGCTAGTTTGGCCCACGTTATTATATAATTATCTTTACAATTTAGCATCAAATACACACTTTAATCAATGGCTGTTAATTTATGAAAATGATGGTCCGTATATTTTAAAATAAATGTTTTTGTAAAGAATTAATTAAAAATGTATATATTTAAACTGGACTTTATGTGTGTGTATATTCCTTTATTGACTGTAACACCAGTGCCTTAACTGCATTGACTTCTAATTACTTCCGATTAGTTACTGATGAGATAAATGGTATTTTCTCTGAGCTATATTTCTTTCTTTTGTATTGCCAGGCCACCTGAACTCCAGTTCTACACCAGCGCTGCAGCAGTGATCATGTTAATACCAGCATGGATTTTTATGATGGTTCGTAAAGTAAATATTTTTCCTCTTCAGACAACTATCAATTGCTGGTAATAATTGATAACATTTTGCAAGCTGTCGGTTATTAAATCATTCTCCCCCTTTTTAAAAAATATTATATAGTGATCAAGCACTATCCGTACAGACACAATGTAGATATATATAGTTCTACATTATGCAGTATTTTTTTAAAATCATTAGAGCTATTAACAGAGTTTTTATATTGAATAGACTGGGCCAGGGCTGCATATGTACCTGGGGTAAACTTATTGAATGCTGTTGTTTTGCAAAATGCAATTACTTTTTCGTGATTAGGCGATATATGATTATCATATCTCAAGACCTTATGACCAGTTCACTGGATATGACACTTACTTGCCAAAGAATGACTTTTTTTTTATGACCCATAATGTACTACACTCTTGGGAGATATTTTATTTTGTTAGTTTAAGTTTAAGGGTGGTGGCACACGCTGCTGTTCGGGGAGATTAGTCCTAAATGTACAACTGGGCCCCCCTACGCGACAAAGACCCCCCCCGTGCATTGGACTGGAACATAGTCTCCCATAGACTTCCTTATAATCAAATGATTTAACTTTTGAAAAATTGATTTCCTTTTTCTGTGTAATAATAAAACAGTAGCTTGTACTTGATCCCAATTAAGATATAATTAATCCTTATTGGAAGCAAAACCAGTCTATTGGATTTATTTCATGTTTATGTGATTTTCTAGTAGACTTAAGATATGAAAATCTAAATTACGGAAAGATCCATTATCTGGAAACCCCCAGGTCCTGAGAATTCTGGATAACAGGTCCCATACCTGTACTCATAGGTTGTAAGCACATGAGTCTGAAATGCATTTTTTACTGTGTTAATGACAAAGGGTCAATCAGTGCAGCATTAAAGGGGTTGTTCACCTTTACATTAACTTTAATATGGTGCATTGAGGGAACTTTGCAATTGTTTTTTTAATTTTATTTATTTGTGGTTTGTGTTATCTAGCTTTTTATTTAGCAGCTCTCCAGTTTACAATTTCAGCAGTCTGGTTGCTAGTGACCAAATTACCATAGCAACTATGAATTGATGTGAATGAAATATTGGAATATGAATTGCAGAGAGCCTGAATAAAAAAAAAAATATCACCAATAATAATAAATGTATAGCCTTACAAGCAATTGTTGTTTAGATGAGGTCAATGATCTCCATTTGAAAGCTGGAAAGACTCAGTAGCAGAGAAATAAATATTAAAAGAAAAAAATGAAGACCAGTTGAAAAGTTGGTTAGAATTTACCATTCTATAACATACTAAAAGTTAACCTGAAGGTGAGCCACCCCTTTAATGTTACACTATGTGGGGCATGTGCAAGGCTTCTCTGCCAGTTACATTACATGCACAACATAGAGCAATATGTGAATTGTTGCATGACCAGGCACAGACTAATTGGAATGAAATATTTACAGACAGAACATGACAAATATCTTAGACCTTTTACGTTCACTAACAACATTAACATTATATTATTTTATTTATAATAATAAATAAATGTTGGTGTAAAATTAGGGGAAACAGGATATAAAATCAAGGAAAAGCAATGCATTGTTTCAGACTGAGGGGACTGTTCCTGCTGAATTGTGCTTAGTACAGGGGAATACCTATGCTGCCATAGTTTTATGGGATCTCTCTGTAAAGGCTATGAGCAAACTTAGGGGCTGTTACTGCAGAAGTTAGACCATGCCGACTTTGAAGATGTAGATAGCTAAGCATCTATTTTAGCTAAGCATCTATTTAAGCTCTTTCTAAAGTATCTAAGTGTTCTGAAAAAAAGCCACTGATGCAATCTCATTTATAATGCCCATAAAACACAGAATGAATGCAGTGGCAATTTCATGTAAAATACCCCCAGAATTCATATCAGGATGGCACAGTGGCAGTACAATGTATAAATACCCCCAGAACTTATATCAAAATTACACTGTGGCAGATTCATAGCTAGTAACAAAAACAGTCCAAGACCTTACCTTGGTTCTTCTACTGCTCTGTTCCTAAACCCCCCCCCCCTTGCTCTACCCAATGCAGCCTGGAGATAGGAAGTTCAAAAGCTCCGCTATCAGAGCCAGACCAGAGCTGCCAGAGAGGGGGGTAGGACAGGGCCTAACAAAACCAGGATGAAAATTGGCGCTGGAGGAGGAGGAGCGCGCCTTGGAGAACCCGGCGATCTGCTGTTCGCGCTCTCTTCCCACAGTATCTGGCGCCACCCTGCTGGGGCATATGCACGTCTTTGTGCTCAGGGCCGGATTTTGAAATTAGGCACCCTTAGCCCAATAAAGCCAGTGCGCCCCAACAAACCATGACTGTGCTCACTTGTCTTGATCCCCATTTACTGTGTTGACTTCCCCTATGTTGGGCCCAGTCTTAACCAGTCAGGCAGCCTCATGCAAAAGTGGAGATCGCCTGCTGGCCAAATTCTTGGGCATCTCCTAGCACTTTTGCATCACACTAAAAACTTAAGCTTTAATAAAACTAAGGGAAGGGAATCTTGCTGATATGTAGATACCAAGAAAGAAAATCATAACAAGCATGAAGCAATTTCCCTTTATGCTGGTCCTCTCCCTATCAGCACTTACTGGGATATACGAAGCTCCTGAAGTGCAATATGGAAAGATTGTTTAATGAACATAAGAAACAAAACATTGTGACTAAATCTTGCACAATTAGCTGATGCCACATCCAAATAAACGTTTCAAAAGCGATACAAACATGCTAGGAGATGCCCAAGAAGCTCACCGACAGATGAACTTCAGAAAAGCTCCTCTCACTCCAGAATCTGCTGATGTCCCCTCCATCTTTGAGAAGGGCACCATGGGGGGGGGGGGGGTCAATTTTGACAGACTTTGCCAAAGTGGGGGGTGGGACAGGGCTCCTAAAGGAGCGCGCCTTTGAGAACCCGCTGATCGTCATCTGCCGCTCGCACTCTCTTCCCACAGTATCTGGCGGGTGCTTGTGCACTGAACTGTCAGATCCCTGAGGGTCCACAAGCCTGTAGCCTGGACACAACTTTATCTCTATGTTGGTCTGCGGGCCCCATTGGGGGTGCAGGGACATGGACCTTTGTACCACTGCTTCATCTGCACCCCAGGTAGTTCCGCTCTTGGAAGTTGCCTCAAAAGGAAACTTCAGCCCACTTCGGAAAGCTGACCCTTAAGGTTACTGCCATCAAAATAAAAAGGCTTTTAACTGATCTTGTAAGAGTTAATAAGACTCAAAGATTTAGTTGATTAAAAGCATAGGCATTCATTGAAGAAAACCGATTAGAACAAACTGGTTTTTGACCAGTAAAAAATTAGAAAAAGAGTGCAGTGCAAAAAACATGCCGCTGCTTTCAGAGTATTCACCACATTGGCTAGTGTACCCAAATCTGCACCCTTTTCAGTAAGCACTGAAAAGCATAGCCTCCACCTGCACAGACACAGGGCAGATTTCAGCCGAAAATACAAATTTGTCCCCCCCATTTTTTAATTTTTTTTTTGTTTTAATTTTTTTTAATACATTTGACTCCTATTGGCACCAACAGCCCATTACCCATTATAAGGGGGAGAATTGTATACGTAATAAACTTAGAAACAGAAGGGAGCTTACTTATTTTATAAAGCATGCATTCTTGCAATTATTTGAATTCTCAGACTTAAAGCAACAGCTTTCATTTTGTAAACTGACAATCTCTTGACTGGCCTCTGTCTTTGATATATAGGATATGCCATTGAGTGGAAAAAATGGAACGTCATTTCATTACAACTGGGATATCATTGTTTTGCTTCTTATTGATGGAGTTTTGTTTCACCTACAAAGTGTCACAGCCTATGCACTCATGGGAAAGATTTCTCCGGTAACTTTCAGGTACTCTAAACTCTATTAAGCATTTTTTTTTAATATTTGTGTTTGTACATGACACCTGTTCATCTTCTGCGTGTATAACAGAAACCAACTAAAAGCATAATTCTGCGCAGCTTTTCATATATGTCCTACACCCCAACATCAACTGGGCGTTCCAATGAGTACTCAGTGGCTTATTTATATGAACTATAGTAATACTTCTGAAACCAATATATTTTGATTTGATTGGGCTAACAATGTATTAGATACATTAAAAAAAATGTTTCAATGTTTTGGTGTTATTGGTCCTAATCATACTCTTTAATGGGAGATGTTCGTGTGCATTTGCACTAAAGGAAGGCACAAAACCTCTTAGAAGCTTGAACCAATCTGCTTCACTACAGAAAAAAAAATACTTAAAGTGGACCTGTCATCCAGACATAAGGTTGTATATGAAAAGTCCTTTTCAAATTAAACATGAAATCTAAAATCTTTTTTTTTTTTTTTTTTTTTTTTTTTTTTAAAGCATTGATAGCTGTTTGAAAAATCTCAGCTGTCAGTCAAGTATTGCCAGCCCCTCCTCTAGGATATCATTGCACTCCCCGCATTACCCCTGTTCTCTTCTCCATTTAAATGTGTATCCAGTGCATTAGAATGGACAATTTTTAGATGATGCAAGGCTTGCCTTAATAACATTGTCCACAATATGGCTCCTATAACACACAAGGGAGAGTCACCACTAATTTTTAAAACCATTAGGCGGGGGGTTCAATTAGGCTGTGACCACAAAATACATATAGACAAATACAAAAGGTCCTCTGCACTCAACCCATTATCAATATATTTAAGACATTGAGACATTTTGAGTATACAACTACTAAAAAATGCCTCTCTCTAAAAAAACAGTGATTGTTTGTCCCTATATTGCAATATATCTAAGATGGCCAACTACGTCAGTCCTACACTCAAATTGCATCTGATTCATTAAGTATTCTATTGCTTCATTATACATGTGTCCCTGTGTAAAATGTATAATGAAGCAATAGAATTCTTAAAGGGATACTGTCATGGGAAAAAATTTTTTTTCAAAATGAATCGGTTAATAGTGATGCTCCAGCAGAATTCTGTGCTGAAATCCATTTCTCAAAAGAGCAAACAGATTTTTTTATATTCAATTTTGAAATCTGACATGGGGCTAGACATAGGGGGCAGATTCACTAACTTTGAGTGAAGCATTCGAATGAAAAAAACTTCGAAATTCGAAGTTTTTTTTGGGTACGACCATCGAATTGGTTAAATTCGTTCGAATTCGATCGAAGTCGAACGAAATCAAACGATTCGAAGTAAAAATCGTTCGACTATTCGACCATTCGATAGTCGAAGTACTTTCCCTTTAAAAAAAACTTCGACCCCCTACTTCGGCAGATAAAACCTACCGAAGTCAATGTTAGCCTATGGGGAAGGTCCCCATAGGCTTGCTAAGCTTTTTTCGATCGAACGAAAAATCCTTCGATCGTTCGAACGTTTAGCGCTAAATACTTCGACTTCGATATTCGAAGTCGAAGGATTTCAATTCGAGGGTCGAATTTCGAAGTATTTTTAACTTCGAAATTCGACCCTTAGTGAATCTGCCCCATAGTGTCAAAAGTCCCAATTGTATTCGATTTGTATTGAAAAAAACATGTTCCGATGACAGGATCCCTTTAATGAATCAGATAAAAATTGAACGTGGGACTGGCCAGATATGGGATGATTTTGACGTAGTTGGCCATCTTAAATATATTGCAATATATGGACAAACAATCCCTGTTTTGTTTAAAGAAGGAGTGCCCGTACTTAACTAATGTGAGGACTACTTTTAGTGATGTTGTCCCATTATGATCTTCTGCATCCATAAAAGCATTGTTAGCATTCTGTTCCATGGAAAATATTACTTTATATTGCTATATTTAACAAATAACTATTTCTATGTAACCGTAACATAATAAATATCTGAATGAAAAGCCAGTGTTTTAGACAAGCTGTTTGTTAATCACCAGTTAAAGGTCTACTGGTAGATCCCAATCTACCTTTTCGGCACCCCTGGTTTAAAGGGTAAGGCAATTTTTAGTAGCTGTATACACAAAATGTCTCAATGTCCTAAATATATTGATAATGGGTTGAGTGCAGAGGACCTCTTGTATTTGTCCACAATATGGCTCCTGCCTGCTTGCTATAATTATGAGTTTCCCAGACTGAAGTAAACAAGATTCAAATAATGTATGCAGTGTAATTAAAGTTCATTTTGCTTGACTGTGATAAAATAGGATTTGGAATAATTTTTTTTGGGTGACAGGTCCCCTTTACTCCATGGATAAAAATTCCCATATGGAGCTGTGTAATAAAAAAATATGTGAAATACTCTTCCACCAGGTGGTGCTTTAAAATCTACTTGTGCAGTAATAAAAGTAAAAATAAATATAATGTAAATGGATTTAGTATAAGATATTATGCATGCTTTACTAAATTCTGTTTTGTTTATAAAACAACCTTGTCATTTCAGCGTTGCAAGCACTGTGAAGCACGCACTTTCTATATGGCTCAGTATTATTGTTTTTGGGAATAAAATAACCAGCCTTTCAGCTGTCGGGACTGTACTAGTAATCATTGGAGTTATGCTTTACAACAAGGCCAGGCAGCGCCAGAGAAAGCTGATTTGCATGTTGAATACACAGACCGGTACTGCAGAGACTGAACCAGTAAGTAAACAGGACCAGAAATCCCATGAAAAGTAGTTGGATTGCCAAGCTCACAGCCTCTTTTCACACACTGACATACATGGACCCATATAAAATTACATCTGTACTTCAGAAGACAATCACAGCCACATTATAAACTGAACTCAGTACTTAAAGTACATTCAATCCAAAGACTGTGGAGCAAATAAGGTAAAAAATAAAACTCTTTGCACTGTTTCGTGCTTTAAATCTCTAAACTGTTCATTTTATGCTTAACAGCACTTAATCTTCCCCACCTAATATGCTTTATGGACTTTGTCAACAATGAAGAAGAATTTGGGAAACAAACTTAAATATAAATTAGAAGTGTTAGAAGTGTTTACTTGTTAATATTGGATGATACAATACAATATTGAGTTGGAAGAATTATTTGTAAATATTCTGGTATAACTAGCCCTTGACAATAAATGAAACAGGGTGTCATTTTTGTGCTAAAATGAATTACAGCATAAAAGAAAAATAAGACCTGGGCCAGTTTTTCCAGTAAAGGAGCTACCACTACATTTCAGTGCAAATTTCAATGCAAAACCAGTGACTATAAATGGTCTGTTATCCATCTTATTCACTTAAGTTTGTGATTGTGTCTGTTAAATGTCTGCTTTGTTGTCCTGTTTTTAATGACTTCTCCAAAAAAAAAAAAAAAAAATCTACTGTGAGGATCTGCGTTTTGCAGATACAGAATGGGCATACAATGAAAGACTGCATAGCTTAATATTAATCATTTTTACCCGTGTAGAAAAATAGAGACCATGAGGGGAAAATATTTACTAATAAATTGAAAAGGTTGGACCGTGAATGAGTAAAGCGGACATTATGTTGACATTATTAATGAGCCTCAAGACTTGCCTTGAGTCAGGCAGATCCACAGTGATCAACCCCATGGAAACCCTCATTGGCAATATTTGGACCAATTATGATACTGCACCTCTTATCAGTGACAGTAAGGGTGTTACTCGCTTGTTTATATGGCTGCTTAGTAATCCGTGTTACAATCATTACAACTACATTTTATAACATATACCACTCCTTTGCATTGCAATAAAAAAAATCCGTTTGATATGGAGTTTCCTGCCAAACCTGCAAACCAAATCCTAGGTGATTCCATGACATAAGGGCACAGTTTACATTTACCACACATGGTGGTGCCTCATGTTCGAGCTGCTGGAGTCTTACCAGGGTCAGACTCCAGCAGCCCTTGTTCCTGGCTGACCTACTGAGTGTGCAGCCTTAATGCTGGGCTGGTGATGAAATGGTCTTTGCATCTCCCTAAAGCCTGGTAGCATGGATATACACACACACACACACACACACACACACACACACACAGCGAATATCAACCAGGGAAGATGGTGCACTGGTGTCTGATTTTGCACCAGTACAGTTGCCCATGGCAACTATTTGCCATTTTCTAATTCATGAATCTAATTGCTGTTGGTAACTTAATTAATTTGAGCAATTCGAGTTTTTTTTAGCAGAAAACTCCATTAATTTGAGTTTTTGGGTTCTTCACCCCAAATTCAGACTTTGAGTTTTTTCTTAAATCAGAAAACATTTGAGTTGTGAGTTCATTTGATATATAAAAAAACCTCAAACCTTTAAAACTCGACCTTTGATAAATAACCCCCTAAATGTTAAACTGGAGAGTCCAGTTTGGCCCTCCACTGTAGATTTATGATCCCGTCTGTTCAAGGATTTCATAAATTAACTTGTTTTAATACAATCCAAGCCTCGAACATGTATGAGAAATACTGTCAAAAACAGTGAAAAGCAGAACATCACTTTGCATAGGTGGGGACACATTGTTTATATTATCACATGTGAATATGTGGTTGTAAATGACTTAGTTTATGTGGTAAATAACTTAGTTTATGGCACATGCATTTATGGTTTTAAATATACATATAATATGTTAATGTTCATGCATAAATGCTTAAACCGAGTCATCTCTCCCCACCCCTCCACTGACATTCACTTTGTTTTCCTTACTTACTGAGGAATCGATTAACCTTTAATTCAGTACCATCAGTCACACTGGCTATCTCTAGAATTTAAGTTACATTTTGAAATACAAAGAGGAACAGATACGATTTGTAATCTGCTGGTGTTAACCGTTTAATATAGTGGCTTTATTGGAGCTGGAATCGAATAAGTGCATAAGCATGTGGGAGCAAAAGAAAACTTCAGATGTTGATTACACATGACTCTATACAAATTGTATTCAACACAAACTTTTTTTTTGTGTCCTTAAAGGGCATGTAAAGGCAAACAAAATCCAATTTTTACTTTAATGAAAAAGAAACCTATCTCCAATATTCTTTAATTTAAAAATGTGTACCATTTTTATAAGAAACCTGACTGTATGCAGTGAAATTATCCCTTCATTTACTGCTGTGGATAGGAATTGACAGACGGTCCCAAACTGCTCTGCAGGGAAACAATAATACCTTTGAACAGCAGGGGGAGCCCTTACTTCCCAGCCATGAAGAACTCAAGCAGCTTTGTTTGTTTGTAGAGCAGTCTGCCACTGTGTAGAGATTTGTATTGGATTATTTTTGCCTTTACACCCTTATTACTGTTTCCAACTCCAGCTGCAGAGACAAAGCCAGATTTAAACCGATAAACTGGGATTCTATTTGGAGGATTATTTTGCTGCAGCCACTGGTTCCGGAGAGTTGGAGAAAGTTTGTATTAAACAGTACATAAACTATAAAATCCACATTACATCACATGACAACACAGGTCTCAGTGCAGTCTGCATATTCTGATTATTAATCAGTCTTGCTGTATCAGCTTCTGGCAGATATTATTTGACTTGTGATGTTTTGATAATTTATGATGATCATTAAGCAGCTCCGACCACACTGAGCATGTGCACAGTCTTGCATAGATGTTTAACAAAGTTACAAGATGGTGACTCTCTGTGGCCAACTTTGAAAGCATAAATCATTTGTTTGATTAGGCTTGTGGTGCAGTAAGTTTATGTTTAGTCTACAACATACAGCATTTCTAGCCTTATTCAATTTTGACTTCCCCTTTAAGAATACCTTGAGGCTGGATATTACCTGCCATTTTTGATATTGCTTTAGGTAATTGTAATAATGAAAAAACGTATTTGTGTAGACTATGTACAGGCTGTACATATACATACAACAGTAATATTCATTCATTATTATTTGCAGTGTACAAAATGGGAATGGTAAATGTTTCTAGATTATGTCATTTATTTATTCGTTACTAACTTGACACTCGTTAAAACCATCAGAAATTTGGCATTGCCAAAAAATGTACTTATAACCCTTCCTAGGGAGTTTGTTGATGGCTTCCCATCCCCTTGCATGGGGATCTTTAATGTTTCTGAAAGTAGTTCAGTTAAAATTTCAAAAATGGTAACTGTGTATATGGACTGATGAGCAAGGTGAAATCTGTTTTTTTCCCCCCATAAGATAAAAGGTTCATGATTATGCCACTGTCTGTTAGCATTTATACCTGTGGATTGTACAGAAAGCTATGTATTTTCAACTGTGATAATCTTGTATAGCAGAGTTCTATGTTTCTTAAGCTCCCCATAGACGCGACGATTCTTCTTGCCAAACGACCGATTTTAGGGAAGCCCGACCAATCCTTCGAAATTATCGTGCAGTTAGTGGTATTCGAACGATCGCACATCTTACGATTTTTCGTCTGACATCTGTCGGGAAATTGATCGGCCAGGTCAAAAAATCTTTGTCGGTCCCAGTGCAATCTATCTATGTTTGCAGGGCCAAGCAGGCAGCTCCCCTTTGTTTTCCTGCCAAATTGGTCTTTTTAGTTGATGGTAAATTCGTACGATCGTTCTGAGAAGATCGTGGTCTTACGATCAGGATCTGATCTTTTAAAAATCTCAACATCTATGGCCAGCTTTACACTGTGCTTGCAAATCTTGTGATGTTGTTTGTATAAATGTTTTTTTTATGAAGGGCAAATACTTATCTGTATTTATGTACAGAACTCGCATATAAGTTTAACATTGCATAGGACCAACACATTGTTTTGGCTAAACTGGAGCGTTGAACAAAGAGTATTGCTAAACGGTACATTTCCTTCCCTTCATTTTTAAAAAAAAACCAAAAATATATACCTTTGTGACTGAACGGTTTGCCAGTTCCACTAATTAAGCTGTTCGAAAACTTTTGGCAGTATAGTCTATGTTTATTCCCTATTTGCTCATATTGTATACTGGGTAATACCAAAGACCTTTGAGTAGCAGCTGCATTATTCATTTCAGTATGCCTAGTTCAGCAAGAATTAATTAAGGGTAGTGTCTCTTTACAAGAACTCCATAATCCATATAGAATATATTGAACAGAATATTCTGTGAGTAGTATACTCCACATCCCAGATGCAGCATTTGCAATATGATTTATGGCTTACTTTAGTAGATTGGGGGAAAGCTAAATTACATATCTACTACTTCATTTCAAGAGAAAGTAAGCCATAAATCACACTGCAAATCAAAAAATGTTTTTTTTAGTTTGAAAATCAAGGAAAGCGTCTGGGTATCAAACACAGCCCGCATTACCTGTTAGAAGTAGGCCAGTGCTGTGAGGGATAGAGGCAGGCGCTGGTTGAACATGCAGTGGATTATCATTGGATATCAATAACTTTATAAAGGCTGGCAGGCTATTATAGCGTAGAAGACTAGAGTAAGATGCATTTTAATACTGAAGTGGCTGAAGGCCAGTAATCTGTAGCCAGTAGTGCCTGATGCTCATATTCTTGTAGTGTGGAATTCTTCTTATGTTTGTGTGTGTATATATATATTTATATATAAACACATGGATTGCTTTGACCATGAATTTGGGGAGTTCCAACCAAATTGTATAACCACTTGTTCTTGTGTAGTGAAAACTGAATAAGTATTTTGGCTGGTGTGATTGCCAAACTGAAAATCCAAGTAAATAGATGGATCTTCTTGTGGACATAAAGCAAAAATCTTCTTGTGGACATAAAGCAAAAATCTCACAGATGGGACCATGTGTATGGGCAGCATACAGTCATATGAAAAAGTTTGGGAACCCCTCTTAATTCTTTGGAGTTCTGTTTATCATTGGCTGAGCTTTCAAAATAGCAGTTTCCTTTTAATATATAACATGTCTTATGGAAACCGTAGTATTTCAGCAGTGACAGTTTATTGGATTAACAGAAAATATGCATCATAACAAAATTAGACAGGTGCAGAAATGTGGGCACCCCAACAGAGATATTACATCAATACTTAGTTGAGCCTCCTTTGACAAATGTAACAGCCTCTAGACGCCTCCTATAGCCTTTGATTGAGTATCTGGATTCAGGATAGTGGTATTTTTGACCATTTGTCCATTCAAAATCTCTCCAGTTTAGTTAAATTTGATGGCTGCTGAGCATGGACAGCCTGCTTTAAATCATTCCATAGATTTTCCATGATATTCAAGTCGGGAGACTGTGCCGGCCATTCCAGAATATTGTACTTCTCCCATAAATGCCTTTGTAGATTTCAAAATATATTAAAGGTCATTGTCTTGTTGGAATATCCAACCCCTGTGTAACTTCAACTTTGTGACTGATGCTTGAACATTATCCTGAAGAATTTGTAGATATTGGGTTGAATTCATCCAACCTTTCATTTTACCAAGGGCCCCAGTCCCTGAACTAGCCCCACAGCATGATGGAACCTCCACAGTAGGTAGCAGGTGTTTTTTTTTTTTTTTTTGAATGCGGTGTTCTTTTTTTGCCATGCAAAGCACTTTTTCTTATGACCAAAAAACTAAACTTTTCTCTCATCAGTCCAAAGTTATTGTTCCAAAATGACTGTGGCTTTCTAAATGAGCTTTTGAATACAACTGACTTTGTGGCGTGAGTTCAGAAAGGGCTTCTTTCTTATCACCCTGCCATACAGATGTTCTTTGTGCAAATTTCACTGAATTGTAGAACGACGTACAGATACATGATCTGCAGCAAGATGTTCTTGCAGGTCTTTGGAGGTGATCTTTGGATTGCCTGTAACTTTCGCATATGCCGCTCCTGTATTTTTCTTGACCTGCCAGACCTTGGGTTTACAGCAATTGTGCCTGTGACCTTCCATTTCCTGATTACATTCCTTACAGTTGAAACTGACAGATAAACCTCTGAGATAGCTTTTTGCAGCCTTCCCCTAAACCATGATACTGAACAATCTTTGTTTTCAGTTCTTTTGAGAGTTTCTTTGAGGATCCCATGCTGTCACTCTTCAGAGGAGAATAAAACAGAAGCACAACGTGCAATTGACCACCTTAAATACCTTTTCTCATGATTGAGACACACCTGCCTATGAAGTTCAAGGCTTAACGAGCCAATCCAACCAATTTGATGTCAGTAATCAGTATTGAGCAGTTGTATGCATTCAAATTAGCAAAATTACAAGGGTACCCACATTTTTGCACAGTCCGTTTTTCACATATGATTTAATTTCATACAACTGAATACTGCTTCACTAAAAAGCTTTGTTCAGAAAAAAAACCCCAGTACATACCGCTGTTACCTTTTTTTTTTTTTTTTGAACGTAGATTAAATTATTATGCTGGCTGAGAGGGGTTCCCAAACTTCTTCATATGACTGTATTTGTTTTATGCTCTGGCTGCTGGGCAATATAAATAGGTCTAACCTAATAGGGTAAAACATTTATTTAGAAACAATCGTTTCTAAATATTTATTTAGCATATATAGGAACTATAGTATTGCCTTTCCCGTCCATATGTAAAGGAAATTGAGTTAGTCGTTAACCAGAACTGCTCTACAAACTACTTTGTGCTCACAACGCTCTACACCAGCAAAAAAGTGGCACGACACTAGGCCGTTGTTTTTACTGTTTTTTGAGCCTTTCTTATTTAATGGTACTATCCTTTCAGTCCCTGTTAATTATAATTAATAATTCCTTCCAGCCATAGAATGTTTGTCTGCTATACAGCACAATCACTATTATTTTAATATTGTTTTATTTTTTACATGTGGTGCTTTGCACATTGCAATGAAACCTTTTTTCTTCCGTCCTTTAATTAAATTAGGTGTTGTACAAAAATTTTACTGGATTTCATTTTAGCCTTTTATTTTTTATTTTTTCATTTTGTTCTGTGCCTTTATCGACTGAGGTATAACTATTACATGTCTCTTGCAGACCAATTGTATCGACTGTATTTGTAGGGCTTAGTGTTCCATTGCCTTATGCCTACTGTAAATGAAGTCCGTTTTTGTCATTTTCCTTGAATAAATAAATATGAATTTATGAACTTGTGGACAATCCAATTCACTTATTGCTTGCATGAATTCTCTTAGCAGAGAGTTAACCATTCCGCTTTCCTGTTACCATCACTAACTAGTCTAGTTGACCAGTAACCGGTAGTCGGTTAACAGCACCTTGGGCCCTGTGCGTTTCTCAAGACGTTATATTTATATCATACACGAGCCTTGAATATTCTGTAAATTATATCCTTATAAATGTTGTTTAGTGATGTCATCGGTTATCTAGTGCTCTAGCTATCTAGTTGTTATGTCTGATATTTATTAGCAGCCAGGCTGTGGTTTGAGTGAGAGGCTGGAATAAGTATAGAAGAGGAACAGAATATCTGTAATAAATGGTAACAATAACAGTTAAATTGTAGCCTCCTAGAGCAAAGGTTTTTTTGCCTGCTGGGGATATGAGACCCCCATTTAAAAGCTGGAAAGAGGTAAAAAGAGAGAAGAAATAACCTCCTGCAAAGTTGCTAGGAATAGGACATTCTATAACTCGCTAAAAGATAACTTAAAGGCCCCCTTTGTGGGGCAACACACACCCCGCTTTCAACTCATATCGGAAGTTAGCTACTGGGCCAATCATGGAAATAAAACCATATGACATCACAGAAGGAGGTGAGTTTCCAACCCTAAAGCAGGAGTATGACCTCACTTCTAGTATGTTATTTCGCTACCTTCAACTTAAACATGCTTTCCAGTCACAATTTCCTGTTCCTATGATTAAGTGTTTGGAACACGAAACGCGTCAGGCTGCTTGACACAATAAAACTTCTTCACATCTGAACATTTGCCTGGTGAAAGTTTTGCCTTCTTGAGTGCCTGCTCCATATTGATTTGACAATTTCCTGTTCGACAATACTGACCAAAGAATTAACATTAGAAAAAAATATTTACTCAAACCAGGCCTGAAGAAAACACTATCACTCAAGCCAAATGTGACCAAGTATGGATCAGTTTAGATGCTCCTCCTCAGTACACACCCCCGTCACAGGTGTAGCTGCATATGCTAAACATGTATAATGCTGAGAAAGAGGCGGAACTTGCTGCAAACAGTGTTTATTCCCCGTGCCCTTTATCAAGTGTAATTAACAATTCACAAATTGCAAGTATATAGGTAGACACAGGAAGTGACCGCCACTTTTTAATTGTGTAGCCACAGATAAATCTTATATTATTTAACAAGTCCATATACTGTGTGTATTTACATTTCAGTTTGTAGGTAAAGTCCAAAGTGCATTCAGTCCAAATTATAGTCCTAGGTTTGGTTGTGTTCACAGTCCCCTGCCGGCTCTCACTTGTATCCCTCAAGTCCACAAAATAATACCTAAAAAAGAAGCCAGCGCCACAGGCACCGGGCAAAACAAACAAATATAGGGCAATAACGTTTTGCAAATGACCCCCTTATTTCTGTGCACAGGTTTTATTGTATCTTCACCGTACTATGTGTAACCCCTTCTTATCCACCACCACAATTATATATAGCCTTTAAGGGGAGAGGGGTTTCTTCTTGCCTCGCAGGCCTTACAGATGGATACTCACAAACATACGGTTCAAATAGGCGTAAAAAAATCTTTGTTGTCCCAGCGCGTATCCTTTAAAACTGTGAAGTAGATGCGGCAGCGAAATAGTGTAATATTGCCTTTATGCATTGTTGTATAGCATCCAAGGTTTAAAGTTCATACGTATTAGAAGCAAAACAACTTAAGGAACTGCCCTGAAGTGAGCCTACCAATAAACTTGATCTAGTAACCAATGCAGAAGAAATTATCTGTAACTGTTCGAATTAACTTCAAGAATTATTTGTTATCATAAGTGGGCTCATGTACTTTTATCTGTAACCAATGACAAAAATCAAATATGTATGCAACTACCAGTTGACAAAGTACAACACAGTAAAGAGTACAGTTGTGGCCTGTATATGAAAGCTTTTTTTATGTTAAAGGGGTAGTTCACCAACACTTTTTTCAGGTCAGTTGGTTTTAGATAGTTCACCAGAAATAGACTTTTTCCTATTACTTTCTATTTTCTATGTTTTTCTAGTATTGAAGTGTAAAGTGTAATTTTTCACCTTCTAAAGCAGCTCTGGGAGGGGGGGTCATCAACCCTGTAAACTGTTTTAAATTGATACATTTCTTATCTTTGTCCCTGTGAGCAGAATCTCTGGGTTTCATTACAGGCAGCTGTTAGAATTGATACAATAATTGCTAATACTCCAGAGATGCTGCTGAGAAATGTATCAACTAAATATTACAAAATGGTAACAGTTTGGGAGCTGCACCTGAATTACTGAGCTGCCAGACAAACAGAAATATTAAACTCCGATTTTGGAAAAAAACTGTAAAAAAATAAAATATGGTATTTAAAAAAAGTCTTTATTTCTGGAGAACAATCTGAAAACAATTCAACTGAAAAGGTTTTTGGAAGGTGAACAGCCCCTTTAACGTCTCTATTTCCCACATCAGTATAACAAGCCAAGATTTGGAACAGATATGACAGCAGCATCTCTAGAGCGTTTATGTGGAAGTAGGACGTGATGCACTAAACAATTGCCAAAAGCGATAAACATGGCTCGTTCAAGGGAATGGTAGTGACTAGTTCCTATCCTTGGAAAGTACCGTCCCTCTGGTGCAGTGATCCCCAACCAGTAGCTTGCGAGCAACGTGTTGCTCACCAACCCCTTGGTCCCAGTGATCTCAAAGCAGCTGCTTATTTTTGAATTCCAGGCTCGGAGGCAAGTTTTGGTTGTATCAAAACTAGGGATGCACCGAATCCAGGATTCGGTTCGGGATTCGGCCAGGATTCGGCCTTTTTCAGCAGGATTCAGATTCGGCCGAATCCTTCTGCCCAGCCGAACTAAATCTGAATCCTAATTTGCATATGCAAATTAGGGGCGGGAGGGAAATTGCATGACTTTTTTTAGGGTTCAGATATGGTTCGGCCGAATCTTTCACAAAGGATTCGGGGGTTCGGCCGAATCCAAAAAAGTGGATTCGGTGCATCCCTAATCAAAACCAAGTTTACTGCCAAACAGAACCTCCTGTAGGCTGCCAGTCCACATAGGGGCTACCAAATAGCCAATCAAAGCCCTTATTTGGCATCCCAGGAAGCTTTTGCATGCCTGTGTTGCTCCCAAACTCTTAAATTTTAAATGTGGCTCACGGCTGAAAAAGGTTGGGGACCTGTGAGTCTAGTGGACAGGAAATAGATTATTCATATGGCAGTGAACGGTGAGCTAGCTCTGTTAAACATGAACATGCTACTTCTTTTGTGATCTTTTCAGACACTAAAGGGTTATAACAAGAGTACTACTTTATTTTAATGGATTAAAAATAAAAGAATTGTGGTGAAATCACTTTCTCTGTGCAAAATTAATTCACACATATTACTGAACTACAGCTCCCAATACAACCAACTAAAGCTGACTTTGACAAGTGTAACATTGTGCACGGTCTATTTCTGGCCAAGAACATAAAGTTACCATTTCACTTCTAAAAACTAACTAGTCAAAAAAATCGTACTTCAAACAAAAAAGGTAATTTTATTTATAATTTTATTCAAAAATAAATGAAAACATGTAGCAGGATCAGACAACAAATCTATGACACAGTAAATAAAACCATAGCTTTTCTTTAGCGCAGAGACACACGCTCAGATTCAGGGAGATTAGTCGCCCATCGACAAATGTCTTCTTCTTCAGGTCAGCTAGTCTCCCTGAAATGCCTCCCGCCGGCTAGAATGTAAATCACCGCTGGGATGGCATTGGTGCGCTTCATTTTCCAAAGACGCCCACAGCTGCCTCCCGAGGAAACTTTGGGCGATTTGGAAAACGAAGTGCTCCGAGTGTCATCCCACCGGTGATTTGGATTCTAGCCGGCGGGAGGAAGTTCGGGGAGATTAATCGCCCCGAAGAAGATTGTGTCTCTGCCTTAAGGACTTCCATTTGGGATGCACCGCATCCAGGATTCTGTCTTTTTCAGCAGGATTCAGCCGAATCCTTCTGTCCGGCGAACTGAATTTGCATATGCAAATTAGGGTCTGGAAGGGGAAATCGCCTTCCCACCGCTAATTTACTTATGCAAATTAGTATTCGGTTCGGTATTCGGCAGAATCTTTTGCAAAGGATTCGGCTGAATCTAAAATAGTGGATTTGGTGCATCCCTACTTCCATTCCTGGCAAAACAATAGAAAATAAATAAATTATAAAGAAGTAAATTGCACACAAGTAGGTTTGCCACCTGGCCGGCATTTTACCGGCCCAGCCGGTGAAAATGATGGTTGATCCCAATGTTATTAATAAGGAAAAATTGTAAAAATATAGGAAGGCCAGTATTTTTTTCTGGAAAAAGTGGCAACCCTACACACAAGTAACAAAACAATGGAGACGATAAAAGAACATTAAGAGACAAAGTGACCCCCCCAGACATTAAGAGGCACGGTGACCCCACCCCACGGACATTTAGAGCTACAGTGACCCCCACCTAGGGTTGCCACCTTTTAAAAAAATCTTCACCGGCAGGTGGAAGGGGCGAGGTTAAAAGGGTGGGTAGTGACGCTTTGGGGCGGACTATGCGCTATTGGCTGGGTGGGTCATGACATCAAAAGGTTGGAGCCAATGCATGCATTTGGCAAGAGGCCCAGGAAAAAAGGTCAGTTTTGAGCAGGCTGGGGCAGGCCACGGGCTTTTTTTTAGGTGTATTACAAATTTACCGGCAGCTACATTGCAGGTAAATTTGTAATACCGGCCCCAGCCTTGGCTGGTGTTTTACGGGCTAGGCCGGTAAAATACTGGCCAGGTAGCAACACTACCTCCACCACCACCAGGACATTGGGAGGTACAGTGACCCCCCCCCAACTCCACAGAAATTCAGAGGTACAATGACCCCCACTCACCTCACAAAAAGTAGAGGTTACAACCTGTAGCAAACCTACATTACAAGTTGGCAAACCTGGTGATTAAGTTGCAGGTCCTCCATTACTGCTTTCGCATGTTTAAATTTACCACTCAATAATAGGTAAGCCGCAATGGAGCGGTCATATGGTACGATCACATGATCGTGACGTCACGGAGGTTCTAGCCGAGGCTAGGAACTACCCACTACCGGAAACTAGTGAATCCCGCGCCGGAAGTTACGCATTAGAACGGAGCAGTGAGTTTTTTTTTCATCGTCTGGTGTGCGGATTTATGCGGAAAACCGTAGGAGTTTTCAGGTAACGTGATGGCGATTCACTTTTTTTTTTTTTTTTTTAATGAGTTTTACGTCTCAAGAATTTTAGCACACATGAAATTGTGGCCGTCCATCTTATCTTGGTCCGCGGTTGTAGGGTTATGTCGGGACATGTGTCCTAACCATCGCTGTAAAAAATACGTTTTAAGGTTTTTTTCCTTTGTATAAAGTTAGAGGGAAATAATAGGTTATATTTCAGCTTTTTCAGCAACTATAATGACGGCTGTGTTATTTCTTTACGATGCTGCGCTGTCCTGCCCACAAGCTGCCCTGGGCCAATGGCCGTTCACCATTCGTCCCTTTATTAAAGGGTTTGTTCAACTTTAAATGAATTTAAGCTCTAGAAGGGCCTATTCTAAACAACCTTTCAATTGGTACTCTTTATATATTAAATCTTTTTGGCTTCCTCCTCTTTCCAGTTTTCAACCCCCCCCTAGACAAAAAGCTATTGTTATGTGAGGCTACAATTGTTTTTGTTATTGATACGTTTTGTTCCTTTCAAACCCTCTCTTTTTATATTCTCTTATTCAAGCCATGCTTGGTTCCTATGACAAACCGGCCCCTAGCAACCAGGTAGCTGCTGAAATTCCAATCTGGAGAGCTATTATACAAAAAGCTAAATAATTGAAGCCATAAAAAATTGAACACCAGTTGCAAATTGTCTCAGAATATCAATGTCTATACCATGCTAAAAGTTAGTTTAAAAGAGCAGTAAACCCCTTATTAAAAAAAAACCCTACCATACATATACACCCCTCCCTCCTCCCCCCAGCCTAGCTGCTACCCCGGGTAAATGCCCCTAACTTTTTACATACCCCTCGGTTCAGATTCACGGCATCAGAGTTCACCGGTGCCATCTTCTTCGGTCTTCATCAGTTCTTCTTCTGTCTCTTCGGCAATTTTCATGACTTTCAGCGCAAGCGCAGTTGACAAGAACCCAAAGACTGCTCCAACTGTGTATGCGCTGATAAGGAACTTCCCGATGAAGACCATAGAGAAGAAGATGACTGCCGTGAACTCTGATACCGTAAATCTGCACAGAGAGGTAAGTAAAAAATTAGGTGCATTTGCAGGGGGTAGCAGCTAGGCTAGGGGGGGGGGTCTATGTTGATCAGGGGGGTAGTGTTTTTTTTAAATAAGGGGTTTACTTCTCCTTTATATTAACTTTTAGTATGCCATAGACAGACATTCTGAGGCAGTTTGCCAATGGTTATGGTTTAAATTATTTAGCTTTTTGTATAAGAGCTCTCATAAGGCCTATTTACAAATGCAAAGCTCTAAAATGTGATTCCCTACACACCAACTTGCATCTAATGAGTTATACGCTAAGCCTGACTATGTGTTTTGTTAAAGTGTAAGCAAGTTAGTGTCACATTGGTAAATTGCCGGCAAATTGAGCAGAATGGGATTTAGCATTAGCCTGTGATGACACTGGAATTCTGGATACACTTTCTGCACTGTGGATAAAAAAAGGCTAATTGTGAATTGTCTCAGAATATCACAGTCTATAGAATAAGTAAAGGTATTTTCAAGTTGAACTCCCCCTTCAAATGGGATATTTGCCTTTAGAGCTTTGTAATCATTGCTCTGTTTTTTTTTATTACAGTTTGTTGTATTATGATGTTGCAAAACTCTGCTGTGCTCAAGCAAAACAATTCTGTAAAACAAAAAAAGCTGGTTTCTGTTGATTTATAAGTCAGCCCCAACACTCTTTCTATGACCTAAAGATTGACTTACAGTATAAAAAAGTAATAATTCTATTATAGACACATCATTTTGGGCAGCATTCATCTGGGATAACTTCCAAAGAGCAAAAGCACATGCAAAAATTGTGTTTGTAGGATGGTGAATACGGGAAAGTAATAACAATTATATTAAATCTGAAGCCTTTCCCTTAGGCATTTTAATAGGCTCCCAGAAGAATTTCAGTAGTCTTGTAAGCAAAGCTATTCTTTTAGCATTGGCCTGTCTGGACAGATCATTTCTCCACAGTGCTTTGTTGTGATTTTACTTTCAGCTCACATCAAACCACAGCTCACGTAGCATTGGGGCATCAAGTCTCAAAAAGAACTCCAAAAAACAAAGCGGTTGTTGTTACCCAAGATGGGACCTTTGCTAGAAACTAGAATTTCTTTCCTGCAATAGAAAAGGGTTTAAAAGAAATATTTACATTTTAACTCATTTTTGGATCACAAAGCTGATTTCCCCTGACTTAATTTGGTTACCCAGAAAAGCATCTAGATAAATCCAGGTTGGCTATCCCTGATCTATTTTTATTGAACTGTACTGATCCAGGATACAGGAGATTACCTCAGTGCCTTGTGATTGAATGTAACTGATCTTGCCTTCTTATAAAGTTACAATACAGTTTCATTCCTTTGCCAAAACCAGGGGTGTGGAGTTGGTACATAAATTATTCCACTCTGGCTCTGACTCCGACTCTGACTCCGACTAGTTCGTTTATGGTGCCTCAGACTCCTCTGTTTTTTAATGTACTTATGTATTTTCTCATGTTGATTGAAAGAAGTTAAGTACACAACATACAATCTCAGCAGTTTTATAGCTAAATGAAGATGGTGTCTGCTTTTGTGAACAAACCAAAGAACTACTGGCTAGGAAGCTAATGCACTAACCTGGAGGTCCCCAAACTTTTTTTTTACCTGTGAGCAACCATAATATGTAAAAAGAGTTGGGGAGCAACATGAGCATGGAAAATTTTCCTGACTGGTGTAAAATAAGGACTGGCAGCCTCAGTGGCATAACTAGATATTATGGGGCCCCACTGCAAATCATTTTTCAGGCCCTCAAAGCATCTAGAGGTTGCCTTGTTTAATCAATATTTATTGAAATTGCATGTAAATTAGGGCCTCAATACCTCCTGGTCCCCTTTGCAGCCACAGGGTCTGCTTCCTCTGTACAGTAGTTATGCTCCATGGCAGCCTACAGGAGGCTCTGTTTGCCAGTACACCTGTATTTTATGCAACTAAATCTTGCCTTAAAACCATGAATTCAAAAATATTTCATAAGGAGGCTTTAAAGTATAAGGTAATAGAATTAGCATATATAAAACCTGAAACCACTTTACTAGTTCAAAAATATCAATGTTAAAGGAGAAGGAAAGCTACGGAGGTATTTTATTGCCAATAGATTAGCTGCAATAGTGCAAGCTAGAATGCTATATTTATTCTGTAGAATGTTTTACCATACCTGAGTAAAAAGCTCTAGAAACTTTTTGTTTAGGATAGGAGCTGCAGTATTAACATGGTGTGACATCACTTCCTGCCTGAGTCTCTCCCTGCTCTGGGCTCAGATTACAGCAGAGAAGGGGGGGGGGGGGAGAGGAGCAAACTGAGCATGCTCTTGCCCAGGGCAATGAGGTTTAAGCTGAAGCAGGAAGTCTGATACAGAAGCCCATGTGTACACAATAGAAGGAAAGAAATACAGTGTTTCTTTTGACAGGTGACTCAGAGCAGCAATACTTTGGGGGTTTACTGGTATATTTAGATGGACCTTTCTGATAAGGCTTACTTAGCCTTCTCCTTTAAACTGTACACCAAAAAGACATTGGAAAAACCTAAAACGACTTCTATATTAATTGAACCTTGTATATACCTGTAGAATAGCTGTTAAATACAATCCACAATTAACTAAAGTATTGTTCTTTGAAACAGAATTCCTTCTGTCATATCCTCCTTCATAGAAGCTCTTCAATCTGATTTGATTATTTTCAATGTTTCTATACACCAGATTAAAATAACATGAATATGAGGTTGCATAATAGTTCAGCTGGATTTCACACTAGTGAAACCGCTACAAGCTGGCCTTTATTCTTGTAGCAGAGAAGAACGTAATGATTATTATCTGTGAAATAGGACATTGCATATTGTATTGTATTTTTTTTTTTCAAGTTATTTGGAGTCAATACATTTTTGGCAACTCCGACTCCAGATTGCTTCAGACTCCACAGCTCTCACCAAAACCAAGCACTTATTGTACAAATAACACTAGATTTGTAATTAAGAATTAATCTGTTGTTAATGTAATGCAGTTGTTTTACTGAGTCTATGATGGTGAGGTTTAAAATAGTATCTAATGTACAATATGTTGCACTCCCAAGCATTTTTTTAATTTTGTTGTTTTCAAATGTAGTTGATAATGATGTCCTGTTTGGGAAACGATGGGATGATGAAGGTTCACAGAGAGGCTTCCGTTTAGAAATTGATACAAAAAAATCTTATAGCAAATTTAACTCTTCTAGTTCTGGCTGTTCAACTCCAAATGGGGGAAGAAAAAGAAAACTGGAAAGT
Organism: Xenopus petersii; assembly: GCA_038501925.1. Classification (NCBI taxonomy): domain Eukaryota; kingdom Metazoa; phylum Chordata; class Amphibia; order Anura; family Pipidae; genus Xenopus; species Xenopus petersii. The sequence continues at coordinate 43,969,016 of CM076684.1, read as the reverse complement.
AAAAACATTGGATGAAATTTTGCAAGAAAAAAAGAGGAGGAAGGAACAAGAAGAAAAAATAGATCCAAAGCACAGCAAAAATGTAAGTATCGTATGTGTTATGTTCTTTTGAAAGATATATAAATCTCAAAGACTTTGGTGTGAACCTTATTCATATGAACCCATATTTTATGTGTTGTCCTCTTTGCAGGCCACTCTATTTCTTTCACAGCAGATTTGGTAAAGCATAACAATTATTTTCTCTTTCCTGGACAGAAGTGTGAGCGCACTAATGCTTGCATCTAGCTGGGTTGCAAATATTGTCTAGGGAATTGCTTGGCTGTATGCTGGAAATTATGCACCTGTAATAAATGGATTGTCCAGATATTCTTGGCCATGTAGTTGTAGTATGGAGAGAGAGAAGAATGTTTGTATAAAGAAACACCGCCATAATATAATAACCATCTTAAAGGACCAATAGCTAAAATAATAAAAAATCATTAATCTGACACTGTTCATATCCTGTTTTTGTAATAACTCTTTATTTGAAGGGAAAATCCTGTTTTTGGCTGGAGGGGGCATGTTTATCAGCACTGTTCCCCATGCAGTTTTTTGTTTTTAAGGCTTAAAGCAAACCCAAATACTCTGGTGGAGAAAGTCTCAGTACCTGTCCATGCAGCCTACCATACACATGAATAGAAACAGCCTGTTACCATTCATTACTACATTTCCTTACATTTTATTAATTTTATGAGATATAGACAATATAAGTGCTAGCCATGAATCAATTTTTTTTTTTTTTTTTGATGGTCTGTATAGCGCAGGTACACTTTTTTTAACCCCAGTGTTTAGCATACACATTGCTGGTGGAGTTGGCAGAGTTGTGTCTGATAATCTAGATAGGAGTTGTTGGATTGAACACTAATATTGCTGCAAGTTAAGGCAGTGCCACATAGTGTGGCGTGAAGTAGCTGAATGAGCTCCACATCTGAAACAAACAGGGGACACATTAGAAAACATCTGGTTTAGCTTGGCTCTGGTGTAATCAGAGCTGTGGAGTTGGAAGCAATTTTGGGTATCTGGTGTCGGAGTCACCAAAAATGTACCGACTCTGACTCTTAATAACTTTAAATACAAGCTCTGGAAATATTCAAATCAGATTTAAGAACTTCTAGAAAGGAGGATACAGTAGAAGCAATTCAAAGAACAATACTTTAGTTAATTTCAGATTGTATTTAAAGGAGACCTAGAATAACTGAAACCCCCTAATTTTGTATGCAATAATGTATACTATATGGTGAAAGTTTTGCTTGTTGCCAACCATTTATATTATCTTTAAAACAAGGCCCCTTTATTGGAGCTTAGTAGGAGGGGGACAGCCAAGCACAGCCCTGTAGTTACACAAGCAAAGACAGGCTTCAGTTCCCTGTCAGGTCAGCCTAGATGCTGATTGGTTCCTATCCTACAGTGCAGTGTGCAGAGTTCCGCTGGCTCCCCTGCATAGCCTGAGAACTCAGCGGACAGGAAATGGAACAGATGGGTGGGGCTAGTAGGGTTTTTGCTGAAATTTTCAATAAAGTAACCAGAAACAACTTTTTAAAGCACATTCCTACTATATCTAAAAGAGTAATGTACTGGTATATTATGTTTTTTTTACTTAATATGTCTCCGTTAACAGCCAATCTACCGAAATATAGCAGGTTCCATTAATAAATACGTTTTAGGTTTTCCAATTGTTTTTGGTTTATGTATTTTAACTTTGATTTGAGAACTTTGAGAACTACCAAAGGATGTGTTTTATATTTTTTTTTAGTTTTGGCAGTGATAAAATGCCTTGTATGTTGTGTACTTAACTTCTTTCAAATAACATGAAAAATACATTAGTATGTCAAAACAGAGGAGCTGGAGGTACAGGTACCATAAATTGAGGAGTCAAAGGATTTATGTACAGACTCCACAGCCCTGGGTGTAATATGCTCTGTGTATCATATACAACTGCCTGTCCTTATAACCAATGGTGCACACATGGTCATAATAAAAGGGGTAAGCTCCCCATTTGCAGCAAACATGGTGTTTAGGCGATTCTCTCCAAAAATTGTTTCTACTTATAACTAAGGGATACATTTGCTGGGACTCGCAAGGCCTCTGTCCATTGGTCATTATTTACAAAAAACAGGTCCTTTTGTACAAAGTTAAACGAGCACCTTTCTGTAGCACTTTTTGTAGAGATTCAAGTATAGGAAGGGAGCTGTCCTGATAGCTTGCCATTTTAGTGCGTTGCTAACTTGCAAATATATCAGCTTGCCTTTTTTGTGCCCTACTAACTTGCAAATACATCAGCCATAGTGTATTTGGTAAATGATACTGAGTTTTCAGAATAGCGAAGGTTTTAGGTGAGTCTTGCGCCCATACATCCAAGATAGTTATTCCTCTGTTTAGCCAGCTACTTGGAGGATGGAGGTAAGCCAGATGCGAAAATGCCTTGTTCTTCCACAGGGAGGTCTGTGGGACATGCTGGGTAAATTTCATTAGATCATATACCTTTTGCAAGGCCTGAGCTTGTGTGTAAAGCAGATTGTTACAAGGTTTATCACTGCTTTTTTGAGCAGTCTTTTGAGTTTTGAGATTGGTTTACTGCTGCCCACAGTCTATCCGGGGGGGGGGGGGGGGCGTTAAAAGGCTGGTTGGAGCACAGCCAATACATGTGTCAGTTGAGCTGATAAGAAGTCATATAACATATTCAGTAGTGCAAGCCCACCCTCACCTGGATCTAGATCTGCCCAAAATAGAGTTCCTAAGGACAGCATTAATGTTATCAAAAAGTCTTGTGGGTAGCCAGATCAGGGCGTACCATAGCATATATAGAAGTTTTGGCATCACAACCAGTTAGATAAGCTTTATTCTTACTACATGGCTGTGTGTGAGGCTTCCCAAAGATTTTATCTTTTAGCCACCAAAAAGCCTAGTTATGGAGAAGAGATGAGCAAGCGAGGGGCCCCTGTCCCTCAACTATATAAAGGTGTAATCTGCATAGAGTTGAATTTCCTGTTCTATGCCCTCTACTATGCCCTGTAAGTTGAGACCCACAATGTTGTGTGCCTGTTGGGCATATAGGGCTCAATTGCCAGTGCAAACAAAAGGGGAGGAGTGGACACCCCTGCCTGTTCTCTCTTGCTAAGGAGAATGGTGTGGTTAGGGTAGAGTTAACACACATGGAAGCTTTGGAGGAAAAGTGCAAGAGCTTAACCAAGTTCTGAAAGGGCCAAAAGTGACAACAAAAGTGGGGGAATGGTTTGTGCGGTCAAACACCTCCGCCTGCCAAGATTCAATGAAATGCTTGCGTTTGTCCACTTCAACCTTCTCAGGGAAGCCCACGAAGCGAAGGTTGTTCCGGTGGAGGCGGTTCTCCAAATTATTTGCATTGGAGATTCTACTAGAAGAGTAGTCGCTGGAGCTCTTATAGTCGCCCAGGGAGCAGGCCACATGCATCTTTCCGGTCACTCACTCTCTGCTCAACCACCGTTGTGTGCTTTTGCCAGGTCATGATTAATGATCGAAAGATCCAGCTTTATTTTATCTGTTTTCAAGCTGATGAGGCTGGTGCAGGTGTCTTTGCTCGCTCTTATATCCTGCTGATTCTCTTGTAGTGAAGGCTCAGGAGCTGGAGGTGGCGAGGAAGGTGAAGGGGGAGCACCTATGGAAGTGTTGGCATGATCTTGCTTTTCTTCGCGGAACATTTTTCTAGCTTTGTAGCGGCAGGCCTAGCTTTGTAGCGGCAGGGAAGCCCGTTTTTAAGATTTGTTTTGCCCCATGAGTAGCTTCTGAGGTAGTGGTTGCCAAGGCAGGTCTTCTGGAGCCATTTTTTGTGGCTTTGGGCCACACCCCATTTTAATTTGGTTTCACCTTCTAAACACTTTCAGTTCGGTGTTTTCATATTGTTCTCCAGAAATAGACTTTTTTTTTTTCAATTGCTTTCCATCTTTTAATGTCTACCATTTTTAAACAATTTGTGTTTAAAGTTTATGTTCCTGTTTCTGGTGTTTCAGTCTGGCAGCTCAGTAATCCAGGAGCAGATTCTAAATTCTAAAACCACTTTTAATGAATCTCCTGGTATCATTAACCCCCCCCCCCGAGCTGCTTCAGAAAGACAAAAAATGAAAAAAAGTGTTGGAAGGTGAGCAACCCCTTTATTGTTTACAAAAATGTGGCTGCCATTAAATGTTTCTCTTTATAATTTTATAGGCTGATGATCGTGACTCTAAAAGAGATTCTCTTGAAGAGGGCGAGCTAAGAGATCAGAGGATGGAGATCACAATTCGAAATTCCCCTTACAGAAGGGAGGATTCTATAGAAGATAGGTACATGCATAAATTCATGGTTACACTCATTGGAAATCCTGGAAATTAACACTTTGTTCTTTAATAAGTCTATATTCCTGACATACATTAATGTTTTTAATCCTAATATCCAAATATATAGTTTGCTTTATTTGCACTAGCTAACAGCCATGTTTTAAGTCATTTTAAAACATTTCTGAAACCTTTCATATGTTTAAGCTAAAGCTGTGGGGAATGCACATACTGGGCTTGTAATTGTTGTGATAATTTAAGGAGAACTGAAGTGATCAAATCAGACCTTTCCCATTGGCTGCTAATATTCATTTTGGCAGATGAGAAACGTACTAGTTTGCCATCAGCATGCATTGTTGGGTATTGTTCAGGGTATTCTAGCATATCGGTAAAGCATTATTGCATAGGGCAGTATATTGTATATTTACTGCAACCAAAATATTTTGTGCATCTTACCATAATCATATACAAAGAAGTAGCTTTAATTTTTCAATGTATATTTTATGCATACCATATAGTTTAGGTTACTAGTAGTAGTTGTAGTAGTAGTAGTAGTTAGTTTTTTTTGGCTGTAGCAATAAAATAACCCCCTTTCCTATTTTCTTTCTTATCCAACAGTCTACTGCTGTGGACTTGACTTACATTAATATTTCTTAAAGGACCAGTAACATCAATTTCTTTTAAAAAAAAAAAATAAATAGTTTGTATAGAACGAAAAAAAAAACACAAGGACAAATTAAACTTTTAAATTGCTACGTCTTTATTAAGAAATAACTTGCCGAAACTCCACTTTCGCTCCTCTTCAGAAAAGGCAATCTCCTCCCTGCTTTCCTTATAGGAGAAAGCCAAGGAGGAGAAATCGAGCGCCTCATGATGGATAGTCGCTGTGACGCCTTTTTTGAAGAGAAACACAAGCGGAGATTCGATAAGTTATTTATTAATAAAAACTTAGCGATTTAATAGTTTAATATGTCTGTGTTTTTGTGTTCGTTCTATACTAACATTTTTGTTTTTTTAAAACAATTTGATGTTACGAATCCTTTAAAATACAAATGTCATGGTCTCTCTTGCTCTGATATAATGAATATTTCTAAGACCCTTTGCTTCCCCCTTGTCTACCTGTACATTACTGGTCCAAGACCTTTGCACCCCCATGTTTTCCTGCACATTAATGCTCATTATGTATATGCTAAATAAGTTATGCCGATGAATGTTGTGTCTGATGCTTAATTAATCTTTCAGAGGTGAGGAAGATGAGTCCTTGGCTATTAAACCTCCACAGCAGATTTTGCGAAAGGAAAAATCACATCACAGAAAAGATGAAAAGAGAAAGGAGAAGCGCAGACACCGTAGCCACTCAGCTGAAGGACCTGCAGGTATTTAATTGTTTAGTTGCACATTTATATTCAACATTCATAAGGTGTTAATTACCAGAACTTCTTGCAAAATGCCACGATTGAAAGCAAGCTTTGCAAAGGGAAGTCATATCCCTTAGAGATTCTTATACTGTATGTATCATGACCTGGAGAAATGAGAATCTTCATAGACATCCCATAGAGGTGGTATTTTATTGGAAGTCAAAGATATCCATAAATAAGTTCATAACAGAATATTGGCCACTGTGAACTATAACAGCTCCTGGATTCTGTAGTATACATTTTGACTAAAACATATAGATATGTTTATTTATAGCTGTTTATTTATAACTGCTTATTTCTCCTAACACTGATTCATAAAAACAGTGCCAAAGATATAACCATCAAAATAGATAGAACATTTCAAAAACATATGATAAAGCAGAACTACTATATAAAGCTTTCATGATTAGGGCCCATGGACACATTGTGAATAATACTATAAATACTGATTATCAGGCAAACCTATTCGTGTGAAGGAAAAAGACAGAGAACATGAGAGACGAAAGAGGCGCAGAGAGGAGCAAGACAAAGCTCGACGTGATTGGGAGAGACAGAAAAGAAGAGAGTTGGCAAGAGAACATTCAAGAAGAGAGAGGTAATTATTAGATAGACATGCATGTCTATTTTGGTGTATGTAGATCATAGTGCCAATATTTTCCTAATGTGAGGTCTACTTTTAGTGGTTGCCCAGTTATGAGCTGCATCCATAAAAGCATTGTTAGTATTCTGTTCCATGGAAAATGATTTATGAGAAAATGGATATTGTTATATTTAAACGTATTTCTTATGTAACCGTAATGTTAGAAATATCTGAATGAAAAGCATGAAACAGGAGGGTGATTTAGCGGTTTGTTGACTGTGTCTTGAGATCTACTGATCACCAGCTAAAGGTCTACTGGACCTTTTGGACACTCCTGATGTAGATGGATAATGTACTGTAAGTGAGTTAAGGGAAAAAATGATACATTTGTTCCAGTTGTTTAAAATGATTGGACCAGGTGGCAACATTTAAAAATTACTGCTAGTATTCGCCTAGTATGCCCTGGACAGATACCCATTTCACCTATTTATTTAAGATCCTTAAAAATAGGGATGGGCGAATTTTTTCGCCGAAAAAATGACCCCCATAGACTTGTATGGCGGCGTGCAACAAAATAAAAAGACGTGCGTCAAAACAATTTCGCCGTGCGACAAAATTTTTTTGATGCCTATAGACTTTAATGGGCGTCTGCGACATTTCGCTGGCGGCAAATTTTTGGCAAAACGAAACGGGTCAAATTCGCCCATCCCTACTTACAAACTGTTTTTTTTTTTAAGTCTATAAATGCATTTTACAGACTGTGCATCCAACATACATTTTAGGGGCTGCTTTACATGTAAAGCAGGCAAATTCTTTTGTCCTCAAACAGAGAAAATTTGCCAGCGCTCGGTTTGAAAATTTGATTATACACATTTTTCGAAAGTATTTAAATCATTTAAAAATGTCTCTAGGTATATGGCATTCTTGGTGCTCTTGTACAGGCTTTCTTTCCTGTTTTCTGCATAACCAGTATCTACAAATGTTAAGATCTGTTTGAGACATAGTAAAGCAAGAATGCAGAAAATAGTCCTGTTACTACAGCACCCATATAAAATTATGCAAATGAACAAGAGAACAACCCAACCATTTATGTGCACGGGTGATTAAGGATCAAGGCTGATTTCTACCACATTGGTTTGTGGTCTATGTAGTGCGGAAAATAACAAGGGCCCAGTAACTTAACTAGGGGATGCGGGGCCCAGGTGCAGGCCATGCAGCCGGGGCCCTCCACCCCCCTCCGGAAGAGTTTTTTTTTTTTTTTTTTTTTTGGCGGATTCGCGGTAAACGCCAGCTGGCATCAGGGCCAGTAATTCCTCTGCTGCAAGGGCCAGAGAGATACTGCTTTCAATAGCAATTACATTTACACCAGCATAAAATTTAGAGCAGGTTTCCCAATCTTTTTTACTCGTGAGCCACATTCAAATGTAAACTGAGTTGTGGAGCAATGCAAGCATGAAACGTGTTTCTTGAGGGTACCAAAAAAGGATTTGATTGGCTATTTGTTGGCTCCTATGCAAACAGGTAGCCTACAGGAGGCTATGTTTGGCATTACACCTGGTTTAAATGCAATCAAAGCCTTCCTCCAAGCCAGGAATTCAAAAAACACCTGCTTTGAGCCCACTAGGAGCAAAATTTAAGGAGTGATGAGCAACATGCTTCACCTGTGCCACTGGTTGGGGTTCACTGATTTAGAGAGAACATTAGACATTAACTAGCTGGCTTCCAGTAATGGAATGTTTCTCTGCAGATAGACCCAACTCTTTAGCATCAGTACCAGCTAATGTTTAGTAATTTCAAGTTGACATTTTAAATGCAAACAGTTTCCCTGTTTGCCAGTTGACCTCAAAATAACAAAACCAAAGATTTTCTTTGATTAAAACAGTAGAAAAAAGTGTAATGTAAGCCCTATTCATTGATCTTAAAAGGTGGTATACGGCCTTTTCAAAAACGTTAATGCCCCTTGCATGTCTTTATTGCATTAATGAAGAAAGTTCAAGATTATTTAGTTTTAGCACATTTTAGGACACTTAGGCAGTACAAACATTTTAAAGTGTTTACAGTGTTTTTATTTCTCTTTCAACATAATGTGACCTTAAATATGGAATTTTAGGGGGCACTTTGATGTTTGCAGGGACCGCCTGGAACAGTTGGAGCGTAATCGTGAACGAGAAAGAAAAGTGAGGGAACAGCAGAAAGAGCAAAGGGAGTTGAAAGAGAGAGAAAGAAGAGCTGAGGAGAGGCGCAAAGAACGAGACCTCAAGAGAGAAGGTAACAAGTCCCATATATTACTCTTTCTTTCTTATTGTCTTCCTGATTTTGCCATGAACAGAATTCTATTTAATACGCATTCAGTTGCCTTTTTCTTTCTGGAATATTACATTGCATGAGTTGTTTTTTGGCAGACCAAGGGTATCCATGCTGTCTAGTAAACCATTTTCACTTCCTAATGTAAAACTCCATGTGCAGTATCATCTTTTGAGGGCTGGTGGTTACCAGATCATGTAAAGGACAGTTCTTGAAAGCTAGAAGGGATAAAATGACCGTTTTTTATTCAACTGTGCATTTGTTAGATGTGTCCCTATTTTTTTCAGGTTATCTGGTAACTTTACATTTAGTACCCATCCTATGCTACCTATACAGTTGTATAGGTACTTTGGAGCCATTTTATATATTTCAATGAAATTATGTAAGTGTCATCCATATAGGTAAGTATAGAATTAGTGAAACTTATAGACTCTATAACTTTTAACAAAGGATGACTGCATCTCTGTAGAATGATCCATGCTCTTTCAGGGTGACTATTTAACAAGAAACTTTGATTAACGTTTGGAATATTTTTCAAGTTCTAAATATAATTTTGCATTGAGATTGAAAAGGTTTCTTTCTACTTTGTGAAATGTGCAGATCTTTCTTTTAGAAAAAAATTGAGCTAGTGCTTATTCAAGAAGCACTTGCATGTGGATCATGGTCTTTTTGAGGTGCAGTGCACAGTGGCAGAGCCCTACTGCCAGCCATAGGGTATGCAAATTGGGTGTACCTATAAACCTCCCACTGCTTGTCCCTTATAAATACAGAACTGCCGAATGCAGACAATGATTATGGACTGAGGGGGAAAGAACCTTGCGCTTCACACAATTTGAGACCAGAGGTAGCGCAGGGCGCAAAGTGTGGAAAACATGGCTGCTTGCACCATTTTGCACCATGCTGCATCATTAAATGGCCTTCTACCTTTCACATATTACTTTATTAAGATATTTTCACTGTAGAGTCTTTAGTTTGACCATCCCTCTACTGCAGACAGCTACTTTAGTTTAGATGAGAAAAGAATAGGCACTATGTTTATTTTAATTGGTTATACATATCATCTGACCAGAGAGCTGTTGTTTAGTGCCCTGTTTAACAATCCAAACAGCAATAATCCACTTGTTTTGTGTCATGTTAATAGAGCAAGGCGCCTCTCACTTCTGGATCTGTCATTGCCCAGACGGTATAAGATCACAGGAAGTCATCAAGTGCAAAAACTAGACTTGAAACTTACAGAGAGGGGAAGTCAATTTGCTCATGAAATACTCCTGTAACTCAAGGCAGTAACTGCCTGACTTGCCTGTTCAGACCAACCATCTTTTTTCAGAATACTCATAAGGGAGGTCCCTTATCACTTACTCTGTACATTTTGGGATACTTTTTAAATATTTCAGGTATTGTCTAGCTACATCTGAATAGGATATTTTCGCATTGAAGCATATTGTGATTGTGTCGTAATTTCACAAAATATAGTTACCAGTAGATAGAAAACATCAAACATTTCAATTTAGTAACTTCAGTTTTGCTCTACAACACCCGGCACACTTCAGAAATACTTTATCTCTACTGAAGACCTCGTGCTGGATACAGCTTGCGAAGTTGCGTTCTGAATCTGTAGTAACATGTCCCTACTTATCTGTAGTTATCGGTAGACAAATCTTGCTTCCCTGCTCTCTCTAAGCCTTTTGGGTTCCTGAGCTCAGGATTCTTTTTCTGCAATAGATTGCTTTGGCAAATAAAATAAAATAAAAGTGTCAGGTTTAAGGTGGCAAGCTTTTTATTTTTGTCATAAACCCCAAAAATGTTTTTTTTTAAAAACCCATCCAGTAGCAAACCAAAGAAATCTATTGCAGAAAATGGAAGTAACTTCAGGAATTCGTAAAACTATTTAATAAGGTTACATTTAGTAGTAGTTTTATTAGGGTTTTGTACCTACGGTCTGTGTAGGTTGAACCCCAGTGAAACATTCTTTCATGAACGAATTCCTTTTGGATTATTTGAACTGCTGTTGTGTGTAGAGATGCTTTTGATCTGTTAATGTGTATAGTATGTAGTGTCAACATTTGGCTTGTACTAATGGAAATGTAATTTTAATATATAAAAGTGCATGGCGAATGAGATTTATAAATTTAATTGATTAGCATCCCTTCTATAACATATAAGTAGATGACTTCTGAGCCTAACTTTGAGAATATACAGAAGTTTATACACCCCCTGGCACAATTTGTAAACTGTTTACCATTTTGGAAAACATAAATGAGCCTTTCAAACGCCATTCTTTTATTTCAGAACATTGATTCAGCTAAGGATATTTTCATAAAGAAGAAAGCAAAGGTGCCACAGTTAACCAATGTAAATAACTCACCACTCGAATTGGTGGTTTAGGTGCACTAGGCTCAAACCCTCGCTCAGAGGGCAGTATACTGTTATTCAGGCAGACAGAAATGGGCCACAGATAAAAAAATTAAAAGCAAAATTTAAAAGTTGAAATACCGCATCTCTATTGGCCCTATGCCTTGTGCCCAGTAGGCACTCTATCATATGCTAGCCCAATGGAGATGCCTGTATTTAACATTTTTTTTCTACAAATATTGCTTTACTTTATATCTGTGGCCCTTTGATTTCCGAGAGTGCCAGTTGGCCCATTTCGGTCTGCATGAAAAACAGGTAAGGACATTTATCAGAGAATTGTGTGTGCCCTTTAGTAATCCTAATGATAACTGAAAACACAAAGCCTGACCTGATAATAAATTGGACCCTAGCAACCAGATTGCTGAAATTGCAAACTGGAGAGCTACTGAATTAAAAGCTAAATAACTTAAAAACCACAAATAAAAAATGAAAACCAATTGCAAATTGTCTCAGAATATCACTCTCTGCATAATACTAAAAGTTACTGCAAAGGTGGACAACGCATTTAAGCACTGTTCAGACTGATGAAGAAAATGAGACATTCTCTTGGGTAGACCAAGAAAGAGTTCAGACACAGCTGTCTGGAAAATTAATTTGGGATGCAAAGAAAATTGACAAGCTGCTTTTACTGAAACACAGACTTCTCTGTAACAAAGTGCAGTTGCAGTGTCAGCATGCACAGTAACAATAGTTGCCAGAAAAAGCCGTTGCTGCACCAACACCACAAAACTGCACACTTACAATTCATCTAGCAGCATCTAGAGAAGCCTCAAAACTTCTGGAACATAATAATTTGGTGTGATGAGACTAAAACTGAACTTTATGGCCACAACCATACATGCTATGTTTGGAGTCTACAATGAAACATTTAGCTAGATTTCTGCTGCTTTGGGTGGGGGATGATCTGCAGCAGTAGAAGGAATTTACTCAATATTGATGGCAAGATGAATGAGCATGCTATCAGAAAATATTGGAGGAAAATTTGTATTGATCACTATGAAAGCTGCTCATGGGGCACACTTAGACTTTCTAACATGGCAGTGATCTAATACATAAGGCCAAGTCGTTCTTTCTGTGGCTGCAGCAGAAAAAAGTGAAAGTGGTCATAACCTCTCCTGACATCAACATCATTGAGCCCGTTTGGGAAGATCTCAAACAATGCAGTTTGTATTAAACAAGCAAAGAATTTAAAAGCAAAGGAAATTTCTATGGGGGTGCCAATTGCTAGGGCACCCCCCCCCCCCAAGGATTGTAATGATAACCCAGGCTCGTGCTCCTGCTAGAATAAAACTGCACCAGCCCAGTATACTTGTGAGCGAGTGATCATCTTTGCCCAGTAGAGCGAAAAAGCCATCTTTTTTTAAAGGATGGCTTTTAACTTTACAGTGTGAAGAAAGAAGGAAGAGAATGGCTCTCTCACAAGTACCCAGGGTCAGTGCAGTTTTCTGCTAACCGGAACACCAGCCTGAACTACCAGGTAAGTCATTACAGTTCATGGAGGGGGGTGCCCTTACATTTGGCAAACCCCTGTGGACCTGAAGGCACCCTTTAAGGACCTGGAGGCATTTTGCCAAAACAGATGGGCAGCATTACTGCCTTATTCACAACTATCAGAATAGACTGCAAGCTGTCATTAATCTTAAAGGGGCAATGCATGATATTAAGAATTATGGGAAACCTTTTGAACATGACCTTTTTATAATTTGCGTATTTACTACACTTTGTTTAATGATTGTGCTATTATGTATTACATATTATACCTAATCATTTCATTTGAATCACATTGAAAATATAGAAATGTGTTTTGTCTGATCATTCGTGTTTTCTTACACACATCTTACAAATTCTGTCTGGGATATGCACATTTCTCCAAGTCTTACTCTATGCCATCCTCCGTTGCAAGGTTCTTAAATCCAGATTACAGGCGGGTTTTTGCGCAGTTTGTTTAGCAGCAGTTCGATAAGATCTGGCCTGGTTTGGCCTCTGCTGAGAGCAAAATAAAATTTCCTAAAGTTGACGCCATATAGGAACAAACAGGCAATGTCTAAGGCATAAAACATGTGTTTCATTGCTTGTTTTGCAAGAAGAATGCATTGCTGGCATTTCATGATAATGACGGTTATAAAAATAAAGTTAAAATCCAAGCCTTTCTTGCACTTGTTAGTTTAGTGTGCCAACCTATATAACATGCGTTCCAGGGCTCGCAGGATCTGCGCTTCCTATACGCAGGAAGCCAGGGCTCTTACAAGAGAGTGAGAAAATGCAGTACAGTGCACACTATGCAGATGCAAGACTACTTGTAGAGTTTAGCACAGTAAGTTTTGCTTTAACCCAATAACTTTGTAGCAATCCTGTACTTCAACCATTGTTGCCAAATGAGCTGGTACCATACAACTGCCATGAACACACTCATTTGGCAAAAAGGCATTATTATTATCTTTCAATTCTACATGGTTTTATAAAGATAAAACAGAATTTTTGTCCTGTGAAATGCTTGGAAAACCAAATTCTGTGACATCATTTTGTTTAAGTCTGCTATTACTTTCTTTAAAGCATTGCCGCTACAATGACCAATGTTTCCTATTTATTAGTTGGATGCTCTTTCACTTCATCTTCCTATGGATTTTCTGTTCACTATGTAGACCTTGGCTATAATGAACAAATTGCCATATGGTGTCTTTGCTGAGGTAACATGAAATATTTATTGACTTCCAACGAAAAAGTATCCATTGGCCAGTCCTTCGTGAAAGATTCGGCCGAATACCGAATCGAATCCGAACCCTAATTTGCATATGCAAATTAGGGGTTGGAAGGGGAAAAAATGTTTACTTCCTTGTTTTGTGACAAAAAGTCACGCAATTGCCCTCCCCGCCCCTAATTTGCATATGCAAATTCGGATTCGGTTCGGCCGGGCAGAAGGATTCGGCCGAATCCAAATCCTGCTGAAAAAGGCAGAATCCTGGCCGAATCCCGAACCGAATCCTGCATTCGGTGCATCCCTAATATATATTATAATGCTCCTTTCCTACATGGTACAGTATTGTACTCAGCAAGCAGAGCCAAGTTTTTATAGGTTTCAGAATTCACAAGTGGTCAGTATGATGTTTGCATGTCCGCAAAAATTTGCTGCCGGCGAAATGATGCAGACGCCGATTAAAGTCTATGGGCGTCAAAAAAATTGTTTTGACGCGCGTCATTTTTTTTTGACGCACGCCGCCATACAAGTCTATGGGCGTCATTTTTTTAGCGAAATGAGGCGAAAAAATTCGCCCATCCCTACCTGCAACAGCTAACCTTTTGACCGATGTGATTTTTTTTTGTACTTTTAAGAAAGACATACTGTGACCACTTATAAATTGGGGGTCTGCTTTTGGGCTATCATTTTTTGTTCCTATGAGATTCTAACCTAAAGAAAATACCAAGTATACACTTCCTTCCAGCTGTTCCCATTTATGAGGTACAGTCTTTAATTCCAGATCTTAATGGTAAGTGGCAATGGGAAACCGTGGCATGCCTGTGCAAAACCGGACATAGCTTTGAATGCATCAGGGAGAAGCTGCTTTCTTTATTAGCCATAAATCAGTTTTTGAGTGGAGATCCCCTTTGATATTATATAATTGACCACAGAGAATTCTAAATATCAACCTATCCGCCATTATAATATCAGCAAACCAAAACTCAGTAGCAATCTCCTTGTGTTGAATAAAAGTTGGAGGATGTAGTATCCCTGGTAGGAAGAAACCTAGCTGAGGCATCCTCTGCATTTATAGCTGTATATTGTTAGAGCTTTGTAGTACAATGGGAGGGTTATTGAACGTTCTTCTTAATGTCTAGATGTAAACCCAGGATCTATGGGTAGTAGTGTTTAGTACAACTTTATGTAGTACTTGTTCTTTATTTTAAAGTAAGGGGAATATAATATGTTATAACACACAATTTTAATTTTCACTTGATCACTAAACACCTAAAACAAAGGTTATAGACAAGAAAAACAAGGTCCTCAGTCCAGCTTTGTAACATAACCTCTATCCAGGGGAAGCCACACCATGTCTATATAGACTTCCTTAGATACACATAAGAGGAGCCTCTCTGAGGCCAATTGCAAGCTACATCAAGTCTGGCACTTATAATATCGCTAGATACGTGACCAAGTATACAGGAAACCCAGTCATACTATCATGCTGATCAGTATTTGTAACTCTACACCATTGGGCTGAACTCTACACCATTAATGTCTAGGTTAAAGACGAGGAATACAAACATCTTAAACAAGCTTTAGAAACATGTGGATGCCCAAACACAGCCTTTGTCAAAACAAAATCACAGTCAAGCAAAAATTCCACAGAAACAAATGGGAATATCAGAAAAATATTGGAGAATTTTCAACAAATCTTGCAGTCCTGTGTTTTTCAAATCAAGCAAGACCCTGACACATAAATTGGTATGTGCAAAAGATAACACCAAAGTACATAAAAAGTAATGTGATCTGTGCAGTCCAGTGTAGTGAAAAATGCACAGATCAGTAGTTTAGGGAGACAAAAGATCCACTAAGTAAAGCTGGCCATAGACGCAAAGATCAGATCATACGAATACTCGACTCGTACTATTTCCGGATTGTGTGTGGGGTGTCCTAACATCTGTCGTGCCAATTGGTGGTTCAGTCGATCTGACAGGTTAGAAATTTTCTGTCGTCTGCCGATTATATCTCTGTGTGTATTGCCGATCTGACGATCCTCAGTGGGAGACTGCCGGCGGATGTGGAGAGTTGAAATGCAGTGAATGAGGCACGGGCTGGATTAGGTGTTTTCCCCGACTCTACCTGCAGCTAGGGTTGCCACCTTTTTAAAATAAAATTACCGGCAAGTGGTGGGGGCGGGTACTAAAGGGGCAGAATGTGACTCAAAAACGGGACGGAGCCGGCAGTGACAACCCTAAACACAGCCCGCAGTCCAGAATCACACCTTCCATGTCACGTAAGCGTTGTGATAGGTGCTGCATAGCTGGGGGATTTCAAGCAGAGCGGGAGGAGGGAGCAGCAAAGCTGCTTAAAATTAAGTGGCGGTTTCTCCCCTCAGAATTTTACCGGCAATGTAATTGTAATTTTTTCCGGCTGGGTGGCAACCCTACCTGCAGCCCTGTGTGGAAGTTAGAAATAAAAAATGGCGAATACCAGGACTGCGCTTGTGCTCATTTTATAGAAGGGACGGTGGCAGGCTCCCCTTTGGGTGATCCTCCATCCTGCCCTCTAACAAACCCCCTCACTAGGCCACCGGTAGAAGACACGCGTCCCGGTACGCCGAGAAAGTCTCCCCGGTGCCAGTCAGATGAGAATCCGTCAGCAGGGAGATGGAGCGGCTGGTAACTTGTCATGTTCTAACATCGGCTGATCTGTTCTTTTTTAACTTAAGGTTCGTGGCAGGTCGGGAAATGGGGACGTCCGATCTATCGATGATTTGAACGATCGGATCTTTGTGTCTATGCCAGCTTAAAGGGATACTGTCATGGGAAAAATGTTTTTTTCAAAATTAATCAGTTAATAGTGCTGCTCCAGCAGAATTCTGCACTGAAATCCGTTTCTCAAAAGAGCAAACAGATTTTTTTATATTCAAGTTTTAAAATCTGACATGTGGCTAGACATTTTGTCAATTTCCCAGCTGCCCCCAGTCATGTGACTTGTGCCTGCACTTTAGGAGAGAAATGCTTCTGGCAGGCTGCTATTTTTCCTTCTCAATGTAACTGAATGAGTCTCAGTGGAACATGGGTTTTTACTATTGAGTGCTGTTCTTAGATCTACCAGGCAGCTGTTCTCTTGCGTTAGGGAGCTGTTATCTGGTTAACTTTCTATTTGATATCTCTCTAACTTGCAGTACAGCAGTAAAGAGTGATTGAAGTTTATCGGAGCACAAGTCACATGACTTGGGGCAGCTGGGAAATTGACAATATGTCTAGCCCCAAGTCAGATTTCAAAATTGAATATAAAAAAATTTGCTCTTTCGAGAAATGGATTTCAGTGCAGAATTCTGCTGGAACAGCACTATTAACGGATTCATTTTGAAAAACATTTTTTTTTTCCCCATGACAGTATCCCTTTAAGCGAAAGGCCCAACACAGGAGGGCCAACTCCTCTGGACACTCCACAGTTAAAAAAAAGTAAATTTATTTAAAAAAAAAACATCTCCAATTGTGGCCTTCAGTTTATTATTTTTTTCTCTAATGTTTTTTCTTTAGCTGCATCAACTTCTATGTGAATGTCCAGTTTGTGCCAGCCCGTGTGTGTGTTCATAACCTCCCCTAAGCTGAGAAAATGAGATGCACAGCAAGTGAACTTCTCTAGTCTAGTACTGTGTTTATGCATTCTCTTAGCTCTTCTAGCCTGTATATTATTGTTCCTTGGATCTTATCATCCATTAAAGGGTTTGTTCACCTTTGATTTAACTTTTCAGTATGATGTAGAGAGTGATAATGTGAGACATTTTGCAATTGTTTTTCATTTTTATTATGTTTTTTTTTCTCAGCAATCTGTTTGCTAGGGTCCAAATTATCCGAGCAACCATGCATTGATTTGAATAAGAGACTGGAATATGAATAGGAGCAGGCCTGAATAGATAGCTGAGTAATAAAAAATAACAATACATTTGTGACCCGCATTTGAAAGCCGGAAAGAGTTTGACGAAGGCAAATAATGCAAAAATGATAAACAAGAAAATATGAAGTTCAATTAAAAAAGTAGCTTAGAATTCTCCATTCTATAACATACTAAAAGTTAATTTGAATGTGAACCACACCTTTAAGCTCCTTATACAAAGCAGTTCTACAGTTTTATATCACTTCTCTAAGAACTCATTCTTTAAAATGTCTTAAGTATTATACTTGTCCGGGGTTACTTTTATTTATTTGTTTCTTTCTTTTGTTTTTATTCAGCAGCAGCTGCACATCACAGAACAGCCAGGGAAGACCATGTTGAAAAAAGTAAAGCAGTTATGCGTAGTCGAAGTCCCATAAGGCAGCAACGAGAGAGATTAGTTGCGGGAGATGTGAAGAAACAAGGTGAGCAAAAGTAAAAAAAAAAAAACTTTTTGGCCAGAAAGTCTTCTAGAGATGTAGAAAGGGGACCTGACATGTCGGGTTTTAATTTTTTTTTTTTCTTTCTTTGTGTTTATTAATAGTGTTACAGTGGGAGGGCTAGCTACACCAAAAGGCAATAAGGTGGCAAACGTAACCATTTTTTCATTTTGATTGTCCTATGAAGGTGTGTAATTTATAATTACCCTGAACAGGAGTGCAGGAGCATTAAGGGGTACAAGAGCATGTCCCTTAATGCACATTCAGGCATCCCTTCTACCTCGGAGGAATGACTATCCCATACACCTCATGTTGCATATATAATCCGGCACCCGTGGATCACGGGCAGGGTTCGGGTTGAGCTTTTCTGCCTCTCTCCCCACCTGCGACCTTACACTTTTGGCTTATGTTTTTTAGGCATGCGGTCGCCATGCCCCACCCCTTTTTTTTACGTGTTCATCTGGCCTATAAATAGAGGGGAGGAGGCGGGGGCAAGCAGGCCAACCCGCAAATATCTAGTGAGCAGCACCAGGAGACGCCAGCTGGCTCTGTCTTTACCATAGAAACGCAAAATGTAAAGCTAGATTTAAATTAGAAATTCTCAACTGACCCTTTCATCTGCCATGTGCAACAGTAGACTATTTCCTTCAGCAATGAAACAATAGCTATTGATAACAACTTATGATGCTGTGTGTTATTTGATTTTTCTTTCTCAGAGAAAGATGAAAGACTAGACACCCGAACAATGTTCTCAGATTTACAAGATGTCAGTGACAGTGAGAGAAAGACTACTTCTGCAGAATCTTCCTCAGGTATTCTTTATCTTAGGTCAAATCTATGGATGATATGTCTCTAGATAACATGCTCTGCTTTTACTTTTTTCTATACAACATTTTGGCTGTTCCTCTTGTTCCAGTGGTACAATTCTTGAAAATCTTATTCTCTTTATATAATAACAGTCAAGCTAATGAGAGATCTAGTTTATATGCGTATATAAGTCAGGGAATTTCCAGGCAGATGTGGTTTGAGTTGCACAATCTCATCATGAGTTGTGTTTGACCAGCTCACATTTCCAATTTATTGCCTAATGTGTTTTGTGACGGAGGCTTTAAACATTCTTTTTGGATAGGCACATTTGGCTTGGGTTACAGTGGCAAAGACTCTCCAGTTTTCTGAAGATGCATTGGTTCACTGCAACACTGATTTCATAGTTGGCCTTTAAAATATAAGGTGCTTTTTCTTCTTTGATTTGAAAACTGGCTTTTCTGTGCCGTGGAATATTAATTCAGTCTCTCCTAACTGCAGCAGGTACTGGGTCTGCCTCAGAGGAGGAAGAGGAAACCAGTTCTGAAGAATCTGAGGAAGGAGAAGAGGAGGAGGAAGAAGAAGAAGAAGAAGAGGAAGATGACGAAGAAGAAGAGGAGGAAGAAACTGGAAGCAATTCAGAAGCTGTATCAGAGCAGTCAGCAGGTGAGTTCCCGGCATATGAAATACAACTGCGTAGGAGTCCTACTCCTCAAATCTCATTGTTTGTCACAAATTCTGTAATTTTCCTCCCAGCATAAAGTAGTACTGGTCCCCACCAGAGCCACATCAGACAACCACTGCTCAGCTGTTAGAGTTGACACCCAGGGGGAAGAGGAGAGTCTGTTCTATTTTATCCACTTCTGCTCTCAACATATTTCATATAATGGGCTGGTGTTAAACATTATACAGTAGCATAAACTACTGTAAAACTGTCTTTTGCTATCTTAAAATGGCCACAAGTCGTTAAACTATTAAGCATAATACTACTATCCACTGAAAGGAAAAGCACTGTTTATCTACTTGCTTATCACTACTTGCCAAATAGATGAGAATCAAATGAAACTGCACAAAGAGAGTTAATCAGCATAGGGGAAACATTTTTTCTTTTAGTAGTTTACTACATTGAGAAAGAGGCATTGCTTTGATTTTGCAATTAAATTTTTCCTTCTTGAACAAAATCAAATGTAAGGCTTCCAGCATTCCAAAAAGTGAATGTTTATACAAGTTATTTGCTTTAAAACTGTGTGTGGTGACCGCAATATTCTAAGTACATCTGTAACTGGTTTTTATATAAATACCGTTTTTAAAATGATTTACATATTTTCTTGTGCAGCCCTTGGGCTTGGAATTTAAACTGCTGTTTTTAGCAACTGGGCAGCCCTTTTGAAATACAAAAGAAATATAATGTAGATGGTCAAAAAAGAAAGATAAGCAATAAAAAAAAAGTTAGAATAACATAGTGTAGATGCACAGTTTTTGGTTGCTGGAGTTCCTGAACCTGTCAGCCAGGAAGCATACAATATAAATAATGAAGATTAATGGAACGTTTCTTTATAGTAGGTCTGTCTATAACAAACTATAACTTGATTTGGTAAAATACCCATTTTAAATGATACTCTGGCATCTTCATTTGGTATGAAAGTGTTTACTGTGCATCTGTGACAACGGAAGTGGATTGAATATTTTTGCTTTAACGCAGTGATCACCAAAGATTGCAAAGTTACAACGTTACTTGAGATTTCAGCTTGACGAAAAGGGGCTGATTTATTACTGTACATGTATCATTTCACATGCATGATAGAGTTTGTTTGCAAAGGTTGAAGCTTCTAGTAATTTTGTATCATTACAAATACCTGATTATCTTTATTTGCAGAGGAGGTCAGTGATGAAGAGATCAGCGAAGACGAGCGAGAGAACGGGAATCATGTTCCTGTCGGTAAGGAATAAAAGTTTCCTATTTGCAGTTTTCATTAACATATGTTAACAATTTAACTAATTAAACATATACAGATCTTAAGGGGGTAGCGAGGGTATAATACAATTTAGGGAACACACAGGCCCATACATGCACATTTATTATAGCTTAATAGAGAGTGCTCTGAAAGATTAGATTGATGATGGAGGCATGAATTACATATACGTATAAACTGGGTGTGTTTAGATATCACTATCCAGTTAGGTGAGGTAGTTTACATTTTTTTAATGCCGTCCAATGCAAAATGGATAATGTTGAGGCTTAACAGAGCTGAAATGCCAGCAGACACATATTTACTAACTTAATCAGCCAATGGATTGTTGTGGGGACCCTTGCAATTCCTTTATCAACACTGGACAAATTTTGCACCTGGGTGGTAACACATGGCACCAATCAAAGTTTTGCTTTTACTATTCTACATGCAGTTGGCAAGTGCCAGTGAACTTGGCCAGTGATGTTGGTAAGAAGGGAAATTGCTCTTTAAGAACCACAACCATCAGTATAATTTTCTGCAGATGCTATATTTATATATAAAAAAAAGATACCAGAAGTGCTGTCTCTGGTGTGCTTTGGTAGTAAGGTAATTAGTTTCCCTTAAAGGCTCTCACAGGATTCTATGAAGTTTAGTTCAGCAGATGGCAAGGCCATAGAATTGACATTCCTGATATATAGTAAAACTGGTTTAAAAACTGTAATTTTCCTGACGTCATTGTTCTTGCCTTGTATATTTCTTTCTGCTTGATCCATAGCAGTCTGTAATTGTAAACCATATTAACTTAAATAAATATGAAGTCTTAACTCATGTACAGGTGGAGAGCATATGTCTGTACACATGAAATTGCCAGGGAATGCCATCTTTATGTAGCACTCTAGCTTGGAATGAATGACATTACCACAGTCCTTTGCGCAATCTTTTCTTTTCCCAAAATCCCTACGTTTACAATATATTTACTCAAAGTACTGACATGTTCTTACTGTTACACCAGGCTCACGCATTCTTTCCCTAGTTCTTTCAGTTGATGGATTTCTGGTTTTCCAGCTAAATGAGCCTCTGGATCTCAGTGGTTATCTATAAACTTATAATAAACTGGGCATGACCAACTGTCCGACCTCCCTAGGGGTGCTTGAAAGACACCACAACTAATGCCTTAGAGGGGCACAAAGAATTTCCCTGCTTAGCCTAAATGTAAACATATAGGGGCAGATTTGTTCCTGGGCAGCAACACATGGCAGCCAATCTGCGGTTAGATTTTTATTTTCAACTAGTTTCATATTGTACAAATAAAGAAAACATCGGATTGTTAGCCCAGCGTGTGTATTTTTTTAGTTTACATTTTTTGGTTAACTGTTCCCTGACACTACGTTGTTTTATTTTTTGCAAGCACTGTAATTCTTAACCGCTGTGTGGTAGAACTGAGGAGTCTGTTAGTATCCTGCCTGTGGGAAAGGAGATTAATAGCATGGTTACAATTCTGCCCCCCAGTTCACCCCCACCCACCTGGATAGCAAAGATCTACCTGTTTATTTCCTTCAGCTGCCCACATAATTATAACTACTTTTCTCTAAGTCATCTTGGGGGACACAGGGACAGTGGGGTATAGCTGGTACCTCCAGGAGGGCAGGACACAACAATAGGAAAAACATAGCCCCTCCTCTACTGGCTATACCCCCAGCAGGCGGAGCTTAGATCAGTTTTTGTTGTGTCCTCAGGAGGATAGGACGTATAATTTTTACTATGTTTATTATTTTCATTTTTTGTCAGTTGCTTGACACCAGGGAATGCCCAGGCCCTCTACACTGAGCAGAGGTTACCAATAGGCATTCCCCAACGTGGGACCTGTTCTCTGAAGTTCTTATGTGTAAGACCATCCAGTCTCATATAGTTTACCCTCTTTTAGGTGGAAACTGACTGGCCGGAGAACAGAGGAGAAGGCGCAGGACTCTGTAAGTATAGCTGTCCTCTTCTCCTCTATATTCCCTCTCTCTATGTATTAGAAAAGAGGTCTGATAAGGGCTGCCTGCAGAGCTGACCGGGTTAACTGGACTGTTAACTCCTCCTTCCCCTCCCTCCTCCTACAATGTGCGCAATCCACTAGGTAATACCGGCTCCCCTGTGACTTTTAACAGTGGGTTGGCTGAATAGCGCCGCACTGCTGTTTAAACAGTGCGAGGAGGAGTGGCAGTTACTATTCTGTATTGGTGCTGGGGCATTTGAACAGAGATTACAGAGTGCGCAGCAATGAGGGAGGACGAGCGCATATAGCTTTGGCGCCTTTCGTCTATAGTCTCGCGCGATCTCAGCGCTACTTCAACTGCGGCCGCCATTTTGTTTTGCCGCACCGGAGCTTCAATAGGCGCACACCATAGCGCAACAGCAGCTCTTTAGTGAAAGGCAGCCGTTACAGCTCTCTAGCCCTCCAGAGCCTCATATCCCAGCGGGAGACGCAGTAGCAGCCTGAATTCTCTGCAAGGTTCCCAGGGAGAGCATCCTCTGCTGTCCTTACCAAGCACGCCTGAGCTAAGATATTATATATATATCTATTGCATATTATACTGTAGTGTCTTAAAGTTACTACTACTACCATGTCTGAGGGAACTGGTGACAGGCCTTCCTCTAGGGGGGCACCTCCTGCCCAGGTTAGATATTTAGCGTGCCACTTGCCGCAAACGTTTGCCCTCTGGGCACAAAGAACCTTTATGTACTAAGTGCAAGCCGGTGTTTGGTCCTGAATCTCCAGAACCTGCTCCTCCCCAAGCAGATCAGGGTGGCCAAGGGGTACAAGCATCTCCACCTATAAGCTCTCCACCTCCAGGGCCTTCACATAAACAACCTTCCACTCCAGAGTGGGCATCTCAATTAGCTTCTGGGATACCTAAGTTAGCACAGTCACTAGACAAACTGCTTTCCCGTCTTGACAAGCCCAAGGGGAGAGTTTCAAAACGTAGAGCCCCCTCTCCATCCGAGGAAGAAAGCGATTCTCCCCCCAGAGGTTTTTCACCATTCATACCAGATTCTGGGGATGAATTTGGGCATTCAGACGGCGAGCTCTTATCAGACTCAGAAAGGGAGGATGAGGATTCACACAAGAATTCCTCGGAATCTGTGGATGCACTCATTACCTCTGTACTTGAAACTCTTCATTTTCAGGACCCAGGGGCATCCTCTGACATGACAAAGAGCCTGTTTAAGCGTCATAGTAAGACTTCACCTGTTTTTCCTGCTCATGCTCAACTTGATCAGATCATTCAGCAGGAATGGGATACTCCAGAGAGACGTTTTCAAACAAATAGAAAATTTCAAAGACTCTATCCATTTCCTAAGGAGCTTACAGAAAAGTGGTCAATGCCACCTTCAGTGGATCCGCCAGTATCCCGGCTCTCTAAGAACACCGCTCTTCCTGTTCCAGATGCCTCGTCTTTCAGGGATTCGATGGATAAGAAGCTAGAGAGTCTTCTACGTTCCGTGTTCTCAGCTTCAGGCACCTCGCTGCGACCTGTCTTAGCTATGGCATGGGTCAGCAGAGCAGTCCAGTCCTGGTCAGACTCCCTACTTAATGCCATTGATTCTGGGACACCCCGCCATGAGCTTTCTCAATATGCTTCCCAGATTAAGGAAGCGAATGACTACATTTGTGAGGCTTCACTAGACGCACTGCAGGTCATCAGCAGATCATCGGCACTTTCTGTGGCAGCCCGCAGATCACTTTGGATGAAACTCTGGTCAGCAGACCTTTCCTCTAAAAAGTCTCTAACCTCCATTCCCTTTAAGGGCAAGCTTCTGTTCGGTCCTGACTTGGACAAGATTATCAGTCAAGCAACAGGGGGCAAGAGCACCCTACTACCTCAACCTAAAGCTCGGCCCTCCTTCCGCAGGGGAAAGATTTTTCGTGGCTCCCAAACCAAGCACTCGAGATCTTCTCCTCCTCGACAATCCTTTGCAAGCCGGGGACGTTTTAGCGGTAAGCAGAGATCTTCATGGCAAAACAAAAAACACATCACTAAGACAGGAGACAAGACCGCCTCAGCATGACTGCATCTGCGCTTCGGCAGTCACAGGGCCCATAGGGGGCAGGCTCGGCAATTTTTCCAGAGTATGGACCACAATCATTCAAGACTCATGGATCCACGAGGTAGTAACCCAGGGCTACCATCTAGAATTTGCCTCAAGCCCCCCCCCATCGTTTCTTCATGTCCAGACTGCCACAGAACTCAGACAAGAAGACAGCCTTCCTGGGCGCAATATCGTCTCTTGCAAGGGCGCAGGTAATCATTCCCGTACCGGTCGCAGAACTTTTCAAGGGCTACTATTCGAACCTCTTTGTAGTGCCCAAGAAGGATGGATCGGTAAGACCCATTTTGGACCTCAAAGAATTAAACAAATTTCTTCGTCATCGAAGATTCAAGATGGAGTCTCTCAGATCTGTCATTGCTGCGATGTCCCCAGGGGAATTCCTGATTTCTCTAGACATAAAGGATGCCTACCTTCATGTTCCCATTTTCCCACCGCATCAGAAATATTTGAGATTTGTTTTCCAAAATTGCCACTATCAGTTAACAAGCCTCCCCTTCGGGCTAATGTCCGCTCCGAGGGTCTTCACAAAGATCATGGCAGCAGCAACTGCAGTGATTCGCAATGCAGGAGTTTCCATCACACCCTACCTGGACGATCTGCTGATCAAAGCACCCTCCTCCACGGAAGCTCAGAGATCTCTCCAAATATCCATGGACAAGCTCCAGGAACTAGGCTGGGTCTTAAATCTAGAAAAATCTTCCCTTATGCCCAGCCAATCCATGGTCTTCCTCGGCATGCAATTCAATACACAAACACAGAGAATTTATCTACCTCAAGAAAAGATCTGTCATCTCCAAGCCTTAGTAAAGTCGCTCCTCCAGAGGCCTCAGCACTCAGTCAAATTCTGTATGAGGGTGTTAGGGGTCATGGTATCCACCATAGAAGCAGTACCTTTCGCCCAATTCCATCTACGGGAGCTCCAGTGGAATATTCTGAGGTTTTGGAAGAGGAAATCCCTCTTTCAAGAGATTCGACTTTCCAGCAAGACGAGGGCGTCTCTCCTCTGGTGGTTGGACCACACTCATCTGTCCCGGGGCAGACCTATGGGAGAACCGACATGGCGCATACTCACGACGGACGCGAGTCTTTTCGGTTGGGGAGCAGTTTTCAAGGGCCACTCTGCTCAGGGTCAGTGGAACTCTCGGGAAGTGAGATTACAAATCAACCTGCTCGAGATTCGTGCAATCCGCCTTGCCCTAATCCATTGGCAACAGATTCTACAAGGTCAGGCCATAAAGATACAGTCGGACAACGCCACAGCGGTGGCCTATATCAACCACCAGGGGGGCACAAGAAGCAGAGGAGCTCTAGACGAAGTCAATCTCATCTTCAAGTGGGCCGAGTCTCATCAAACCCATCTGTCAGCCATTTACATCCCAGGACTGCTAAACTGGGAAGCAGATTATCTAAGCAGACAATCCCTAGACCCAGGGGAGTGGTCATTGAAGGAGGAGATCTTCCAAGAGATAATACAGAGGTGGGGCATCCCAGAGCTGGACCTAATGGCGACCAGGCACAACCGAAAGGTCCCAGCGTTCATAGCTCGATACAGAGATCTACTAGCCATAACAGCAGACGCTCTGACTGCCAAGTGGCAGTTCCACCTGGCCTATGCATTTCCTCCCCTACCTCTCGTACCCAGGACTCTCGGGAAACTTCAGCGAGAGCAGACCACTCTTATCCTCATAGCACCAAGGTGGCCGAGACGCTCCTGGTACACAGACCTTCTCAACATGTCCGTGGCAGAGCCTTGGACCCTACCTCAAGTCCCAGATCTTCTAATGCAAGGTCCGATCCACCACCCAAACCCAACAAATCTAAATTTGACGTGGCTCTTGAAACCAAGATTCTAACCCAGAAGGGTTTTTCCAAGGCAGTAGCTAACACCATGTGCACAGCCAGAAAGCCTGTCTCGGCAAGGACTTACCATAGAGTCTGGTCTACCTATCACCAATTGTGTGTACGTCAAAAGTTGCAATTCAAACGGTTCTCTATTCCAAACATACTAGAGTTCCTGCAAGAGGGTCTCTCAATGGGTCTTTCCCTTGGCTCGCTTAAGTCACAAGTCTCCGCTTTATCTGTCCTTTTTCAAGAACGGATTGCTCTTTTGCCTGACGTCAAGACCTTTATGCAGGGAGTATCACATTTGGCTCCTCCAGTTCGTCCACCAGCTCCTCTATGGGATCTCACCCTGGTCCTACGAGCCCTCCAAGACCCTCCTTTCGAGCCATTAGGATCTGTACCGCTTCTCTGGCTTACCTGGAAAACTGTCTTCCTCCTTGCCATTGCCTCTGTGAGACGTGTTTCAGAGCTCAGTGCACTGTCATGCAAACCACCTTTCCTCGTTTTTCACCACGATAGAGCAGTCCTACGCACCATTCCATCCTTTTTGCCTAAGGTGGTATCTGATTTTCACTTAAACCAGGAGATTACAATTCCAACCTTCTGCCCTTCACCTTCTAATCCTAAGGAGAAGGCTCTACATACACTGGATCCTGTTAGAGCTCTAAAGTTTTACCTACATAGAGTCCGAGACTTTCGCAAAGTGGATTCCTTACTGGTCATTTCTTCAGGCCCCCACCAAGGAGGTGCGGCCACAAAATCATCCATTTCACGCTGGATCAAGCAGACGATTCATCGAGCCTACGTGGCATGTGGAAGAACGCCACCGCCCAGACTCACAGCCCATTCTACTAGGGGAATGAGTACGTCCTGGGCATTCAGGAACCAAGCATCAGCAGAGCAGCTGTGCAAGGCAGCTACGTGGACATCTGTCCACTCTTTTTCAAAGTTTTACCATTTCGATACCTTTGCGGCTTCTGACACTCGCTTTGGCAAAAGAGTACTTCAAGGCGCTGTGGTTACTTCCACCTAGGCCTCACTCTCCCTCCCGGAGTTTTTTAAGGGGACAGCTTTGGTACGTCCCCACTGTCCCTGTGTCCCCCAAGATGACTTAGAGAAAAGGAGATTTTGTGTACTCACCGTTAAATCTTTTTCTCTTTGGTCACTTGGGGGACACAGGGCTTCCCTCCCTAGACTGAGGCCCTCATTTTTTCCGTCAGACATGTTATGTTAATTCTAAGTTGTACGGTTAATAAAAAATTTTCCTGTTGACTTTGGAACAAACTGATCTAAGCTCCGCCTGCTGGGGGGTATAGCCAGTAGAGGAGGGGCTAAGTTTTTCCTATTGTTGTGTCCTGCCCTCCTGGAGGTACCAGCTATACCCCACTGTCCCTGTGTCCCCCAAGTGACCAAAGAGAAAAAGATTTAACGGTGAGTACACAATCTCCTTTTCTCTTTCTAAATGTTTTCAATCTACTCAACAATTTTTAACCAATATTTAATATTCTAATTCCATGAACCTCAAAACATGGATCTCTTTTTATTCCGTGTAAAAAGAGAATTTTGATGAAAGTTGGTCTAGGGCCTCTGGTAATTCTGAATAGTATCCTTTTTACTTTTAAAGTATATGTATAAAATAGTTAGGTTTCTGGATCACTGCCTGCCGCTGGGCCTGGAGTTAATTGACAGATCTGTGGTAGAAGAATGTTTGTTCTGGTTTGGTAACAGCTTTCAAGTTGAGTAACATTTTGCTTCAGTTATGTTTGTCTTTAGAATTCAAATGAAATAGCCATGCAGGAAAAAAATATTCAACCTTTTTTTTTTAAGCTGATCACCTTAGCTGCAGACTTTCAAATGAGATTTAGGCCATAGATTTTTATTTTTTTTAAAAGATCAGATCCTCATCGTGAGACCCACCATCTTCTCGGTACGATCGTACGAATTTACCATCAACTAAAAGACCAATTTGTCAGGAAAACAAAGGGGAGTTGCCTGCTTGTCCCTGCAAACATAGATAGATTGCACTGGGACCGGCAAAGATTTTTTGACCTGGCCGATCAATTTCCTGATAGATGTCGGCCAAAAAATCGTAAGATGTACGATAGTTCGAATCCCACTAACCGCACAATATTTTCGAAGGATTGGTCGGACTTCCCTAAAATCGGTCGTTTGGCAAGAAGAATCGTCACGTCTATGGGGAGCTTAAGTGGCATTGCCCTCCAAGAAATTAAATTGTTCGTAACACCTGCATTGTCAGCATGCCACAAAATCTATAGCAGATCTCGAGTTCTACTGCACATCTGGGGGGTTATTTATCAAAGTCCGAATTCATCTCAATATTTTCTGCTACAAACTCTGATCCAATCCGCTCAGGTTTTTTACACTTATTTGTTATAACATTTTCCTGAAAAAAAACCAACAGATTTTCACGTTTTTTCCGGATTTGTTTCATCCGTATTTTTTCGTAATTTTCACCCGAAAACTCTGAAAACTTCGGGGTATTGCACGAAACCCACCGCACATCAAAAAATCATTGGGACTTCTCCCATTGACTTATATGCAACCTCAACAGGTCTGAGATGCCGGATTTTCAGATTCTGACATTTCCATCCTCTGGATTTAATAAATTCTGAAAAATTTGTGATTTTTTAATAGTTTGATTTTATAAATAAAAAAAATCACAATTTTTTTGTGATTTTTGCATTCGGAGTTTAGTAAATAACCCCCATAGTAAGTGATCCAGTAACAATGAATAGTAAGTGTGTAAGCAGTTCAGAGGTCGGTTGAAAAAAAATAGTGGCTTGCACTGAGGGATCTGTTTATTATATGAGCTGTAATAACCACTTAGTAAACCATTGCTGGTCATTTTAGGATTATTAGTTTGTTTTCTGAGCTGAAACTATTTGTTCCAGCACAGAAAGGATTTGTCTGATTCCCCCCCCCCCCCCATGTGTTTTCCTGTCTGTCAGGTTAAGTTTCTCTGTGTTCATGTTATTGCATTTATATTGTATACTAAAGCAGAGACACTGGTTGCATGTTGTAGTGCCTCAGCTGATGTTTGGGAACACTCTGTAACAGCAGTTGCCTGCAGTGCATGGCTCAGATCCTTTCAGTGTATGGAGAAGGGAAGTTTATGAGCCAAGCAGTGCTTTAAGTTTCTCTTGTTAGAAAGTGGATCATTCACTATGGCAACTGGGTCCGTTACCGCAGTCTGTAGAGCACAAAGTGTCTGCAAGTACACGTCCTTCATCTACAGAATTAAGTAGTTAAGCATTTTTTTGTGAATTATCCCAAGGAATGGTAGTATCCATTGTTTTATAACTTGTGGAAGTTACAGAATCCAGATTCGACCATGACTCGCCTGAGAGCGAGGAAGAAGAAGAGGATGAAGAAGACATACGAGACATTAGTCCACATTCAAATCCCCCAACAGATGGAGAATATGTTCCAGACTCTCCAGTCATGTCACCGGTTGAACTAAAGCAAGAATTGCCAAAATACCTTCCAGCCCTTCAGGTAAATGGAGCTCTGAATCCTACTTTGATCATTTTTTTTATTTTAAATGAATTCCTACAACTATGTAGACCTCTATGGAAAAAAATATTGTTTGGTGTGTTTTATGCAAGCTTTATTTATAAATTCTAACATTTAAACTGCTGCCTTAAAAGCATTGATTTTCATGTTCAGCAAAAGTTCAATCAAAGAAATCTTCAAAGCTCATTTACCCATGTGTGCACACAGGCCGATACCGTGTCGTAGCACTTAGTAGTAGCCAACACACTTTTTTCCACGTAGGCAGGAAGACAACCTTGTGTGCCACTGGTCTTAAACTTACACTGTGATTGAGGAGCAGTTTAATGCTAATTGTAGCGTCCTTTAAATCCAGTGTGCAAATAAAGATTGCAGCATTGATAGAAATATTAATTTAGAGTTATATTTTATTCCACCTCTGCAATTTGTTTGGCAGGGCTGCCGCAGTGTGGAGGAATTCCAGTGCTTGAATCGAATTGAAGAAGGGACGTATGGTGTCGTGTATAGAGCAAAAGATCGTAAAACTGGTAGGAGTCCTTGTTTCTTAAAAAAACCACAACATGAATATTTTTTTTCCTGTATAATTTCTTTTTAAATTGCTTCAGTTTTTATGGCCTAACATAATGATCATTATATTTCTATAGATGAAATTGTGGCTCTGAAGCGGCTGAAAATGGAAAAAGAGAAAGAGGGATTCCCCATCACATCTCTTCGTGAGATCAACACTATCCTAAAAGCACAGCACCCAAATATTGTCACAGTGAGAGTAAGTATAAAATGTCCCAGGTGATGTGTACATGTATACAACAAATCTAAGTTGGCCACAGGGGAAAAGAAAATTTCAGGTCAAATTAAGACAGAATAATACTTTTTTCTAAAATCTCTGGGTAACTGAGGTGAAACTTGGTTTCCTGGAGAATTTCAGAACACCATTAAAGCTACATAGACTTTAGCAGAGTAATTAGCATAGAGCATCCTTAAGCATTTTACATACTAATGGGGGTTATGTAATAAACTGAACTAAGTTTGCCCAGGTGCAGTAACCCATAGCAACTAATCAGCAGGTAGCATTTACTGGTCACCTGTTTAAACATTTTATTGGCTGTTATGGGTAACTGCTCATGGGCAAACATAGTTCCTTTTTTTAACATATGGGGGTATGATTTATTCTTAGTATTCTCCTATACAATTCCCTCAAAGTAGGGCTGTTTCACATGGACAAGTTTACTGGGTGGCAATCATGCCCTTGCCTTTGATTTTGTAGCAGGGGCAGGGATGGTATGGTGGTACCCTGGCTATTTGATCTCTTGCCCTTTGCTGTCAGATTAGAACAATGTGGTAAAATTGGCCTTTAAGGAAAAGCTAGTAAATTAATAGTAGATCAGTAAGGGATGCACATTTCAGAAGATTTCTTTTGATGAGCATGGGAATTGAGGCCAAGATATTCAGAGAAATCTTTGGACAAAAAGATAAATATCCTGAGCAATCTAATACATAGTTCTGAATACTTGTGGTAACAGAAAAATATTTGATTCCATTTTTGTGGTTTGAGTAACGGTCTAGACTGAGGTCTTATGTTGGAAGTCATCAATGGTTCATGTATCCAAGTTTTTCAGGATCCTGTGGCATGCAGCACATCTTTTAAGATTTTCCTTTAGGACTCTGCTCAATATTCGGTTTCACATCTGCAAGGACAATTTGTTGTGTTTAAATATCTTGATGCTTTATACTTTTTAAGTATTGTTAAAAATATCCCTCTTTTAGGAAATTGTTGTCGGAAGTAATATGGACAAAATCTACATTGTCATGAACTATGTGGAACATGACCTGAAAAGTCTAATGGAGACCATGAAGCAGCCTTTTCTTCCAGGTATGGTTTGCAGGTATTGGTGTCCTATACAAATGATAAATTAAGCCTGTTTTGTGTGAATATATTTGAAATCTTACTAGGCCACAGATGTATCATGTTTCTCATTAGTTAATTGACTTCACACTCGCACGTTATACACATTGAGCTTTCTTTTAGCATCATCTGGAAACTCAGTCCCGTGGAGACTGCATATATAAAATAGGTGCAAAGTGAAGCCTTCTGAAATCAGAAGGTATTTACTTGTCTCATGCCATACATATAGCACTTCCTAGATACAAAAACTGTAAGTTTTAACTCTCCCATAATGCATTATGGGCAGAGACATGCAAATCACTCCTTTATGCCCCTTTTGCCAACTATGCATCCAGAACTACTGGTTTACAGCACAGATACAGCCTAATGGTTCAGAGCCATATATACAAACTTGCAGACAGCCTGTTTCAATCTTGTTATAAAATGGCCACAGGGTAGTTAAGCCACTGTGCTGAGCTCTGCTAAAGAACATGTTCTCTTAATTTGAGACTGCTTATCAGTACCAGACTTCAGTCTTTAGTGTATGATACACACATACACACACCTTGGAGCTGTGGTGCACGGTCACATTTCAAACATACGTCACTAGAACAGCGACCCCATTAAAGCTTTTCAAATTTGAATTCAATGACTTCATCTACAGAGAATCTGATGTTTCTATCCCTGCAGAGACCTTTCTGTTGGATACTCTGAAAACAATGTGATTAAGTTAAGACCTTTTTACATTGAGGCTTTAAAGGGAGTTCTGCTCCAGTGATGTTTTGATGATTTTGAAGGCTAATAGCCTTTGGTTGCACTATTCAGACGTGCAGAAATACTTTTCAGTTTAGGTTCTACTAATTCTCACTTTTTCACTGGAGAATTCTTTCAATTTATTCGCTGTTCTAAAATCCTCAAAACTAAATTACCATAACTTTTCCACCCTTCCAAAGCAAGTCGTGTTGAAATACTGCTACATTGTTTTCATTGCCACATCTGTTGATTATTAAAGCAGAAGAATCTGTTACCTTCCTCCAGACAAATTTCTGAACAAAATGTGAAACCGGAACAAAAAGATCTTCATGAAATTACGCAACTTCTATTAAACCTTCTATTAAATCCAAGTCCTTGGATTATCTGATTTGAATGGAGTCTATGGGAGATGGCCTTTCCGTAATTCAGACCTTTTTGGATAACGGCTTTCTGGATAACAGACCCCATACCTGAAATAAAACAGAGAAACTCTAAGCGCTTTGTCTAACCCACTCTTTAACGTTGACCAGTTGCAATTTTTCAGCCTTTGGACTAACCTGTGAACCCCTACAAATATAAAAACTGATGTGTCACAACCCCATATTGGCCATATTATGTATGTTAACTAGGGATGCACCGAATCCACTTTTTTGGATTCGGTCGAACTCCCGAATCCTTCACGAAGGATTCGGCCGAATACCGAACCTAATCCGAACCCTAATTTGCATATGTAATTAGGGGTGGGAAGGGGAAAACATTTTTTACTTCTTTATTTTTTGACAAAAAGTCATGCAATTTCCCTCCCCACCCCTAATTTGCATATGCAAATTAGGATTCGGTTCGGCCGGACAGAAGGATTCGGCCGAATCCGAATCCTGCTGAAAAAGGCCGAGTCCCGAACCGAATCCTGGATTCGGTGCATCCCTAATGTTAACATGGTTCCAACACTCTGTTACATATAATACACATGGTTGCAGGGGCTTAATTATTGCAAATGCTCCTATAGCTCTTAAGTACAAAGGGTGAGTGAACACAGTTCTACATTCTACCAACATACATGTCACATGTAATGCATATTGTTCTAGGGCTTCAGTGTTCAGTAGGTAGTGTAGGATGTTAAATAAGGGGCCTTGACCTAGCACATATTTTGGCCACTGACACCTACATATTTGTGATATGTATTTAGAGGAATTAACATATGTTTTTTCCCAGTTGTTTACTAGGAAGTTCTTATGCTGGTTACAAGCATTAGACAAGGGCCTATAGACTTTGGAACTGCACTTCAGCATTTGCTGCTGGAGAACTTAGTCCCGACCGAGCTTGCCTTACAGCTGTGATGCATCTGGTGGCAGAGGACAACAAACCTGAGATACTATGTTAATTACATGATCTCTTTCCAGCCCAGTAGCCTTCAACAGTCGAGGAAGTGTTCATTTTTACTAGTCTGATTTAAATTAAAGAAATATCTATGTAGTTAGAAAAATGGAAGAAGAAATGAATTGTACTATTTTATCTCTTGCTGGTGAACAACAAGCTAGAAATGTATCCACAAAATCTCTATTTAAAAATGTAAGGCACATAGTTGAGGATATACATTCTCCGATTATCTGGTGGTTTTGGTGAATATGCAGTGCTCACTTTATCTTGTAGCATCTTAACACATTTTGCCACTTACACCTTCTGTAGGACTTTATTGGCTTTTTGTGTTTGAAAATACAGCCAGGTTAGCTGTAAAGGTGATCGCAAACATAGTTGTTTCAATTTTTTTTTTGCTTTATAATTCTGTAGGTGAAGTAAAGACACTCATGATTCAACTGTTAAGGGGTGTTCGGCATCTACATGATAACTGGATTCTTCATCGAGACCTTAAAACCTCCAATTTGCTGCTCAGCCATGCTGGTATCTTAAAGGCAAGTTCTCAAGTATAATTATACAATGTATGTAGTGTTTGTCTTTTAAGCTTGCTGGAATAACACCCCAAGCCAAGCAGTGTCGGCTATTGTGAGGAATCTGGCAATCACCGTATACAAACTACTGGTTTGATTGACATCTATGACTTGAACAGTTGTAGTAATAATAAGGATTTTGTTTTTCAGGTTGGAGATTTTGGTTTGGCACGCGAGTATGGATCACCACTGAAGCCTTATACGCCTATTGTAGTCACCCTTTGGTATCGAGCCCCTGAGCTGTTACTGGGTGCAAAGGTGGGTGCCTTGCTCAATGACACTATTAGGATTCTAAGGGGGGAATTCACAAAAGTGTCGGTAAAAAAAGTAACCCAGAAGTCGACAAATTTGTAAAATGTCGTATGAACAGCAAATTCACAAAGGCAGATGTTACCATCTCTGAATGTCTCGTAAGTCTGACAATTTTCTAAAATATCGTATATCTTTTCATCGTACAAACGACATTTACTAAGACTTTTTAAACGACAATTTGTCCGACATTTTCATTTTGGAGAGCCTAAAGTGTCTGAAAAATTGTCGGTAAAAAAAATGAGTTTACGAGTAATTCATAAAAATGTCGGGAAAAGTGGCGCCGAAAAAACCACGCCCACTTTTAACGATACTAATTCAAAGGTGTCGCACATGTCGGAAAAATGGCGAAGAAATGCTCTGTGAATTTGTCAGCTGTTGCTACGACACTTTCTACGACATTTTAAAGACATTTTTTCGTTCCCGACACTTTTGTGAATTCCCCCCCCTAACTGTTTTCAGTGGATTGATAGTTGCTCTTTAAATAACCTTTTTTTTTGTTTCTCCTCTTCAGGAATATTCTACAGCTATTGATATGTGGTCTGTAGGTTGTATATTTGGAGAACTACTGACCCAGAAACCCCTCTTCCCTGGAAAGTCTGAGATTGATCAGATTAATAAAATATTTAAGGTATTATGATTAACTCTTACAATATTGGTTTAGCCATTAAATTGTCTTTGGTGATGTCCAATAGAATGAGAGAATAAAATGCTTTCTGAATGAAGCTTTTTATAAGAAGCTATGGTTAGACTGATTTATCCAGCCTCCTGAGAACCTGTGCATATAACTTCCAGTGGGTTGTCAGATTATTATTTTATTTGTTCATTTTTGTGTTTTAAATTAATGGACGTTGGTAAGATTTGAGTTCACATGCATTCCATAGGCAAGCACGCTTAAAGGGATACTGTCATGGGAAAAAATGATTTTTTTCAAAACGCATCAGTTAATAGTGCTGCTCCAGCGCAATTCTGCACTGAAATCCATTTCTCAAAAGAGCAGATTTTTTTATATTTAATTTTGAAATGGGGCTAGACATATTGAAGTTTCCCAGCTACCCCAGTCATGTGAATTGTGCCTGAACTTTAGGATGGAACTACTTTCTGGGAGGCTGTTATTTCTCCCACTTAATGTAACTGAATCAGTCTCAGTGGCTTTACCTACCAGGCAGCTGTTATCTTGTGTAAGGGAGCTGCAATCTGGTTACCTTCCCATTGCAGTACAGCAGTAAAGAGTGACTGAAGTTTATCAGAGCACAAGTTACATGACTGGGGGCAGCTGGGAAACTGACTATGTCTAGTCCCATGTCAGATTTCAAAATTGAAAAATGGATTTCAGTGCAGAATTCTGCTGGAGCAGCACTATTAACTGATTCATTTTGAAAAAAAAAAAAAACTTTTTTTCCAATGACAGTATTTGTTAACGGCATAGTCTCAAAAGATGCATATTTTTTTTTTTTTTTTTTTTGAAAACACAAGGTGTGGTTTGGATCTTAAAGGGGCAATTTACACCTCTATTCAGTGTGATCCAGATAATGAAGGCTTATTTTGAAACTTAGATCTATCCTGTCATTTAAAAAAAAATCTGTGTTCACTGTTGATCATTGTTTTTATTTATTCGCCTTTCCTCCTCTGTTTAGACAATCCCCTCCCTTCTTCCAGCTGCTGTCTGTGTCAGATTTACAGATACAAGAAGAGTTTGCTATACAGCAGTGCAGTGCATAGTACTGAAAATAATGTATTACATGGTCTAGTATAAAAAAGTATTTGTTTTAGTGGTGTTTGGGTCCTTGGACCCACAACAGGCTGCTCCCAAACCTACATGAATAAAATGATCTGAAAAACAACAGCTGTAGGGATTATAGGACTCTGTATAAGCTTGGGGAGAGTGGACACCATATTGAATTTCCCTCATTAAAGGTGGCCATACACGGGCCGATAAAAGCTGCCGAAAGACCAAATTGGCCCGTGTATGGGGCCCTCCGACGGGCTTCCCCGATCGATATCTGGCCGAAAGTTGGCTAAATGTCGATCAGACGGGACTAAAAGTCCCGTTGGATCACGGCCGCATCTGTTCGTTGATGCGGTCCAGCAATCCAACCACCTGTTACTCATCCTCGTAGGGCCCACGATCGGATCAGCTCGATATTGCCCACCTCAAGGTGGGCATATCGGAGAGAGATCCGCTCGTTTGGTGACATCGCCAAACGAGCGAATCTCTCCGCGTATGGCCACCTTTAGACCATGTTAAAGTTACACATTTCTTTTGTCTCAGGATCTAGGTACGCCCAGTGAAAAGATCTGGCCGGGATACAATGAACTTCCTGCCATTAAGAAAATGACCTTCACTGATTATCCATATAACAATCTTCGTAAGAGATTTGGAGCTCTTCTTTCTGACCAAGGATTTGAACTCATGAACAAGTATGCCGCATTCGCTTTTAGCTAAAATATCAGATTTTTCAAATTTTGATTCAGAGTTTTCAGACCCGGATTCATTCATTGATTAAACATTCTTTCAGGTTTCTCACATACTGTCCAGCAAAGCGAATCAATTCAGAAGATGGCTTAAAGCACGAATATTTCCGTGAAACCCCACTTCCAATTGAGCCATCCATGTTCCCAACGTGGCCAGCTAAAAGCGAACAACAGAGGGTTAAACGTGGCACAAGTCCTCGCCCCCCGGAGGGAGGCTTAGGGTACAGCCAGCTGGTGAGTTTGCATATTCCTTGATT
This sequence comes from Xenopus petersii, assembly GCA_038501925.1. Lineage (NCBI taxonomy): Eukaryota > Metazoa > Chordata > Amphibia > Anura > Pipidae > Xenopus > Xenopus petersii. The sequence goes on along the minus strand of CM076684.1, from coordinate 43,931,063 downwards.
TATAGCCATAAAAATACCCGTAAGTGTTTTGATTGGCTACATTTATCTTTTCAATGTGGAAATGTGAAGAACTAGAAATAAGCAGTTACCCAACAAATCCATCAAAGCAAAACATAAAGCAATCTTCTGTCCCTATCAAACGGCAGTGTTTTCTTTTTCTGGCATTGGGAGTATTAATGTGGTCTTGAGTTCTGCTACATTATCAAATCAGAAGCAGATGTTTTAATCCAGCTGTGAACTTTACTCAAACTCTCTGCTGATTATACATTGGGTTTAGAAAAGTTATTCCACTAGGGTAGTCTGGAATTCTGCATGGAGGAGGCAGGGTTTACCGATGAGAGACTTGGGCAGATTGATATGTGGCAAAAGTGTCCAAAACATTCATATTGTGATGTAAATCTACTGAAGGCTTTGGCTTCAAACCATTGTTTTTATTTGTTTTTTTTTTAGTTATTTAGCTTTTTATTCAGCAGCTCTTCAATTTGCATCTTAAGAAATCTGGTAACTAGGGTCCAAATTACCCTAGCAACCATGCATTGACTGGAATATGAATAGGAGAGGGCCTGAATAGAAGGATCCATAATAAAAAGTAACAATAACAGTACATTGGAAAACAATTGCTGCAGCAGCGCTCCGATTGTTGATTTCAACTTTTTATTTGTGTTAACAATTGGTCGCCACCTCCAAATCATGACACAATTCCCAGCAGTCTCAGTGCAATGTCAATTGATTCAATATCGTTGTCCATACAATTGGTACTGCTGGGAATTGTGTCTCATGATTTGGAGGTGGCGACCAATTGTTAACCCCTTCCCTAATCACCTTGAATCACCTTCAAACTATGTTTGTTACACAGTACACTAGGCTCGATAAAGGGCTGGTATTGCCCAAAACGTTGCTGTGTTATTTGCACAAATAAAAAGTTGAAACCAATCGTAGTGCTTCTGCAGCAATTGTTTTCATGTGGAATTAACGTCTGCAGAGAGGATTACAGCGTGCACCTGACACCTCAAGTGTGGCAATTCATTCTGACTTTATTACTGAATAACAATACATTTGTAGCCTTACTGAGCATTTGTTTTTTTAGAAGGGAGTTAGAGACAGAAGAAAATGTCAAATAACTATAAAAAATAAATAATGAAAACCAATTGCAAATTTGCTTAGAATTGACTGTTCTGTAACATAATAATAGTTACCTTAAAGGTGAAACACCCCTTGAAACTTGAAAAAAAAATTCATTTCTGGGGAACAATCTGAAAACAATTGAACTGAAAAAAGTTTGGAAGGTGAACATCCCCTTTTAATTAGTCTTGTGGGCCACCCCCAAAAATCTCCTTCTATAGTTGCTTGAGTACAGAATGTTCTGATGGGGGAATAAGGATTGATTAGCCATAACTCAGCAAACTCTCATACCTTGCATACATTACTATGACACCCCATTTGTTCATTTAACAGTCGGACTAAAATATTCAAATCATAACAGAAACATGAAATATCTCATTAGTCATTTTTACATATGGTTTAATGTTTACTCTATCACCGAGTCTTAAAGGAACAGTGCGGTGTAAAAATAAAAACTGGGTAAATAGATAGGCTGTGCAAAATAAAAAATGTTTCTAATATTGTTAGTTAGCCAAAAATGTAATGTATAAAGGCTGGAGTGACTGGATGTCTAATAGCCAGAACACTACTTCCTGCTTTGCAGCTCTCTTGGTTTCAACTAATTGGTTACCAGGCAGTAACCAGTCAGGGGAGGCCACATGGGACATAAGTGTTGCGTTTGAATCTGAGCTGAATGCTGAGGATCAATTACAAACTCACTGAACAGTTATGTCCCATGTGGCCCCCCTTCAAGTTACTGACTAACTCCGAGTTAGAGAGCTGAAAAGCAGGAAGTAGTGTTCTGTTCTGTTACACATCCAGTCGCTCCAGCCTTTATACATTACATTTTTGGCTAACTAACTATATTAGAAACATTTTTTATTTTGCATAGCCTATCTATTTATCCAGTTTTTATTTTTACACTGAACTGTTCCTTTAATGGCAGAGTTATTGATTGTGTGCTATTCCCCTGGATAAACCAGTGTTGGATTCAATCAGATGGAGTGATTCTTCTACAGTGAAAAAATCTGTGGCAGGCACTCAAATAAAGGCAATCTTCAAACAAGTTGTAGAAATCAAGTAGAAAAGATTTATTGTGTCCTCTGCCTTAAGTGTTTCGTGTTACAAACACTTAATCTTAGGCTGATTCTTGTACAGTATTCATAAAATAGTGACCTCTCCAACACGTAACCTTTTCACACAAGTGCATTCAGCCACCTTCAGCTTCTAAAGTGTCCCATCATGTGGCACATAGCTGTGTTATCAGTAAGGAACCCTCCATATTTTACAAGAAGTTGTCCCCATCGTATCTCCAGACAACCAGCAACATATTGCCATCCTTATGTGTTTGTGTACAGAATACCAGGGTTTTTTGTTTTGCTTCATGTTGGTTTCCATGATGTCTCTGAATTACACCGCTTGTTCTATTAATACATCCTTCGTTTCATCTTTTTAGGGAGATGACGATCTTAAAGATACAGGCTTTCACCTGACCACCACCAACCAAGGAGCTTCTGCTGCCGGACCAGGATTCAGTCTCAAATTTTAAACTCGCTTTAAAAAAAAAAAAAAACATTTTTCCCTTTTTTCCATGGGAAAATTCTGGATCTTTTAAAGTTGCAAATACTGAAAATGCCAGCATACCACCCATAAATATGTATAATTATTTGTTCCTGTTAAAGAAAAAAAAAACAACTTCATTCCTTTTGGAAGGCCAAGAATCATAAGCAAGGACCGGAACTCCATATTCGAAGGTCTTTGACTTATTTATTTTTCACTACTGTATATTTGTAGAATTAAAAAGAATTTTTAATTAATGTTTGTTCTGTAGTATTTCTTGCCACAAACTTGCACATAGGTTTGTCGTTGGGCTGTAAGGCTATTCATCTGCCCAGCAACCTGATGCAACACCAGGCAATGGCAGTAGAAATCTTCTACCCCCCTATGTTTCTCTTACCTTCAAGTGCTTCTGTTTTACACACAGTATCACATCTGCTCTCTAGCATTATGGTAGAGCCCTGCACGGGTCCATTTTTTGGAATCCATACCTGCAATCCGCAACCCAGACCCGCAACCGGCATTCTTACCCGATTGGACCCGCTACCCGACCCGCAAGTACCTTATCCTCAACCCGGACCCGTGACCCGCTTGCCATCAAGAATTAGGAAGTGCTGTCATTGTTATCCGGAAGTGACATCATCGGAAGTAGGCGTGATCAGGAAAAAAGAGTAAAAATCGCTATTGAGAAGGCGCGACACAGAGAACCGCCAACCCGCGTCTATACCCGTACCCGGAACTTCTACCCGCAGGGTACCCGACCCGCTGCAGGACTCTACATTACGGTGTTGCATGATTGGCCAGTCACACTGGCTGCTTGGTTACTGGTTTAACCTGACAACACTGCTCAAAGAGCAGAGGAAAGATGTGAAACGGGTGGTCAAAGAGATATTAAATAAACACATTGGGGGGAATTCACAAAAAAGGTGATATTGAGACAAAATAAAAGTGGAGATAAAAGTGTCGGATTTCCCACTAAATTCACAAACCTCTATCTCCACTTTGTGAATTTGTCTTTTAAACAGACACTTTTCAGATTTTGTCTTTTGAACGACATTTTAAAGACATTTTTTATGAATTTGTCTTTAGCTCTTACTACACTTATCAGTCAGCCATCAAATTGGATTGTTTTGGGGTTTTGGGGGAGGAGGTTTATTTTGCCGTGGAAAATTATACATACTTTTTTCAGGATTACCTTGGCCTTCTGAATCTGCCTACATGTTTGTGTAATTCCACTTCTGTAACAAGATAACAAGGGTCTAAATACAAGAAATGCTATTTTGCATATAATAGGGATTTGTATCAGAAATATGGTTTATAATCTTAGGTCAAGTGTCTAATTGCTGCCAAAACTAAAAAAAAAAGCCTGAGAGGCTTTACTTTTCTTTTAGATAATATATTCGCTCAAATTGCTAATATTGCTAATATTCATTAAGCTAAAACTAGTAAAATAATGCTGATGTGAGTTAAAAACTTTTTACATAGGTATCAAATTGTATAAAATAAACCTTTTTGTTTACCGTAATCAGTGTTTCACTTATTTTGTTAATGCGGCTTTTACTCCTATAGGGTTAGACACAAACTTTTGCCCTGCCTACAAAATGCTAATCCCTATTAATATGCTAATAATTCCCCAATGGAGCACCTACAAGAGAACCAAAGCAGAGCAAATTATCTTAGAATTGATCTGACACATGGGGAAGAGTTTTACTGAGCTCTACTTTTTTAAAATGCTGGGAGAAAATGTTTAAAATATCATTTTTGCACCATTTTTGTCTTCTTTGAAAGACAAATTCATAAGTGTCTGTAAACTTTCTTTCACTAAAATATGAAAAGTGATGTTTGTCACAATTTAGGCGGATTTCTGTTTGTGAATATGGAGAAAGTATTTTACACTAGTTTACCGCCCAAAAATGGTCTTTCTCCACTTTTGTGAATTCCCCTCCCCCCATTGTGTTTCCTGTAAAGTCTAGGGGGTGCACTTGCCAATTAAATTTGGGTAAATGGGTAAAAAAAAAAAAATCTGTCTCAAGTCAAAATGATTTTTTTTCTCTAGGTCAAGTGATAACATCTTCCACACCTCTGTGATTATTCCACTGATGCAAATCCTTTTTCATTACATTGGAGTGGAAAAAAGAAGCAATCACACACTCTCCTTATTCACTATTATAAAGTTTACAGTATGTGAGCCCTGCAGCTCATGCTTTGCTCTTCCCATCTGCCTTGTTGACCTTGTCCAATCGTGTCCCTTCCACAAGTCCAGTCCTCTGTCCGCAACTTATTTTTGAGGGTCCAAAAAATATTGCTGCACATGAACCAACCCAGTGTCGGGAATCTGGGGTATGAATTCAGCATTCAGAGAAACCAAAGATTTAGATACTTGACTTGCACGTGTGACAATGACATATTATGCAGCAATTAAAGGAATGGTCCATGCACGCAGGCTGTTAACTTGACAGTAATCACAGGGAAGCCCATACGTTTTATGCAGATTTTAATCTATTACATACAATCATTCAACTTTATAATTGTTATTTAAGTGTCTGCTATTTGACTCTGCTTTGCTTTATTCAGATATATGGTTAGTTCTGCCACTTAAAAGGGACCCTTTCCTTATATAGCAGCTTTGCAATGGCAACTTGCAGTCAGTTTTGATAGAACCAGCTATCTAAATGATCTCTATGAACAATACATACAGTAAGAAGCACTGGACCTGGAATGGACAGACATTTGCCCACTAACAATAGCTGGAGGGGCCACATATGGGATACCTCTGGGGGGGCACTATACGACTCATGCCTATGTTACAGAATCATTCATGTAAAATTATGGAGATACTGATTCAGCTAGAAAGTATTCATAAAAATGTAGAAACATTACTGTATTTGATCATACTTAGAGGTTTTTTTTTCTATATTAGAATATTATAAAGGTGGGGCCCAATTTTCTCAAATTTGTTCAAAATGCCTCAGTTCTAGCAACAGTCCTGGTCATAAACCATATTTGGGTATTGCCATTGGTATACAAATAGCTCCAGTTTCAATTTAAAATGATAGTTAATATTTTAACATGAATATGACATCATCAGTGATAGTGTGCTTGCTGAGATGACATCACAGATATTAGCAGCTGTGATTATTTCTATAAAATAAGAGGATCTGTGATCACGGGCAAAAATATTTAACAACGCTACCACCGATGACATCAGCTTTGGACTTTCAAAACATTGCATTAGTTATGACATCAGCTTTATAGACCAATGTTGCCTCATATCATCATCATTGTCCTGTGGTTGCTCAAGCCATTGGTTAAGAATGACATCTGCAATGGTGTTTGTGTCATAGACAAATATTTGGGATTTTACCTGTGCAAATAGACAAGGTATATGTGTTACTTGTATTATGTAGGTAGTCTTTATTCTGCTATTTATACTACAGCTATAGGCTGGGAATACCAGTGCAAAAGTCTGACTCAAGCACTTTTGGAGTGTTAGAGGGAAACAGGTGTTTCTTTTAATAGTTGTGAGCACCATTCTTAAAAAGATTAAGGCCAATATCTGAGATGTTACCTCTATGTCACAATACAGTTGTGTAAAAAATTCTTATGAAATGGCCCCCCAATAGTAGGATTTGTACCAACCTTAGGACCCCATTATTAGGAAGTACAATTGTTATACCCTCAGTGCTGTTCAGGTATTCTCTATCAGTCTCTGAGTATTATACAGTTTTGCCAGCTGGGATACAATAATGAAAATGTACAATCAACTTGGATTTGACAGTCCTGTTTATTAGGCCATCGTTGCTGTGTGTTCAGAGCTCTTACATTTGCAGTCGGATGTTCCATGAGTAAGTTGTGAGAATCCGGTCTCTCTTCTTCACTATGCAGGTGTACAGTCCCTCATTAATGGCATTGGCGATTATACTCATGTGGTCGTCGTTGAGGCTAAGGTAACCAGAGTAAGAGTATTCCAGCAGCTCTTTGTCTTTGTACCAGCTGTAAGAAGAGAGAATGAGGAATGGTCATAGTCCAGTTCAGTCGGTGGACCTCAGCTGATAACAAGGTATATATCAATAAGATGATCTGAAAGATGTTAAAATACCACTAGATGAGAAGTCTTTTAATCTGAAGCCAACACAGTATGTGATTCTACTGTCCATTGTAAAGTAGCCTTCACGGCTTAGTCGACTTGCTAGAACAGGGCTATCCAACCTCATGGACATTAAGAGGTCATAATGTCTGAACCACTAATTATCTGTAGTGAAGTGGAATCCTGGACTGTAAAGGGCGTTGAGGCTGTAGAGCTGAATAGCCCAGTTGCAGGGGCGTAACTACAGAGGAAGCAGACCCTGCGGCTGCAGGGGGCACAGGAGGTATAGGGGGCCCCACGAGGCTCAAATTCATATACAATTTCAATACATTTTGGTAAAAAAGGACAACCTCTGGATATGTTTGGGGCCCTAAGATTAATTTGCTGTGGGGCCCAATAACATCTAGTTACGCCACTGCCCAGTTGTAAGACATAATTGGCAGTTTGTTCCTCATTGTCTTGCCATACAGAACGAAGAATCATTCCATAAATTGTTTGCATCTATGGAGGTCATGCAACCTAACTCCATTGTGTGCATGGCAAGGTAAAGCCTTTCTATGTGAATGGTACTTTAGGTTCCTAGTTTTAATGCTTGAAGTACAAGGGAAGGACAATAACCTAGGGGTGTGCCGATTTGGTTCATTGAAATGAGCTGAACAAGTCCTGCAGCTTCTTATCCTGTTAAGACATGCTCCCCGCCACCGCCATACTGGCCTACTAGCTGTGTATTACATGAAGCATTTAGCAAGTTTAAAAACCTATGTTATACATGCACTGATTAAAATGTCCAACATTTTCATATGATTTTGGTGCATGTATACCACGGTGACTATCCTTCCCAATATATTCCATTTTGCCACAAGTCCCAGTGCATAGTGCATTGGCAGATACAGAAGTGAAGTGGAGCCACAGCTCCATCATCTGATTCTGATCATGAAAGCTCTAAAAGTCCAGTTGCCTTTTTGACTCATTTCAACTAGATACTGTATATCATGACCTGGATAAATGAGAATCTTCATAGACACACTAATAAGCCAAATCTGGAGGCATTCTACAGGCGGCCATATACGGGCAGATTAAAGCTGCCGATATCTGTCCTTTAAACCAATTCGGCAGCTTTTCTGCCCGTGTATGGGGGCTTCCGATGGGTCTTCCTGATTATTATCTGGTCACCATATAGATCGGGAATGTTTAATTTTTCAGGCGATCGACCCGTCTGAGCCCATTGCGTCTCGTTGTAATCCAATCATTCGGCTATAGCCCTGCCGTTGGTTGGCATATTAGGGAAAGATCCGCTAGTTTGGCGATGTCTATGGCCAGTTTAAGAGGATGAAACCAGCAGACTCTTTGAAGGCCACGACCAATCTGCTTCTCTCGTTGAACTGGTTAACTGTTGATCAACAAATACTGTCAAAGGGAAAAGTAATTCTGCTTCACTCATAGCATTATGTGTACTTACTAAACTTTGCCTTTTTTATGCATGATTTTTTTCCCGCATCGTAAAGTAACATTTCTGCCTTCAGGAACCAATCGAACTTTTGTTCTAGGAGGTGGCGGTGTAGGCTGTTTGGTTGGAAATGGAAAGTCTATAAAGAAACCACATTAGTACTTAATTTTGTAACAGAGTGTCAATGATACAGGAATTCAGAAGCAGAGAGATAGAGATAATGATACTGTACCATAACAGAAGTCACAGCTATAAGGACAATACTTCTTCATAAGTCTCCTTCTAGAGTCACAGTAGCCCTTGTGGGCCCAGGAGGCACACACTAAATATTTATCCTTGCAGCCTACAACAGACAAATTGTATAATAACATATTTGGCCGTATAGAAGGAAAAATACATTTGATGTTAAACTAAATCTGCTATTGTGAGTATATTGATTTGAAACCACTTTTGAAGGTTGTCTTCTAGAGACGATTTAAGGATTACTGATATATTTAATATTTTGCGATTTGTGCCTAATGGCAAAGGGCAACAGTAAAGCTACCGCCACCTTCAAGCCAGCGGTTATTTTTGAGTTCACACCGTGGCCTGTACACATTATAGATAGTGCTGGAATAAGCACTGCTGCTCTGACTACTAACCGTATAGACGGAAGATTCCCCATATCTCGTCCTGTGAGATCAGTTTTTTCCCCGTCAGAGTGGCATTGATGTGCATCAAAGCATTAGAATTGAGTGAATGCATCAGTCCCAGTGCATGTCCAATCTCATGGGCTGCCACGTGAACCAAGTCTGTGAGCCACACTCCTAAGAAAAAAGAGCCTTAGATGATGAATATGATAATAATAAGGGAAACAAGGCACACCCTGTGTCATTCAGTTAACTAATTAGCTAATACAATCCAAGAGTCTTATGTTTATAAGTACAGAACTTCAGGCAGGTTAAGGCTGGGGCCAGACGTTGCAGATCTCGACATGTGGTGAACTCAGGCTGAGAATCTGCTCCTCTGCTGCCAGACGAATACATTGCCTCCATTCGGGCGCAGACAGAAGAAACTAATTTCAGTACCGAAATGCAAGGTTTTTCACAAGGACCAGATGATTCCAGATCTCCAATCCACTGCCTCACTGCGCTTCTGGTCTGCCTGCAACCAGAAGCATTGTTTCTACCAGACGTGGTCGATTTTAGCGCCAAAACACAACATTTTGCTTTTCACACTTAAGCATTAATTTAACCCAACAGGATTATTTTTCCTCCAGTAAGGATTAAGTATATTGTTAGGATCACACTTGAGAAAGGGCAATTACAGCCCGAAACATGTTGTGTATAGCAGCTTAAATAAATATTAATCACAAGCAGTTAATCTGCGTCAGAGTGCTCTCCTCTCTCCTACTGAAAGTTCAATTGTTAGGATCAAGTAGAAGGTACTGTTTTATTATTACAGAGTAAAGGGAAATCAGTTTGTTACTGGATTAAAATGGAGTTTATGGCAGATGACCTTCTTGCAATTCAGAGCTTTTTGGATAACAGGTTTCCGGATAACAGATCCCATACCTGTAGCATCTAAAGTTCCAATACAACAGATAAAAGATGACTGAAACAGCAGGACTGAAGGCAAACCAGCTGAAATAGAACCATAACTTCTGCTTGAAAGAAAGGCTTTATACATGTACAGAAAATGTCAACTGAATCCATGTCTGGTGCTATTTATGCTTATAAGATTCATTAACACCATAGTGGGAGGTAAACATATCACTAGTGATCATAATTCAGCTCTTGCGCTGTTTACATGTCTTTAGTAAGAAATATACCTTTCTTCCAGCTGAACCATGTGTTACCCAAAATCCAATATTCACTGTCATCAAAATGTATTTCTCCCGTTTTTGGGAAGTATGCGTGTGCCAACTCTCCCGTTGTTCCATCAAAGCAATAATGAATATAGGACTCCAAGCAGTCTGTATGATTAATGCCATAGAAACCTGGAACAGGAAAATCACATATAAAGATATATACACTGCATGTTAGTGTTCAATAAATGCCATAGGCCTGTAATGCAAACATCATAGTGCGGGTTAAATCCATCATGACATAGAGGATGAGGTTGACATGTCAGTCTAGTTCAACTTTTTTCTTTAAACTTGCCTAGCTACCAAGTTGGTCCAGAAGGTTATCCATCTGAGCCTGTGTAAGTCTGATAAAAAAAGTCTGTAGAATAAAAGACCAAAAAAAGGTCAACTGTGACAAAAGAAAATACCTAGAAGAAATTCCAGTGGCACACTGAATGCTGAAAAAAGTGTTAAATTTATTCACCCAAATACATACAGACAAGGGCAACGTTTCGGACCACTCGGGCCCTTTGTCAAGCCTGGTGTTACAATCATGTAATCAGCCTTTTAACATGTGAGGAGGGGGTGTGGATAGTGTCTCCTCCCCCTCCTTTCCTTCCCAATCAGTGACATCACTACACAGGTGATCATATTAAGACATTTAAAGTGCGATCCCAGTCCATGGAGTTTCAAAGTCCAAAGTTCATTGTGATCAAAAATAAAGTGAATGGTAACCTTAGTGAATCACCCACCTGTTAATACATATTAAAAACATTTTTAAAAAAATATATATGGCCCAGGGGTCTCAATAGGGAATACACACCTGCTATGTTTATGTTTCGGTAGGTGACTAAGTCCTTTACATACAGTCTGATATGGTGTGGAATTAAGAATCATGTAAAGACATATATGTATACTAATTTTTGTCTCTCTTTTTCTTTTAAGGTTACTAGTATTACACACACTGAGTGCTGACATCATTACCTACATACTAACATGTGTCTCAGGAAGGTGCTGAGTACAGTATGTGGAATGGGTCTCTCTGGCGTCTCAGGTAAATACTATTTATAACCTTTACATTACAAGATTTTCTCAGAATTTTTCAAAAGAATTTTTCAAAATAATTTTTTTCCCAAAAATTTTTTTCAATTTTTTTCAAATTTTTCTCATATGCTCTACATCAATTTTTTTAAAAATGTTTTTAATATGTATTAACAGGTGGGTGATTCACTAAGGTTACCATTCACTTTATTTTTGATCACAATGAACTTTGGACTTTGAAACTCCATGGACTGGGATCGCACTTTAAATGTCTTAATATGATCACCTGTGTAGTGATGTCACTGATTGGGAAGGAAAGGAGGGGGAGGAGACACTATCCACACCCCCTCCTCACATGTTAAAAGGCTGATTACATGATTGTAACACCAGGCTTGACAAAGGGCCCGAGTGGTCCGAAACGTTGCCCTTGTCTGTATGTATTTGGGTGAATAAATTTAACACTTTTTTCAGCATTCAGTGTGCCACTGGAATTTCTTCTATGTATCTACTTGACCCACATGGCAGGAGTGGGTTCTCCAGTGTAGCACCTGGTACCACAAAGGGTACATGACCAGGGGTGGAAGCACTCTACCATACTATTGTGCAAAAGAAAATACCTATTGATCCTCTTAACTGGTATTTTACGTTACAAGTCAGGACACACTTGATATTCATGGATGCCCAAGCTTTTACTCCAGCTTTTTTGATGATCAGCAGCTAGGAACCTCCATTCCCACATATAACCTGCAGTAGGAACCTGCATCTCCATGTATAACCTGCAGTAGGAAACTGCATCTCCATGTATATCCTGCAGTAGGAACCTGCTTCCTCAGGTATAACCTCTATAAGGAACCTCCATCCCACATATAACCTGCAGTAGGAACCTGCATCTCCATGTATAACCTGCAGTAGGAACCTGCATCTCCATGTATAACCTGCAGTAGGAACCTGCATCCCCACGTATAACCTGCAGTAGGAACGTGCATCTCCATGTAAAACCTGCAGTAGGAACCTGCATCTCCATGTATAACCTGCAGTAGGAACCTGCTTCCTCCGGTATAACCTCTAGAAGGACCCTCCATCCCACATATAACCTGCAGTTGGTTGGAACCTGCATCTCCATGTATAACCTGCAGTAGGAACCTGCATCTGCATGTATATCCTACAGTAGGAGCCTGCATCCCCAGGTAAAACCTGCAGTAGGGACCAGCATCCCATATTTATGCACATGAAATTTGTTGGCACCAAGTTTCATTGCTGAGGACATGAGGTCTGAACAAAAAGCTATGGAAAGTAGAACAGGTCATATGACAAGAACTTAATCGCCACCTACCAATTTCTAGATCACTATGTTGGTCTGCAGGGACTTCCTTGAAGTGAAAAGGTGACACATCACTCCACATCTGGAAAGCCTGGGCCATCCCCTTCCTCGTGTCACTTTCATTAATCAGATTCCGTGGAAATGAAACAATCCTTTGGGGAGCAATAACAGAGAGTTTCAGGAAATATGAATTGGAAAGAGTTTGTCTTCCATCCAATAGGAAATGACATTTCTCTCATAAAGTCATCAGAGGATATGTCAGTAATGCAGGGCAATATGCTTTTTATTTGAAGGATACTGGAGTTATATAGTGGGTAACCAAAGCGCTTCTCCTATATGTGAAACATTTTATTGACCTTGATTACATTGATATTTTCAAAGCCACAGGCCATACTTAGAGGCTCTATTCTAAATGAACTCATGTATAACCTGTATCTGTTACTGTCTGTTATGGTCTGTGGTCTCGCCTGTATCCAAACCTTATGTTAAATTCTATAATAGCCGCTGCTCAGAGACACTTGGTCTGAACTTTTGCTTTATTTCCTGCCTTTATGGTCTGTATAGTCTATGCACATAATGTAGTTCTATTGTATCATCTATTAAACTCTTTAGGGGAACCGCAAGTGTTTATATTGGGGAAATGGAAATGAAATGATGAAGTGTTCTTAAATGTAAGCACTGGAAGCATGACAAATTGTATATCCAATGCCTTTTAACATATTCCATGATTATTTCTCTCATTTCACTGAATAACAAATCCTACACTCTGATTCTCTGCTTACCCAGTACATTTGTATTAGGTAAGAATGTGCCAGATTTTCCCACTGTTTCATTGATCTGGCCCAATTCTTCCAGGCAGATGTTCTCACTGGAATTAAGGTTATTCAGTTTTCGAATACAGTGAAACCTCAATTTTACATACCCCGATTTTACGTTTTCCTGCATTTTTCTGGTCCCCTGAAAAATGTAAAATGGAGGTTCTGCTGTAGTGCCACGGATTCATAGCTAGATTGAGATCAGGATGGGCCATTGCAGGATATTTAACATTTTGCTCCAAAGCAGGGGTCCCCAGCCTTTCTTACAAATGAGCCACATTCAAATGTAAAAAGAGTTGGGGTGCAACACAAGCATGACAAAAGTTCCTGGAGTGCCAAATAGGGGCTGTGATTGGCTTTTTGATAATCTTGTGTGAACTGGAAACCTACAGCAGAATCTATTTGGCAGTACAGCTGGTTTTTATGCAAGCAAAAATTGTCTCCAAGCCAGGAATTTAAAAATAAGCACCTGCTTTGAGGCCACCAAGAGCAACATCTAAGGGGTCGTGAGGAGCATGTTGCTTGCAAGCCACTGGTTGGGGATCGTTGTTCTAGAGCAAGGATCCCTAACCTTTAGAACCCGTGGGCAACATTCAGAAGTAAAAGTAGTTGGGGAGCAACACAAGAATGAAAAGTGTTCCTGGGGTGCCAAATAAGGGCTGTGATTGGCCATTTTGTAGCCCCTATGTGGATTGTCAACCTAAATTGAGGCTCTGTTTGGCAGTGCACCTGATTTTTCTGCAGCTGAAACTTGCCTCCAAGCCTGGAATTCAAAAAAAGCTCCTGCTTTGAGGCCACTGGGAGCAACATCCAAGGGGTCGGAAAGCAAAATGTTGCTCACGAGCTACTGGTTGAGGTTCAGTTCTCTAGAAGCTCCCCAGTGTCATTTTGTCTTGTGTTTGAGATAATTGTGCTGCCGAAAGATGAACTTTTACAAATGTTTATAGAACCAACATCAGAATGACATATCTTCAAACAGACCCCCTGACCAGTTCAGGAAAGCCTTTGAAGCATTACTTGGGTCTAGATATTGCTTTGCCAGCCAAGGAATGGGAGGGACCCTAGGGTTGGGACCTGGATATTGGTGTATAGAAATGCTGCTATTTACGTGCACCCCAAACCTAAAATTCACCGGCCCCCCTTCAGTAGCCTGTTGATGGCACTGCTTGTGCAGACTTATTTCATAAAATAAAACAATATAACATAAAAAACATAACTCATTTTGAATTTCAGTGCTTTGAAATTAAAATATCACACAGAACATATATCCAGTGTAGGAGTTATTATTCAGTTGATAGTAGGGCTGCATGGTCTGAATAGCTTTGTGAGGCCTTGTAACATAATATAATATAGATTTACTGCCATCAACTAGTCGCCATATGACTACCTGTACGTCAGGTTATAATGGTCCCATTTGAGAAGACCTGGAGTCAACGTGTAACGCTTGTTCCTCAGGTGACGAGGGAGCTGAAGAGGCAGTTGAAGAGCCAGGGTTGGAGCCACAACAAAGTCTACCTTGGATAAAGGAAAAACATCATAGGCGCCACAAATGAAATAAAACAATGACAAGGAACACAATTAGGCCTACAGTCTGTAGCTTGGCAATGGAAAGAATGCTGAGATGTTCACTGTGGAATTGAATTGTACTTTGATTTACAAACAAAATGTGAGCTGTGAGATTGGACAGAACATTTGACTTTGGGCAGCAGCACAGTAGAGCAATGGTTAGCACTCCAGCCTTGCAGCATTAGGGTCCCAAGTTTAATGTCAGTCAGGGGGTTAGCTACAAGAAGTCAGCTTAGGGAGTAAGTATTCAGAGGAAACTTGAAAAGCATTCAAGCATATGTCAAATTATTTTTACCAATGCACAGAGATTGTTCATTAATGGTTTTAAATCATGGAGAATTATTTATAACTTCTCCTACAATAAAACCTGGTGCAAGGGCCAATATCATTACATATCATATATGATATTTATTATACAGTATACTGTATATTGCTGCCATATGGTAGCTGAAAACTTGTGTTAATGCAAGTTAGTACTCATTTTTAAGGCAAACTAAAGGCATCTAATCACAGGTAGTGGTAAAGATTTCAGCCTATTTCCCTGTGCATTTCCGCTATACTTGATACTGTAAGATTCACTTAGGGAAATGGTGATGGCACTTGCTGATCATTTTCAAGGTGGCTTTATACACCACCGCACTAGAGACAACATCATTGGCAATGCAGGCTACAAAGGAAGGGGTTGCAAATGTTTTGTGTCTGTCCTATGTGTGTGGTTCAACAGTTTTACTTGCAAATGTCATGGGAAGACCTTGGGTCTAGGGAAATGGCGATGTTCACTGGTCAGCTGGAGTCAGAACAAAATCACCCAGCGATGGTATATAAAGCTCAAACTAAATGCTGGGTCAAGTCAGGCTAATGAAGTTGTTTTGCCCCGCAGGCCAATAATTGGATCATAATATGATCCTTTGCAGACCTTTTCGGAGGTGGGGTCCTCGCCCAACAGGATTTTTAAACCTGTACAATAAATATAAGTGCCCATCTGACCAGACATTGGAATCAGTTTGGAATCATACATTGGCCAATATTTTACCTACTGGATATCCAGGGGCCAAGTAGGTATCTAATATTGACCTGCATGTCTTGGAAAACACAGTTGAAGTTTACTTTACCAGTGATGTCCAAAGATCTACTTTTCTTTTTTTTTTACATTAAACAGCAGAATGGCCTCTAGTCAAACACCCGTCATACCTTATTTTATACATTTTATTATGGGTTGTTTATTCTTAATGAAACAGTAACATGAATAGGCTTCATTCGTTCATGGCATCCAGGTCATGAACTTGACCCAATACAAATTTGATCTTCACTGATACACTACTTTTAATTGTTGGATTGAAGGCATTGGGCCTTCAGGACTTGGCCTAGGATGCTGAAATGCCCATTTAGCCAGCAATAGTCTGCACAGACAGCTCCAACACTTTCAAATCCACAGATTTCAGTTATAAAATACTTACCAGATGGTATTATGTTCTTTTTAAACAAGCTCGTATATGAAAGAGGTATGATTTTGCATATCTTATGAGTTGGGCAGTCCAGTTTGTTTTAAAATATGAGATCCCAAAGGACCCGGCTTATATAATACTCTTTAATACAGACATACATCTGTAATAATTCCTGAAATCATTGGATCCCTAATTCCCGAGTGCAGCTAGATATTTAGATTGATGGTGTAGAACGGTGACAGGCCTCCTCCTTTTTCTGTTGTTAATGCTCAGCTGATCCTTCCTGTGAGATACATCTGAAACCTCTTGTTCAGTCCTAACAAAAGCTGCATTGTATATTATATGTGCCTGGCTTCCCTGGGCTGTGTTTCATCTTGGGACATGAAACTATTTGCATTATTAGCCAAATGCTCCCAGTCCATTCCTAAAGAGATAAGGAGCTTTTTACTTTTGGAACAAACATATAAGTAACCAGGGCTTTGTCCACTTCTGACTTCCCTCCAAAGGATATTACATAATAGCACTGGAAGAAAGCAGATTCCACAATGGACTCTAATCAGAGCCAAGTAAAGAAATGAACTGTTTCACAACTACAATATAAAGCTCCCAGCCTAGCACCGGTATGTTTCTCAGCGCTCTACAATAGAAGGGTGTACACATCAAACATTCTGATTTTTCTGTCTATAAACATTTAATGTCATTCCCAGCTTCATGAGCATTGCTGAGACATGTGCAGCCACATTGCAAAAGTGTAAATGCAAATTCCACATAATTTACCAATATGGAAGGATCTGGATAGGGTTTTAACTATTGATACCTGCAACCCCCTCCGGGCCACATGAGGGAGCTGTGGCACCCCCTGAGCATAGGAAAATGCAGGTTGTGCGTTACGTTTGGGCAGGTTTCAGTGCAGGGCCCCATGGTGTCTGTTTCCCCTATACTTTACCTTACTCATACCTTTACCACATTTCACATTTCGCCAGGATGCAAAACTACTTTTATAGTATCTTATGGTTTTTCTACAGCTTTATGCACAAAAGAATTAAGGTGTGAAATGGAACATCTTTGTATAAAGCATCTATTCATAGGGGGCTAATTACCCATAGCCACAAATCATCAGTAAGCTCTGATCCCTCCAATGCAAATGAAAGCAACATTCTGATTGGTTGCTATGTGTTATGACGCTGGAGTAAGTTTACACCTGGAATGTGAATTCTTTATTGGTGGAATGATGGAAAGTTCAGTTCAACAAAAGCTGGAGCCCTGCTGGCTGGAAATTTCTGATATACACATATATATATATATATATATATATATATATATATATTCTGAAAGCAAGTAACAATAGTTATGCAATATACTTTTATGATGCCCCTCATACTCAAGATGTTGCTAGGGACTAGGACAAAGCCTTCTGCTGTGTATTTAGTATAAGCACAACCAGTGCAGGGCTGCAGAGATTTTAGACCTGGAGTGCCCAAGGGATTTTGTTTTAAAATAAGAATAATTGTCTTAAGTTAGGGTTGAAAATTGTGTATTTACTTATAATAATCACCAGCAAGTTACACTAAAACTATTTCCCAAACACCCCTGATACATATATATATGATATCTAATATACTAAATAGTGATGGGCTGTGAGCACTTACCTTTGTCTCCAAGGGCACTGACTTAGAAACAGTGAAAATTCCAGCTAGCAGCACTGTTCCAGCAAAAAGGGCAAGAAATGCCCAGATGTACCTTTTCCTCCGATGCTCAATATCTTGTGTGCCATCCATGTTTTTTTTTATCAGAAGTCTGTGATAGGTGATGACTTGGCAGAGACTAACCAGGCACCTTGTCTCAGCTTGTTGGGGGAATGCACTGCATGCTCCCTAGACTCACTCCTGTCTGTGTGTTATCCCTTGGGCTAAGTTTGTCTCCCTGACAATGATATGCATTCTGACCAGTCCAAATGATTTCTCTTCTTGCACCTTCTAACAGTCAGTTCCTACCCCCTCCCCTTTGCTAAGGTGCTCTGTTTATACAGTAGCGGACTCTCCATTCATCTTTGTGCTTTTTCTATATCCCTTCTGCTGCCTTCCCATGGATTTCTCCTCCGATTCTTTTCTTACTTTAAAAATGCAGGCTGCAAGTCTGTAGGCTGCCAACTATACTCCCTAAGTGGAGCCAAATGTTCTCGTCTTTCACAGGCAAAGGCTTAGGGCTGGGACTATGATGGGGGCTAGTGTTGGGGGATGAGGGTTTACTGTGCACTCTCCTTCCAGCTGACTGACTTAGGAGTAGGAGGGATAAATCTGCCCTTGACAGTTCCTGTAAGGGGAACAAAACTAAAAATCCGGCTGCGGGATACCTCATTTCAAGGAGGCTGGGGAATCCTGCTACATTAATATTGCATTAGTATGACACAAAGAATGCATGGACATATATATCAGTCCTGCTTATTACAAGGCAAAAGGACAAATATTTTTCCTGCATCAAACAAATATGTATTGTATAGAACTAATCTAATGCAAGCAAGCCTTTATCATTTAAACAGAGGTCTGGATTTTTAACATGATGTAGTGCTACGTGGGTCACACCTCAGGCCCCCCATCCCTGCACAACTCACAATATCAATAGATGGGGGCCATGACCGGTGCCTTTCTGAGAGAATGGAACAGGAGTTCTTCCAGCACCAGCAGGCTTGTGTTCCACATTGCACTTTTGCACATTTGCACTAGTAAATGAGCCCTAGGGTGTTTATATTACCCTCATACCTATGTCATCAAAGATTGCTAATTGCTGTGCCTACAAACTCTATCTCAGCTTTTCTTATCCCTCTGATGAAAATTCAGTTTTGCCAGGATACCTTAAAAGAAATAAAGCATGTAGGTGTGCTTACACAAGCAGCTGAAAATAATCCCTGCATCCATGGACATGTATATAGACGTACCACTTGAGGGCTGAGCGGGGGTGATCCTGGCCCCTCTGCCTGAGACAGCTTGCTGCTGCTGCCCCCCACAACGCCACCAGAGGGGGTCCAGAATGCTAGCTGAGCTCTCTGTGCTAGAAGCAGTGTCGGACTGGGACACCAGGGGCCCACCCAAAAACCTTTGACCAGGGGCCCACCATAAAACTTTAAACCTGGGGCCGACTCTCAGTACTAATATTCTTTTGTTTTCTTTACATACTGTAATCTATTATTCCATCTATTTAGCCTCTTTGTTCTCATATAATAGGGAAAGACCATGAAATAGGCCAAAAGTTAAGCAGCATGAGGGCCCACTGACACTTTGGCCCACCGGGAGTTTTCCTGGTATCCCAGTGAGCCAGTCCGACACTGGCTAGAAGAGATGAATTTCTGGTTTGGCTACTGAAAATTTGGCTGTTAAATCACCAGAAGCTGCATTTTTGCCGCCCCTAGTAGCCAGGGGGTGCTAATTACGTTGATCTTCAACACATCACTTTTTACAGGGTGCATCCAATCCCATGCGGCTGCCAAGCCAACTGGAACAACTTCTTTAAGAGGTTTCGGCTCTTGCGTTTAAAGCATTTATTGCAGCAGAAAAGTGGTACAAGCTTTTGGGGACAACCCCTTCCTCAGGTGAAAAACACCCAATGATTTAAATTCCCTTCACATCTTATGATTAACCCTCTAGTTCATTAACCCATTAACACCAATTGCATCAATATCTAATTATCAAAATGTTCTATTGGCACAAAGTGTCCCAATTGCATCTGAAGAAGGGGTTGTCCCCAAAAGCTTCCCATGCTGAGAAACACTGTAGATCCTAATGTAGCTGCTCCACAGTCACGTTGTGGAATTTTCCAAAAGGAGCTGTACTGGCAGGGGAGGGAGAAATGGACAAAGGTTTACAATAAGGTGTGAGAAATATTTTGGTTGTTTCCATTGGATCCTCCCATTATTTGACATACGTATTCCTCTGATTACTTGCACAGACACATTTTTTGCCTTTAGCTTTTTTTTCGCTTTGGCACTTGATTGCCATAAAAGTGTATATGGAACTCATTAATCATGTTTTCATACCGGCAATGATTCTGAAACATAAATAAATATTGTCACTTTTTACTTTTTATTTATGAAAACAGATGCACAGTGTCACCACACAAACATCTCTTTGTGTTATTTGACCAGCCGGTTGTTCAAACTGGGCTGATCTTTGGCTCCAAATACTGGGAAAGGACTGCCTCAGCAGCTCAGTATGGCCAATGCCCTATGGGCAACCTGCCACCAAACCCTGACGTATTTTAAAGGAACATTATTCTTTTGGCTCCATACATAGGCCAGTAAGCTGCAGCCTTGGTCTGGAGTCTACATGTAATTTTGGTCTGGCCAAGAAAGCTTTAAATTGTCCATGTTCAAGAAGAAGGGACATTTAATTGATTCTGGATATATTCATGCAAAGGATGGATATTGTCCAATTATTCCAGTTTGTAAGTCTCCCCCTGTTAGAAATGGCACATAGTGCAATACAAACAAATGAAGTACAGGAGGAAAGTCCCAAAACAAACCCCTTTGCTCATTGCTGAGTTCTTGGAAAGAATACACTGGTTTTTTCATCCTGAATTAGGACTTGGAGAGAGAGCGAGAGCAGAGTCCTTATGTTACTGGGCAAAGCAGCACCAAGTATGCTGAGTGGAACTTTTTATTCAGTCACTAAACATTTAGTTTGAAGAGAAAAAGGGTGAATAAGGCCAAATGTTCTTGTTATTAAAGCAGTGACCTTAGCAGCCAGTTCAGGTTCATGCAATGCAACTGCCAGCAGATCAAAGATACCTGAGCCACAATAAAGGCAGCTTATTATTAACACCATGTGGACAATATGAGCCATATCTGTAGCCTCCTGTCACCACAGGGAAGTTGCGAATCACTTTTAAGCAAAAAGAAAACAAGCCGGCTCTAATCTCTTCTGGACATTTGTAAAAACATACGTAAAGCAATTACTATAAACCGCTAGGCAATCCTTACCAAGCAGAAAAATTTGACCTGGGTGTCCAGACCCCAGGCCCTTCACTTAGATTATTCAGAAATGGAAAACAGCCGAAGGGCTTTTCACTCACCAAGTTAGCCGAATGGTCCGGGTGCCGTGCCCCGAACCCGTAGCTTAGGCAGACTCTGTCTTCAAAATAAATCTGCACGCACTCCTGCGACCATGGCCATGAAGGTTAAAAATGTAACTTTATTCCATATAGTTAAAAGGTATGCGTCCTAACGCGTTTCGCATCAGCAATCAGCAATGCAACTGCCAGCAGATCAAAGATACCTGAGCCACAATAAAGGCAGCTTATTATTAACACCATGTGGACAATATGAGCCATATCTGTAGCCTCCTGTCACCACAGGGAAGTTGCGAATCACTTTTCAGCAGCTCAAATGTATTTGTCTGTATATGTATTTTTTTAATAAGAAAATAACGGACAGTTATATACATACAGCTGTATCAGGCTTTAATGATGGCCTAAGAAGGGAATATGTTTATTTTAGTTTATATGCATTTGCTCTGTAGCTCTATTCATTTTTCTCCCAATTCTGTGTTTCCTATGAGTTGCTTAAGTCCAAGAATAGATTTTCCACTGGCCTTTGTCCATTTTTAAGGAAGGAAGCTCAGCAAGCCTTTATTGTTGGAGACCAGTAATACATTGAAAGGTATTGTGTTCCATTCATCTACTATGACTAGACGGTTATGCAATAAAAGCTTTATTTCTGCAGTCTGCAAGAAGAGGAAACACAGCTCCTAAGTTAATAATAAAAGAAGATCACATAAAGACTGGCTATAAAACCCAATGGTGCCCAGTAAATGCCCAGGGTAAACTTGGCCAACAATGGTTTCATGTAAATTCATAATCTCTTTTAGAGATAAATGTATAATTTTAGAATGGGGTAGGGCCATCATTGGTGGGACTAAAGATAGTGTACGGGCGCCATGTTTACGTAGAAGTGTATGAATGAATCCTTTTCCAAGCTGTTAGACTCCATTCAGTTTAAAGGGCAACTAAAGTCTAAAATAGAATAATGTTAGAAATGCTGTATTATGTATACTAAATATAAACATGAACTTACTGCGCCAGCAGCCTAATAAGACAAATGATTTATGCTTTCAAAGTTGGCGCAGGGGGCTGTCATCTTGTAACTTTGTTAGACATTTCTGCAATATCAAGACTCGCACATGCTCAGTGTGGTCTGGGCTTCAGTTGGGAGGTTAAGCTTAGGGACCGTCATAAATTATCAAAACAGCACAAGTCAAATAATATCTTATAATATCTATATCTATAATATATTAATAATCATAATATAGAGACTGCACTGTGTCTCTGGATACAAATCTCTACAGGGAATCCAACAATGCTGCTCGAGTTCTGGGAAGTAAGGTGGGGGGGCTCCCCCTGCCATTTGAAAGTATGATCGTTTACCTGCACAGCAGTTGGGGACCATCTGACAATTCCTATCAACAGCAGTAAAAGAAGGGGGAATTGCACTGCATACAGTCAGGTTTATGATAAAAACTGTAGACATCTTTTAATTAAAGTATATTGTAAATAGATTTCTTTTTCATTAAAGAAAGTAAAAATGGGATTTTATATTTTTGCCTTTACATGCCCTTTAATGACCTTAGGAGACTTCCCTATGGGTACAGGGATACCATGTGGTTCCCCCTGGATTAGTAATAAGAGAATGTATGTAATTAGGGACAATATACTTGTTTTTTTCACCTTGTTAACTAGGTAACATCTGTGTAGGACAAAAAGGAGTTAAATGTAAACTTTAGTGTGTAATACAAGGACTGGATGCCAAGCATATGTTTATGGCTGGTTCCCAGGCTTACAGGGTTTTGATTGATGGCCGCAAAAAAAATCTGCATTCCTTTAGTGATACAGGGCAATGGGAAACAGTACTTCCACAAAATTCCCCTTCATTTCCCTACGATACTGTTCCTCTGACCACTCAGTCCAATGGAATGATTGAATAAGGCAGATCTTGTCCAGAGCACAGTCAAGGGGTTTCGATTATTGTATGTGGCTTAAAGGGATACTGTCATGGGAAAAATTTTTTTTTTTCAAATGAATCAGTTAATAGTGCTGCTCCAGCAGAATTCTTCACTGAAATCCATTTCTCAAAAGAGCAAACAGATTTTTGTATATTCAATTTTGAAATCTGACATGGGGCTAGACATATTGTCAATTTCCCAGCTGCCCCCAGTCATGTGAATTGTGCTCTGATAAATTTCAGTCACTCTTTACTGCTGTACTGCAAGTTGGAGTGATATCACCCCCCCTTCCTTCCCCCCCCCCCAGCAGCCAAACAAAAGAACAATGGGAAGGTAACCAGATAACAGCTCCCTAACACAAGACAACAGCTGCCTGGTAGATCTAAGAACAGCACTCAATAGTAAAAACCCATGTCCCACTGAGACACATTCAGTTACATTGAGAAGGAAAAACAGCAGCCTGCCAGAAAGCATTTCTCTCCTAAAGTGCAGGCACAAGTCACATGACCTGGGGCAGCTGGGAAATTGACAAAATGTCTAGCCCCAAGTCAGATTTCAAAACTGAATATAAAAAAATCTGTTTGCTCTTTTAAGAAATGGATTTCAGTGCAGAATTCTGCTGGAGCAGCACTATTAACTGATTCAATTTGAAAAAAATGTTTGTTCCCATGACAGTATCCCTTTAAATTAAATTGTGTGCGTTGCAAGTTGCATTCATTGCAAGTCATTGTGAATGCAAATGACTCTTTGGTAAATATCATACAAGTTGCAGCACACATTTTTCGTACTGTGTGTGTAAGTACGGATTTAGTGCAAATTACTGACAGTAACAGTGGCTTAAATGGCATAAAATTGACTGCAGAAGCCAGAGGAACAATAACAATAAGTTTCATAAAATATGCGACTCCTGGTTCGAATTGAAGCCTCTGAAATCATTGTTCTGATTGTACTGTATATGTCTCAGATTTCTCTATGCCATAATACTGTTAGGGGCAGATTTATCAAAGGTCGAGGTGAATTTTCGAATGAAAAAACATTCGAATTTCAAACTATTTTTTGTGTACTTCGACTAGGGAATAGTCAAACGATTTGAATTCTGCCAAATACCGACCTATTCGATCAAAAACGGACCTATTCAACCAAAAAAATAAAATAAAACACGTAATTTCGTTTGGTCTTTTTGAATTCCAATTTCAAAGTTTTTTCAATTCGAAATTTGACCCTTGATAAATATGCCCATAAATGTTGTCACCTACAGTATATCCCCATGCAAATGTTATCACTTTACTTGTCTATGACCTGGTACCTTAAATTGTACAAAGCTTTATGTCATGTTTTTGATTTTCACAGACATCACAGAGTACTTCAAAGTGTGGCTTTATTCAGGCAGTATTGAGGCAGTATCTGTGCAATACAAGATTATGCGTTTCGGAACTTTATGAACCGGTACTTCCTCAGAATTATAAGCTCGGTGGTCTCTGTGAAGTTTCGGGGCTAGCGCAACATAGGAAGGTTATAGTCAAGGAATCACATGTGTGAGGTACAGTTGCGGAAGTCTTGCGAGTGCAGCTGCCTGGAAGACACACAATATAACATCATACAGACTGGTGATTCCTTATAACTCTTGAGTTATTTAGCTTTTTATAAATCTCTTTATTTATAATTTGCAATTTTTCAAAGAATAAAAACAAAAAACAAATAATAATAAATAATAATAATAATAATAAATAAATTAAATAAAAAAATTCAAATCAAAATAAAATAACCGGCTTGAATAGCATTCCTAGGATATAATGTAGCAATTAGACATTTATACCCATAAAAGTGTTAATTCACATTCAGTAAATTACTAGTACCATATTCAAATTCTTTAAGCAAGTCATTGATCATTTCATTTGGCATACTTTCAGTCCGATGGAGCGTCTGTAGTCGTTTTATATGTGTCCCAAAAGGCCCATATTTCCGAATGTGCATCCAAATTGTCCTCCAGTCTAGCTGGGCATATTTTGAATATAATTAAGTCTTTGGTGTAATTGTAGTAGAGATAGATAGGTAAGGGGCCACCCAGTTTAGGGCTAGAACCCATTTGGCCACTGCAAGTATTTGAGAGAACAATCTTCTTTGGGGACTTGGCAGCTTTGTATATAGTGCAATGCCACCATGTGTACATGTAGTCTCCTGCTTGTTGACATTCAAGAAAGCATAGAGGTGAGGTGGATGAAATAACCTTGTGTTTACTTAATGTTTACTTAATATACCATCACATTACTTTGTATGCCATCTCCTTGATGATGATCTCCTTGAAGCCTATGATTAAGTGTCCCAGTGACACGAAACATGTTAGGCGAGAGATGACTAATAAAGATGTAAATAAAGCTTTCAATTTTTTGATCTACTACCGTTGGTGTGATTAATATGTGAGTTTACCAGTGTGCCCTGCAGCAACATTGATGCTTTATATACGGAGGGCCTGGGGCTGGAGCACCTGGGCCACGTCTCCATTGTGTTCAGTGATTCCACAGGTTTATACTTGCTTTATGCTTAAAATGTTCTTGGTTCAGACTATTGCCATCTCATTCATGCCTATGTTGTGGGAAAGTTTTTGAATTGGAGTTTTTTTAGCGTTTTATTCAGCAGCTCTCCAGTTGGCATTTTCAGCAATCTGGTTGCTAGTGTCCAAATTACCCTAGCAACCATGCATTGCATTGAATAAGAGACTGGAATATGAATAGGAGAGACCTGAATAGAATAAAGGTAGCAATAAAAATATATTTGTAGCCTTACAGAGCATTTGTTTTTTTTAAATGGGGTCAGTTACACCCATTTGAAAGGTGGAAAAGAAGGCAAATAATTCAAAAACTACAAAAACAATTAAAAATAAAGGCCAATTGAACATATTAAAAGTGAACGTAAAGGTTAAACACCCCTTTAAAAAGCAGTATCTGTGCCTAATTCCAGACTAACACTTTTCTGACCATTCAGCTATTGTAAAACTACTAGGGATGGGCAAATTTGACCCCCTTTGACAAAAATTTGACGCCGGCGAAATATCGCCAACGCACATCAAAGTCTATGGGCGTCAAAATTTTTTTTTGACGCACGCCGCCATACAAGTCTATGGGCGTCATTTTTGTGGAGAAACAAGGCGAAAAAATTTGCCCATCCCTAATAACTACAAGTCCCTTTGGCCATCAGAAATCAGCCACAGAGTCCGGTTATTGTGGGAGTCTAGTAGCTGCACTGTGAGGCAGCTGGAAGGCCATATTTAATATCCCTCTACCAGAACGTCTTTCACTAGAGGAAAACTGTACCTGTCTGTCAACCTGCGCTAAAGGGCCTAGAAAGATTTCATGGAACAGTGCTCTAATTTTAGGGAAAAATTCTCAATAAACAGGAGACTTTCCAGCTGGCAGAGAATATGGAATTTCTTACATAAACACTCCAGAATAAAGGCAAATACAGCATTTTCACTACAGGCCATTACACCAGAGAAAGAGAGGCGACCATCAAAGAACTTGGTTAGTGAATTATTCCAAGTCCATTTCCATTCGCTCATTTGTTTGTTATTGTACAAATTACCTTTTTAGTAAGTCCTTTCATGGTCAGGAGACTTCCAGTGGGTGTTCTGTTTTGGGGGAAATGTTGAGGTAAATGAGTAATTTTAGTAGTGACATGTGTTGCTGTGACATCATCGCCGCTCCCTGGCTCCACTCGCTGTCAGTCATGATGTCAGAGTCACAGGACAGCTGGTGCCAGAACGTTCTTATCAAGGTCAGACACATTTTCCAGGTGTCACCGTGAACAGCCATTTTAGAACATACGCCAACAAATATATATATAGTGTTATTTTTTTTTCTAATTTGTGTTATGTCATATGTCTCCTCTTGCAGAAGTAAAACACGTCTATTTAAAGTGATACTGACACTAAAAAAACGACTTTTTAAAATATGAATGTACATTAAAAGTTACCTATAGGTCATGTTTGCTGAGAGGTTTATTTTTGTAAGTAATTGTTAGTTGAGGTTCCTAAACCTGACTGTTTTGCCAACCTGACTGTCCCATCTCAGCCTGCCAATTAAAGTTTCTAATACTAACGGACTCCTGCTGCACAAATATGGCAGCCCCCTCATACAGGAACATGGGACATCAGACAGGTAATGTAAAAGAATTGTGCTTTTATATTGTATTTTACATTGCAGCATGCAAAGCCGATATTATGATAGATGTAAAAAAGGTGTCATTATCTCTTTAAGGCAGTTATTTTTTCCCTATCGCTGCATTTGGTTAGAAACTCTTTCATTTGCTGTAGTTATAAATATAATAGGGGTGGTGAGAACTGGTGCTACTGAATGACATTACTGATATATGTGGATATACTGGTATAGGAGCTGTTATCTGGAAACCCATTACCCAGAAAATTCTCCCATAGACTCCATTTTAATTGAATAATTTTAATTTTTAAAAAATATTTTCTTTTTCTTTCATAATGAAACAGTATTTTGTACTTGATCCAAACGAAAATATACCTAATCCTTATTGAAGGCAAAACAAGCCTATTGTTTATATAATGGTTTATATAATGTTTAAATGTTTTTTTTTTAGTAGACGTAAGGTAACCCCAGTTCCCAAGCATTCTGGATAACAGGTTCTATACCTGTATTTAGGCAAGACCTGCAGAAGATTAGATATGAAAAAGAACTTTTGCTATGTTTCTTTCTACAGCTGCACTTCCATCCCAGAATACCTGCAACACACTGCAAAATATTACAGGGTTAAATGAAATGTTCAATGTGGGAGGTCACAATGTGCAATAATTGGATTGCTCCTCACAATCATTAGAGGTTGATGGTGTGATAGGTTTTATATTGACCTACGGTGGAAATAAGAAAGAATTGAAGGGAATTGTTCTTGGCTGGACTTCACTAGGATTGGGCCACTGGTACTCTAACAGGCAAGTCCATCTTTGGCAAAGGGAGTCATGTTCTTTACATCTGCTCAGTGGCACATACAGGGCTCGATTTGCACCTCTGTGCACTAATTCATGACCCCACACCTGAAGCCTGGATTGTATTTTAATTGCAAAGCTAACTGAACACAGCTTTGACGTGAATTGTATTTAAAATAAAAAATAATGGACCTCTATGTCCCATTTAATATCTATGTGACAAGACAAGACGGGTCCCAAGCTTTGCCAGTGAACTCCGACCTACAGATCAGCCGCCCCCAAACCAAAGCAGCAACCGCTGGGTGCACCCTGGACCTCCATTGAATTTGGCTGTGGTATTTCTGTGTAAATGACAAGATCTAATGTGCAACTAAAAGCTCCCGTGTCTCGCACAGGCACAGATACGTTTCCCACTAAATCTCAGCACTACGGAATGAACACAACGGATACTGACAGTCTACTTGTGGGAATATATAAACTTATGGCAACATTCTGAGCAGTTCATTCCTCAAGTTGTTCATTTCAGGAAATAGATTCCAGGCTGAAAAGTACAGAATAGAAATGCTTTGGCCAAATATAGTAAATCAGCAAGCCAAGGTGAGGTTTGCATTTAAACAGACCAGTAAATACTACCTCCTGATTGGTTGCTATGGGTAACTGCTCCTGGGCAAACTTAGTGCCTATTATTACATAACCCCCATTATGTTCTGAGACAGTAACTCAAAGGGTATAGGTAAAGGACTAATTGTTAAGGTAGACTTTAAAGGGCACTTGTTCTGGAAGTCAGCAATGAGCATGGCCCCTTCACAAAGAACTGAATGATATAGTTTAACGACACCCAGCAACAGCTAAGCAAATTTTGTCATATATTTTATTACTGATCATTCTATTAATAGTGTCTCCTGGTTATCTGGGTTGCTAGGGAAGGTGGCACTGAAAAAGGGAACCAGTTGTAAATGATCTCCGAATATCCCCCTGCTACATACTAAAAATGGATTTGAAGAAAAGAATAAAAATACATGTATGGGACCCATTATCCAGAATGCTTGGGACCTGGGGTTTTCCGGTTAATGGGTCTTTTTGTGATTTGGATCTTCATTCCTTAAAGGAGAAGGAAAGGCTAAAATTAAATAAGCTTTATCAGAAAGGTTTATATACTGTAAATACACCAGTAAACCCTCAAAGTAGTGTTGCTCTGAGTCCTCTGTCAAAAGAAACACAACATTGCTTTCCTTCTATTGTCTACGCATTGGCTCCTGTATCAGACTTCCTGTTTTCAGCTTAAACCTCCAGGGCTAGGGCTTGAGCATGCTCAGTTTGCTCCTCTCTCCCCCCTCCCTCCTGTAATCTAAGCCCAGTGCTATGAGTGAGCAGGGAGAGACTCAGGCAGGAAGTATATAATATAAGTAATTCTAAAACAACTGAACTGATCGCCCTAAATCCAGAACAAGTGCTAGGCTCCCTGGTCTCGGCTCTGATTCTGCCTGTAGCAGCCGCCTTTCACTTCGGGAGGTGCCCTCCAATAATCGGATGCCACCAGGTCTTAATAAGAGAGGAGCCAAGCAAGAGTTCTGGACTGGCAAAGGGGCACGGTCATTATCAAGGTTTTGGATTTTTATTTTAAAAAAAATATCTGAATCTGGCACCTGGTATGATGACGTCACGCGCAAGGTGCGTAAAACCTGGTTTAAGTGCATGCCGCACCTACCCTATAGTTATCGGCATTAGGCAGAACAAGTACCACACAGCGGCCGTCCCCACCGGAGACGCAGTGGGCGGCCCTGCCGGAGGTGTGGCAGGCATCCCCGTCGGCCCACTAGACCACCAGGGTGAGTGTTCCTTACATGGACTTGCTGACTAATCATTGAAGAAGTTTCACTACTCATCCGAGCAGCTTCTTCAGTTCAACCGACAAGTGTGGGAAGTTCTTGGCATATAAACTCTTCCACTAATCCAATTTCAACGGCACATTGTAACTCTTCAGAAAGGTGACATCTGAAATTCACAGAGATGTTGATTCTGTGTAGTTACTGTGATAGGATTATCCAATGTGTCATGCAACTCCTAGAAACAGGTGTGAGAGTTGCTACTTGTACAGTGGGTTGTACAGGACAGCTGTACAACCCACTCGAACATAGAAGGTGACATGGGCCAAAGGCTTCAATGGTGGCAAGCTAAGGTCACTCTTCAGGAATGGCTGACAGATAATGTGTCGGTGGCATGAGCAGGAGCCTAGAGATGAGCAATGTCCAATTCCATTCTCTGCTCTTGGCGATGTTCTGGTGAGACTTCTGTGATGAAAGAATCTTTCGCAATGGCTTGCAGCATGATTACCAGGAATTATGAGCTTGCGGCCAGATCAATGTGTGACTCATTTGAACAGCTGTTAGTCAAATGCTTGATGATGAACCAATATACTGCTTTTATGCCGTAAACTCCAAATTGTAGGGCGAAGTTGCAGAATGTAGTCAGGGAAAGCAAATCTAGAAGAATTCCACCTTTGAACATACAACAATCTATATCTGACCTGGATCTGGAGTTAGTTGAACAATAGTTGAGTGCTGCATAATTAAAGGCCCTTTTCTAAAACCTACCTAGAAGATTTTGGATCTATCCACTCTTGTGCCACCTATAAAAATACATATATGGGACTAGATTTTGGGAATGGTGTTCTGACTGGCAGGACCATAAGGAAACAAGCTTTGACTTGTTCGCCATGGGCACAATACTGGGAAACAGTTACTTGTTAATGGTTACCTACTCTTGTCCACGGCTGCAGAAGCTATCCAGCATGGCAGGCAGCCCATCTGTGTTGGTTGGTGGGTATTACCACATGGTGGTGTTTTTCAAAATGTTTATTTCCATGTTGATGCTAGTTTGAAATAGTTAAACATTTTGATGTATATCCTTATTGGTTATACTTATATCTTGTGATTGCGTGGGTGTGCATGGGCCTCCAGCTAGCTCCAGACTTGACTGGCCATGGAATTATTTCAATAACCCCTTTGTGCATGGACCCCAGCTAATGTAAATCTTTATGACTTTGCATGGGCTTCTGTTTCAGTTCTGAAAGTGCAAAGGCTTGAAAACATAAGAAAAGACAACATTTCACTAGGCTGGAGTGAACATTAGTGAAAGTTCGCTATGAAATGCTCGTGCTGACAATCTTTTGGATTTTGCATGGCACACCAGCTAATAGGAGTCTGAATATGTACGGGTTTGCAGCTGAAAAGCACATGGGTCTCCTCAAGGGGAGATCCTGGCCATTTTGCCGCCCAAGACGGCCTTCGTTCTGCCGCTGCCCCCCTTCCTACGACACTCAAATTTTCAGCGCCAGAGGCGTCTAGGTCGCAATTGCGCTCTCTGCACTAGAAGAGCCGAACTTCCGGGTTGAAAAAACAGAAATTCGACGGCAACCAAGGGGACGATGCCGCCTGAGGTGAGTTTCTCAACTTGCCTAATTGGCGGAGCGCCCCTGGGTCTCCTAAGGTTTTTTTTATCTGTGAGAGCCCAGTTAATCTTTATGAATGAGTGAAGACCTGGCTATAGCAATTCTTGCTGTACGTGGGCCTCAAACTATTGGTTGTCTGACTGCCCTTTGGTTGACTACAATTCTCCTCATACCAATACTGTCCTATCCCCTTAACATTCAAAATCAGTTTTTTCAAAAAGTAATTTGGTTCCACAAAGGTACTTAGGATAAACATTTTTCCCTGTCAATTGAGTGTGTATATTTGTCGTGCCTTTATGTGTAATATTTTGTTTTAATACATATGTTAATATCAGAAGAAAGTAGCTATCTCAAGAAATTTGTGAATTTTTTTCTTATCGATTATCTTTCAATTTTCTGCAAGTCTGCTTTTGGAAACACCGCCTGGTAACTTAGCAAACTGCACATTAATTGCCAAACTAGAGGGTTTCCGAACACCAAACAAATTCAAAATCACAAAATAGATATAAATCTAGAAGTATATATACATAAATACCCAACGGGGTAGTATAATATTCTGTGAACACAGAGGAGTAACTAGACCTTCGGCTGCAGTGGGTCCCAGGAATATATATATATATCTCTGACAGGGGTGTAACTACAGAGGAAGCAGACCCTGCGGCTGCAGGATGGTGTAGAAGGTATAGGGGGACCCTAATTAATGAGCAATTTCAACATATATTGGTAAAACAGGACAATCTCTGGATACGTTGGGGGCCCTAAAATTAATTTGCTGTGGGGCCCAGTAACATATACTTACCCTACTGACCTCTCCATGTGTTTGGGGCCCTAAAATTAATTTGCAGTGGGCCATGTTACATCTGCATGTAGTTACACCACTGTGTGGAGCCCCTTCTAGAACTAGTGTTACACAAATAAACCCCTTGCTCTGCTACCAGTGGATGTACTGTATGTGTATGTGTGTATATATCTATATATAATGAATAAGCATCTTTATCTTTCTGTACTATATTTCCTATTCTTGCATTCTCACTTCTGCCTGACAAAGGTGATTCTCAAAGTCTGAGCTGTTCTGTGTACAATACACATAGGGGGGAATTCACAAAAGTGTCGGTAAAACAAGTAACCCAGAAGTGGCGGTCGACAAATTTGTAAAATGTCTCGTAAGTCTGACAATTTTCTAAAATGTCGTATATCTTTTCATCGTACAAACGACATTTACCAAGACTTTTTGAACGACAATTTGTCTGACATTTTCATTTTGGAGAGCCTAAAGTGTCTGAAAAATTGTCGGTAAAAAAAATGAGTTTACGAGTAATTCATAAAAATGTCGGGAAAAGTGGCGCCGAAAAAACCACGCCCACTTTTAACGACACTAATTCAAAAGTGTCGCACATGTCGGAAAATTGGCGGAGAAATGCTCTGTGAATTTGTCGGCTGTTGCTACGACACTTTCTTCATTTTAAAGACATTTTTTCGTTCCCGACACTTTTGTGAATTCCCCCCATAGAATCTGTTAAGGCTTGATCACATTTGGCCTCATAATCCTTTTAGATTGGAGTGATTTGGGGTAAATCAAACAGCCCACCAACGCTACAACATAATATTAATCAGACTGCTTTTATTTCGGCACTATACACATTTCACACTTTATACACAGAGTAAAATAAGCAAAGATGGATTTGCTAGGCAACTCTATCCACCACCAGTTCAAGATGGCGCAACTCTGTAAACCAGCTGCAGCCTGAGCTGCTACACAAGATGCTGTTGGGACTGCAGAAGTGCTACATTCTCTCTACATACCCGCACCAACACTAATGGGCAGATTTATCAAGGGTCCAATATCAAATTCGATTTCTAATTTTCAAGTGTCAAAATTCACACATTCAAACTTGAATCCCCTTATTTGAATATAAATTCGAATGCGAGATTTATCCCACCTCAATCATGAACAGTCCCGATTTGAATATTCGCCACCTAAAACCTGTCGAGTTCATTTACAAGCAATGGCAGAGGTCCGTTGAGCCATTTGGAGATGTTAATAGCCTCCCTGACATTCGAGTTTTTTTTCCCGGAGAAAAACTCAGTTCGTACGAATTAAATACAAATCGAATACGATTAGAATTTTCGGGTCGGAACCATTAGATCAAATATTAGACATTCAAATTTTTTCTTAAATAACCTCCCAGTTGAATTGTCAGTATATTCGAATTAAAAAAAATCACATGAATTCGAAATTCGACCTTTGATAAATGGGCGTCCCTGGGTGGAGACCTTAGTAAGAAAGAGCTGTCATTCCCACAATCTTGCTTCTTAAAGGGGCACTAATGCATTCAAATAAATATGTTATAAGTAATCTCTACAACACTATAGTTTCCGAGTGATTTTTTTAAATTGTAAAACTGGAAAAATCAGTTACCATGAAAATACTTCTAACCATGTTTCCTCTTTCCTTTCTCTGTCAACGGCATGAAGTAGAGCAGAATAGCACATTTCTCATCTTGCTCACAATTGGTCACTTTGAAACACTCTCTGAAGCGATTGGCCAGAGAGGACAGAAGAAAATGGAGGGGAATGGTCCCCCACAAACACCTGTAAAATGTCACTGATCATTTCCTATATTTTGCCTTCTCTAAAACAAAAAAATGTTCAAAAAAGAAATCACAATGAATAGGAAGATTATACACGTTCTATAATATGTGAATAATTTAGGTATATAGATATAAATAGCTATACATTTCAGTGAATTTATCAACACTTTAACAAAATGCATTAATGCCCCTTTAAACAAGAACCACGGCAAGTTTTATAGGTCAACCCAAGATCTTAAACCGAATATGAATAAATCTTCTTGCTCTTGCGCTACTGTGTCATTAAACTATAAAACACGGCAGTCCTGTAAGTTCATTGTGACGTACTCTATGTATTGCTCTATTTCATGTGACCTGATGAACCTGTATGAAAGGGACATTTGGAAGGCAGTGGATCAGGTTGTATTGCAGAAACACAAATAAGAGAAGAACCAGCAAATGAAATGTTAGGTTGGGATTGGGCAGAGATGAAATCCTCATTTTAGTAACAAGATGATTTAGTGGAGCTTAATTGCCCCTCTTGAAATTCAACTCCTTCAGGAAGACTGCATTAGTATTGATTAGCCCTTCCACTGCAGATAATAAAACTTTGTTTGTACAGTATCAGACAAAAACAGCAGCCACATTTTTCATAAGCAGGGTCATCCCTTTTATTCCCATTCAGAAAGTCTTGCCATGAAGAAAAGGGTATACACAGCCATGCTTGGCATAGACATGTTGCTTGTGTCTACTGAATCCAAAGTTATGTCTCGGCACTTACTTTCCTACTTAGACAAATATCTGTATCCTCTCTTTGATAACCTGCCTGCATATGGGGCAGGCAGTGATGGAAGCGCTGCATTCAGTACAAGACCCATGTCCACACTGGAACACCAGCTTGATGTGATTATCGATACAAATAGGACATGTGATCCTTTCCTCCATTTGGCGGTATCGATTCTGGAGCTCCTCCATTATTTTCTTCTGGTCTGATAATTCTAAGCTGGGGCTGCATTCAACTTCAGTGCTGTCTAGAGTCGGGAAGAAAAGGAATACTATTTTCATTGTGCGATGGTCCGTGCCACTTATTAAAACTATCTCTATTGCGGATTATTTACAGTGGTGTGCAAAACTATTTGCCCCCTTCCTGATTTCTTATTCTTTTGCATGTTTGTCACACTTAAATGTTTCTGCTCATCAAAAACCGTTAACTATTAGTCAAAGATAACATAACTGAACACAAAATGCAGTTTTTAAATGAAGGTTTACGTTATTAAGGGAGAAAAAAAACTCAAAATCTACATGGGTCTGTGTGAAAAAGTGATTGCCCCCCTTGTTAAAAAATAACTTAACTGTGGTTTATCACACCTGAGTTCAATTTCAAAGGTTATAAAGCCATTTCTAAAGCTTTGGGACTCCAGCGAACCACAGTGAGAGCCATTATCCACAAATGGCAAAAACATGGAACAGTGGTGAACCTTCCCAGGAGTGGCCGGCCGACCAAAATTACCCCAAGAGCGCAGAGACAACTCATCCGAGAGGCCACAAAAGACCCCAGGACAACATCTAAAGAACTGCAGGCCTCACTTGCCTCAAATAAGGTCAGTGTTCACGACTCCACCATAAGAAAGAGACTGGGCAAAAACGGCCTGCATGGCAGATTTCCAAGGCGCAAACCACTTTTAAGCAAAAAGAACATTAAGGCTCGTCTCAATTTTGCTAAAAAACATCTCAATGATTGCCAAGACTTTTGGGAAAATACCTTGTGGACCGACGAGACAAAAGTTGAACTTTTTGGAAGGTGCGCGTCCCGTTACATCTGGCGTAAAAGTAACACAGCATTTCAGAAAAAGAACATCATACCAACAGTAAAATATGGTGGTGGTAGTGTGATGATCTGGGGTTGTTTTGCTGCTTCAGGACCTGGAAGACTTGCTGTGATAGATGGAACCATGAATTCTACTGTCTACCAAAAAATCCTGAAGGAGAATGTCCGGCCATCTGTTCGTCAACTCAAGCTGAAGCGATCTTGGGTGCTGCAGCAGGACAATGACCCAAAACACACCAGCAAATCCACCTCTGAATGGCTGAAGAAAAACAAAATGAAGACTTTGGAGTGGCCTAGTCAAAGTCCTGACCTGAATCCTATTGAGATGTTGTGGCATGACCTTAAAAAGGCAGTTCATGCTAGAAAACCCTCAAATAAAGCTGAATTACAATTCTGCAAAGATGAGTGGGCCAAAATTCCTCCAGAGCGCTGTAAAAGACTCGTTGCAAGTTATCGCAAACGCTTGATTGCAGTTATTGCTGCTAAGGGTGGCCCAACCAGTTATTAGGTTCAGGGGGCAATTACTTTTTCACACATGAAAATGTAGATTTGGATTTCTTTTCTCCCTAAATAATAAAAACCCTCATTTAAAAACTGCATTTTGTGTTTACTTGTGTTATCTTTGACTAATAGTTAAATGTGTTTGATGATCAGAAACATTTTGTGTGACAAACATGCAAAAGAATAAAAAATCAGGAAGGGGGCAAATAGTTTTGCACACCACTGTATGCAAAGGGAGGTGCAGTGAGTGTAGCCAGACCATAGACAGAAGTGCCCCCTAATTGAATACTTTTCACTTCTGTCTTCACTTCTGTCTGCAGACAAATAAGGCATGAACACATTTCAACAGAAAATGAGTAGAACCTGGGATACATTATTACAAATAAATGATTATTAGTAACAGGAGAAGAGAATAAAGAGAAATTTCTACCATTATACTCCATATATTTCCAGTGCCAAAGAACTCCCTCTGCTGCACATGGCACTGTCCCAAAGCAACATAAGCTGCTGAAATGGTTGTGATCCGTTCCGCTATGATTAAGGTATTAACTGATTAGATAGTTTGCCCCAGGAGGAAACAAAATCCTTGATATTCATTCTAGCAAACAGAACCCTCATTGATTAAATTGAAGGGGTTCTATGGTGGGAAGGAATACAGTCTGGCACATGTAAATATGAGACAATGTGCAAGAGGTAATGTAAGCACAGGAGTGTGAATATGTGTGTATATGAGTGAGTGTCATGAAGTGGAAACTCTGTTCCCCAGCTGTAAGAAAGCCCCATAAAGTTCTTGATATGACATTATTCAAACTGGGCCAATGAACATGTGCAACAGCGGATAATCAGCCCTCTACATGGAAAAAAAGTAGGACAGATCAGCTCTTGTAGAACGAAATGCCTGACTAGTAATTACCTTGCCTTAGCTTTTTTGATATAGACACTTGACATTTGATGCATTTCTTCATTCGTCTGGAACATTCTGTGGGTGAAACAACAAAGAGTTAAATGATATGTAGATTGAAACAATGCTGCTATTAAACCTGCTGTATGGAGGCAGTTTATTAAAAGGATGTAAGATGTGTTCTAGTGAAGGACTGAAGACAGCATACTTAAATATTTATGTTTCATGTTTTTGATAAAAACAGATCAAGTTGGCAAGTGTTTTTCTGTGCAGAACAGACTCTTCAACTGTATGTGCATTGAAGGAAATAGTTGGGAATGAGGCTACAATGGCTACAACTGCGATAAAGGTTTCAAATATTTCAGCAGATCTAGTATACCACAGCAGCAATCTGATGTTTGATTTGAAAAAGTATTTTTAGATTTACATCCCATTGATGGTGCTCTGAGAACAAAATATCTTATTCTAAATAATGCAGCAGTGCCATCTGCAGGATCTAATACCCTCTAGGTTGCAATAGCCCTAAAATAAAGAGCTAAACATATAAGCAGCTCTTCAGATGCTGTGCAATAACACAGGGCAACGTAAGCAGCAACCTGATGTCTGCTGCTTCTTTTGTTTGCTGTCAATAGGGGCCTCCACAGTACCCCACGCAGTGTGCTAATTGTGCCAATTTTTTGCACTTTGCCCATTGCGCACGACATTGTGCAAATAGAAGCAGGCTGCTTTGCTCCATCTATGAGTGCAGAGACCTGTGGACTGAGTCTAGGATCCAGTGTGGCCTGTGTTAGGCTGTGCTCAATTCTAAAATGGCAGGTTGGGTGTGGCATGTAGGTATACTTCCCTCCCACTCCAAATGTGTGCGTTGTTTGCGTGTCAGGCCCTGTACTTACCTACTGCACATAGGTGGTGAGCTGCGCCTGCAGATACTGCTCTCTGTATGGAGTGACGCATTTTAATCCAGTGCTCCATGAAGAGAGCAACAACACTGGGGTGTTGTTAAATGAGCATTAAAGGAACCTGGGGTTGTAAATGACCCCTCTTATCATTACAAACAAGTTGTAAAACAATATTTTGGCAAAAGATTTAACCAGAACATGTCACCAGTCAAACCACAGTGATTATTTAAGTCATGACTGTACAACCACTTGCATTGATGATGCCTGGATGTTTCTCTTACCTTCACATACTATGCTGTGCTGGCAAGGGAAGAAACTGATTAGTACTGCCAGCTCAGAGCATACTAAACACTCTCCAGGACTGGTGGCACTAGAGGGGCTAAGGTTGGTCATGGTATTGGGTGTAGTGTGCACTCTGCGGAGGCTGCAGCTGATGGCTGGTGAGTCTGACTCCACTTGTTCTCTAAAAAAAAGAGTTCAGAAGGATTATTCATTTTATAACAGAAGGTGGCGATAGTAAGCATGAATGCTAGAACACTGTCACTTGCTTTAAGTAGACAAAAGGGAACCCTCTATAGCTGGGTCATTGACTTTCTTGTTTGGTTTAATCCCACATAAACCATTCTGGTTAATAAAACTGGAATGTGATCAGCACTGATTGTCTTTTTGGATTGCACAAATGAAGATGCACACAGATCACATACTGCTGTGCTAATATTTTTGCCTGCAAATTAAGGGTGGATTCAGTTTGGTATTCACAAACTTTATTTGTGAAAGATTAGGTGTAGTCCAATAATGATAGATGTAGCAGGTAATTACTTGAAAATTTTGTATACCCAAAAGCGGCTGTATGATGATGATCACAGTGCTGCCACTGCATTTAAATGCCAATTATCGCCTCTGATTCAGAGGATGCATTTGGTTTTTGGACTTTGGCTTTGCTAAGAAAACTCAAGATAAATCCTTAAGTTCACTGTATGTTTCCGTACTATAAAATGTGGTATATGGGTGCCCTTTGGTACCTGAATTTCTGCGCAAAGTTTTTCACAAGGTGTGTTATCCTTCCATCTGTGATCAGGTCAAGGGGGGACTTCCCACGGTGATTAGCATAGTTGATGTCAGCTCCAGACAGAGCTAAAAAGCAAGCCATAGCTGATCCAACATTCAACTCTATATTTCCCGGCAACCCAGAGGCCTCCAACTGCAGAAATGAATTAAAGAATATGAAATGTTTTAAGACTGCTCAAAAATGCCTATTTCCTTAATGCTGGTATAAAAGTGTGTGTCTTGGTTCACATAACTTGGTAATCTTAACGAAAATACGTAATATTCTAGTGTTTAATCATAAAAAATAATAATACATATTTGTTTTCTGGGCTATGTATTGTATTAAATAGGGGGTTGAAATGGCCCCCAGTCCTTCATGCTAAATTCTTTTCATTTACCTTAGTGAGCAACGACGACCCACTGCCTTCTTGCTGAGACTCAAGGGATTTGAGATGTTGCCGAACAAATACTATGTGCATTGGTGTATCGCCATCCTCATCCTCCGCATTTACGTTTGCACCCTCAGTCACCAAGAGATGCACCAAGCTGATGTGGCCCTGGGCGACGGCCAAATGCAGAGGGGTCTGGTTTCTGTTATTCCTGAGATTGACATCACAGCGGCCCTGTGCCAACAACCACAAGCATTACTTGGTGGAAAGCAGATGAAAGAGGCAAAGAAAGACACTACGCATGCACATATCTTATTGGTCTTGTGACAGAGGATTCAGAGAAGTGCTGGCACACACTTTACATGAGATTTATCACTTTCCTGTTGGATCAAACTTCATTATTTTATGAGAAACTGTATTCTTTTTTATAAGTATGAATTATTTTTCATGCATTTTCTCTCACATAGACATTACAGGCAATGGCATGAATTCATACGTGTGCAGAGCATTTATCCGATTCATTTTTGTAGGAGTTGGAGCTACAGAACTGCTTGGCAGGGAGAGCTATGCTGGAAATGTTCACAGATATCCACGTTATTTATAAATTAATTGCCTCTGAAGACTAAAGCTGGCCATAGATGTTGAGATTTTTAAAAGATCAGATCCTCATCGTGAGACAACGATTTTCTCGGAATGATCGTACGAACGTACGAATTGACCATCAACTAAAAAGACTAATTTGGCAGGAAAACAAAGGGGAGCTGCCTGCTTGGCCCTGCAAACATAGATAGATTGCACTGGGACCGACAAAGATTTTTTAACCTGGCCGATCAATTTCCTGACAGATGTCGGTCAAAAAATCGTAAAATGTTCAATCGTTTGAATCCCACTAACTGCACGATAATTTCGAAGGATTAGTCGTTCGGCAAGAAGAATCGTTGTGTCTATGGGGAGTTTAAGGGTTTTGGCAGACAATGCTTGAGTTCTTTTTACAAGTCCTTTAATTGGACTTTCCCTTTAAGAGGGATACAAATGCCATTGTTAGGGCTCTAAATGGAGACAACCTCAAACAGTATCATAAAGCATAAAGATATCCACACTGGAAACGTCAAATCCCAACAAAAAGCAGCTAATGTGGAAAGGTGAGCTAAATACAGAACAATTATGGCATTTCTAAAGTGATTAAACAGGTTTTGACATTAATCATAAGAATTGTTGCAGCTGCACTGCATTCTATAACAGACTTCATCTGTTCTGCCGACTCCTGGACATCTGGCAAGGGTCGTCCTAAATACAATGCAGAGAATAAACATGCATAAGGAAGACAGGGGTCTACCCCCCTTCATTTAACAACTGCCCTACTACCTCCACCCCAACTAAAGGCAAATCTCATCCCCTTCAGCCAAATCGGAGGTGAGCCAAGATAACTTCAGTGCTGTGCCAGCATAACTAGTCACCCACACAGTGGGACTGTCCCTGCAGAGGGAGCACATCTCTGCTGATAACATAGAGGAGGCAGGAGAAGCTTTCAGTTGTTAGTTAACCCAGAGTAATGATTTCACTTTTATCATGTGCAAATTTACCTCTTTGATCAATATCTCTACTACTTCCTGGTGGTTGTTGAGTGTTGCAAGATGTAGGGCAGTGAACCCATCTTCTTTTTTAGAGTCTACAAGCTGTCGTGCTCTTTCCAGAATCTTTCTTACAGCCCTGAGAAGATGATTTGAGATAGATTATAGTGACACAATTACTGGATGGTGCTTAAAATGCAGCTGTGGTACAAATTTCTATTGCTATCACTTCACAGAGCAGGTAGTAACACAGGGGTTGTTTACCTTTAAAGAAGAAGGAAAGCTACCAAAGCAGTTTATTGCATAGATTAGCCACAACAGTGCAAGCTATATTTATTGAATGATTTACCATACCTGAGTAGCTCTAGAAGCTCTGTTTGTTTAGGATAGCAGCTGCCATATTAGCTTGGTGACATCACTTCCTGCCTGAGTCTCACCCTGCTCATTCATAGCACTGGGCTCAGATTACAGCAGGGAGGGGAGGGGGAGAGGAACAAACTGAGCATGCTCAAGCCCTAGCCCTGGAGGTTTAAACTGAAAACAGGAAGTCTGATACAGAAGCCCATGAGTACACAATAGAAGGACAGAAATGCTGTGTTTCTTTTGGTGGGTCACAATACAATGAATATTCCTACTACAGTTAAAAAATATTATTTTTTTTTAAAAAAAATGTTTGGCCTGCAAAGCTAACTCTCTAAATTAGGGTCTACTGTGGAAAACAGTTAAACCAAATACTGCACTATGAAAATGTCTATTCCCTGCTAAGAAAGACAGCTGCATAAAAAACAATGAACGCAAACATTTGATTGGCTGCCATGGCTCACTGGACAAGTCCAAATCTGCACACGGTTATTTTTGCTTTACCTGGAAAAAAAAATGATTCACTGAATCCATCGTTTCTGGATAAGGCTGAATACGGAGTCCTCCACAGAAAACTAAGGCAAATACTAAACTGAAGAAAACCCCAAATTTGCATATTTAAATGAGGGCAAAATAGTCAATGACATGGTGTAAAGTCACATGACTTTACATGGTGACGGATACGCAAGAGGAAGACAGGGCCCTGCTGTAAGCCTGACTTGTCCATTAACAGGTATTTAGCTTGCACAAAGAAAGTACCAATGTATAAAGTACAAGCATACACTGCATTTTCCTGCCAAGAATACTCGCTTGTTTTTCCTACAAACATATGTTGTCTCATGGTCCAAATCAAACAACTAATTTCCTTTTTATTGTGCGTAAAAACCGCATAGAATCCGGTGCATTAGCAAAGAATACCAGCCTGTTTGTAGAGTTCTGGAAAGATGATGGCTCTATGAGTTCAACAGTGGAAGGCAACTGGCCTATAAAAATAATGGCAGGATTGAGCACCTCAAGTAGTCCAAGTCACCACATCCATCAAAAATAATCAAGTAGAGGTGACGGTGCTTGGGGAAAAAGTGAATATGAGAAAGGAAGAAGAAAAAGATCCATAATTGTAGGGGATTTACACTCATATCATCTACCCCAGCAGGATTTATTGTAACACCAAAAAGTCCTGAACCCCCACCCCCAAAGTATATACCATATAGTTAAAAAAAAACACTGCATGAATACAAATAGACATATAATGGATTAATACTTTACATCTGTATCTATTGCCAAATACAATCCATTTGTAAGGATTGCACTTATAAAATTCTCCCAGAGCAAAACACTGTAACAAAACAGTCTTTGTGAAATCCTAATATCCAGGCCTGGACTGAGATTCAAAATAGGCCCTGGTATTTCAAGTAAACAGAGACCCAAACAGCCCCCCCCCAACTAGCCCAATAAATTCTGAGAGTCTATGGCATCTTACAGCAGCCCCTCTGGCATTTGCTAGAATCCACTCCGGGTCTGCTAATATCAGATTCCAAAGTGTTCCTGGGTACTAGATCAGTGTGCTCTGAGCAGCTGCTGAGAAGCTAATGCTACAGGGCTGATTAGAACACTCTCATGCTAATTGCAATGGTTTCTGAACTGCCATGTAAGCAGAATTTGAATTAATTACTAATAAGCCCTGTATTGGGACAGTCGACACTGAGCATGTGCAGTAAATCAGCAGGAACAAAGATGGGGAGATACTGGGCCTATCTTTAAATGCCCAGATCATCACTGCTAAATAGCTGTGGCTGCCTTGGGATGGTAGAGAATCTCAAAATATAATATAGAATATTCCTAGCCTTTAAAAAGAGAGAGTCATGGGCAGACAATAGCATACTGGTGTCCCAAAGCATTTCATGTAGGCTTGGATCAAACAATACAGTTGGAGTGATCTGCTACCATCACTGATTCCTCATACAGCTGTCTTCAAAACTGGACCAACATCTGCTCTTGAGTGGTCCATGCATCCAGAACCTTCTTTATGTGGATAACAGTCACATCAGGCCTGTACTCTTCATAATAGCTAAATATGTTATGTTCCCTTAAGTGTTTTCAGAGCAAAACATAAATTACAAAGTCAATACAATTGTGATCATCGTCCACTTGCACGTCTGTTTACCCAGTACTGGAAGATAATGGCCCTGTGAAATCAGCAGTCCAAGATAGTGGCCTACTGGAAGATAATGAACCCATTTTGCTATTGCTCTAACAGTACAGGGTACATTTACAGCCCTGAGAGTAAAATAAAACAAATTTTAGTAAATGAGCCCCAATGTATACAATAGTATTTTGACGAAAGATACAGAATTACATCTGTAAGAGCAGCTAGGGACTGGGCTCCTAAAACATTCCTTGGAAACTGTGATGAAGAAGCTAGGTTTCACAATGAAGCCATTTATATGTCTACGAGAAGCAAGATGTCCGGCCAGCTGTTCCTGCATCTAAGCTGTCTCCAATGTAGTGCTGCTGCTGTATGTGCATGTCATGGAGCAATTATTCAGCATAAAAACACCAGACACCAGAGGAAAGACAGATAGGGATAAGCTCTGAAAAAAACTGAATCATAGTCTGGACCAGAGCTGTGGAGTCGGGTCAGAAGAAATTTTGGGTACCTGGAGTCTGCAAAAATTTGTTTAATGGGCTTCTGGTGCA
Organism: Xenopus petersii; assembly: GCA_038501925.1. NCBI lineage: Eukaryota > Metazoa > Chordata > Amphibia > Anura > Pipidae > Xenopus > Xenopus petersii. The sequence continues at coordinate 43,886,710 of CM076684.1, read as the reverse complement.
GTAAGTTAATATTTATATTTAGTATACAAAATACAGCATTTCTAGCATTATTCTATTTAAGACTTTAGTCTCCCTTTAAAAGAACCGTAACACCAAAAAATTAAAGTGTATTAAAGTAATTGGAACATAATGTACTGTTGCCCTGCACTGGAACAACTGGTGTGTTTGCTTCAGAAAAACTACTATAGTTTATATAAACAAGCTGCTGTGTAGCCATGGGGGCAGCCATTCAAAGATGAAAAAGTAAAAAAAGGCACAGGATACACAGCAGATAACATAAGGTCTGTAGTATAAAATGGGATTTTTAAGAACTTATCTACTGTGTAACCTGTGCTTGAATTGCTGCCCTCGTGGCTACACAGCAGTTTCTTTATATAAACTATAGTTAGGTTTCTGAAGCAAAAACATCAGTTTTACCATTACAGTGCACCAGTACATTATATTGTCATTCCATTAAAATTTTAAAATGTTTTTGGTGTTATTGTTCGTTTAAATGGACTTTATGGCAGAAGGCCTTCCTGTAATTTGGATCTTTATGAATAATGGGCATGCAGATAAAGGCTCCCATAATTGTATCGCCCTGGGCTCTTCCCCGTGACAGTAATTGGTATTTACTACACACATGGCCATGCAAAGTTGTTTTGAGATGACGTCAGATACTTACAGGACATTTCCCTTAAGAGCCGAGTGATGCAGTAGATTAAACCCTTGATTGTTCTGCACAGTGAAATCTATATTGGGTACTTCAGTGAGGATCTCAATGATGCTTCTAAAGTCTGCTGTGATTGCATAATGCAGAGGGGTGTCCCCAAATGAGTCCTGCAAGTAGAGGGACCAGTTTAGACAAATCATTTTAGCCACACAGTATTCGCTATGTAGTAATCATAAACAGATGGGGTAATCGCTAATGTGGACTGAGCATTATTATTATTACTGCTATAAAATATATTTAAAATAATGTAATCCAGACTTTATGTGTCCAGTCCCAAAATCATGCGAGGCCCTCATAAGCCAGATGGGCTCATCCATCCACTGCACTGGGATCCCTAAGGGTAGGACCAGTAGTTTTGGGAACCACCACATATCTGTTACTGACAGTAAGAAAGAATTGCTACAGGAAATTGTTCCCTTCCTTGGCTAAATATTTGGTTCAATGACATAACCCAAAATGTACGTATGCAAATTAAAATGTGGTCTTTTAATACACAAGTAAGATTGATAACTATTTCTTACAGTGTGTGAATCATTACATGCTTATTAGCATGAGCTGTGATCCAACGACCAGATACAAAGTACAGAACTACATTTCTGAATACACAATGAGTTCCTCTCAACATGCAACTCATTTATGATGGATGGTGCTAAATAAACCGCGACTAATTTTGTACATGCGAAGAGGCAGAATTCTGTACAGCTTAGATTACATAATGCTTAAATATTTGAATATAAAATCATGGTTAACTGTAGGATCTAATTTTTCCCTTCATTTTTCTGCTTTAGCGTATAAAATAAATCACGCAAGAAAATCTCCTTGAAGTGTTAATACTTTGTTTTCCTTACCTGCATGTTGATGGCACCATTTGGGTTGCACAGGACTTGAACTACCTCTGTGAACCCTTTGTTAACTGCAATGTAGAGTGCTGTACACTTGGCATTGTTCAGAAGTTCTGCATTGGTTCCTTTAGCTAGCAAAACTCTTACAACTCCAGCCTGATTTCTAGAGAAACGGAGAAACAATGTTTTACTGCATCACAAGAAATATGCTCAAAGCAAAGGTAATATTGTAATCCTTGCTAATGCTACCAGTAAGACTAGCTACAAGCAACAATAGCAAAACGAAATAAACATGGATACTGAAAGTGAGAATGAGGGAAGATAAATATGTAATAACCGATGAAAAGGGCAAAAGAGAGCTGCAGTCTCAGAACTTAGTATTCTATCTTGTAACTATAATAACAAATGTGTAAACTCTATTTATAAACAATTGCTGCACCTGTAGAGAATATCTTTGAATGTTATATGGCAGCACATCATTTTTTGCACCAACATAAAAATATAGACCTTGTTGCTCATACTCAAACTTAGGACAATAGGACAAATAATTGTTTTATGCCAAGCAAAGACATAAATACATATTGTTGACAACTATGTAACTGGCATGAAGTTATGTTATTGGTATATTGGCAGGAGGTGTGGGAATTAAAGGGCTTGGTCACCTTTGAATTAACTTTTAGTTTGATGTAGAGACAATTAGCAATTGGTTTTCATTTTTATTATTTGTGGGTATTTGTGAGTTATTTAGCTTTATATTCAGCAGCTCTCCAATTTGCAGTGTCTAATTTACCATAACAATCATTTATTAATAAGAGACTGGAATATGAATAGGAGAATGCCTAAATAGAAAGATAGGTAATAAAAAGTAGCAATAACAATATAATTGTAGCTTTACAGAGCTTTTGTATTTCATATGGGGTCAGTGACCCCCATATGAAAGCTGGAAAGAGTCAGAACATCCTAGAACATACTAAAAGTTAACGGAAAGGTGAATCACCCCTTTAATCATTTTGTCAGAAGTATTCAGCATGGATAGTAAAGGGATGGGCCAGATGTTGGGTAGGGAAATAGGTAAAGATGGCAGATTATTAACTTAGTTGTCTTTTGGTGTTATGGTGGACATGAGTACATACAACTATATTATCTGGAGATGAGACTGAGAGACATAAATACTCGTAGAACAGTGCTCTCAAGAAATAGGAGAACCTGTCTGCTCTCAAGGGGTGTAGTAGGGGGGCATACATTTTCAAAACAATCTTGTCTGAAAATAATACTGGGGGAAATATATATCTGCAGAACTATCTTTTCCAAAAACCCTCTTACCCATAAGCAGCATAATGCAAAGCAGTGTCTCCCTCATCATCCTTGAGGTCAATGTTTGCATTGGCTTGAAGCAAAACCTTCACCACCTCCATATAGCCTAAATGGGAGGCAACCTGCAAAGCCGTCCTGCCCTGATTCTTAATATCCACCTACCATGGAAAAAAAAGTAGCAATAAACAGTCATATAATATAGGTAAAGAACTTGTATAATTAGCTTTCTGTATTGATAGGTGTGCCTTTTCTCTGGCATCCTGCAGCTCTACAAATCATTACACATATACTGAATTCTGTTGTGTGTTACAAGAGGTTCTTTTTCAAGGACTGACGTGGAGATCATCATCTCAGTAGGGATCATAGGTTAATACTGACTGGCTGACTTTAACTGCAACATCTTCAGTTTAACAAAAAAGCCTGTGTAATGTAATGTAATGCAGCCTGAGTTCTGGTTACTATAATTCTAGGAATAGAAACTATGCTGGGTGCTAGCCAGGAAAATCCAACTAAGCTACAGACATGCAAGCCCACGAAATACATCATTTAAAGAAAGTGTGCTGGCTATGCACTCTACCCCACTTGTTTTTTTGTTTTTTTTCCACAATGAAAGTAACCAAAATATATTTACAGCATTGATAGCACTGCACGTTATTGTGTTGGTAAGTACCTTGTCAGGGTATTTCTGAAGCATCTCCCTGACTTTGGCTGTATTGCCCTGGGCTGCTTCAATAACCAAGGACGTGGGACTTTCACAATCAGTCTTCTGAGAAAGCAGCTTTTCTAATATGGAAACCAGGGTGTCTGCCAAATGAAATAATAGGCCATCATTTATTATTGTACAGTAATCAGCTATGTGCTTTTATATTTAGAGCAGCCATCAGGAATCACAATTAGCAGGCCTTCCCACCCAATTATTAGCCCACTGGTCATCTGGGCATATGGCCCTACCAACAAGTAGAATGGTGTTTATACCAACAGCATGAACACTAAGTAACGTATATATGTGTCTGTAGGCTGACTGCCATTTAAAGAACTGGGAGGGAAATTATATAATGTGCAGCTTTAAGAAAACTGACTGGGAAGCCTGGCAGAACTTATCAGTGTAGCTTTCACATCACTGACATCGCTGGCAGACAAATATATCAGTGAGAATGATAAGCTGTGACAGTTGCTGCTTTGAGGAGTGTTAAATCACACCCACAGTGCCTATAAACATCGGCATCTGTAGGGTAATATATATGTTGATGAAAATATGTTCATGGCATGTGTAAAAGAACCTGAATCCTGCTGAGGAGCTTGCAATTCATTTTAATGAAAATCACAGTTACTGACAGGCAGTGTCAAAGTTAACTGTACAGTGAACTTCCTCATTAAGTTACTCAGCCTTGATGCAAAAAATCTTTCTATTCAAGATAATTACACGTTTTGGCTACAGTGGTGTGCAAAACTATTTGCCCCCTTCCTGATTTCTTATTCTTTTGCATGTTTGTCACACAAAATGTTTCTGATCATCAAACACATTTAACTATTAGTCAAAGATAACACAAGTAAACACAAAATGCAGTTTTTAAATGAGGGTTTTTATTATTTAGGGAGAAAAGAAATCCAAATCTACATTTTCATGTGTGAAAAAGTAATTGCCCCCTTGTGACAGAGTTATGTCACTGAAATAAATTTTTCTTTTTTTTGTTGTTGGGATATGTGTGGAGGACAGTACTTTCTTACTTTCTTTCTTCTCTGTCTTTTCTACCTCTGCTGGCCAGCGCAAACTCTCTTTCTTAATCTGACTTTCATTACTTCTTGTGTCTGTCCTACACCATTCTCAGCCTTGAACCATATTTTTTCTCCTGTGTTCAACATGGTAAAAACAGGGTTAAAAAAGCCATGTGAAAGCAGTCTGTTTTGCAGCTCTATAAAGTTAGAACATTTAAACATTAGTTTTTCCTCTTAGAAAGCAACTTGCCACTAAAATATACCCTTTATATATGAGTGCAAACTTTTAACATTTAAAGTTTAATTACTTACCTGAGTTTCCCAAGTTAATCAGTCTGCACAGGGTTTGGAAACACATGGGTGTAGCCTGATTGTTGTCAGCTGTGCACAGACATTTCACAGCTTGGAATTTAAACTTTGTTTAAATGTGAGTTTCTTTTTACCTTTTTTATGTTGTAATCTATGAAGGCTAATATGTAAATGTATATGTGGAAATTATCCAGTATCAGTAGTGGGTGGGAAAGGGCTTTTGAAAATGGTTAAAGTTAATGGAAAACCAGTTGAGGCCCTGATTGACACTGGAAGCCCACAGACCTTATTGAGAAAAAATGTCTTGAGGCATTTACCCAGAAAGGGCAAGACTTTTATCAAATCCATGGTGATACAAAGTCTTATTTAACAACTCAAGTGACTGTTGATCTTGGACATGAGTTACAGATCATTACTGTTGGAGTAATTGATAATTTGCCCTACTCTATGATTTTGGGTAGAGACTTTCCAGGGTTTTTTCAAATATTGAGTGAAGCTTCTACGCCTGTTATAGCTGTGACCACACGATCTCAAGCAAAAGAGGCAAAAGATGAAAACAAGCTTTTGCATGAGATTTTTCCATTTGAAGGTGACATTTTCCAAGGTGAAGGGAAACCCCGTAAGTCTAAAAAAGAAAGAAGAAAGCTTAAAAAAAAGGGAGACCTGAACACCTTGTGAAAATGTCTCCTCATATTAATTGGGATGCTGATATTGCAGATGAGCAATATAACGATGAAACTCTTAAAGAATACTATAAAAATGTGGTTGGAAATGACAAAGAATGTGCAAATTTTCCAATGTATATACTGAAAAACAGAATTCTGATGAGAGTGTGTCAACACCCCAAACTTGGCTACAAAGTTGAGCAGTTAATGATACCAGTAAAATATCGCAGAGAAATCCTTAGACTGGCTCATGAAATTCCTATGGCAGGTCACTTGGGTAGAGACAAGACTCTCAAACGAATTCTGTACAGATTTTTCTGGCCTGGTGTGCATAAAGATGTAGCCTCATTTTGTGATACCTGTTCCACTTGTCAAATGACAGCACCATTAAGGCAAAAAGACAAAGCTCCGCTGATACCTATTCCCTTGGTTGATAATGCTTTTGAAAAGGTGGCTATGGACATAATGGGTCCCTTAGAGAGAAGTAGTAAGGGGAATAAGTATATTTTGGTTGTATGTGACTATTGTACAAGATATCCAGAGGCAATTCCTCTTAGCAACATTACTGCAAAGAGAGTTGCAGAAGAAGTTGTAAAAATCTTTAGCAGAGTAGGAATTCCTAAAGTTGTATTAACTGATCAAGGTACTAATTTTACCTCTGCATTCTTAAAAGAATTATATAACCTGCTAGGGGTAAAAACCGTTCGCACAAGTCCATATCATCCTCAAACGGATGGCTTGGTCGAACGAATGAATCAGACACTGAAGCGCATGCTTCAGAAGTTTGTTGAGGAGGACCCAAAACATTGGGACAAATGGCTTCCATACTTAATGTTTGCCTATAGGGAGGTTCCACAAATGTCCACTGGATTTTCTCCTTTTGAAATGCTTTATGGGAGACAACCCAGGGGAATTCTTGATGTGATAAAAGAAAACTGGGTTGAGGATACTACAGAGCCTCAAAACTTGGTAACTCACATTATTAACATGCGAGAAAAATTATCCAAAATATGTGAAATAGCTCAAGAGAATCTAAAAGAAGCCCAAAATAAACAAAAAAATTGGTATGACCATAAGTCAAGATACCGCACATTTCAATCAGGTGAGAAGGTCTTATTACTGTTGCCAAATAAGGAGAACAAGCTACTAGCAAAGTGGCAGGGTCCTTTTCTAATCACCCGCAAAGTAGGCCCTGTTGATTATGAGATTGAAATGCCAGGTAAACGTAACAAAACAATTTACCATGTTAACTTGCTGAGAAAATGGAAAGAGAGGGATGAGAAAGCATCAATGGTGATATTAAAGGAATGTGCTACTGATATGGCAGAGCAAGCGTATCAAAGGTTATCTTCCTCATGTGAACCTTTAAGGGATGTTGATATTGGTCCCCTTGATGATAAAATGCATTATGATCTTTTAAATGTATTAAATCAACATAGAGATACGCTAGTAAAAACCCCTGGACGTACTTCTTTAATTGAACATACCATTTACACTGATGACGCCAAGCATATATAATGACGCCAAGAAATATAAGTCAGTGGTAGACCAAGAAGTTAAAAAAATGTTGCAACTTGGGAGTTATAGAACCCTCAAAAAGTGAATGGTGTTCACCTATTGTCTTGGTACCAAAAAAGAATGGTGAAATAAGATTCTGTATTGATTTTCGTAAGCTAAACAGTGTATCTAAGTTTGACTCATTTCCACTACCCAGAATTGATGACTTAATTGATCAGTTAGGTGGGGCCAAATATATATCCACCCTAGATCTGACAAAAGGGTATTGGCAAATACCTCTGGACTATGAATCCTGGGAAAAGACTGCTTTCAGTACCAGGAAAGGTCTTTTCCATTTTGTAACTATGCCATTTGGCCTACATGGAGCCCCAGCAACTTTTCAGTGCCTCATGAATTCTCTCTTAGAGGGTCATAATGAATACGCAGCAGCATATCTTGATGATGTGGTGGTGTTCAGTTCTACATGGGAAAAACATTTAGAGCACCTAAGTAAAATCTTGTCTGTTATAAAGTCAGCTGGTCTCACCATTAATCCATCAAAATGTGCCTTTGCCTTTGGAGAGACACGGTATTTAGGCTACATTTTGGGTAATGGTGAAATTAAGCCAGAAATTGTGAAAACCAAGGCTATCAAAGATGCAAAGGAACCTACAACTAAAAAAGAAGTTCGTTCTTTTTTAGGACTAGCTGGCTACTATAGGAGATTTATTCCTCAATTTTCTTCTATTGCAGCACCTCTTACAGAGCTAACCAAAAAGGCTAAAAACAATAAAGTTGAATGGAACAGTAAGTGCGACAAAGCTTTCTCCAAAATTAAAGAAATTCTTTGTGATGGTCCTGTGCTTAAAAGTCCAGACTTCTCCAAATCATTTATTGTTCAAACAGATGCATCTGAAAATGGTCTTGGAGCGGTTCTAAGCCAAAAGCATGATGGAGAAGAGCATCCTGTGCTGTATATTAGCCGTAAATTGTTTCCAAGAGAAACCCGATATGCAGCCTTAGAGAAGGAATGCCTAGCCATAAAATGGGCACTAGAATCCTTAAGGTGCTATTTGTTGGGTCAGGAATTCCAGCTGATAACAGACCACCGTCCTCTCATGTGGCTAAATTCCATGAGAGACAAAAATGCTAGAGTGACAAGGTGGTATTTGGCACTGCAGCCCTTTCGTTTTTCAATTTTTCATAAAGCAGGCAAGGAACATAAAAATGCTGATTATTTGTCTAGATATGGAGCAGTCATAGACGAAACAGTAATGTAAATTTTTTCCTTGCTTGAGAAAGTGTCCTTTCTCTTAAGGAGGGGGATATGTGACAGAGTTATGTCACTGAAATAAATTTTTCTTTTTTTTGTTGTTGAGATATGTGTGGAGGACAGTACTTTCTTACTTTCTTTCTTCTCTGTCTTTTCTACCTCTGCTGGCCAGCGCAAACTCTCTTTCTTAATCTGACTTTCATTACTTCTTGTGTCTGTCCTACACCATTCTCAGCCTTGAACCATATTTTTTCTCTTGTGTTCAACATGGTAACAACAGGGTTAAAAAAGCCATGTGAAAGCAGTCTGTTTTGCAGCTCTATAAAGTTAGAACATTTAAACATTAGTTTTTCCTCTTAGAAAGCAACTTGCCACTAAAATATACCCTTTATATATGAGTGCAAACTTTTAACATTTAAAGTTTAAAATACTTACCTGAGTTTCCCAAGTTAATCAGTCTGCACAGGGTTTGGAAACACATGGGTGTAGCCTGATTGTTGTCAGCTGTGCACAGACATTTCACAGCTTGGAATTTAAACTTTGTTTAAATGTGAGTTTCTTTTTACCTTTTTTATGTTGTAATCTATGAAGGCTAATATGTAAATGTATATGTGGAAATTGCAATTATTGTTAAAATTTAACATTTGTTTAATGTGAGATGTCTGATGTCACAGAACCACAAAGCATTCTGGGAGCCTTGGGTATAAAAGGCCGCTCCCAGTCAGCAAGAGTCTCTCTGTCTGATGTTGGCTCTCTTCAAGGAAAGACCTAGAGAAACTGCTCTGCTGTTCTGATGCCATGCTGAAATTGAGCTGTGTAATACTTTTCCTTATGCTTTAAAGAAATAAAGCTACATTTTTCATTGCCAAGCAAGCTTCAGCAACCTCTGTTAAAGGGCCCACACCACACCCCTGAACCTAATAACTGGTTGGGCCACCCTTAGCAGCAATAACTGCAATCAAGCGTTTGCGATAACTTGCAACGAGTCTTTTACAACGCTCTGGAGGAATTTTGGCCCACTCATCTTTGCAGAATTGTTGTAATTCAGCTTTATTTGAGGGTTTTCTAGCATGAACCGCCTTTTTAAGGTCATGCCACAACATCTCAATAGGATTCAGGTCAAGACTTTGACTAGGCCACTCCAAAGTCTAAATTTTGTTTTTCTTCAGCCACTCAGAGGTGGATTTGCTGGTGTGTTTTGGGTCATTGTCCTGCTGCAGCACCCAAGATCGCTTCAGCTTGAGTTGACGAACAGATGGCCGGACATTCTCCTTCAGGATTTTTTGGTAGACAGTAGAATTCATGGTTCCATCTATCACAGCAAGTCTTCCAGGTCCTGAAGCAGCAAAACAACCCCAGACCATCACACTACCACCACCATATTTTACTGTTGGTATGATGTTCTTTTTCTGAAATGCTGTGTTACTTTTACGCCAGATGTAACGGGACGCGCACCTTCCAAAAAGTTCAACTTTTGTCTCGTCGGTCCACAAGGTATTTTCCCAAAAGTCTTGGCAATCATTGAGATGTTTTTTAGCAAAATTGAGACGAGCCTTAATGTTCTTTTTGCTTAAAAGTGGTTTGCGCCTTGGAAATCTGCCATGCAGGCCGTTTTTGCCCAGTCTCTTTCTTATGGTGGAGTTGTGAACACTGACCTTAATTGAGGCAAGTGAGGCCTGCAGTTCTTTAGATGTTGTCCTGGGGTCTTTTGTGGCCTCTCGGATGAGTTGTCTCTGCGCTCTTGGGGTAATTTTGGTCGGCCGGCCACTCCTGGGAAGGTTCGCCACTGTTCCATGTTTTTGCCATTTGTGGATAATGGCTCTCATCGTGGTTCGCTGGAGTCCCAAAGCTTTAGAAATGGCTTTAGAACCTTTGAAATTGAACTCAGGTGTGATAAACCGCAGTTAAGTTATTTTTTAACAAGGGGGGCAATCACTTTTTCACACAGTTTTTTTTCTCCCTTAACGTAAACCTTCATTTAAAAACTGCATTTTGTGTTCAATTATGTTATCTTTGACTAATAGTTAATGGTTTTTGATGAGCAGAAACATTTAAGTGTGACAAACATGGAATAGAATAAGAAATCAGGAAGGGGGCAAATAGTTTTGCACACCACTGTATACAGTATATATATCAAATGACAATCAGAAATATTCAGACACTTTTTTTTTTTTATTAAAGAAAAAATGAAAAGGCCTTATACTACAGGTATATGTACATCATTTCCAAATACTCACTTTTAGACTCCTTGGCATTTTCAGTGGTCATGAGGTTGGCATCCTCATCTCGCTGATATGACGTGAGGCACGCAGGGTTGAAGGTCCAGGATTGGCCTCCAACAGAAACTCGCATGTCTCCATCCCCAAAAACTTTGATCACCTTGCCAATTTGTCCCAGAGCCTGTTACAACAAAAATAAGATATGTAACAAACCAGTCTGCTTCATTCTTTAATAGAAGTGCATCAGACAGACAAGGAAGTCTTGGGTACCCCAAATGTTGCCACTTACCATATCATTCATTTGTAAAGAATAAAACCACAGAAAAAAATGATCATTTGTCAGCAAACATACAATGTGAACGTTCTGCCATTAATGCATTGGTTACAATAATCAAGACCGAAATGGAAAGGGTGCACAACAGTGTGTGCGTGTGTGTGTGTGTGTGTATAGATGTATATAAGTGTGTGTGTATAGATGTATATAAGTGTGTGTGTGTGTGTGTGTGTGTATAGATGTATATAAGTGTGTGTGTGTGTATAGATGTATATAAGTGTGTGTGTGTGTGTATAGATGTATATAAGTGTGTGTGTATGTGTGTGTAAGTATCGTTATTCTGCACTTTTATCGTGCTACACACACATTGGCTAGGACACAGAGTTAGTGACGTAACACACACATGCAGATAAAGTAAGGGAAATAAACATGTTAATACACTTCAAGACCTATAAAAATACAGAAGAGTTTTTCAAGTAACAAAGGTGGAATTTCAGTTAAGATCACAGAAAGTGCAGACCGAGCAAGTGCTTGGCTCCTCTTCGGTTGAAGTGTTTAGAGTAAAGAAAAGACTTGCTGTGTGAGATGTTACCTTATCATTATGGAGAATAAGTATCCTGTCCTCATAAAAGTTATTAGGAAACCAATAATATTTTACTTTTGCAATTTACATTTACAGCTACAGCTGAAGTAACTGATGCACAAAGCATCTCCTGCCGCTCATCTGTTAAGTTCTACCATTCCAGTTACACTGACCAACTAACTAAGCAGAAAAATGTCAAACTCAAGCTTTTGCCATTCAAAGACCACATCAGTAAAATAATTATTGCATCAGACATTTCCAAACCCCTAAACACGCCTACTTTAAGGGCCACTGCATTCTACCAGAGATAGTATTTTTAATCACCACATGAATGAAATGAAACTAATATGCAGATGGAAAATGAAACACTTGGCCAAGATTAATTTGGTGTATGCAATATAATATATAGTATTGGACTCTAGGAAGCTGATCTTGAATATTGGTCTACAAAGAACATCAGCCACTATAGCACAGAAAACGAACAGAATATAAATATATTTAATTAACTGCATAATATTTTACACATAATGGTGGCAGGATTCCAGGAAAATGTTCATGTTATTTAATCATCGGGCACCCATTAAACATCAGGATAGGCAATCATGGCAGGTTTGTGACTTATGTTTTGCATTGCTTTTTAAGAATAAGTGAGATGACAGTATGGTTCTCTTACTAATGCAAATGCTTGAGTGTGCTAGTACAAGAAAGTCTTAATGTCTTGCAGTCACTTAATAATTAGCTACGACTGTACATGTTGGATATAAAAGTTTTAAAAGGATCCAATTGTTTGCAATGGGTTACTATTCTCTATTCTAATGAGCGCTTTGCAAAACAGCTTATTAGAATAGAGCCCCATATTATTGTATATTATATTGCTACATTACATTTCTGTAGACACCACTCGCCCCTCTTCAATCTTCAATCCCAAGAACCATTGTTTAGTGGAAATGGCTTTATGCAGATGTAGGCAGGACCTGATGTGCTGAATAGTGTAGAGACACTCTAGCATTGGTTCATAAATGCCCAAAATGTATTCAAACAGAAATAATATTAAGACAACCTGGCTAACTCAACATCCAACATATACTTTAGTGTAGAGGAAAGTAATGCACATGTGGAGGCCGTTTTTTGTAATTGTAATTAACATCAGGTATACTATCTATCTCTACACTAATGTACTATGGCTGTGGCAAATACTGTATATTGGAAAGTTGTGTTATTAGAGCAGAGGCAGAGGCTTGTGCAAAGCTGGAGTGTTACGTTTTCTGGTCTTTATGTGATGCAACTTTTCCTGCACAGAATAGAACAATCAATTGGCATGCAGTTAAGAAGAATCATTTTAATGAAACATAAAATATTAAAACATATTTATATTTAAAGTAAACATGTACACAGTTCCCATTAAGGCACTCTGCATGCAGTAGATGTTTTTTTTAATTTTCTGGGTGGAAGGAAGAGGTGATTCATTAATGCAACATTTATTTTGCTTTTATTTTTGTAACCCTTTGTGGAATCCTTTGGAGTGCCCATTTTCCCATTCTTCTATTGGCCATGGTTTGGGAAGGTGCATCCAACCACATTTCCCACTTGGTCAGTGTTTCGGTCCATTTCAGCTCTTTTTCCTCTCGCTTGGTAGATTTTTTTACCCTGATTTAGACTTTGTGGTTGACCCAAACTCACAGGATGGTTGAGCCTCAATTAACATTTGGAATTTCAGGCAGGAGAAATTCTACAGGATGCAAGATGCCTTAAGAAGGTAATAAGGAGACAATGGCTACAATGGTTTCCCAATAAGTTTCACTTGGAAATGGATATATAAATACTTGTGTTACCAAGCACAATGATAAGACAAATGGAACTACGTATGGTGTTAGAAGACCCAGCTCTATAATAGAATGGCTTTATGTATCAGGGCTATTTACTTCCTGTCACTCACAGAAACCATATCATCTGTCCACTCCCCATGACCAACTTGAAGCTTCTTGACTGCATCCATGTTATCCATCACACGCACAACATCACCAACCCAAAAGCTGTTTTGCTAAAAAAGGAAAAAAAATAATAAGCATTTCCTAATGTATGTGTAAAGCAAAGGGGAAGCAACAAATGAAATATAAATGCATGTAGGCTTTAGCAGAAAGCACATTCGCTCAGTAACACAGGGCCCATGCATTCTCTTTAAGAGACACACCATAAAGCAAACTCAAAGAAAAAGCCCTGTGAATGATGCTGAAAATGTCAACCCTTCATAAATCTGGCAGCTCGCACTCATGGATAAGTCAAGGATTTTGGTAACATATATTCCTTTATTGGGTTAGAAAATGCTGTTTGGAGTGTTATTTCATAAATGATGGTTTATGAAATAACTTGTCAATGGATCCAATAAACCAGCACTTCTTCCTTCCTAAGCCATTTCCTTGCAAAACAGACCGTAAATGTATTCCCACCAAGTTCACATTATTTTATAAGAAATTCTGTTCTAGTTACATATCTCCGCCACTTAATGTATAATGGTATTTAAACCCAATCTCCTCACATTTATGCCTTTACTGTCATTAGACTGTAGAAGCTTTTGAGACCTACAGCCCAACAAACTAATCTCACAAGTAGGTTAAACTTAAATCCTATTATGAATTTATTATGAACAGACACACATACAATGCTAAACAAGAGCAATGTCAGTGCTATCAGGCTAGGGCCACGGTTGATACCTTTTCTGGAAAAAAAATACCGGCGTTCCTATATTTTTATGGGTTTTCCCTATAAATAACATTGGCATCAAGCAACATTTTTACCTGCCAGGTGGCAACCCTAGCCACATCAGGGCTGAAATAAACTAACTAAAATAAGCAAGATTCTGCATTTTGACCGTAAATCCACTGGTCTGTTTGCGGCACTTCCAATTCAACACTTCTGAATGTGGAAAAGAGAGGAGGCTACCGCCTGCGTTAGGGCTGAAATCAGTCAGCGGATTTTGGCTAGTGGTTTTCAGACCCCATGTGGCCCTACCCTCATTCAGCAGTGCTTCACCGTAAACCCTAAATCTTTTAATGAGTAAATAAATAATCCCCAGGCTTCGATGTTTGACATTTATTTTCATAAGATAGGCAGATTGTAGCTGAGTATGCAAACCTGATGGCACGTTAACACCTGGCGTATTTGCGGCTATGGCTAGATATGTGGGGGTCCAGGCAGAACTGAAGGATTACACCCACATTTAACATATTTCAGATTATTTCCAGAGATTTTGTAACTCTTGCCTATTACAATTCTCTTTGAATTTAAAGAGATTACCCGATGCAGTCTAGGCCAACACACAGACCAATAGTGGATTAGTTTGGTTAAAAAGTAAACAATTTCCTGAAATATTCAAAAGGTTTGGCCCAGGGTAAAATTTACTAAAATATATGAAACAAATATGCATATCTACCGATAGTAATGTGTGTCCTTCTATCTTGCTTCTAACAGTAAATTTAAATTGGATGCATTTATCACTCTTCATCATCAAATATATATACCGTTTTCCTGAATGATTAAATAAATATATTTTTTGGACTGTAAGATGCATTTTTAAAATATTGGGGCGGCAGCATATTGCGAGTACTTAATATTAGCAGAGCAGATCTGACCTATGGAATGTGCTACTAAAATGCTTTTGGAACTATGGCTTTCTTACCAGCAGGACCAAGGTAGGTGGTAGGAGATGTAACCAGGTACAACAGCGGACACCACTTGTTAACTGTTCCTCGTTGGCTCACTGTGTTGGTTCTGGTCGCCTCATTTAGAGTTCTCATTTATTCATTAATTTTGCCATGAACCAGGGTGACTTGGGCCCAGCTGCCCTCCCCTCAACCCTCCTGTGTACAAGTGGCCCTGCTGCAGACAGCATGGGTGTACATGACTAGCACAAGTGCTCCTGTAGCATATGAGGTTATTTTCCAATAATAAAAGACAAATTAATGTCCACGTTGTTAGGCCCACAACTTCACAAAACATCATACTTCATACTGTTTTAAACAGAGAGCTCAGGTTGTTATAAAAAGTTTTTGGCCTTATTCTTGAAAAGGAAAAAAGTATTCCTTTTGACTTAAGAAGTCTACCCATACTTTACCCAATTATACTTTGCCACTAAGAATTGAGCTTGGCCAACAATAATCCCCTCACAATATAACTCTCCCTTCTTTTATTATGACAAGCAAATTACCAGTGCATTACTGTTTTGAATTCTAGTCAAAAAGTTTAATTTGTTTTCCCCTAAGAGAAATGCACTAAATAGTTGTAAGAATTTTGTTTACTTCTTGGGCAACATCCAATCTCAAGCTAATTAAAAAGTACCTAAACCTGTTCCATATATTGGAAAAATGTCTAAATGGCTGATACTTTGATATTTTCCTATATCTGTAACCTTCTTATGAACACTGGGGATCCCTGATGTAAGGCTGGACCTGCAACAGGGGCCTGAACTGAAAGAGTCCAACAAATGCTGTTGCTGGCGCTAACACCTTCCCCTTAGTTAAAATACAGCATTGTCTTGGTGACCAGGATTGGTAATTTTTTTGATGGATACCACTTTTTGAAGCCACCACTAATAAAGTTGTCAATAACTGAATCTGCTCTCAGTGATGCAGACCAGCAGTTTGTTTTTTTTATTGAAATAAAGACCAACTTCAGGCTCTTTGAGTGAAACTAAAAGCTTATTATATTGTTCTTATGGCATTACTTCATGAAAGAGAAATGTATAAACACGTAGGAACAAATGCTATTACTGTATATCCAAGGCTAAGTAAATTACAACATCAAAGTGGTTCCTCGTGGGAACAAACCCTGGTAGTGCAAAGGGTTAATAATGTCACCAGGCTTTAAATAAATGGCTAATTATACAGTTTAACTTGCATTCCCTTAAATATTTTGTGGGATATGAAGGTCTAATCACGCATGACAGCACAAACAGACCAATTGAAAAAATGTGGTGCAGATTTTACTCTAAATCTCATATTGAGGCAGGAGCTAGAGGGTGATATCCGCAGCAGAAAAATTATTATTTACTTACTGCAAATACCAAAGAATCTGTTTTACATATAGTAATGTTGTCAGGCCTAGGGCAGCGGGATTTTAGGGGACACATGCCATCCAGACACATTCACATTGGTTCCAAAGCACTGGTGAGATCTGATAGATTTTTAAAAATTTCCTGCACCCCATTCCCCAGTGCTCTGGACCAGATGATGAAAACTTTGTGCATGTGTCAAGGGGAGAGGGTGGGGCGGGGGGCGACAAGCATGGCCAGGTGTCGGCTATGTAAATCCATTCCTGAATGTTCTGGTCTATTTAATAAGTATGCTTCCAGCACTCACTCTTTCATAAATGCCAGAAGTTTAGCTACACAAAGTCTACTGTAGAATGTTCAACATTCCCCAATTGTATTATTATTATAATTTATTCATATGGTGCAGACATATTTACAGAAATAAAATATTATTCACATCAGTCCCTGCCCCAGTAGAGCTTACAACCTAAGGTACTTATCACATTCACACAACACATACCATTGATGAGAATTCAATTCACCTGCCTGTATGTATTAATTTAAAAAAAAAAAAAAAGTTTCTCCAGGTACAAAAATAAACAAAGCTTTCCTTAAATTCTATTCCTGGACTTGAGTTCCATACCTTTGTTAGAGCCCCGGGATGAAAGGTCCATCGTGTCTCACTGTTGTACTGAACTCTGACATCACCTCGCTCTGTAATCCTGTGTACTGTTCCAGTCTGACCTATAAACTGCACAGACAAACAAATACTTTAGACTTACACAAGAGCTTAACCTCAACAGATCAACAAATGACTTCATCTTAACTGACAGTTGCACTACTACAGGGGTCACATGGGTCACATCAGCACCAGGGCTCAAGTGGGGCCCCATATGCACAAAGAATGAGGTCTGTATTCACAGATAAAAGAAACTGCAACATACTGTATATGGGCCAACACACTCCTAACTGCATAAGTTAAGGGAGACATGTGCATTGAGGGGGTGAGACGAATAAACTGGTTGGTGAATAAAGGAATGGGTGTCTGAGGAGGAGCTAAAAACTACTATAGTGTTTGGGCTAGGACATACTGAAAAATATTTACAGATTTTCAAATGTTTCGTTGCAATATTTCATTTAGTTTGCCAAGCAAAATGATAGTTTCTAGTGTGATATTTAGAGGTTATATTTGAGCTACTCTGATAGAAAGTGGGATTCACCTTTTTTTTTAAATATAAAACATGATATCTTAAGTTAAAATGAGATTAAGAAGAATGTATATTTTTAATAGCAGGTGAAAGAACTACAGTATGCTTGGCCATTATATCTGCACTCAACCATATCAATATATTTAGGACAAAGCACATTCACCAAAAAATGTGTATGACTGCTCAGAACAGGGATGACGCAGTTAGCCAGATTGAATATTTTGCAATATATGCACATACAATCCCTGTTTTGTTTAAAGGAGAGGGCATTGTTAGCACTTACATACACACATAATTTCCTATACAGTGAAATGGAGTGCAGAGGATTTCTTGCCTTTTATGAATTTTGTGGTCATACCCTCATTGCACCCCTACATGAGAATAATTTTCCATTCTTCTATGGCCATTACCTCTGCCATTTTAGGGTTCCATCCCCCATGTCCTTCTTGCATCTCTCGTAAGATCTCAACATCTAAAAGACATTTCACTTTGTCTCCATGCTGAAACGGGTGCCTTTCTGAACTCTCTTTTCTTTGCAGCTCAGCAGGTTTACCTGAAATGAAGAATACAGAGAAAACTAGAATACATATATGTTTCAGTCACAGATGTTAATGTGAACATGTGAACAGTTTTGTACATACCAAGCTTGGGCAAATGATCCTTGTAAAAATGTCCTCCTGGAGCATCAGTAATGCACTTAAGATCCACCTTTCCTTTGTGGCCAACTCTGTACACATTAGTGGTACCATCAGCCCATGTTACACTCGCCACACTGCGGCCAGTCTCTACATCCCATCCTCGGATATCAACGACTCTGCCAACTTTACCTTCACCACCTGGAAAAAATTACAGGCCCATAATTTTCCAACAACTACTGCTAAAAAATAACGGTACACTGTAATTTTCTTTGCCTTTGTTAATGTATCTTCATGGATGGCAATGTAATGGAGAAGCAAGAAGGAAGGTAGAAATACTGCACTTTATGTTATAGGGCTTATATTACAACCCTAGTGGTACAGTAACCTGATGGCAGTGAAGATTATAGGGGTCATTTACAAAGGCCCAGAGAAGAGGTGAAAGAACACTAAGAGGCTCTGCTCTTGGCACTCTTCCCCAAGGAAGCTCTGCCACTGACTAAGTTAGGGGACAGCTAGGGGGATGCCTACACGCCCACAAGGCAGTCTGCAAAGTGCAAAAAAAAAAAAAAAAACAATGGTATCCATTTTATATCACTTTTCACATGCCTTCCCACAGAAAAATTACCCCTTATACTTCTAAGGATTTCTTAAGTAGCCTCCCATATTCCTCTTCTGCTGCACCTGGCCAAAATCCATTAGGTTGATGATCAGTGAGCTTATTTATGCATTAAGCAGTAGCTATGGTATTTAATATTTCTTGCACTTAACAAGCAGGTTAAACAAATCACCAGTTCACTGAGAAGCCCTCAGTATAAAGAAACCCAGCTTATTACATAGAGCAGTGATCTCCAACCAGTGGTATGTGATCAAAATGTTGCTCACCAACCCCTTGGATGTTGCTCTCAATGGCTTCAAAGCAGTAGCTAATTTTTTTTAATTCCAGGAAGTTTTGGTTGTATAAAAAACAGGTGCACTGTCAAACAGACCCTCCTGTAGGCTACCAGTCCACATATGGGCTAGTAAATAGCCAATCATTGCACTTACTTTGCACCACCCAGGAACTTCATACCTGAAGCAGCTTGTTTAAACCAGGAAGCTGGATTGGGAACAACAATCAATTTCAGTTAGTAGCCTTGTTTAGTGCAGGAAATAAAAACAATAGGCAAAAAGTGTGTTAATTAAATCATTATTATTAATAAAAGGGTTTACTGCCCCTTTAACAATGATTCAGGACACACAATCTGCCCTAATTATGCACCAGCCCTGCAACATGTAAAATGTATATTTTGTTGCAAAACTATAAGCTTGTCAAAATCATCTCTTTAAAACTGAACACTGAAAGTTGCAAGATCTTAAATTCATCTGCAACCCACCTTTTTGCACAGGATCCTGCTGAACAGGTTACTGATGAGCATTACTTTAGGGCTTATGTATCATATATAAGTAAACAAAAGTGTAAAAAAAAACTGGCATTATTTACCATGCATTTGTACCCACGATAAGTGCCTCTTTCACATGAAAGTTGGCACCAACTGTGTGTGATTCAACCACAAGCAAAAGAAGCCCTTACACTTATTGCCTGGTCAGGGCTAGTGATAGGAAATGTGGCTTCCTTGCACTGGAGTGTGCTGAGCCTCATTCACCAAAGTACCCGGGAGCAGACTGATAAAGAAAAGAAATACGAGGAGGTACTGTTGACAACACTTTTGGGCTTGTGCACTTAGGCAAGTGTGTAAATGTGGATTTAGAGAAATTATTTAGTTGTTTAATTGTTTGTTAAAGTGTTTGCAGTGCACTTAGCTGAAGACTACTAATGTACTATCATGCAGGTTTTTGTTTGGTACATACCATCTTGGTTTCCCCATTCCCAGTCAGGACCACGCACCACTTTTGCACCTTGGAAGATTCCTTTTAGCACAATCCGTGGTAAACCCTGTCGTGTGCTCAGTATGACTCTGCAGAAAAAAAGATGTAGAAGATTATTCTAAGAACCCAATGCAATTAGCAATAACAATAGCAGCCCTATGCAGACCCAAGGACAAGGGTCACACAGTTGGGAGGGGATAAGTGTTACTAGGGAAATGGTGAAAATGCTGGTTGCATGGTCATGCATGCAGTGGGCATTTTTTTTTCCAATGCGGCCCCATTCTACATTTATAACAAACCTCATAAAAAAAACTTTATATACCATCGATGGATTACCATGAGTGTCCTAAAGATGCTTTGGTTTTAGTCACATGTATTGTGTGTCAGTGTTTTATTTGACTTTATTGTACTCAATCATTGTGTTATGACTGATAGTGCTATATATATTTCAAGAGTCTTGTAGCACCATACTACTGTATCGACAGCGGTCATACTTTTATTTCACCCTCTTCCCCTGATCCCCCAATTTCACAGTAATGACTGTATAGGCCCCCAGCTATCAACTGCCTGAAATGAACAGTTGTTTAGTGAACTAATAAGGGTAACGTTTTTTGGGTAATATAAGCTAGTACATGTTGGCCCAGAAAGTGTATACATTCAGTGGAAAACTATGGAAAGTAAGTTTCACAATCTTGCACAAAAGAGAAAGGAGAAAATAAAAAACACTACCTAACATGATAGTTAATTTGCTTTTTGCTTTTACTATAAGTTTAAATCTTGGAGGGAACACTCTCCAAAAACATTGCCATATATGTGTATATGTGTGGCCACTTTTGCCCCAGATTTTGTTTAGACGACCCTGGTTCCGATACAGATGTTTGCTGATAGAGAATTTCACTGATGTAACAGAGGGAACCAAAGTAAACCCATTATATTGTGTTGTGCCTGAGCATTCTGCATTTACCCAAATAACACATGAAAAATATCATGACATGGTGTGGAATTAATTGCTGGACCCATCAGTACTTTATGGATTGAAAGTGTCAGCTAACAAGTGATTTACAAGATTTTTGTGCCAGAAGAGCCAATTTCAATCCTCAAGGTCTGCAAACTGGTCAATATCACGGGAAGCTCATGCCTGCAATGTAAATTGTCTTCCATCGGAAAGGAAAATAATTAAGAACACAGCAAGGTTGGTTAAACTGTTACACCTGCCTGGTTGTACATAGGGCTTCTGATTATTTAACATTGATTTTTTTAAGACCAGAAATGTAAATTCTAAGTATTCTTAGAGACTGCAAAGGCGTGTCTATATAACTTTTATTTTTCCATATTAAAGTAGTATGTCTGTTACAAATGGGAAACAGTGTGAGGTATATTTTGAAATATAGCAGTCTCTTTAGGGCAAGTCAGTACTGTCTTTAGGTCTGGTTCTCCCTCTAGTGGTAAGCAAAAGAATGATTTTCACAGCACATACTTTATTTCCATATACACAAGAGCCCATCCTTTAGTGCTCATTTTGGTAGCTATTCCCCCCCAGTCTGGCTGCATTCATTACCAAATTAAAAAAATGTCCAAGGTATTGAACATAGCATCCTCTGCCTCTCCCTAATTTCCCTAGTTTAAATGACAAGTGCCTCCCGCCTCCCAATCAGTGATGTATTCATCACACAGGTCTCTGTGCACTAAAACGGAAGGGCCAACAGAAGCCAGTGTGCAGAAATAGCGGACAGCACTATTTTTTGCACTTTGTACATTGCCTTCTGTTAAATAAATTACCCCAAATGTTGACCAAACTAGAGATGGACATCAAATTCTACTCACATCTGCATGGGATATTAGAATTTACCTTTTCATCCACTGATTTCTGTCTTCCATTCTGTAGGGTGATTGTTCACTTGTAGTTGCATTTCTACATAATTTACACCTCTGTCCTGATCAGAATGTGCAGTGCAGTTGTGACTACTGGGATTTACAGCAGACAACTATAAATCTGCCAAAAGACCTAGTGCACTTTGAAAGGCACGTGATATATTTTATATATGCTGCTGAGTAAAGCAATGCAAAGAAAGGACCACATTATATCTCAAATATACACCCCTTCTCTTTATTTAATCTGCATGAAATGGCAAATATGGAAGGAGAAAGATTCTGAACAATTCCATATTTGCACCAAAAAAAATGTTAAAAATGTTTTAACATTTAGGGGCAGATTTATTAAGGATTAAGTTATGTTTTCCATCGAGTTGTGAGTTAATTTGAGTCCATTCGAGGTATAAAAAAAAAAACTCTAAAATTCGACCATTGATAAATAACCCTCTTAATATGCCCAACAGGATTGTTTTCAAAAACAAGCTACTGTTTTTTTATCACAGAGAACAATAGAAATAATTTGAAGAAATGAGAATTATTAGTATTTATGTATAACGTTACATAGACAGCACTGTGCAATCATACAATATAGAATATGGCACACAGAGTAAAAGCTTTATAATAAATAAATTAAGTACAAATATACAGAGATTAAAGGGGATGTTTACTCTTTTTATTCAGCAGCGCTCCAGTTTCCAATTCCAGCAATCTGGTTGCTAAGGTTGGTTCTGGTTGCTAAGGTTGGTTCTGGTTGCTACGTTCCAAATTACCCTAGCAACAATACAATAATTTGAATAAGAGACTGGAATATAAATAGGAGTGGGCCTAAATAGAAAGTAATTTAAAAAATAACAATAAATGTGTAGCATTTCAGAGCATTTGTTTTATTAGATGGGGCGAGTGACCCCCATTTTAAAGCTGGTAACAGTCAGAATAAGAAGAAAAATGATTCAAAAACTATAAAAAAAGAAAAATGAAGGCCAATTGAAAAGTTGCTTAGACCTGGACATTCTAGAACGTACTAAAAGTTAATTTAAAGGTGAACCAGCCCTTTAAGATAAACTAATTAATTAATTATTTGCTTGAAATGGACTCAATTGGAATGGCCTTCTCTTAATTTGGGGCTCTCCGGATATTGAGTTTCTGCATGACACCTACCTGTATTTCTAGAACCACACCTGAGCATCTGCAGCATTTGTGAGATTATGTTGTAGATTACAGTTTAGCACCTAGAGGGCCATTTACTAATTTTCAAGGAGGATGGAAAAAAAATGTGAGAACTCCCAGAAAGCTATCTTATTTATGGGAAGATTAAAACCAAATAGTCACAATCGCATGAGGTGGTGACTAGTCTACAAAGAAAATGGGACATTTAATTGACAGACAAGGAAGTAGTGAAGCATATTAATAAGTATCCAGATATGACAGCACGTGGGGCAAAAAGGATGCTATAGTACATAGCCATTAGTACATAGCAGTTGCTTTTGTAAATGGTGAGAATTAGTTAGGAAAGGTAAACAAACAGATAAAAGGCAGCTTTCCATGTGATAAGTGTAGGATATGTAGTTATATGAAAAGGGTGCGCGTACTGTATTTACTTAGATTAGGGATGTGATCCCTGAATCCTTGGTGAAAGATTGGGCCGAATACTGAACATAATCCTAATTTGCATATGCAAATTAGAGTCAGAAAAGGGAAAAAGTAGAAAGAAATCTTCTTTTGTGACAAAGTCATGTGATTTCCCTACCTGCCCCCAATTTACATATGCAAATTAGGATTCAGATTCAGTTCAGCCAGGCACAAGGATTTGTCCGAATCCAAATCCTGCTAAAAAAAGGCCGAATCCCGAACCGAATCCTGGATTCGGTACATCCCTAATTTAGATGCGCTTTTTTGGCATATGAGCCCTATTTGGCTCCCACTCACAGGGCCAAATCTGTCTGACCTGATACAATGTGGCCTCATAGATGTGATATCAAGCCAAATTTCGACCCATTGGTGGACCAATAAGGGAGGGACATAGGGACCCGAGTCTGCAGCTTTAATTGCCACATGTATGTCCAACTTTTAAAAACCTTCCCACTTCAATGTTACTTAAATAGCAACTGTTTGTAGGAATAAAGGTAAAAACATTTTATCATGTACCACAGAGAAAATATACACCAATTGAAAAGGAGTATTGTACTAAGCCTATAACATGAAACCATAAATGGCTGTGGATTTAGATCTCTTCCCTTTCAAGAATATCAGTGCTTTTATAATGGTTTGGCTTGTATGATTATATAATGAACTGCCTGAGGCACATGCATAGCAAAGCCAAAAGCATATTAATTAACAGAATTAATTAGCTGTGAGAACCAAGACCAGCAGATGGGCTCACCCACAGTCATCTGTGCAGAACAGAATATCTTTTCTCTGCTTTATCCCATATAAGGTAGTACCTTTTATACTTATCATAATATTAGGAACCACTAAGATCATATAAAGGATATAAAAGTGCAGATTTACCATGTATAAGTATAGGTCTTCTTCTTAATTTTTGTAGTTAATAACCCCATATATTTTAGAGTCCCAGATTTGACACTATTTTTCATAACCATTATGTGGCTCTTTAGGTCCCTAGTTTCTAGGTTGCCTTTTGATGTTTTTCTGTTTGTTTACTGGAAACACATCGCACAGCAAGATCAAAAGGTTTAAATCAAAGGATTAAAGGGTAACAAAAGACACATTAAAATGCTGTTTTTAAATTACTTTATGCCATGCTGATGTTTGGAATTCTCCGGAGAATTATAATTCACTAATTATCAAGCTTCATAAAAGTTCCCTGCTAAAAAAAAAATTTCACCCTACAATCTGAGTCACAGGGCTGAGTCTGTTTCTCCGTAGCTCTGCCTTATCTCAACAATTTAAACAAATAAAATATACTGTAGATATGGGATCTGTTATCTGAAAACCTGTTATCCAGAAAGCTTAGAATTACAGAGAGGCCATCTCCCATAGACTCCATTGTAATCAAATTATTAAAAGGTTTAAAAATGATTTCCTTTCTCTCTGTACTGACCATCTCCCATGTTAGCCAAATAATCCACCTTTGTACTGTAAAAAATGATTTCCTTTTTCTCTGTAATAATAAAACAGTACTTTGTACTTGATCAAACTAAGATATAATTAATCCTTATTGGAAGCAAAACCAGTCTTTTGGGTTTATTTAATGTTTACATGATTTTCTAGTAGACTTAAGGTATGAAGATCCAAATTACTGAAAGATCCATTATCCAGAAAACCCCAGATCCTGAGCAATCTGGATAACAGGTCTCATACCTGTAATAAAACAGTACGTTACACTTCATCCCAACTAAGATAGTTATCCTGATTGGAGGCAACACAATCCTATTGAGTTAAAATAATTGATATTTTATTGAATTTACAGCATGATGATCCAAATTACAGAAAGACACCTTATCTGGAAAAACTGGAAAAGTCCCAAGGATTCTGGATAACAGGTTCAATACCTGTACCTCTACTTACTGTTAAGGATAGCTTTTCCTAATATATATAACAATATTATACCTCGGCTAGATCATCTGAAAAGTAATAGCCAAATATTGTAGGACAACTTGTACCAAATCAGAAGATATAGATATTTTCTAGGTTTCCCTGGATACTGATCACTGCTGCAGTATAAGGTTAATGTCACATGGGAGGTTTTGTTTCCTGTTTCAAATAGTTTCCTGCGCTGGCAACAAAGGGTCCAAAAATATCTTTCCATTGCAAAGCATGGGAATCGCCAAAGGCAAAACATCCCATGTAATGTTACCCTAGCAAACACACCTAAACAAGTGACTGCATTGTCACCACTGTGTAAGTTACTGCTGTAGTGCAAAGTCACTCTTTGGCTGAATAGTTGGTGTAGTTGCTATACTATAGCAGTGACTTGCCTCTGGCATCAAAAGTCCTAATCGGGGGCAAAATGTCAGTTAATACCTAGATGAGTTGCCTATGGAAGAAATGGGAGTTGTAGCACAAAGGGTTGTTTATTAAATTAACAATTTCTTAAAATAAAAATGCCCTTCAGTTCCTATTATTATTAACACTTATTTATAAAAATTTAGAATGAAACCATGTTTGGATGGAGAATTAAAGTTAAAAAACCACTACCCTACATAGACCCCCCTCCCCCCAGCCTAAGTGTTACCCCGGGCAAATGCCTCTAACGTTTTACTTAACCCTTGGTGCAGATTCAGGCATTGGAGTTCACGGGCGCCATCTTCAGCTGCTTCGGTAATCTTCGGAATGAGACTGGCGCCTCAGCAATTTTCGCCACGCTGGTCTCATTCCGAAGGTTTCCAAAAAGAAGAAGATGACGCCTGTGAACTCCGATGCCTGAATCTACACCGAGGGGTAAGTAAAACGTTAGGGGCATTTGCCCGGGGTAACACTTAAGCTGGGGGGGAGGAGGGATGGGGTCTATGTAGGGTAGGGGGGTATGGTTTTTCAACTTTAGGGTTGAATTCTACTTTAACAGTTAGAATACCACATTGGGTCAAATGGATTGCAAATGCTGTAAGCACTGAACCTTATGATTATGCAAT
The DNA here is from genome assembly GCA_038501925.1 of Xenopus petersii. NCBI lineage: Eukaryota > Metazoa > Chordata > Amphibia > Anura > Pipidae > Xenopus > Xenopus petersii. Next base: position 43,860,104 of record CM076684.1, on the reverse strand, counting down.
TGGTTTCAAGAAATGACTATTGCATGCCTTATGATTTCTTGGCAACAACAACAAAAAATAAAGCATGATAAGGATGTACATCACATGGGTAGGAAAACAAATGCTTCAGCACATGGAACCAAGAAACAACCCCCAACAGAATGAAAAAAACAAAGAACACTGGGTCACTTTATTAAGTGTTAAAGATATACTGCATTTTCAGAATTCAAGGAAACAAAACTATTAACTCATGCAAGGTGGCCACTGCTGAAACAGTATATACCTTTACAAATGAATGTTCTCTTGGTTTTGTACTTACGGTCGGGAATGGGCAGTCTCGTATCTCTCGAAGATATGGGACAAATCGTGCTTGTTGTTCATGTAGCACTGTGTGCACAAATCATAGTCAAAACAGACCTTGCACTTCCATCGCATGCCGCGGATTCCATGCTTCTTGCAGCAGTCGCAGATGATGTTGGGATGGCGGACACCTAAGGCACAACATAACTTCTGGTTAATAAGTTAGTATAGTCTATACCAGCTGCATATGCACACTCAATAGACTATGAACCAAAATAGACCATGTCCCTCTGCTTGCTATTTCTCAAGTGATACGTAAAGGAACTGCTAACAAAAGTATTAACAAGTATATTGAAATACAAATATTGAAATACAGTTGTCATGAAAGTTTTTGTAAAAAGTTCAAAAAAAGAGATCACGAAAACATCTTAAAACAGATTACTTGCTCGGAGTGTGTGGGTGTTTCCATAAAAATACTGGATGCATTTTGTGGCCCTTCTTTAATCTTAGCTCTACATACAACCTTGGCCTTCTACTTCATAATCCTTGGCCAGATGCTTATTTAAGGTACTGATATCAGAAATATCAAGCTAATAACTTGAGATGTAGGGAAGCTATTTATGTTACTTTCATGGAAATCACAAGTCTGCCATCACCAAGGCATGGGGCCCCAGCTAACTGCCATCTGGTCACCCCCCCATACCTGACAGGTTCTAAGATTACCAAAACGGCACACCCCAACACCATTCTCATAACATGAAAATGTAATGGAGATGTTTTGTTACCTTATACTATATATTGTTTTTTGAGAGAGATAAGCGAAATTTCCAACTAAATTATATAAGGTCCAAGGGTTACCTGTGTCAGCAAGTTACTTGTTGGATCCCTCCTCAATTGGGCTGAGATTAACTGATATTATTTAGTTAGAAGAGGGCAGCATGAGTTTGGAAGAGTCTGTCTTTGCCCAGTCTATTTGTGTGTGACTAACTGATACCACAGGTTAGAATCATCTCCCCCCCTTACTGCATATTAAACACAATACCCCTGTGACTCTAGCTCTGCTCCTTCCTACCAGCTAGTGACCTGGGTGTATAAGCACGAGGCATTTCTCTCACCCATTTTCATGTTGTGGTAGGCCTGTTTCTGCCTTGGGCAAGGCCTTGCCTGGAGAAGTATGGGTGTGGAAAGAACAAATGAGGACACTGGGAAAGCTTGAACTGTGGCGGATTTATGGCAGGTTAAACTGCAACTGGCAGAATCCACTGACTGCAAACATGCGTAACACAAATTATGTTTTCCAACACATCTATAATAGAGCTTAATGTTTTTGCTATAAATCTGCTGAGAAATCTCAGTCACTGATGATGGTGATTTCTTCCCTAGGAGAGGGATTGAACAATGTATTGGATGCCTTGTACATTCTAGGCAGGCAAGCAGTTACAGAGGAGGACAAATCTTTTATCCATCTGCAACTGCACTGAAAATTGTAAATACCGCCTTCTTCAGGTTGTACAGTGGAGATTAATCCTGCTTGCAATTAGCTAATAGAAAGGAGAAGCTGGGGTACTGTTGTGGGGCTTTAATCTGTTACTGGGGCTGACAGAGTGGGGCAGCTCCTGATCTAGGAAGGGTGGGGTTTGATGATGGGGCATATTAAAGAATAAACAGATGTATTTATCCATTTCATACATACTGTGTATACAAAAATATGTACAAAAGAATCCTTGCTCCATTTTCACCTTAATATTGTTTGCAACTTGGTGTCTTCATATGCCCATGTTGTACATACTACAGATACATAGATTGTATAATATCACTCATGAAAAAATATTAATATTTTCATAATATAGATACCATCCACTAGATGGCACATATTGCATTTTACACACAATTTACAGGCAGATATTTACAAAGCTTTCAAAAAAGTGCCCAGTCCCCTTTTTAATTTAGCATATGACATTTAATTCATGATAAATTCCAATCCTCTAAAAAATTAAAATTCAGCTTTGGTGTGCACAAATCCAGGATTCAACCAAATCCCAACAATTTTTGTAGGATTAGGATTCGTCCAAATCCTTAGCATTCAGCCCAACTGAATCCATAACTTGATAGTATACTTTATAGCTCTAGGAAATGGTGTATGATAGATAAAGAATTTTCTTTTTCTCAAATATGATTATACAGATGAGGTCTTGGATTCTGTTCAGTCAAAATTTTTCTGTCAAATCCATAAATGATGGAATCAGTGGATCCTGCATTTCCCTGGATTTCTGAGACAGGCAATGCTAGGAATTCTTTACATAACTTGTACTGTGCCCAGGTTCTCATCTGAAAATGTTGCTTTAAAGTTCACAACTTCCAGTTGAGATACATAATGAATATGGAGTTATTTAAAAAATGAATACTCCAAAACCAGACAAAAAAATGGTTCATATATTAGCCCTAGAATTCACCTAAAGCCACAAAGCATATGAAATACAAAACAGCAGTGTATCTTTACTAGGAGACCAGTAGCGATCCTAGAGGGGGACGGGCCCTGGTGCGTGACGCGCAGCCGGGCCCCGCCCCCTCCGTTCGGCCGCATGTGACCGAATTTTGAGCGGCGTATGGACTGCCAGGGGGCCCTGAGGGGGTGCGGGCCCTGGCCCGCTCGCACCCCCTGCTCCCCCGGTAGTTCTGCCACTGTAGGAGACACAAATTATGATAATTTTATTTCTGGTATTATTAAATTATATATTTGGTGAAGTTGACCTCAGGCAGTAATTTAAAAAAATAAGCTCTTCAGTTAGCTAGATCACCAATGGGTTTGTATTGTTAAGTTTAAGATTAGATACCGAAAGTTATTTAATCTCTGTTGTTACAAAGAATCAAGTTATCAGGTTCTAGTAGTAGCAGTCAGGTGTAGATCAGATCTCGCTAAAAGAGAACATTCCAGTGACCTAGAACTTCAAGAGATGTCATGGTGGTGAGCATTTTCTATTATATATCGTAAGGTCTGCTTCAAAGGAGCTGGTCTTCATTTTAAGCATTTGCATTTCAAATGGAAGTGGAATGTGAATATGCAGGCTCGGATTTGTGGAAAGGCCACCTAGGCCCGGGCCTAGGGCAGCAGGATTTTAGGGGGACGGCATGCTGCCCAACCACACCCACATTTGTTCAAAAACACTGGGGATGCCATATTGATACAATAATTTAATAAATTTCCCGTGTGCCAATCCCCATTGCTCCTGTCCCCCTAGAGGGGAAAGGGGTGACGACCGGTAGTGGGCCTAGGGACACCCACTATGTAAATCCGGCCCTGTGAATATGTATATCTCAAAAATCAACCCCACCCCCCCCATTTCTGATTATGTTGTATCAAATGGTCTTAATTGACTGCAAAATTGCATGAACATCTTAAGAGACAGGTTACTTCTACTGATGTAAGCTTGAACTAGTGTTGACGAAGTAAGAACCCAATGCGGTATGATGGTCACTTTTTCATATTATGTTGTTTACTTTCAGTAAGTGTGTATACAAGATAGCTTTGTGACAATAAAAATAAGATTTATAAAGAACAAGAATGGTCATGTTAGTCTGAACATGGATTCTAGAATCTAAAACACAAATGTGCTGTATTTATGCTGAAAACCTCAATTTCATTACCTGTCTGAGCATTATCATACAGCAGAAGGTCATACGCTCCCTGGAAACCAGTTCGATAATTAGTTCTGGTGCCATGATCCCATTGAACAACTACTGTTTTATCGGGAGTGGTAGGGCTTCCTTGACGTCCGATCTCTACCACTGTGCCCATGCTGCCTTCACCATTGTCCTGGTTAGACCATTTCCAGTCTACTCCTCTCACCACGCGCATTCCCACTTGCATTGCTGCTGAGGTGTCGCTGTCCATTTCACCTTAGTTACTGAACTGCTGCAGGCATTGAAGAGAATTCCTGATGGAGTAGAGAGTCTAGAGGTTTGATGTCAACAATAAAGCAGCCAGGATTATCTAGCCCTAGACAGAAAGATATTGGATAATGAATATAATATCAGAATATGGCACACATTGAAGCAAAACAATACTTTTAATTTATAAATAAAGTAACTTATCTCTGGCATGAAAGTTGACACCAATATGACTGCAACTGCATAAGGTCCCATAAGCCTTTTGTTTACTGAGCGGTTACTTATTTCTGCTCCTGTAAAGTGCAGTTACGTTCAGGTGACAGTCAATTTGAAGTGCAAAATTCCAAACAGCAAGTGTTTTCAGACAGTATGGTGATTTTGGGATATTTGGCACCTCCTCCTGAGTCATCAAAAGACAAAAGCACCCGAAATCCCACCATATGCCACTTCTCTAACCCTCTAGGTGCCATTGAAAAAAAGGTAATGGCAAATATGTAAGAAATCAAACATGAAAAATAATTTAGTCCATCACATGGCCAAAAGCATCCAGGCATTCAATCTAAAATGATGTGTCCTTAGTTGTAACACTCACTGCTGAGTTCCAAAATATCTCCAGAAGCAATGCGAGTCCATGGGAAGGGGAATGTGGGGAGTGCAGTGACATCTAGAAAGTGCAGAATGGAAAGTGAAAGTAATTGTCTGCCCTACCTCTATGCCAAAAGCATAGAGGAGGGGCAGGCAATATATGATTGACAGCTGAGACAAACCAGTTTATAACAGGTAGGGATGTTTTAACAAGAAAAAAAGAAGAAGCAGTGTTTCATGTCTAAATTGAAAAGGACTTTTACTATACAAGTTTTTATTTCTGGGTTTAAGAGCCGAATTTCTGCTCTCGGCACTAGCGATGTGCCTCCCCCTGGACCTCTTCCGGCACATGAAAGGTAACCGCTGGGGGGATGCATTGCAGGAGCCTCAACAGACGGCCCCTGAAATTACCCTGGTAGAGTGCCCCCATACATATCCATCTCCAAAAGGCCCCAGCTTCCCCAATAGATCCTAAATGCAATAGGTCCTAAATGCAGAGTTACATGGTTGCTGTGTTTGGCTATGTCACATCCTATTACAACAAAATGCAGTGGAAGCAACCCCTGCAGCACAACGATGCATTTCAAACCTAGACACAGGGTATTATTTCATGTTTCAGTTGCAGCAGATGGGAAAAGATCTTGTGTGGGGCCTCTTCTGTAAAACTGAGGTGATTTCTTTAAGCCCTCAAAAACTGTATTAGGTTTGTATTTCAGTATACAGTTATACACACACATATAGCATGCCATAATGAATGGAACAGAGCCCACTAGATCAGTAATTCAGCAGCTTCTGAAATGTATCAGTCAAGCTTGAAAAATCTCAAGATAATATCACATTCCTGAGGCAAAACCTTAGGACAGGATTTGGTCTATCATGGATTCCCTAAGAAAGGGCTACTGTATATCTCTGGCAGGGTTTCTTATGTACCGCTAGAGTGGAATGGATCCCTCAGATATTTATGAAGTCACTCTTTAAAAATGTAAAACTAAGCAATAAAAAATGCCACACAATTCCATTCCATTTTTACTCATGCCTCACATATGTATAATACACAATGCACAGGCCTTGCCCTTTTGTGACATCTCTAATGACATTACAATGAATTAGTTATGTTACTGTTCTATTAAGGTTTACATACTGTAGATGGTAGTAACAAGAAAAACTGGAATGCAGTGTTTCATCACTTTCGGTAAGATCTTTCCTCCAGTTCCAGAAGGTGTTTTTTTTGCATATATGATATGGGAGTCTCACTACATTTGCAAAAAAAAAAAGTCAGACTTGTCTCCTACCTTTACAAACACATAAGAGCATATTGAGCTCCAGAAGTGCTGCTACATATGCTCTGACGTGCCTAGCTTGTTGCAGGATTTCAACCCAATACCCTTCAAAGCACATACCGTAGCTAAAAGTAAAGTGCATTTACTCTGCACTTACACATATAAATTTAGAACAATATCTTATGACTGTTCCTAGAAAAGCCTAAACCGGGTGAGTCATTGCTCTGTTGATGCCGACAAACAAGAAGAGAAAATGGCTTGTCTCGGGTCAGAAAGAGCTGACACAGGTTAGCGTAAACCAGCATTGGTGCATGCACCACTCCAGTATCTCACTCCTTAACACAAGATAAATATCCAGCAGTATGAAAGTGTGTTGCCGTTGTTTCCAGTTTTCGGCTTTAATCACAATCAGTGGAGTCATTAATGAAGTACACAAATACAAATGAAGAAGAAACTTCACATATAAAATTGAACCCCTAAGTGCTCTTCATTGCACACTTTTGGGGCATAGCAGCACTGTACATTATGCCGGAGGGTGGGCACAAGGCACCAATGTTCTTACCCCCTTAAATTCTGGAGTGCAAGGACCTGTGCTCTGTCATTTGTAAATTAAAGGGGTTGTTCAACTATAAATTAACTTTCAGTATGATGTAGTGAGGGATATTCTGAGACAATTTGCAATCGGTTTCCATTTTTTATTTGAGTTATTTAGCTTTTATTTCAGCAGTTCTCCAGTTTGCAATTTCAGCAATCTGGTTGCTAGAGTCCAAATTACCCTAGCAACTATGCATTGATTTGTATTAGAGATTGGAATATGAATAGGAGAGGGTCTGGAAAAAAGTAGCAATAGCAATACATGTCTAGCTTTACAGAGCAATTTTTAGATGGCGTTTTAGATGGAGTCAGCTATCCCTATTTGAAAGCTGGCAAGAGTCAGAAGAAGAAGAAGGCAAATTATTTAAAAACTATACATAATAAACAATGAAGACCAAGTAAAAAGTTGCTGAGAATTAGCCATTCTTTAACATATTAAAAGTTAGCTTAAAGGTGAACCGCCCATTTAACCCTTATGTCTACTTTACTACTCCTGTGGCATTTGACATTTTAAAGCTAATTTACAGCAGAAATAAATCGAGGTTACGCTGGCATAAGGCAGTTTTTCAATTTGCAAACTGAAAGCAGTGTTTATCCATTTCCTTCTTCTATGTCTGTGTGTCCTAATACGATGTAACGGGATTCAGGTCTCCTCTAGGTCCTTTTATCAGTATTAATCAGCTGGCTTGCAACATTGTTTCAGGAAACAGAGCAGGAGTGCACACAATGTAAAGAGCCAGACGAATACTACTACTACTGCAATAAATAAATAAAAAGACCCCTTTAAACATATGTGAATATTAGTTACCCTGTTCTAGGACATATTACATTAAGGACAACAAAGAAGGGTCCACCTCAATTCAGGTGCTTTCATATAACACTTTGTCTTATCTGGATTCAAGCTTGGTGTCAATGTGCCCTATGAAAGCTAGCCTGGCAGTTTTGTAACCTATATACCCTGTTCACCCCTGTCATGCTGAAGGACATGATTCTCAAGCAGATGGCTGGCTGTCTAATTATGTTGCTTTTATAGTGCCACAAGGTGTGTCCATATGTATTGATGACATCACTAGAAGTGTATGCTCATTGTGTGACATAATTGCATGTCTGTAGCTGTTTGTAATAAAGTCGTGCAACTGTGGAATCTACATTGGAGACCTGCTGGAAGTTATGAATTTTTTTTTAACATACACCCAATACGAAGAAGATTTTCTACTGTTTGCATTAACATTCCCACACAGCTGTAGAACATTACCATAAAACATCTGCTACAATTAGGCTCCTCTAGTATTGACAATGTGATAAATACCGCTGAGTAGCAACAGCTGGTAGCTTTTTACTGATTTTTTTTTTTTTATAGACTTTGAATTATTTGCCTTCATCTGACTATTTCCTGTATTCAAATGGGGGTCACTGACCCCATCTAAAAAAAATGCCCTGTAAGGCTATAAATGTGTTGTTATTTGCTACTTTTTATTACTCTTCTTTCTATTCAGGCCTCTCCTATTCATATTCCAGTCTCTTATTCATATGAAATGAATGCATGGTTGCTAGGGTAAGTTGGACCCTAGCAACCAGGTTGCTGAAATTGTAAGCCGGAGAGCTGCTAAATCACTCAAAACCCACAAATAATAAAAATTAACACCTAATGCAAATTGTCTCAGAACATCACTCTCTACATCATACTAAAGTTTTTAAACCCAAGTCCCATGAATTCTAGATAATTAGTAGACACCAGGCATGGTTACCTCAGATGTAGCTCATCAGATGGTGTAACAGAATACAAAAATGAATTGATTTTAAGGAAAAATATGTTTAAGCGGATTCATTTTTGGCAATTTAACCTTTTCTTTCTAGTTATTTCATGCTATCAGGATTTGGAGCCCAAACTCAATGGTTTTGTTGCACCATATTTATAAAATGGGGGTCAAATGGCATTCATGAATCTTTACATGGAGTGGCAGACAACCCAAACTTGCCTCCATTGCTTTCAAGAGGAGCCACACAAAAGTGCAAGTATGAGAGCTTTTCCGGATGGAAAATGTGCTGGTGTTCAGAAAAGAACTATCACTTGCACTTCTGTATGGTTCCCAATGATAGCAATTTTCCTCTAGCACAGCAGTTCTCAACCTGTGGGTCGCGACCCCTTTCACAGGGGTCACCAGAGTAGGCGCCCGCCTAGGGCGCAGTCATAGGGGGGCGCACTTTTAAAAGTAAATACTTTTTTTTTTATTTCTTTATGTTTGAAGGTTCTCCCATGCTCCAGAGTTCCAGTCTGCTCCCCACTTCCCTCTTACTTTCCCTTTGCCCTGGGTCTGATTGCGCCTCTATGGCTCCCTCCAGTTCGTAAAGACAGTTCTCCAACAAAGCGGTCCGGATGCGCATGCGCTGTATGAAGCGGCGCATGGTGACGTCATTCTGCATAGAGAGCTGTACTGGCCTGGCGCGTTGGTGTGCGGCTGTGCACATTGAAGAGAGCCAGCTCAGCCAGGCGGTGACGGTGCAATTCTTTGTTGTGAAACTGTCTGCCTCGTGTTGTTGGAGAACAGTGAGCACTGAGCAGAGAGGTACAGTCAGATCTGGGGCAATATTGTTGGTGCTGCTGCTTAGACTTAGGGACAATGCATTGTTGGCACAAGAGGAACAGACTTGGGGGAGCAATATGCTGGTGGCACAAGAGGTACAGACTTGGGGGCAATATTTTGGGTATTGCTAGCACCTGTATAGATTTGGGGGCAATATTTTGGCTGTTATCTGGCACAGGTACAGATTTGGGGAATAATACTTTGGCTGCTGGCTGACACAGGTACAGATTGGCAATATTTTTACTGTAAATGGTCCTACAGAACAGGGGGGGGGGCGCTGATTGAAGCCCTTGCCTAGGGTGCCAAACTACCTTGGCCCAGCTCTGCGCCCACATACGACTACCCAGCGTGATGACATCATCTCGCCAACCTCATCACATACATCACGTACAAATACAGGTGTATGGGACAGGGTTGGCACCATAATGTACTTATGCGGACCAGCCACACGTGTGTAGAGAGCAGCTACTGCAAAATTACAGTTATGAAGTAGCAACGAAAATAGTTTTATGGTCGGGGGTCACCACAACATGAGGAACTGTATTAAAGGTAGGGATGCACCGAATCCACTTTTTTGGATTCGGCCGAACCCCCGAATCCTTCACGAAGGATTCGGCCGAATACCGAACCGAATCCGAACCCTAATTTGCATATGCAAATTAGGGGTGGGAAGGGGAAAACATTTTTTACTTCCTTGTTTTCTGACAAAAAGTCACGCAATTTCCCTCCCTGCCCCTAATTTGCATATGCAAATTAGGATTTGGATTCGGTTCGGCCGGGCAGAAGGATTCGGCCGAATCCGAATCCTGCTGAAAAAGGCCGAATCCTGGCCGAATCCCGAACCGAATCCTGGATTCGGTGCATCCCTAATTAAAGGGTCGCGGCATTAGGAAGGTTGAGAACCACTGCTCATATGCCGCTATGTAATTCATTAGCATTACACACCTATAGATTGAAAACTTTTCTCATATAAAATATTGTTGCCAAGAAATAGTTTTTTGTGCAGGTGCTAAATAAACAGATATACCCTTTAAATGTAATTGTGATTTTTTTTCACCGATATGTTAGGGTCCCTTTAAGGAATGCTATGCTACAGCTCGTCATTCATCTATTTTAGAATTGTGTAATGACGCTCGACAAATTCATTACAAATTCAGATAACCTTAGAGAAAATCCTGGGAATCTGAATTTCCAGTGCAAGAGTCTTTTTTTTCTAAGCCCATAGATGAAGAGTGCCAACATTTCATCTCATTATCCTCCATTACCCTGATAGCCTACGCTCCCCTCTAGCACTCAGAGCTTGGCAGCTGTACAACAGCCAGGGAGTCCGATATGTACAGAACAGTGAATGGCAGCAGCACTAATGTGCCTATTCTCTCAAGCACCTGCTACTAGGACTCTTAGGGCCACAGGCTGCTAGGTGCATCTGCATGTCCTTCATGTTACTCAACGTATCTCCAGAGAATATATTTGTGGATTGTTGGAAACTCACAAACAAGGAACTGAAAGCAGATTCAAGTATGGGATCTGTTATCCAGGATGCTCTGGACCTGAGGTTTTCAGGATAAGGGATCTTTAAGTAATTTGGACCTTAAGTCTAGAAAATCATGTAATTATTAAATAAATCCAATAGGCTGGTTTTGCTTACAAAAAGGATTAATTATATCTACATTTGGACAAGCTACTGTTTTATTAGCTGACAAGCTACTGTTTTATTATTACAGGGAAAAATGAAAAATTGGATTATTTGGATAAAATGGAGCCTATCGAATATGACCTTTACATAATTTGGCGCTTTCTGGATAACAGGTTTCCAGATAATGGATCCTATACCTGTAATAACTTAATAATAACTGAAGGTGCCACAAGTGTGTATGAATGTATGGGGAGATTAGCACAGATTTTCCACATTTATTCATCTACTGCAGGAAATCTCTGCTAACACTAGATATATCTCTTGAACACATAACGTTTTAAGCTTAGAGGAACAGTTCAGTGTACAAATAAAAACTGTAGGAAGTAGTGTTCTGGCTATTATGTTATGCATCTCCAGCCTTTATACATTACATTTTTGGCTAACTAACTATATTAGAAAAAATTTTATCTTGCACATAAATACCCAGTTTTTATTTTTACCCTGAACAATTTCTTTAATATTGCTTAATGAATATGAATTCACAACTGTCAATACACCTTTCTCCCAGTTTTACAAAATGCTGCCTCCATTTTTTATTAGATATGTAAAACACGTGGTCCTTTGAAGTCTATCAGAGGATGCTGATACCTGTAGATCAATGATCCTCAACCAGTGGCTTGTGATCAACATGTTGCTCTCCAACCCCTTGGATGTTGCTCTCCAACCCCTTGGATGTTGCTCTCCAACCCCTTGGATGTTGCTCTCCAACCCCTTGGATGTTGCTCTCCAACCCGTTGGATGTTGCTCTCCATCCCCTTGGATTTTGCTCTCCAACCCCTTGGATGTTGCTCTCAGTTACCTCAAAGCAGGAGCTTATTTTTGAATTGCAGGCTTGGAATCAAGTTTGGGTTGCATAAAAACCAGGTGTACTGCCAAATAAAACCTCCTGTAGCCTGCCAGTTCACATAAGGGATACCAATAGTCAATCACAGCACTTTTTTGCCAATACCAGGGGACTTTTTCCATGCTTGTGTTGCACCCAAACTCTTTTTACATTTGAATGTGGCTCACAGATAAAAAAGGTTGGGGACACCTTATGTAGATACGAAAGGAGGATAGATACATATGGAGGGCAGCAGATAGCCCCTCAAAGGTTTATAGTGAATGTGGGCAAAGAATCAGTCTAGCACTTGCTACATTTTAAACAACTTGCTGAACCAGATCATTGCTGGGACACCCTAAGGGCATTTCTGCACCTACTTCTTGCCGAGTAAAAAATGGAAAGCTATATAAGTAGGCTCCAAATAGCATGTCTCATAAACAGAAAATTGGTGTGGGTGCTGCTGACATTCGCTGTGAAATAAGTAGGGATGCACCAAATCCACTATTTTGGATCTGGCCGAACCCAACGAATCCTTTGTGAATAATTTGGCCGAATACCGAACCAAATCCAAACTGGGGTGGAAAGGGGAAAACATTTTTTACTTCCTTATTTTGTGACAAAAAGTCACGCAATGCAAATTATGATTTGGATTTAGTTCGGCCAGGCAGAAGGATTCGGCCAAATCCGAATCCTGCTGAAAAAGACTGAATCCCAAACTTAAAGGAGAAGGAAACCCCCTGGGCGCAAACCCCCCTCCCCCCCTCTCCTGTGTTGCCCCCCCTCCCTCCTCCCCCCTGGCCTACCTGTCCCCCTGGGCAAATGCCCCTAACTTGTTACTCACCCCTCTGCGCAGGTCCTGTCCACGGAGTTCACAGTCACCATCTTCTCCTACGCGAGTCTTCTTCCTGCTCTGACCGGCGTTTTCTGGCGCATGCGCAGTAGGAACAGTTACCGGTACGGCTCTACTGCGCATGCGCCGAATGTCACGAAGTGAAATCGGAAAACTTTGTGACATTCGGCGCATGCGCAGTAGAGCCGTACCGGTAACTGTTCCTACTGCGCATGCGCCAGAAAATAGTGAATAAAGTACCCCCTCTTGTAAAATATAAGGATATTAGAATTAACCCGGAGTTCCATGACCTGTATAAAAACACTCGGCCTTCGGCCTCGTGTTTTTATATGGTCATGAAACTCCTTGGTAACTTATAATATCCTTATATTTTACAAGAGGGGGTACTTTATTCACTATATAAACAATGGTTGTGTTTCTGAAGCAAACACAGCAGTTTTACCAGTGCAGGGCAACAGTTCTTTATATTTGTATTACTTTAAAACAGAAAAAAGCAGGGAAATATGGTGCCATCTGTCTTGGGCAGCAAAATTCTGGGGTCAACAAATGGCTGTCATTGCTTTTACTCATCTTACTTGCATTGAAGTAACATTTACCAAACCTTTAGTTTACAGGGGAAAACACAGTAAAAAAGAAAAAATTACATGAAGACTTATTGTTTTCTGTATTTTTGGAATACATAAAGGACCAAAAGGAAAAATGGGTCCAGTCAATGCACCTCTGTGCAGTAGCATCCAATGGAATGCACAGCAAATGTACAGCAAATATTTTTGGTATATGCACTTACAATGCCATAAATAAATGCAACTTTGCATCAGAGCTTTCTATAACAAAACTATGACATCATCTAGGGGAAAGCGATATAGGTATGGGATATGTTATCTAGAAAGCTCCAAATTACGGAAAGGCTGTCTCCTATAGACTCCATTTTATCCAAATAATCCAAGTTTTTAAAAATGATTTCCTTTTTCTCTGTAATAATAAACCATTAGTTTTTACTTGATCCAAACGAACATATAATTATTTCTTACTGAAAACAAAACCAACCTATTGGATTTATTTAATGTTTACGTGATTTTCTATTAGACTTAAAGGAAAACTATACCCCCCAAACAATGTAGGTCTCTATTAAAAGATACTGAGTAAAACAGCTCACATGTAAAACCCTGCTTCATGTAAATGAACCATTATCATAATAATATACTTTTTAGTAGTATGTGCCATTGGGTAATCATAAATAGAAAATTGCCATTTTAAAAAATAAGGGCCGCCCCCTGAGATCGTAAGATTCACTGTGTACACTTACAAACCACATGTAAGGTCACATGAGCCAATTAAAAGACAGGGTTCTGCCTTTTGCTTCCTCACTTCTTCCTGTTACAGTTAGTGTTGTAGTATTTCTGGTCAGGTGATCTCTGAGGCAGCACAGATAGAGTCACGAAATGGTGGTTCAAGGCAAGAGATGTAAAAGGGCAATATTTATGTAAATATATATTCCAGTTTGGTAAGATTCTTTAATATGTCATTCAATTTGATATAAACTATCTGTTGCTTAAGTATTCATTTTGGGGGTATAGTCTTCCTTTAACGTATGACGATCAAATTAACAGAAGGATCAGTTATCTGGAAAATCCCAGGCCCCGAGCACACTGGATAACTTAGATATATATATATATATATATATATATATATATATATATATATATATATATATATATATATATATCTCACAAAGGAATTGGCTTTAGATTATATAGCTTGCAAAAGCATGATACACTGCTATCTACACTTCTGCTCTTGTTAGTTTGTTGCTTAAAGTCTTTTTTCTAAAATAAAAATGTTTCAGTCAAAAGCGCTGCATATTGTCTAACCACAAGGTTACAGTGTTGATTGTCCTCAGGAGAGGGACAATACACAGGAGCGATTAAGCCGTGTTCACTCAGTAATTCATCTGCGTCTTACACATCCTCCAGCCTCACGCTTCACATAAATGTGAAAAATAATTACCATGCATGCCCTAGTGCTTTCGGCTACTAATTAATGTTTGCTTCTTCCAAATGCGCAGTTAATGAAGAGAAAATATAAGCTTTTTTTATTGGGCCAAATAATGGCATATTTTGTGCCTTGGTAGACTAGGACAAACTAAGACACATCAAACTGATCCTTTTAAATCCAAACATTCTTCGCAAATGCATGCTAGGTTTCCTTTTTATGCTCCAGTTCATAATCATATCGTGGTGGTTTCCACAAAATTGCATGACAGATATTGACACCATGGGGGTTATTTATAAAAGGTCGAATGAACTCACAACTCAAATGTTTTCTAATTTACAAAAAAACTAAAATGGAAAAAAATCGGTGAATTTAGGGAGAAAACCCCCGAATTTCGGAAAAAAAAAAAACAAACTCAAATTACCCGAATAGAATAAGTTTTTGAGTGAAACCCACTGAAAAAACCTGAACATTATGAAGGCTACAAACATCTTCAAATGGTTATAGGGAATTCTGCCATTGACTTCTACATTTCCAGGTTGGGGGTATAATTTGGAGAGTTTTTTTAAAAAACCCGAAAAATCAGAATTTTTGAGCTTCGACTAAAAAATACCCTCAAATTTTTCAGGTAAAAATCAACTCAACCTTTAATAAATAACCTCCCACGTGTCACATTATGTATTGAGGGGCACAGATTGCTCTGCTTTTTTTTTTTGTAGAACACATCTAATGCCTGGAGTTACTGTATCACCTGTATTTCGCTTATCCGGAAAACCTCAGGTCCCAAGCATTTTGGATAACAAGTTACATACCTGTATATTCAGAAGATGGGGATAATAAAATAGTTTCATCTGTGTGTGACCTTGCAAACTGTGCATGTGCCCTTGTTCCAGTAAGTATTTCTGATCTTAGGAGGGCGATTTATTAATAATCACAAACATTTTGCCACAATTAAAAAGTAAATTTTTACAACACACTATAATTAAAATGATGCCCCCTATAGGACCCAGTATTCTCCTGCCACCGGCTGCTAAGTCTGCTGCCACTATAGTTATGCAAAGTCAGGATGTGCGATACTAAGAGAGGAACTCCACAGACAAATTTGGAGCGATCCAACGCGCTGCGCAAAAACTGAGGTGTCAGATCGGATGCAACGGAAATAAGGTAAGTGAATGCGGATGGTGTCGTAGTGTTGATCCGATGCGACACGACTGTCGGATGCAGACGCTACGACTTCATCTGTCATTTCCATTACTTTCTGTCGCATCCGACGCGACGCCTGCATTTTTGTGCAGAGAGTCAGATTGCACAAAAATCGTCAAAAAATCGTCAAAAAAAGCTAATATTTTATTACAAGGTTGGGGGATTGCCATTTAATTCACTTCATGAACTGAGGGTGGAGGTCCTGAGCATTAATATTATATTCCATTTAGAAACTGCCCCTAGATTCCATAGCCTTATAAACTACATTAGGTAAAACTGGTGCATGTTTATGGCAGATGAGAACCTGTTCCCTCTTGCCTCGCCTTTGGGTAAAGTACAAGCCAGATACCACAATTTCAAGCTATTCTGGTTTATTATTAAACTCAGTTTCACCTTTTCTAAACCTCCATACCATAAACCGTATTTTCCTTCCTTATACGATATGAATGCCACTTCCTGACCAATTTGATATTTTGAGTTGGGCTTCTGCTAAATTGCTTATTATGTTTTATCTCATACTCCCAGCTGCAATGATTACTAGATGGAATAGGAAATTTCCATAAAAATAGGGTTTCCCTACAAAATAAGCACAATAAGATTTGCGACACAAATATATACCGTATACGGAATGCAAGAGATCAATCACCGTACATATTTTGCATGATATAGTTCTATAAATACGCGTGGGTGATGATCATAATATATGGTTTGGAGGGTAAGTCAGAGTAGGAAATGCTGATTATAATTTTGAGAAGTAAATTGCTTTAGAACTGTTGCCCAGAATAATAGGAAATGGTCTTTTCTATCATTTGTAAGAATCATAAGGAGGACAATTATAAAGCAACATGGCAGGTTGTTGTAAGTGGCAGGAGAGGCTTTCAAATTGATGACAAATGAGCAAGAGAAGCAGACTTCTTCCTCAGTAATGACAGGTATGGGATCCATTATCCAGAAAGCCGTTATCCAGAAAGGTCCGAATTACAGCAGGGTCGTCTCTGATAAGACTCCATTTTATCCAAACAATGCAAATTTTTCAAAATGATTTCCCTTTTTTCTGTAATAATAAAACAGTACCTTGTGATTGATCCCAATTAAGATATAATTAATCCTTATTGAAAGCCAAGCCAGACTTCTGGGTTTTCTAATAGGTACATGATTTTCTAGTAGACTTAAGGTATAAAGATCCAAATTATGGAAAGATTCATTATCCAGAAAACCCCAGGTCCTGAGCATTCTGGATAACAGATCCCATAACATGTTTTTAACCAGGGCTTTAGTTGCCCTTGATCAGATACAAAATAAAATATAGGACAAAAAGCCTTATTTCATTCTTTCTCTCTACTTATGCTCAATTTGCCATTGCTCTGTCAACCCTTATCAAATCCCAGTATTGATTTATGAAAAGAATTTCAGCATATTCATTTCTGAGCCTTTATATAATTCAGGACAGTTTAAAGCCACCGATCGACTCATTTATTTAAAGAGAAAAAAAAGCACTCAAATTAGACAGAAAGATTTTCAGATTGCTTCCCTTTTCATTTTCTCCCTCTGACCTTCAGAGTAATAACAGCGAAATTAAATGTATAGCTCTATACATAAAGAAGAGGGCAGAATGATGAGATATGTGTGCAGTGTCCATAGAAGGAAAATGATGAATTTAGCTTTTATATGGTAGAGGCAACTGGTGCATCTACTAATCCAATTGAAGAACCTGCCTCATGGCAAGGAATTCATTTCTTCTCTACTCCCTGTTGGAGAGGCCCAGGCCCATCTGGTTTAAAGGGGTTGTTCACTTTCCAAACCTTTTTTCGATTTAATTGTTTTCAGATTGTTCCCCAGAAATAAAAAACTTTTGTTAAACTACTCATTTTTTATGGCAAAAGTTCAAAGTTTAATGTTCCTGCCTAATGTTACACTTTTGCAACATTTAGTTGATACAGTTTTCAGCAGCATCTCTGAACTATTAGCAACTATTGTATCAATTCTAACAGCTGCCTGTAATGAAACTCAGGGATTCTGCTCAGCAGGGCCAAACATAACAAACGTATCAACTAAATGCATCTTAAAACAGTTAAAGGGTCGGCGACCCCCCTCTTCCCAGAGCTGCTTTAGAAGGTGAAAAATGAAACTTTACACTTCAATATTAGAGTATTGGTCACAAATAGAAAGTATTTGGAAAAAGCCTTTTTTTCTGATGAACTATCTGAAACTAACGGAACTGAAAAAAGTGTTGGAAGGTGAACAAATCCTTTGGGGCAAATTCACTAAGATTCGTAGTTGCGCCAGGCATAACTTCGCCGCACTTCGCCAGGCGTAGTTTCACCAGCGCTTCGCAAATTCACTAAAATCCAAAGTTGCGCTCAGGGGTAGCGTAAGGTTGCGAAGTTGCACTAGCGTTGATTCGCTAAGCGAAGCGAAGTTAAGCTAGCGATGGTTAATTTGCATACGGCGCCAAATTCAAATTTCAATGGAGGAATACGTATCAGCACTACAAATGCCTAGAAAACCTTCAAAACATCAAATAAAAATTTTATTTTGCCCTACACATGTGCCCACTGTCTAGGTAAGTTGCCATGAGTCAGGAATGTAGGGGGGAAGGAGGGGAGCCCCAAAAAAATTTGCGATCTTTTTCAGCCTATCACCCATAATGTAGAAAACACGCCAGCGTTTTTTGGGACTTAGAAAAAATTTTGACTTTTTTTGAAGCAATCCCTATCTACTCTATTGCGTAAAAAGGTAGCATTCAGTACACTGCGTGCGTTAGTGAATTTGCGTAGTTACGTCCGTATTGATAATTCACCAGGGGTAAGGGTGCGAATCGACGCCAGCGTTCGTTAGTGAATTTGCGCAGTAACGAAAATGCCAAACGCTAGCGAAGTAACGCTAGCGAAGTAACGCTAGCGAAGTAACGCTAGCGTTCGGCGCTTAGTGAATTTGCCCCCTTAAGTTTATCATAGCTTTGCCTTTGTTTCTTTTCCACTCTGTTACCAACCCTATAAAGACCCCTAGTGGCCCACAGTGGCAAAAAAGTCTTCTTACAGGCAGCTGACCTGAAACTTTTATGACTTGATGTTCTCTTACAAAACCACCTAAAATGTTTAGTCCCAAAGCATAAGCAGACAGCGGGATTCAGAAAAGTAACAGACATGTAAGTGTACCAGATTCTACGATAATATAGTAGTGTCACACACACCTAGTTGCATGGTAAATCTTTTCCTTGACTAATTTCCTATTCAGACAGCTTATTGGTCCAGACACGAACTGTGCCCCTTTCAACTCAGCTGCTGGCCAGCAATAAATAAGCAGCTTTGGGGGTTCTGCCACTGACAGAAGCAGTCTGGCTGGAGCTTGCTGAGATGGAAGGTTTCAAGACAGAGGAAAGGTATAATCCTATTGCAAGGTTAATAAATCCTTTATTGGATTTAAAAGGGATTGTAAAAATCTTCTGGCTGCCTATTGGCTGAGCCTGATCAATGCTCAAAAAGCAATTAATCATTATAGGCAAATGTCTTGCTCCAATAAGTCTTTTTAGTTACATATGTCACAATTAAAAGTGAAACTTTTCTGTTTACGTTTTCAAAAGATAGTACAGGTATGGATCCTGTTATCTAGAATGCGCAGGACCTGGGGTTTTCTGGATTAGGGGTCTTTCTGTAATTTTGATCCCCATTCTTTATGTCTACTAAAAAATCAGTTCAGCATTAATTGAACCAAATAATATTGTTTTGCCTCCAATACAGATTTTTTAATATCTTAGTTGGCACCAAGTATAGATATAGGATCCATAATCCGGAAACCGTTATCCAGAAAACTCTGAATTAAGGGAATGCTGGCTTCCATAGACCATTATAATCGAATAATTGAAATTTTTAAAAATGATTTCCCTTTCCTCTATAATAATAAAACAGTACCTTGTACTTGATCCCAACTGAGATATAATTAATCCTTATTGGAAGAAAAAAAAGTCTATTGGGTTTAATTAAAGTTTAAATGATTTTCTAGTAGACTTTTCTAGTAGGCTTAAAGTATGAAGATCCACATTACAGAAAGATCCGTTATCCAGAAAATCCCAGGTCGCAAGCATTCTGGATAACAAGTCCCATACCTGTACAAAGAAAAAGGAAACCAATCAATGACAACATTTTACGTATTGCTTTGTAAGAATGGTCATACAGTATATCCATGTCTAGCAGAGCTTACAATCAAATTTTCAAATACACCGAAATACGAACTATGGTCAGACAGCATTTACCTACTGGCATGCTAATGAGCAAATGCAAATCTGATGGTTTTGGAAATGTTGAGATTTATTAAGTGCACAAACCTTATTGAAATTCAACTTTAAAAAGCTGTCGAGTTCATGTAGATGTCAGTGAGAGGCTATTTTTCCAATTTGAGTTTTTGAGATCAATTCAAAATTTGGCAGACTCATTGAAAATGCTGAGTATAATGTAAATCAACTGCATTAGAGTTGCAGTTGAGTTGCAATTGAGTTTTGAAATTAGATGTTTTTTTGAATAAATAAGCACACTTTCGAGATTTCCAAAAAAATATTTTTTTTCAAATTAAATTGGCCTCCCTGAGAATTAGCAGCCTCTAATATTCTAAAATCTGCAGTAGAAATCTAACTGGCACACAGTTCAATGAATTCTAGCTTACAGAAAGGAAAAGAAGATGCTTGATCCTGGTTATTATTGCAATGAGATGTGGTCTGCACAGACGACTAGTTTTAAAGATATGGGCTCTTTCTCTGGACAAAAATTTCCTTGGAAGAAATAAAAAACAGGGACTTCAGGGTGCCAATAGTGAAGTGTAATTGTAGTTGAAAAGCCACAATTAACCATGAGAAATACACAAAGCAATATAAAGTAAAAAAACATAAAATTGCATTTGGGTAGTTAACAAGATGACAAGATGAGTGACTAACATGACTTATAAGGCGATCAGATGGACAAAATTGCAGTGACCCATTTGTACTTCCATAGAATGTTTTCAGAAACCTGGCCTAAACCAAACAACTTTTATTTTATGGAGAATTAGCTTATACAAAGACACAGGGCAACTGACTGACATTGGTGTTGTTTTTCCAAATCCAAAACTATGTAAGGAATGCAGAGTTGTATTAGCCCAGTTAAAAGAATACGGTTTTTAAGCATTTCATGTTGAACTTGACTAACATAGATATTCTGTGCCTCCGAGAATTTAGAAGGACTTTGAACCTTTACAACTATTTGTATTACAAAACAAAGTTAAAAAAACAAACAAAAAACTTTCACTGCCACCTTGAAAAACCATGAAAACGCCTTCATCACACCCCAGAGACCAAACATCAAGTAGTTGATATAAGAATATCAATGCAAGCATTTTAATAATAGTGTGTGTGTAAATGCTAAAACATAAATGGTGGAGCAGAGGCCCAGGACAAATGACATAATAAGGGGCCACCAAAAAGAGGGGAAAAAATGTAATCCTGGTTTTTCAACTCTGAATATTCAAGACTGCTATGCTGGGTAAAAGACGCTAAGTCATTATTTATTATTGGCTTGATAAAATGGCAATTTAGCATTTAATAAGAAATCTTCTTAAGAGACTAAGGTATTGGGAATGCAGCAAAATGAATGCCAAGAACAATGCAGCATGGATGAATAAAAATGAGGAGTAGTTAAGGAATAACCTACCCCCTTTTGAACAATATAAATAGTGTCGAATGGGGGGGGGCGGGCTCATCGGAGCTGCTTCTTTGGGCGGCCAGTGGGGCTCACTGGGTTTTTTCCTGGGGTCCTGCAAGCCCAGTCAATTAGATTGCTAAAATTGCAAAGAGCTGCTGAATAAAAATCTAAACTCAAAAAATACTAAAAAAATAAAAACCAACTGCAAATTGTCTCAGAATATCACTCTACATCATAATAAAAGTTATTATAAAGGTAAACATCAACCCTTTAAATTTCACCCATTTTATACCAGTTTTTGTGGTCCCGCCAATATAGAAAGCAGAATGAATTTTCCTGACTTTACCTTTATCCCAGATTTAACACCATTTTTTTTCTGGTCTCCTGAAAAATGGAAACTGGGGGTTCTAGTATAATCATCTATCCAGGGCAAGGCACCGCAGCATAGACACATTTATCAAAGAGTGAAGTTATTCATTCATTTATATGGGATTTTTAAAGGCGAATTTATAGAAGGGTAAAAGTGAAAGTTCACCATTTGATAAATATGCCTTAGATCTCATAGAGATGAAATGAGAGAGGTGGTATTTCACGCTAGCGGTCTCTAACGTCAAAATCTCTTTGATAAATATACAGTTTAATTTGTTCTGGGAGATATTACACCTGATCTGGTTGTTTGGCTTAAGTAAGCACCTATGCAGCCTGTCGGGAGAAAACAGTATAAACAAGGCAATATGGTCCTCAACCCAGGAGATTTTAGGCCATCATAGAGGGACTAATCACGGACAGGTAAGCGGACAACTCGGAATTTAAAAATGCTCATGTATGGCCATCTTTACTGGCTCATATTTTAATTGGGTATGAAAGTGGCCAAGTGATATTCGGATGACTCCTGCACCTTCATTAAGGAATTGTTGCATACAGTTTTGACAGAGGCACTTAAATATGCATTGTCTGTGCAAAACCAACACAGCTATACACAAATCCTCTTACATCACAAAGAACATTTCTCGCTGTGTCTTAAAAATCTTAAAACCTGCTTGCTAAATCTGTTCCATAAAATGGCACAGGATTTGGACAGCTTTATCAATGTGGAGTTTTCAGCTCTAAGGTTACAGCTTTAGACAATAAGACCATTCTAAACGAAATCCCCCATATGCCAGAAGGCAACAACTAAAATATAAAGGTAATAAAAATGACTTCTACTGTAACGGTAGATTTCATTAAACCTGACAAACTGATGGCCAAGATTGGACTGGTACCATTTGGAACAGAGGACCTGGGCTTTGGACTGCTGTTTAGCCTTATACATCAAATCCCTTCTCTTTCTTTAGCTTTTCATGTAATTCTGTTCTGTTACTTTTAACAATAGATATTAGTATTATATAAAGGGAATGTCAAGCAAAAAAATACTTTTCTGCTTAAAAATTCTAAGCAACTTTGCACTATACATTCAGTACAACATTTCTACGGTTTTTAAGTTATCTGTATATGCATTGCTATTGAAACAGTGTTTGTCTGTCACTTTCTATTCTCTGCCCTGGTAGCTCAGACTGTTGATACTATGTAAGACAAGGCAGCTGATTAACAGACCTGGCTTTTCTGGGTAACTATGACTTTTGCAACATTGTTCAATAGAAACTTTTTTTTAAATAATAATTAATAAATGTATATTGGAAAGTTGCTTAGAATTAGGTATGCACTGAATCCACTAATTTGCCAAACCCCCAAATCCTTTGTGAAAGATTCAGCCGAATTCCGAACCAAATCCTAATTTGCATATGCAAATTAGGGGAGGAAGGGGAAAACATGTTTTACTTCCTTGTTTTGTGACAAAAAGTCATGCGATTTCCCTCCCCACCCCTAATTTTCATTTGCAAATTAGGATTCAGATTCAGTTCTGTTGGGCAGAAGGATTTGGCTGAATCCGAATCCTGTTAAAAAGGCAGAATCCCGAATCCAATCCTGGATTCGGTGCATCCCTACTTAGAAGTGTGCTTTCTTTAATTAGGCAATTTTTTATTTTAGGGTTGACTTGCTATTTCCTATTTAAAGCAATATGCAAAAGACTGGAATTGTATCTTATAGATACACAGCAACAGAGCCTTGTAATCTGGATTTTAAAATGCTTCAGTGCAGTACAGTATTTTAAACACTACATAAGTTCTACCTAAACTGGCAGTGCAATATGATTAAACAAAAGACTGACACTTTTGCTAACTGAAAGCAGTTCATATGTTGGAATGAAGCCCGGGTGCCTCACTCAAGCTAGTTGCTATGTCACCAATAACTAGCAGCAGGAATGCTCATTCTGGACCAGTGAGTGTTCTTGTTTTGCTGGAATGGGAGGATGTTCTATGCTGTCCCAGACCTGTGACCCCTCGCCATTCTATGCTATTCACACCAGGCCTAAATGTTGCACACAGCAGCTTTTTTTAGAGGCTCTGGGCGATTGTGCCTCCAAAGATCTCACTGGTATTTGCTAACCGCTGTATTCTTGTTTGTAAAGCTGATGCTTGTGGTATTATCTCTATGAATTGGTTGGTAGTAAGGACTATGCAGCTGCTGCTAAGCCTACTATCCCATTCATAATAGCAATACTCTCATATTCAGCAATACATTAAAGAGCTTACAAACCTCACTCCGTGCGTGCTTTCTTTTGAACACGGTTCGCACATGACATATGTTATGATTTTTTTAAGTGGTTCAAACCAGTGCTGTCCAACTGGTGGCTTGGCCAGTGACCCCCCTTGTGACCCCCCCCCCCACATGAAAGTCTGGCTGCTGTGACTGCTTACCTTGTGTTATCTTTAAAAGTTATCAGTACTGAGATTGCATTGTTTAAACTCAAATTCAGACACAAATCCTGCATTGTTCACACATGTAATCCCCCTGCATTGTTCGCACCTCTAAAGCCCTCTACTGTTCACACTTTAGACCCAAACTGAAAGTGCCCACATTGTTCACTTGGCTTTCTTCTGGGGGTTTGTTAGCATTTATTAATTGTTGTTAGGGCCCCTAAACTAGAAGCAGGTCCATTTTTTGGAACCTGTACCCAACCTGTACCCGCAACCTGCAATCCGCAACCCGGACCCGCATTCTTACCCGCTTGGACCCGCTACCCGACCTGCAAGTACTTTATCCGCAACCCAGGCCCGCTGACCATCAAGACTCAGGAAGTTCTGTCATTGTAAACTGGAAGTGAGATCATCAGAAGTAGCCATGATCAGAAAAAATAGTAAAAATCACTATGGAGAAGACCATAGCAAACCCGCGTCTACACCCGCACTCAGAACTTCTACCCACAACCAGCAGGTTTTGTGGGTAACTCGCAGGTACGCGACCCGCTGCAGGACTCTAAGGTGTATAATCATGTGCTGGGGGGTGCTGTGTTATCCACAGGGGAGGATGAGACATATGGATTTAAGGGTATGTTTTAATATGGCACAGACCCACACCTGCATACATCCTGCGCTGCCCCCTGATCGAGACCCCCCAGCCTGGATGGCGGAACCTATCACATAGGTAAAAGCGGGGGCCCAGGAGGGGGTTAGTGGCTGGGGTGGGGGGCCTCTAAAGGGTGGTGACAGATGTAGGGGAGCCCAAAGGGGGCCTTGTGGTGGAACCGCCGGTGGGTGCCCCAGGGGCATAACTACAGAGGAAGCAGATTCTGCCATTGCAGTGGGACCAGGAGGTATAGGGGCCCCATGAGGTCCTAATTATTGAGCAATTTCAACATATATACACCTAAAAAGTCAACCTATGGATATGTTGGGTAAATTATACAAATATATAACCAGTATGTGCTAAGATTAGATGCATCGATTGAGCTTACCGCTGTACACAGTGGGCGCGGGTGCACACGCCCCAGACCTTCAGCAAGGGGAGCAGATACCAGGAAACTTGAAAAGAGCCTGGCACAAGCCTGGACCCACGAAATAGTGAAGCCGGAGTCAGATTGTAAAAGTATTAAAAAAGCTTACATTTTATTTTCCATAATTAAGAACCACGGCCTGACACGTTTCGTGTCTACCAAGGACACTTACTCATAGGCCGATAGGGTCCAGGCTTTTGCCAGCCTCTTTTTAAGTTTCCTGATATCTTGGGTGCCCCAAAATTAATTTGCTGTGGGGCCCAGTAACATGTAGCTACACCACTGTCCGGGCCTCCAGTCCGACGATGTTTGCTACCACCATTAAAGTGGACATGGTCTTGTGGTAAAATGGGTGTGGTTTAAAGTGGGTGTGGTTTAGGAGTAGTGGTGAAAACTGGCTTCCATTATTGACCCTCCACCACGTAAGACAAAAAAATTCTTGCCATCTGTACCACAGAAGTTGGACAGTACTGGTTGAAACAGTGGCCCTAATGTTCTGCAAAATAATACATGAAATACCTCTTCCAAATGGTCTGTACTCCAGCCTTGGATTTAACTCTTATGAAATGGCTATATGTCCTATGCCTGTAAAATAAAGCACTTTTTGTTCAAAAGAAGATCTGTGGGAGTTACTGAAAGTATTTCACTACCTACTTCAGTTTGTTAGCTACTCTAATAGTAGGCTTTGAGGGCATTCTGGTATTCATTGTACTGGCACCAGTGAAGCACAGCTCTGTACACAGCTTTATAAATTCCAGACAGACAGCACAATGTGTATAACCAACTGCAAGTTCCACGGGAATTGCAATAATCGGATTAGTCAGACAAACTTATGGCAGTCCAATGTACACAAGATGATAGAGGATTACATAGTCAAGCACATTTAGTTTCCTTATTTGCATTTGTATATACATATTTGCAAAGTAGCACAGTCTTTTAGGTTGAGAAAAAAAAAACACGTCCATCGAGTTTTGATCTAAGAGAAAACTGCCAGATGTTTACGCAAAAATCCTATCTGAAGGCTTTCCAATTTCCCTCAGAGGAAGAGGAGGAAAAATGTCCTTTCCTCCAAGATGGTTTTCGGATGAATCCTTGGATCAAAGACTTAATTCCATGGAACTCTGAAAAGCCATCCAAACCTTTCTTAAATCTATCTAATGTATCTGCCAATACAACCTCTAAAGATAGAACTTCCGTTCTTCTAATCTCAGTGGGTGCCCTTAACTACTGGTAATTTTAGATCGTTTATTATATGGTCCTCTTATATACTATAGTTATCATGACTCATCTTAAAGGGATTCTGTCATGGGAAAATATTTTTTTTTTTAAAAAATGCATCATTTAATAGTGCTTCTCCAGCAGACTTTTTCACTGAAATTTTGAATTATTTTCAAAAAAGCAAACAAAATTTTTTCTATTCAATGTTGAAATCTGACATTTTGTTAGTTTCCCAGATGCCCTCAGTCATGTGATTTGTGCTCTGATAAACTTCAGGCACCCTTTACTGCCTCTCTCCACCCAGCAGCCCATAAACAGAACAATGGAAGGGTAATAAGATAACAGCTCCCTGACACAAGATAACCGCTCCCTGGTAGACATGAGAATAGCAATCAATAGTAAAAATGCAAGTCCCACTGTGACTTTAGTTACACTGAGTCGGAGAAACAAAAGCCTGTCTGAAAGCAGCTCCATTATGAAGTGCTGGCTTTCTAAAAGCACATGACCAGGCAAAATGACCTTAGAAGGCTGCCCACACATCAATATTACAACTAGAAAAAATATACTTGTTGGTTGAGAAATAACATTTTATATTGTAGAATGAATTTGCATTGTAAACAGTGTAATTTAGAAATAAACAACACCATGAAAATCATGACAGAATCCCTTTAAGTGCCCCTTGCTTCAGCGTAACCCCGTGGCCAGCTGTTCTTCATAACCGAGATTTCCATATCTTTAACAGCTTAGTTGCCCTTCTTTAGTCTCTTTCTAACTCACTAATAACCCGTTTGAGTTCTTGGGATTAAATCTGCCCGGCATACTCAAGATGGGGCCTTACCAGTGTTTTGTAAAGAGGTAGAATGACCTTCTCCTCCCGCAGATCTATACAACTTATATTGCCTTTGCAGTTGTTGATTGGCATTACAAGTTCCGCTAGGTCTCCATCAAACATTTGCCTAATGCAGCCCCCTTAAGGGTATAAGTGGCTCTATATTTTACCACCCCAGGTGCTTACATTTATCAACATTCTCATTCATCACCAGACCCTGTTGCAAGGATGCCACATCCTGGATGGAAATAATGAAACCCAACACAGAATGACCAGCATGACCCCACTTAGAATCCTGCACAAAGTAAAGAATGTACCATTGACAACCAATTTCTGTACATGATTCTTCAGCCAGTCCTATCCATGTAGAAACAATCGTATTAAGACCTATATGCATTTATTAAGACAGCAGTCATTTATGCATCAAATGCTTTGACAAAATACTAATAGATCACTGCAACCACTCTGTCCAAATTCCTTCTCACTTCATCATAAAAAAAAAAAAAATCAAATTTGTCTGACATGACCTATCCTTCATAAAGCCATGCTGATTACTGCTCATAATGCCATTCTGCTGAACATAATGTTGAATGTGATCCCTTAACAAACAAATAACTTGCCCATTACAGATGTCAAATGAATGGGCCAATAACTGCCAGGGTGAAACTATAACCCATTATAACTATTGGAATGACATCACATTTCCTCCAATCCATAGGAACCAAACCTGATTAAAGTGAGTATGAAAATCAGAAAAAGTGTCCTGGCTAAAACTGAACCAACTACAGTAGGATGGATACAGTAAGGCTGGAGCTGTCATACTGATTGTGCTTAGGCATGCATCTTAGGCACATGTATTAATAGTACCACCTATAAGGTTCACTTCAGGCCCTAAAGCTGCAAAATGGAGAATCTCCCAGAACAGGAAATCAGTATGGCAGCTGCTACTCATTTGTATATAAAAGAATATACATCTTGTTGCGGATTATCATCTTCATCTTTCCCTTTCTGTTCTTCTGAACATCACTGTGTTTTCCAATTATTAGGGTGCCATAATATGTCCAAAATTGAAGTTCACCCCAAAATGAAACTATGCATGTTGCATTGAAATATTTTTCTACAAGGGGTTTGGTACCAGCACCTGTACAACTACCACTTTTCTTTGAATGAATGGCACCAGTTGGTTATATTTGGTAATATTCAAGTATGCAGAGCAGGTAAGTTGCGACCATTTTAAATAACGAGCAATGCGGCTAGTGTGCGCGATTTAACAAACTGTGTGCAATTTGAGCAAATGTCCACCCAGCAAATAATGATTGCCGGTGAAAGTTTATTTGATGGTGGATTGATTTCATGAATACATCACTGCCTGTACTTTTTACTAGGTACAGATGGTCATTAATCAGCCCCTGCCTACTAACTTATCATAGCCTATTCTACTTTGCTTCCAGAGTCATTTTAGATTAACTGTTAAAAAGTATAAAATATTTTTCTTTATATATTTAGCAAAACACCACAATTTCACCAATATTTAATTTTCCATTATTCAGTAGGTGCTACACAAGTATCAATTACTTACAAAAGGTATGAAAAATAACTAGATATATACACGCTATAAAATGATATGCCTCTCCACAAGGATGTTAACCCTTTAAATGCCCTGGGTTGCAGAATATCTAAAGGACCATAGTGCCACAGCTGTAGATCTTATGTTTACAGTCTGCTCCTTGATCTATGCATTAAGGGTTTAATTTGATGTTGTCCTACCCTTTTCTGATAGAGCAGCCTGTGGTGTGGGAAGCTGAAAAGCTAAACATCAACCGTAGCCCATAGGAGAGCTTGGATCCTTAGCTATTGGCCACCATCATTCAGGTGCCATAAAGTAGAAAGGTCACTATCAGAATGCATAAGCCATCATAGTCTCTCATGTCTAAACTGCCCTTGTGCATACAAACGAGTGATTTAAAGATCCTGAAAATGGGCAGAAATACATAGCAGGAAATTGCGAGGACCCACCCCAAATATCAGTTAACAATTAATTGTTCTGCAAACTGAACTGTTCATCAGGTAACCGACAATACCTGTATGTGCATGGCCACCTTTAGGCTAGCAGATCACTTCAGGGGTATATCTAATAAATGCAAGACTGCGTTGATTGGTAAATTGCATTGAAACGAGAGGCCGTTGATTCAGCCTTCTAACTGTATTTCCTAGTTATGACTGAGTTGATTTCCCTTGTCTGGTTGCCTTACCCTAGTTTATCAGATCAGGTTGTTCATAATTGTTCACTAGATTGCAGCAAATTAAAATACATGTCAAAGTAATGATGAATGGTAATTTCTGTGCCATTCCTTCTCACTGTTACATAAATAAGAAAGCAGAGAAACGTCAAAGGCATAAATATATTTGGCAACCTAAGCTAAACATATGAAGTCCAACAGTACACTCAAACTGGAAGTGATTCTGCAATGTGCAACTATAGCTCCAAGCAACTCCAAAAAGCCCTTGGCTATCAGCAGATTGTGGGAGCTGTAGTTCTATAAGGACCTTTCCTGTGCTGACAATGTTTTTACTGGTGTTAATACTGGTGTGAGGCCTGTATTCTTCCACTACATACTTCCCCTTTCAGACTGTAAGCTCTTAGGAGCAGGGTTTCTCTTTACCTCCTGGATCGATTGATATTTGTATGTAATTTGTATGTTTGAGGTAAACATGAACCTTTTGTTGTACAACGCTGTAGACCAGGCTGGCGCTTTATGTGTTCTGTAGCAGCCATTCAATCCTAACCATCCCATGACATTCCCTATGCCACTTGCTAAAGCCTCAAGGTAAAAGCACTGTCATGTTGATATGCTTCATGCCCACAGCTGGTTGCTGTCTGATTTCTTAGGGCATTATAAATGATGTGTCTCTCCAAGAACCGCTGACATGTATCAGCTGGGGGCAAACAGAGTTAAAGTGTCATTGCCACACTGCCCTGCTGCTCCTTATATGGGTCTGGCACCTCAAAGCCATGCCCTGCCCTGGGGCACCGACTAGGGAACAGGGTAAGAATTGGTACGTACTTACCTTATTTCCTTATGCGTAACAGACCCCTGGCAGATATGCATCCCGTGTGTTTAGAGGCAGAGCAGTTGTGCCTGCTTTTCCAGCTTGCTCCTTTTTTTTCCTGACAGATGGGACGGCTAAGCTAACATAGCAAGGACATCTGGGAGTCGTAGTTTGCAGAGACACAGAGAAACTAATCTGTAACGAAGGACAGAACTACACTACCCAGAATTCCCCATATACAAAACAGGATTAGGCGCGCAGAGCGGAGGAGCAGCTCCCTCTAGTGCTATCTGCAGTGCTCCATGTAGCCACATAAGAAGCTTCCCTCGGAAGCATTACTATGTAACCACAGGGCTGTTAGTAAGAGAAATGCCACGGGCTCTGCTAAATGGCCCCCACTATTACCTGCCCCAACAAAACACGGGATCTTTAAGCCAAGTGATGTGTGCAATGAAGGAGAAAACTACACTACCCACAATCCCCGCTATAAACAAACAGAATAACGCGTGCAGAGTGACGGAGCAGCTCCCTCTAGCGCTATCTGCAGTGTTGTGGCCGGATAATGAGTTTACCTCAGCAGCCTGGATCTTTAGCTACAGTGCTGTTTGTAAGGCATATACTACAGGCCCTGTTCTGTGCTTTGGGGCAAGTGTATTACTCTGCTAAGGACCCCCTGCTAATTCCTGCTCTGTATTTCTGCCCAAATGAAGGGCCGGATTTTTAAAGCAATTGCTTGTGTGCACATGGGCAGTTTTAGGGCAGAGACACACGCTGCTATTTCAGGACATTAGTTGCCCAATACCCGGTAAAAATGCCAGTTCATCCCAATGTTATTAATAGGGAAAAAAGATAAATTAGGGTTGCCACCTTTACGTAGGGCTGAGACCGGGCAGGGGGGCGGGCCCGTGACGTCAGGGGTTGGGCTATGACTTGGCGATTGGCCGATCGTCATGTCAATCTAGGGCATACCTCCCAACATTTTGGAAGTAAAAAGAGGGACAAAAATGTTTTTTCCACATGTAGCGCAGCAATTTTTTGACCACACCCCTTTCTGTGGCCACACCCCCTAATTACCATGTTTGTTTTACAAAATTTAGCAGGTTATGAAAGTTTGAAAATATTTCTCCTTATCTAAACTGTGTTTTTTTGTCTCACAATTGTTACAAAGTATTTTATTTGCACCTGTTACCTATTCTGGGCTCTCTGCTAAAAGGCAATTAAGTGAGAAACTTTGTTTCTTTTTCTGGCTGTTCAGTGCAGAGAAAAAAGGGACTTTCCAGTACAAATGAGGGACTGCGGGTTGAGCTGTCAAAAGAGGGACTGTCCCTCCGAAAAAGGGACAGTTGGGAGGTATGCTAGGGAACCCCGCAAAGTATTGACCCGGGCAGCCACTCATGATACCGGGCTGTCCGGGTCAAAACCGGACAGGTGGCAATCCTAAGATAAATATATAGGAAGGCCGGTACTTTTTCCAGAAAAGGTGGCAACCCTACCAGCGACAAATCACTTCTTCTTCAGACAACAAATCTCCCCAAACTGCATTCCCGCCAACTAGTATGTAAATCGCCGGCAGGAAGGCACTCAGAAAGCTTTGTGTTGGCGTCTTTTTTCATAGCACACTAATGTTTTTTTTTTTAGAAAACTTTTGCTATTACTGGTTCTTTAATCTTCAACTAGTAGAAACAGTGAATGAAGGTTGTACTGCCCATCAGCAGCCTCAGGAGGGCACCAATAGCAAACAATTCCACACAGAATAATCCGTATGTGTAAAGTATGCACACAAATCCACAGAGCATGGAATGCACTAGAGTTGCCACCGTTCACCGTTGCCCAGTTTTCCAAGCAAGATGGCAACTACAATATCTAAGCAATCCGGCAGGCTTGACACAGTCATTAGCAAGGAACGTGTTCATGGTTAGGATTCCAATGGATGGAATTTAGAAGAAGGTAGGAAATCCACATAGTAACATAGTAAGTTAGGTTGAAAAAAGACACACATCCATCAAGTTCAACCTTTTAACCATATTTTAACCTGCCTAATTGCTAGTTGACCCATAACTCTGCCCCATTTGTATTCATATACTGGGAATAGCGTTGCCACCTGTTCATTGACTGGGACAGCCCAGTTTTCAAGGGGCTGTCAAGGTCAAAATCGGCATGACTTTTACGTTTTTAAAAACTGAGTAGAAATCCTCCATATTGAGTTTAACTGATGCAATTAGCCCATCCAGGACATCATCACACCACTCAAAACATAATCATGTCTCTACCCATATGATGACATCAGCATATGTCTAAGCACTGCGTATCTTGACAGCGCTATATAAATAAATGATGATGATGATGATGATCCAGCTAAATTTCACCAAGTTTTCTGGATGATGTCAGTTTTACCTCTCAATGGTCATTGGTCATTGACAGTAGAAGAGATATACAGTTATGAGAGATGCTTACTGGAGTGATAAATCAGGATTTAACTACAGGCAATCTACTATTTGTTGGGTCCTCAATAGAACTTCAACTTATTAATGAACCACTCAGGGAATCAAGTTATGTTTTTTATTTAGCTTTCATGTCCACATGAACATAGTGCAATGCACTCTTAAATGGTAATGTTTTAAAACCAGATAAATCAGAGCATGGCTTCCTGTATGTACGTAAGAGAGGTTTTTATTAGTGGCTCAGATTAGTACTTTGAGGGCTTAGTACAAAACAGTATTGTATGAAGGAACTGTTGATGATAGCTGTGTATAACTCAGCCTTTTTTTTTTAACAATTCTTTATTTTCATGAAACCATAAGAATTGCATAAAAAGTTACAGACATAACCTTGTGTACAAAAGATATACCATAAGCGTTGAACAAATGTAAAAGAAGGATACAATGTCAGCAAGTAAATCAAGAAAAAAAAAAAAGTAAAGAAGAAAAAACCGGCTTGGTGTTGTCATTCCAATAGATTCAATTTAAATGCCTTGCTTTGATCAGGATCAGACATAAATATAGACATTTATTTAGTTATTTATTCGTACCCCATTACCATTTACAAGTAACCTCCAAAACATAGCTAGGTGAGATGAGTTAAGCCTTCAGGGGGGATTTACTTCTGGTTCTGCATCCACCCACAAATCCCATATTTTGTTAAATTTTCCCGGGCATCCCCGTCTCATATAAGTGAGCTTGTAGAGAGCTACAGATTTATCAATTAATTGTTCCCAATCTTTTTGTGTCGGGCCAACCTGCGATTTCCACCTTAGTGCAACAGCCTTTTTTGCATACATACAAAGTATTGACACCAGAGTCCTCTGAGCTCGTACAGGGACCACGTCCTCTAGTTGGTTAAGCAATAATACCTTAGGGTCGTTTGGTAAAGGAATATCAGTTTTCTCATGAATCTGATGTATAATTGCTTCTCAGAACTTTCGTATGGAAGGGCAGTCCCATACCATGTGAAAGAAGCCTGCAGGTGAAAAAGCGCACCTAGGGCATACCGGACTAACATTTGAGTGCATTTTATGCAGTCTCTGGGGCGTAAGGTATGTCCGGTGTAGGTAGTTTAATTGTGTCATTTTATCTTTAGCACTTACTATCCCCTCATAAAGCATATCCAAGGTCTCATCCCAATTTTCAGTTGTTAAGTCAGGGATATCCTGTTGCCATTTGCCGAACACCTTATTTGAATCAGTTGTGATAAAGGTTTGACCAACTCTTTAGTGAGCACTACCTGTTCTAAGCTATTCGGAGTGGTGTCTATACAGTGAGTCAGGAATTGAGAGTTAAAAGCATGCCTCAATTGTAAAAATCTAAATAGGAATTTGTTTGGGAGAGAGAATTTCTCTTTCAGCTCCTGGAAAGTCAACAATTTGCCTCCAGCTACAATATCCACAATGTATTTTATGTTATATTGTGCCCAGTGTTGTGGATCCGGAACTTGCTTAAGATGCAGAAGTTGAGGATTATACCACTGGGGGGGTATACTCTGAGCAGTGATGTTCTGCCTCTGGATAAAATTGTAGGGCTGTTTTCCACACTTTAATCGTAGCCTTCATCAATGGGGTGATCTTAGTGGAATAGGTTGTACCCCTATATAAAATACTTTTAAGTTCTTCATATGAGCCTAGGACCTGTGCTTCCAGGGATATTGCAGCATTTGATTTTCGTGGCCCATTGTCTTACCACTGCTAATTGTGCCGCCATGTAATATAGATAGGGGTTTGGGGCAGCTAACCCTCCATGGGAGGTGGGAAGTTGCAGCGTTGTGAGGGCTAGTCTAGGGGAAAGTTTGTTCCAAAATATGGATATCATTAGGGACTTTATTGTTGCAAAGATGGACGTTTTAATCCCTACTGGTGATTGTCGAAAAATGTATGTTAGTTTGGGGATTATCACCATTTTAAACAGGTTAATTCTTCCAATTAGTGAGAGTTGTAAATTGGCCCATAAATCCCTTTTTTTCCTCTATAAATTTAATAAGAGGAAGTATATTCAACTCACTGTATTTATCTAGATTTACATGGATCCAAATACCTAAGTATTTGAATTTATCTACCCATCCTAAGCCTAGCGAATGTTGTCGGTGTTTGTCTGGGAGCTTGTCTATGGGAAATAAAACTGATTTCGACCAATTTATTCTAAGGCCTGAATAGCTGGTATGGCTATCAGTAATTTTAAGAGCGTGTTGGAGAGCCTGGTGATAGTTAGGTAAATACAGAAGTGTGTCATCCGCGTACATTGAGATAGTTTCGCTCATCTTACCAATGGTTAGACCCCTCACGGCTGGTGCAGATCTGCCCTGACAAGCCAGCGGTTCCATTGCTATTGCAAACAGCAGAGGCGAGAGGGGGCAACCCTGTCTCGTTCCCCTTCTTATTGGAACTGCCTTTGATACATTCATGTTAGTTCTTATTCTAGCGATTGGGTTGTGATATAGCGCTCGTACCCATTTAATATATGTTGAACGTATACCCACCCTTTCCATTGTGGCCCATAAGTATTCCCATTCCACAGAATCATTATCCAATGAGGCTATTACTCTAGTTCCGGCATTGTCATGTTGTATTGCAATATTAGTAAACAGTCTCTTTACATTGATATCTGTAGAACGACCTGGCATAAAGCCAGTTTGATCTGCTGAGATTATGTCCGATAAATGTGGGGCCAGTCTCAATGCCAATACTTTTGCCAATATCTTGGCATCCGCATTGATCAGTGCGAATGGCCTGTACGATCAGCAGTCTAGGGGGTCCTTACCAGATTTCGGGATTAAGATTGTGTTTCCCTCATAGAGTCTGGGAGGGGCTTCCCGTTTTTCATCTCATTATACATTTTTACCAGGATCGTGGCTATAAGTTTGACATGTTGCTTGTACCATTCTATTGGTAGGCCGTCAGTCCCTGGTGTTTTTCCCACTGGGAAGGCTGCAATGGCTGCTTCAACCTCTGATTGCGTGATGTCTGTGTCTAAATCTGTGGCTACCTGATCATCTAGTGTTGGCAGATCTGTGTCAGGGTACCTGGGGTGCGGCGGGGTCGTCCGCCAGCGAGGACGCCCGCCGCACGTCCTCTTCTCTAGCCGCGCCAGCGCGTCTTGCTGGCGTCGGCTTCTCTCTAGGGTGCGCGCGGCGCGCCTCCTGGAAATTTAAAGGCGCAGGCGCGCTGACGTCATACGTCAGCGCACAAAGGCACGAAATTCAAATGTATTTAAAGCCCTGGGTGGCTGCTTGCAATTGCCCGTGATAGGATTGTATTCCTGGTGCTTCTGAGCCTTGTGCTATTGTCTGATTCTGTCTGATTCCTGTTTTTGACCCCTGCCTGGCTATTTCGACTACTCTGAATTCTGGATCCTGACCTTGCCTGCTTACGACTACTCTACAGTTTAACCCTTCGATTGATCACCCGGTTTTGACCCTTTTGCCTGTTTGACGTTTCTTGCTATCTGCCTGCCTCGACCCAGCCTGTTTGACGATTCTTGTTATCTGCCTGCCTCGACCCTGCCTGTCTGACAATTCTATTGCCTGCTCCATTTGTACCGTGACCTTCAGCCCAAAAGACTCTGCTACCTGCCGTGCCCCTCTGCTAGCCAGAACATTTCGCCTTGTACCCCTCGTAAAGTCCAGGTGGCACCCAAGTAAGCTGAGGGCTCCTCCCGAAGCCCAACGGTGGTCACACTACTGGTGAAGCCGAGCCGAGACCAGGGTACTTGGCACCTGTTCTGGTATTGGGTGCCGGCCGTGACATTATCACGGGCCATGGAGGACGAAAGTCACGATGAAGCTGCTGCCACTGCTGCTCCTCCAACTACCACCGAAGTGCTGCTTACCACTCTGTTACAGCGCTTGGAGGATCATGAACAGAAGCAAAATTACCTCCTGCAAGGTTTCCACAATCTTACGCGACAGCTGGAGGGTACTCAAGCTTCACGGCAGCAATCTGTTCCTGTTCCAACACCTTCTGTGGGTTCCTCTGCCAATTGGGGAGACTCATCTAAAACCCATGAACCCAAAATTGTGTTCCCCGAAAGGTTCAGTGGGGATCGTACTAAGTTTTTCGTTTTCAAAGAGGCATGTAAGCTGTACCTTAGTTTCTTTCCTCATTCTTTCCAATCGGAAGAGGAGAAAGTAAGGTTCATAATGACCCTGCTTTTGGGTGACCCCCAAATTTGGGCCCTCAGGCTGCCTTCCTCTGACCCTGCTCGTTATTCCCTAGACACCTTCTTTAACAGCATGGCCATTCTTTACGATGACCCGGATCGCGCATCATCTGCCGATACTGCGATTCGTAAGTTGCGCCAAGGGAGAAGGGATGCGGAGGTGTACTGCACCGAATTCGCCGGTGGGCAGTGGAAACTGGGTGGAATGATTTGGCTCTAAGGAGTCAATTCCGGTTGGGGTTATCTGATTCTGTAAAGGATAGTCTGGTTAATTACCCCCTGCCTTCTAACCTGGATGGTCTTATGTCCCTCGCCATCCAGGTTGATAGAAGTCAAAGGGAGAGAAGGGGTGAGCGGAGTACAAACTTCCCTGGGGTTACCAATATAAGATCCAATGTGGTGGCTAATGTAAAATCTCCTAACCCCTCTGTGCCTCTACCTCAGGAGGAGCCTATGCAATTAGGCATATCCCACCTAACTCCTGAGGAAAAGGCACGCAGGCGTTCCATGGGTCTCTGTATGTACTGTGGTGAAAAGGGACATTTTTTGAACCAATGTGTTAAGTGGCCGGGAAACTCCGAAGCCTAGATGGAGAAGGGGAGCTCCATTTGGGTGCAGGAGTTTCCTCTCCCCAGTCAGCCTCCAAGGTTTTGTTACCGGTTAAACTAACCTGGCCTACTGGCTCTGTCAGGGTGTCTGCTTTTGTGGACTCTGGGGCGGAGGGTAATTTTCTGGATACTGCTTTTGC
Organism: Xenopus petersii; assembly: GCA_038501925.1. Taxonomy (NCBI): domain Eukaryota; kingdom Metazoa; phylum Chordata; class Amphibia; order Anura; family Pipidae; genus Xenopus; species Xenopus petersii. The sequence goes on along the minus strand of CM076684.1, from coordinate 43,822,296 downwards.
TGCTAAATTTTGTATCCCTGTAATTTCCCTAAATGCTCCCATGAGAATAATGGCAGTGGACAGAAGACCCTTAGGGTCCGGTGTAATTTCCAGGGAGACGGTGATTCTTTCCATGTGTATTAATAATGTGCATTGTGAGGAGATAGCTTTTTACCTCATAGAGGGTACATCCTCTCCTCTTATTTTGGGGTTACCGTGGCTCCAGAGGCATTACCCTCTGATTGACTGGGTCTCAAGGGAGGTGGTTCAGTGGGGTACTATGTGTGATGGAAATTGTGTTCCCTCTGTAGTAGCAACTACATCGCTTGAGGAGTTGCCTGCTGCATATGCAGAATTCACTGATGTCTTCTCTAAAAAGGCAGCAGAGACCTTACCCCCACACCGGCAGTATGACTGCCCAATTGATCTGGTTCCTGGATCTACTCCTCCTCGTGGTAGAACCTATCCTCTTTCATTGCCCGAAGCCCAGGCAATGAAAGAGTATATAAAGGAAAATCTAGAAAGGGGTTTCATCAGGCCTTCTAGTTCCCCTGCGGGGGCGGGCTTCTTTTTTGTTGGGAAAAAAGATGGTGGTCTTCGCCCTTGTATTGATTATAGGGGGCTCAATAAAAAAATAAAAAACCATAAAAAACCGCTATCCTCTCCCTTTAATTTCCGAACTCTTTGATCAGGTCAAAGATGCTAAAATCTTTTCCAAGCTTGATCTTAGGGGGGCTTATAACCTGATCCGTAATAGGGAGGGTGATGAGTGGAAAACTGCATTTAACACCAGGGATGGCCACTACGAGTATCTCGTTATGCCTTTTGGCCTCTGTAATGCCCCCGCAGTGTTTCAGGAGTTTGTTAATGACATCTTCCGGGACCTGCTGGGGATCTTCGTAGTGGTCTACCTAGACGATATTCTGATTTTTTCCTCTAACATGAAGGAACATCAAAATCATGTTCGTGAAGTCTTACGGAGGCTAAGGGGAAATAATCTTTATGCGAAACTAGAAAAATGTACTTTTGGGGTTTCTTCTGTTCAGTTTTTGGGGTTTAACATTTCCAGCAAGGGTCTAGAAATGGATCCAGGCAACGTGAGAGCAGTCCTGGATTGGACCCAACCCCTTTCGTTACGTGCAACCCAAAGATTTCTTGGTTTTGCTAATTATTACCGTCAATTTATCAAAATTTTTTCCCTCATTGTGGCTCCCATCACTAATCTAACTAAAAAGGGCGCTGACCCCAGCATGTGGCCCCCTGAGGCTGTTCAAGCGTTTGAATTCCTCAAAAAGGACCTTTCTTCTTTGTTGCTCCCTCTTCAGACATCTGCTCCTGCAGATACCCCTTTGGGGAGATGGTTTGTACCACAAGAGTTAAGGGAGCAAGTATTAAGGGAGGTGCATGATTCTAAAATGGCAGGGCATCCGGGCTTTTTTAAGACTGTGTCCCTGTTATCCCGTCATGTTTGGTGGCCATCGTTCAAACTGGATGCTAAAGCCTACGTTAATTCCTGCCCAGTCTGCCAAAGATCAAAGTCTTCTCGAAATTCTTCCCAGGGTCTGTTAATTCCTTTACCCATTCCAGTAAAACCTTGGTCCCATTTGTCAATGGACTTCATTGTGGATTTACCCCCTTCTCAGGGGAAAACGGTGATTTGGGTGGTGGTGGATAGGTTTAGCAAGATGAGCCATTTTGTTCCCCTTCCACACCTCCCTTCTGCTAAGACTTTGGCTGACCTATTTGTTACCCACATTTTTAAGTTTCATGGTTTTCCTGAAAATATTGTTTCCGACAGGGGGGTTCAATTTGTCTCTAAGTTTTGGCGTGCATTCTGTTCTTTGGTTGGGATTGAGTTATCCTTTTCCTCTGCTTATCACCCCCAAACCAACGGTCAAACTGAGAGGGTAAACCAGTCCCTAGAACAGTACCTCAGGTGTTATGTGTCTGACAACCAGTCCGCGTGGGCGGAACTGTTACCCTGGGCAGAATTTGCATACAATAATGCTACCCATTCTTCCTCTGGGGAATCCCCTTTCTTTATTGTCATGGTTTACACCCCAAAGCCTTTTCGTTCTCTGGGTCGGGTTCCCCTGTACCATCTGCCAATTCCTCAGTTGAGTTATTTTCTAAGGTTTGGTCTCAAGTGCATGAATCTCTGTCGGCAGCTACATCAGCTCAAAAGAGGGCTGCTGACAGATCCCGTAGAGAGGCACCCCAGTATAAAGTGGGAGATTCAGTCTGGTTATCTACCAAGAATATCAAGTTGAAGGTGCCTTCTCTCAAACTGGGTCCTAGATTCATTGGTCCATATCCTATTACCGCTATAATTAACCCTTCCTCTGTTCGTCTTAAGTTACCTGGTAATTTTAAAATTTCTGATTCCTTTCATGTCTCCCTTCTCAAACCGGCTTCACAAATCCGGCAGTCATCTGTTCCTCCCCCAGTACTGGTTGAGGGTCAACCTAAATTTGAGATCCAGGAGTTCCTTGATTCTCGCCTGGTTAGGGGTAAGCTCCAGTATTTGATTAAATGGAAGGGCTATGGCCCCGAGGAGAACTCTTGGGTCTCAGTTGGGGACATCAAGGCTGACCGTCTCAGGAAGCAATTCCATCAAAAATTTCCTGAGAAGCCTGGGGGTCCGGTGGCCCCCCCTGGAGGGGGGGGTAATGTCAGGGTACCTGGGGTGCGGCGGGGTCGTCCGCCAGCGAGGACGCCCGCCGCACTTCCTCTTCTCTAGCCGCGCCAGCGCGTCTTGCTGGCGTCGGCTTCTCTCTAGGGTGCGCGCGGCACGCCTCCTGGAAATTTAAAGGCACAGGCGCGCTGACGTCATACGTCAGCGCGCAAAGGCGCGAAATTCAAATGTATTTAAAGCCCTGGGTGGCTGCTTGCAATTGCCCGTGATAGGATTGTATTCCTGGTGCTTCTGAGCCTTGTGCTATTGTCTGATTCTGTCTGAGTCCTGTTTGACCCCTGCCTGGCTATTTTGACTACTCTGAATTCTGGATCCTGACCTTGCCTGCTTACGACTACTCTACAGTTTAACCCTTCGATTGATCACCCGGTTTTGACCCTTTTGCCTGTTTGACGTTTCTTGCTATCTGCCTGCCTCGACCCAGCCTGTTTGACGATTCTTGTTATCTGCCTGCCTCGACCCTGCCTGTCTGACGATTCTATTGCCTGCTCCATTTGTACCGTGACCTTCAGCCCAAAAGACTCTGCTACCTGCTGTGCCCCTCTGCTAGCCAGAACATCTCGCCTTGTACCCCTCGTAAAGTCCAGGTGGCACCCAAGTAAGCTGAGGGCTCCTCCCGAAGCCCAACGGTGGTCACACTACTGGTGAAGCCGAGCTGAGACCAGGGTACTTGGCACCTGTTCTGGTATTGGGTGCCGGCCGTGACATTCTGTTTCTTTTAAATAGCCCTTGATCTCATTTGGAGGGGTCCCCAGCTTAGAGGTATATAAGTCAGTATAATACTCTAGAAACCTATTATTGATCTGATCCGGGGAGGATATTATGTCCCCATGATGCAGCTTCACTGCTGGAATTGCCGTAGTAGTTGTCGTATCTTTTGAAAGAAGTGCCAATAGTTTCCCATTTTTATCCCCCGATTCGAAGATGTTAGCTCTTTGGTAAAGAGCTTGCTTTTTTGTTAGTTCCACCTGTGTCAGCATAAGCGCTCTTTGACTATCTATCGACTGTTGGTGAGTCAGGTCATTCGGACATGCAATATAGGCCGCCTCTTTGTCCTGGGCAATATGTGTTTTTTGCGCTATGTCAGCTTGTATTGCATTTGTGATTGCTTTAATGTTACTGATGAATTCACCCCTTGTGTATGTCTTAAAGGCATCCCAGGTTGTGGTTAAGGGGGTGTCTTCATTGTTTACTGCTAAAAAGGTCTGAATACTGTTATGTATTGTTTCATTAAGCTGCTCATGTTTGGCCCAGTATGGACTCCAGATTCCAGAGTCTCCAGATTCTATCTATCGGTAATTGTGAAGTTGATATAGATAATAAAATTGGAGAATGATCCGAAATCCCTCTAGTAAGTATATCCACTTTGTGTACCCATTTGTTTAGTTCTAGAGAACCCAAAGCCAGGTCGATGCGGGACATATTGTTATGTCCTGGGGAATAGCATGTGAACTGTTTACTTGTGGGGTGCCGAGTCCTCCAAAGATCTACCAAATTAAGTGTGTCACGCCATTTTTTAAAGACGGCGGAGCTTACTCTAGGGGGATGGAGTAGTAAGACAAAACAAAGGCGCCAAAAGGATAAAATTAGCTAAAAACACTTAAAAACTCAATGGGTAATTCAGAGGAGGTAGTAGTGGACTTACCTCCTCCAAGCAGACACCAACGAAAGTGGTAATTTTCAGTAATAGTTTATTCACAAAACAGTATTGCAACGCGTTTCGCAGGCATTTCCTGCTTCATCAGGCAATGTGGAACGGGAGCAAAAACAACTAAAAACACAGAGACAGGCAAGTTTGTAAAACATTATTGTATACGGCTGTTTGAATTATGGGGGAGTGTAGATACTGAGTGATGCCCTTGGACCAAGTATATGGGGGGAAGGGGAAACAAGGGGAGGAGAAATAGTTCACAGCATGGGGAAGCAAGTGCTGATGGACATGGGGGATAGGCTGCTGGTATATATTATCTAAATTGGAAACCAAGTATCTGGGTGGGAGACATAATAGGAGACATAAAATAGTAACATAATAAAGAATGTGAACTAAGGTATATTTAAAGCCAGGGGATGTAGCACAGATGACTAAACCAACAAAAGAAATCAATAAAATTAAGATGGAGTGGATAAAACTTACCAGTGTCTTTGTATAAACACGCCAGGCACCTCTATGCTGCTTGAGGACGCCTGAGCGTGTTATATAGTGTGACTAATTGAAGGGAAGTATGTGGGGGGAGGGGGAAACAAGGGAAAGAGGAATAGTTCACAGCATGGGGAAACAAGTGCTGATGGACATGGAGAATAGGCTGCTGGTATATATTAGTCTAAATGAGAATCATAAAGTATCTGGGTGGGAAACATAAAAATTAAACTATGTGGGAGACATAAATTAGTGAACTAAGGTATATTTAAAACAAGGGGATGTAGCACATATGACTAAAAGCAACAAAGAAAAGGAAATCAATAACCTTTAAGAAGGAGTAGATATAACTTACCAGTGTTTTTGTATAAACACGCCAGGCGCCTCTGTGCTGCTTGAGGATGCCTGAGCGTGTTATATAGTGTGACTAATTGGAGGAAAGACAAACAGGAAATGGTGTAGCCATATTGGTGGTGGAAAATAGATAGTGGCATTTAGGTTGGGGCTAATAAAGTGTCATAACCAATGAAAATGCAAAGGAATGCATATAAATATATAAATATATACATACACAAATACAAAATACACACATAAAAAGAACCTGATATAAGAACTATAAACAGCGTTGAATAAAAAGAACCTGATGTAAGAACTCTAAACAACGTCGAATAAAAATAATGTATATACATGAGGAATAAATATCACGTAATAAAATAGCCACCGTGTTACATCAGTAAAATCAGTAGTACTAACAACAGATGATAATAATCGTGATGATAATAATAAGTAATAATCCGTATACGCAATGTACATGATGAATACAAATTTTGGTATAGCATGCAAAACTATGCAGGCAATCATGCAAAAGTATGCAACCATATATGCACATCACCTTTTCTGAAATATTGCGAAGTGATATAAATAATCGGTCATAAAAGCATCAAATATATATGAATAAGTGCAATAAAACTAAATAAAAAGGCTACTAAAAGAGAGGACTAATAAAACATAAAACGGAACAATATGGCATATAGAATGATACAAGATGAATTAATAGAGTTTTTCTAAAACTTCATTAAGACCCTCAGGTACCAGGGTCCTGAGGGTCTGGATCCAGTACATTTCTCGTTTTTTTAAAATGTCAAAGGCTGCAGAATCTGAGGAACTGATGGAGTCGATAAGTGTGATAGAAAAGGTGTCGGGGCTGCTGTTATGTGCTCTGTGATAGTGACGTGACACACTGTGCATAGGAAATTTATTAATGATGTTCCTTTTATGTTGGCCTATACGGCTCCGGGCAACTTGTGTTGTCCTGCCAACATATTGGAGACGGCATGGACATGTTATGAGGTAAATGATGTATTTGGATTGACAGGAGATATGACTCTTGATGGTATATTGAATCTTGGTGGTGAAGGATGAGAAAGTGGATGTATTGGTAACAAAAGGGCAGGCTAAACAACGGGAATGGTTACAGGAATATGATCCAGGTGTAAAGGGAATAGGTCCTACTGGATTGTTATAATTCCTGTCACGTAATTTGCTAGGGGCTAAGATGTTGCGCAAACTGGGTGCTCGTCTGTATGTAATTAGAGGTTTTGTAGGTAACAAGGGTTTAAGGAAGGGGTCCTGGAGTAGGATCTCCCAGCGGTTGTTCAGAATAGTCCTAATGTTCTGATGTTCCTTGGTGAATTGTGTGATGAACTAGATAGGTGGGTTGTCGCTAGGTGGGGGTGTGGGTTTTTTTTGAATAGTGGATTTCGCCTTCATGAACGAATCATTAACCAGTTGGATATTTTCGTGCTGTGAATTTCCTTTTAAGTATTTTGGATTGTCTGGAATATTCGTAGCTGTCGGTACAATTTCTATGTATTCGTCTAAATTGGCTATATGGTGTGTTATGGATCCAGGGCTGATGATGGTAACTGTTATAATGAATGTAATTGTTTGAATCAACTGATTTAAAAAAGGTTTTAGTTTTGATGGAGTTGTTTTCAGTAAAGATGGTGAGATCAAGGAAATCTATGAAATTGGGGTGATGTTGTTATGTGAACTGTAAACCTGCTTTATTATTATTGAGGTATTGAATGAATTCAGGGATTAAGGATGTGTCACCCTTCCAAATAAAGAACAGATCGTCTATGTAGCGTTTATAAAGGATAATATTGTCTGAAAATGGATGATTAGGAAAAAGAAGTTTTGATTCTCTAAGGCCCATGGTGAGATTGGCATATGAAGGTGCAAAAGAACTTCCCATTGCACTGCCGTTGATTTGGTGATAGAATTTATTATTAAATGAGAAAATGTTATTATGGAGGATGAATTCTATGCACTGTAATAAGAATCGTTGTTGTACGGGCGGCATCGTGGGGATAGTGGTCAGGAAGAATTGAATAGCAGATAAACCAAATTGATGAGGAATATTTGTGTATAAGGATGTGATGTCACAGGTGAGCCAGTGGTAATCTATGGACCAGGATATGGAGGATAATATTTGTATGAGATGGTGAGAATCTTTGAGGAAGGATGATAGGTTGTGGACTAGTGGCTGGAAATGTTGGTCTATGAATTTAGACAGGTTACTTATCATGGAATCTATTCCAGAAATAATAGGTCTACCAGGAGGCTTGTGAAGGTTTTTATGTATTTTTGGCAGGTAATAAAAAAAGGGGGTGTTTGGGTGATGATTAATAATGAAATTACGTTCATGTTTGGTTATGATATTCTGGAAGAAAGCCTGGTTAATAAAGTCTTTGAGGATCTTATTAAGGGGAAGTGTGGGATCTGAAGACAGTGTGTTGTAATGTTTAGGGTCCTGTAAAAGTCTGAGAGATTCCTCTATGTAATCTGATCTGTTTAATACTACGATTCCACCGCCTTTGTCGGCCGGCTTAATGACAAGTGCAGTGTTGTTGAGGAGGGATTTGAGGGCGGATGATTCTTGCGGAGTGAGGTTAGGTTTAACGGTAGATCCGTGGGACTGTAGGGTTTGTAGGTCATCCAGAACCATAGAATAGAATGTCTCAATGAAGTTACCTTTTGAAGCTGTGGGGTAAAAACGGGACTTACCTTTTAGTTGTGTTATAATACATTCTCTAGATTAATCTCATTGGGGTTGATGGATACTGTAGGTAAGGAATCATTATTGGTAAGGATAATGGATGTGGATGGGGGAAGTGTCTGGTTCTTTTTTTTTTTTTTTTAAAAGATTTTATTTTTCCATTTTTCAAAACATACATTGGAGAAAAAGAGCGGAAGAAAAAAGAATAGAGAGCAGAGAGATAGGGAGCAGAGCAGTGTACTACATTTTCAGTTGTTGACAATATGCATCTACAATGAGCACAGCACAACTAGTCATGTGGTGCATCCTTGAGGGCCACCCAGGAGCCCCAGATGTTTTCAAATTTTTGTGGGCATCCTCTGGCCAAGTATGTTACCTTCTGAAGAGGCAAAGCTTTGTTCACCAGGTTAATCCAAAATGATAGGGAAGGAGGGGCAGTAGACTTCCAGTTTAGTAGTATAGCCTTCTTTGCAAAATATAATAGTTGTAGATAACAGAGTTTTTCATAGTTATTCAGACCCAAGTCCTCCGCCACTCCCAGTAGACAAGTCAGCGGTGACACAATCTGAGGCAAGTCCAGAGTTTCTGCTGCATAATGTACAATGTCTCTCCAAAATTTTTGAATCATGGGGCAGTGCCAGAAAACATGCATATAAGATCCCACCTCTCTCCCACATCTAATACACAAATCAGGTACATTGGGGAACATTTTGGCAATTCTATATGGGGTGAGGTACACTCTATTCAGAAATTTAACTTGTATGTATCTATCTCTGGTGGGTATAGTAATTTCTGGGACCTGCTTAAGGACATCTTCCCACATATCATCTGTGAGGTCAGGGATATCCCTTTTCCATTTTTCTAGTACCTTTGCAAGTGGGTCTGAGGAGTTTTGCCACAATATTGTGTAGAAACGGGACATAGGTTTGACAAGATCCCCTTTGTGCAGGTACTTCTCTAGCGTGGTAGCTGCCATCCCTATTGGTCGATCAGGAAATTGGGCACGAAAGGCATGAGACAATTGCAAGTATCTAAAAAACATTTGTTGGGGTAACTCATACTCTGCCTGAAGGGCTTGGAATGTTTTAATATCCCCCGCCCCCACTATGTCCTGCAAAAGCTTGACCCCGTGTTTGGCCCATTGTGCCGCATCTGGGAGTGATGAAAGATGCGAAAGGTGCTGATTGCCCCAGAGTGGCTCCCATGTAGACCACTTCTCCTGCAACCCCTGCACCTGTTTAAGTGCCTTTTGGAATGCAGCCATAGCGGTTCTCATAGGGGTTGTGGTTGGGTGTCTATGTGTGACTCCTCTATAGGGGAGGTTTGCCAAAGCCTCCAGTGAGCCCACAACATTTGCTTCCAGTATCGTTGACATGTTATCAGTGGAGGGGACCAGCCACCAGTGTATGTAGACCAGTTGACTGGCAATGAAGTACATCCAAAGATTTGGGAGTGCTAATCCACCTTGTGTGAGTGGGGCCTGTAGGGTTTTGAAGTTTAGGCGTGGCCGTTCCCCTGCCCATATGAACCTCCTAAGGATCATGTTAATATATTTAAACCATTGGGATCTAGGCGTTATAGGGGAATTGTGAAAGGCATATAGCAACTTGGGAAGGAATACCATTTTGAATAAATTGATTCTCCCAGGGGGGGTAAGAGGTAACTGTGTCCACACATCTATTTTGTTGGTTAGCGCCCTAGTTATCTGAGACTAGTTGCCTCCTCAAATTTTTTACAATCTTTTGTAATGGTAATTCCCAGATATTTAAAGGATTGGACAACCTTCAGTCTTCCAATAGATGTGGCTAGTTCTTCTGGTAATGGGTCTAAGGGGAATACTATCGATTTGTCTTGGTTAATTCGTAAGCCAGAGTAGACCCCAAAATCCTCTATCAAATTTATTGCTGAGTCAAAATCCTCTCTTGGATTGGCCAAATATAAGAGCATGTCATCCGCATATAGGGAGACTTTTTCGACTGTTTTCCCTATACGCTGTCCTATTATGTTCGGGGAGTCTCTTATTTGTATGGCCAGGGGTTCTATCGCTAGGGCGAATAGTAGGGGTGATAAGGGGCAGCCCTGTCTCGTGCCCCGTCCCAGTTTTATGGCTTCTGAGAGAGTGCCATTGACCAGTATTTTGGCTTGAGGGTCATAGTACAACGCCTTAACCCAGGTGACAAACCTAGGACCAAATCCAAAACATCTGAGAACCTCCCATAAGTATGGCCAAGAGACCGTGTCAAATGCTTTTGCTGTATCCAACGATAGTACCACCCTGTTCCCTGCATTGGTGTGATTGATTTCAAGGTTGTTGTATAATCTTCTAATATTTATGTCCGTGGCGTTGTTCGGCATAAATCCTGTTTGGGTCTGGTTCTTTTTAATTGCAAAATGACGTTTGAGTGTAAGCTTCCTGATGTATGAATTAAGATCTGTAAACAGATTGAACATGTTGGTGGAGTATGTGGGGCAAAAAGACAGTCCTTTTTCTAAGAGGGAGGTTTCGTGTAATTTGAGTATGTGTTTGGACAGGTTGAAGATGCATCTGGTAGAGTTATCGGTATTAGCATTTGATGTAGTGACAGTGTTTTTCTTGCTTTTGGCTTTTCCTTTGCCCCTAGAGTCTCTTTTCCTTGTTTTTGCTAGAGGGGTAGCAGGTTGGGTAGTTACAGTTTATATATCATGTGAAGAACTGGGAACATTGTTACTGTTGCCGTCCCTTTCTAGGAGAGGGACGTGGGCAGTTCTAAAAAAGATTCCGATAGATTTTGTTTGTTCTGTAGGGAAGGGGCTGGGTGATTTTGAATTATGAGTGGTTGAAAGAAGGATCTCATCGAGGTCTGTATGATTTTGGGTGCTATGGACGAGGGGACCTGGTTGGACTGATTGGGACGCTCGGTACGTGGGCTTGGACTAGGGGAATGGAGTTTATCCATATCTGGGTCACATATAGCATTAAAGTCCCCCAGCAGTAAAAGGGGTGCAGTTGGCAATGCCAAAATTTTCCCTGTTAGCTCCATAAAGAACTCATCAGTGGGCAGGGGTGGGGCATAAACAGGGCTGATCCTATCAAATGTGGGGCCCAATTGGGACCATGTTGGTGGGGCCCCTAGACACAGTGCTGCTGGCTACTGACATTAAGGCATAGAGGCACAAAATAGAAAGGAAAGGGGCAGACAAGGTAAGAGAGTGAGAGGGATGAAATAGGGGCACATAATAGGGGCACACAGGGTAAGAGAGAGAGGGGGGAAATAGGAGAGTGGACTGGGCCAATTAGTTTGGGGCAGGCTGGGCCGATTCAGATTGGGAGCAGGCTTGGTTGGATTGGGGGCAGGCAGGGCCTATCAAGGTTGGAGGAAAGCTGGGCCTATGAGAGTTGGGGGCAGGCTAGACCTATGGAGTTGGGGGAAAGGCTGGCTTATCAGAGTTGGGGGTGGCCTGGACCTATGGATTTGGGGATGGGCTGGACTCTCAAAGTTGGGGGCAGGCCAGGCAGCATCATGTGCTGAGGGAAATATTATTTGTGCTGCCCTGTGGTGCGGGGCCCCCAGAGGTGTGGGGCCCTATTGGGCCCAATTGGTCCAATATGCCTAAGGCCGGCCCTGGGCATAAATATTGGCCAGCGTAACTTTTTTCCCCTGAAGGGTCCCATATAAAAATATATACCTCCCAAATCTATCCGTAATCACTGTGTCAATTGCAAACAAGCAGTTTGGAGTAGTGAGAATGGTACATTGCATTAATCAAGGTTTTATTTAATGCCAACATTCTATCCCTTAAAAGATGAGTCTCCTGTAGGAGAATGATCTGGGGTTTATATCTCCTGATGAAATCAAAAACTAATCTTCTTTTTTATCGCATCTCCCATACCTCGTACATTCCATGTCAAAATTTTAACCTGTGCCATATTTAGATGTTTTTGAGATATTAGTGAGAGTGGAAGGTCCGGACTCAAACCACCCAAGGCCAATATAACTTATCCACATAAGATCAACACACGAAACACCTTGCCAAAAGTTAGAGAAAAATAGGAATGAAAAACCCAACTTATCCTTCCCCACCCCACCCACTCCCTCACAACCATTAGAGTGAGTTTTGCTCCCAAAAAATTAACCCGAACCAAAAAATCAAAAACCAAGTACTTAGGGTTAGTGTATGCCTGGAGACCCAGCAGAAGAGCCCAGAACCTGGGGAAATAACAAAACCATTGGTTCCTGCATATTAAAATATACCGTTATGCATTTTGTCCCTGTTACCTGTCCCGTTGTAGAGGACTATGACCAGACTCTGTAGCATATAAACGTCCCAGACAGGCAAAGATACTGTAAAAGAAGTCAATGGGAATAGGACAGTGTTCAGCATATCCTTGCTGTTTCTCTACTCTCTCTTATTCCACTTGGGTGTCAGTGCTCCCTTCTAGGTGAACCACGTGGTCGTTGCTCGAGCCAGTTTATAACATCCTCTGGTGTTGTGAAGAAAGATGTCTTACCATTATCCGTGACTCGCAGACGTGCCGGGAAAATCATGGCATATGGAAGCTGTCTTTGTCTTAGTTGCTTCTTTGCTTCCGGGAATTTGGCTCTTTGTTTCCTCACCTCCATAGAAAAATCCGGGTACACTGAGACTCTACTATTTTCGAAAAATAATTCTCCAGCTTTCCTTGCTGCTTGTAATGCAGCATCTCTGTCTCTGTAATTGAGCAGCCTCACTATAATTGGGCGTGGTGGGGCTCCCGGAGGGGTTGCTCTGCCTGGCACTCTGTGTGCCCTTTCCACTGTAAATGCAGCAGAGAAGGTAGCTGGGCCAAAGGTATTGCATAACCACCGTTCAATACATTTTTCCATGTCTTTTCCTTCAGCCCTTTCTGGGATACCCAATAGCCTTATATTGTTACGCGGGAGGTGATTTTCGAGATCATCTGCCTTATTCTCAAGTTGAGCTAGCTGCCTCTCTGTTGTGGTAATGCGTGCTGGTAGTGGTGCTGATAGGTGCTCCAACTCACTGACTCTTCTTTCTGCCTCCCCCGTTCTCTCCCTCAATTTCTGCACATCATGCCTTAGAATCGCAAAGTCCATAAAGTCCATTTTTAACTCATCAATTTTCCCCACAACAGTTGTGTGATTTGTGGTTATGGCATTTAGAACTTCCAACAGTTGTTCCAACAGTAGGTTCTGAGAGCGGGAGGGGATGTGGGCCTTGGTACAGGCGTGTTAACAGGCGCCATGTCCTCTCCACTGTTGTGGCTCCCAGGTATCTGGTCCTGGTCCGTGGCTATATTTATATTAGGGCGGGGAGGTAATGGGGTTCTGGCAAATTGTGCAAGCTTTGTTGCCGTTGAGGCACTCACCCCCTGCTGCGCCTCCTCGTCTGTGCGCTCTGAAGAAGAGTCGCCGCCATCTTGTGAAGCCATGAGGGGAGCTGCCTTCTTTCTCGGCAAGGTGCGCCTTTGATGAGTTTTGCGCACCATCTGCGCATAAGCGAACAGTCCGCTGTAGGTCCTGCTGCCGGTAGAGGGTAAATCTTATGTTGGTTTGCAGGATATTAAAGAATATAATGTTCCCCCGTACGGAGCTCCTGCTTGCTGCGTCCTACTCCGTCTCCATGCAGGCCACGCCCCCGTGTATAACTCAGCCTTGTAGAGAAGCATACTAACCCAATATCCTGTATAATATAGTTTTGTAGGAAAGGAACTAATGAACTCAATTAATGAAGAAGCAACTTCTTTTTAATATATAACATGCCTTATGGAAACAGTAGTATTTCAGCAGTGACATAAAGTTTATTGGATTAACAGAAAATATACATCATAACAAAATTAGACAGATGCATAAATTTGGGCACCCCAACATAGATATTACATCAATACTTAGTTGAGCCTCCTTTTGCAAATGTAACAGACTCTAGACGCCTCCTATAGCCTTTGATGAGTGTCTGGATGGCGGTATTTTTGACCATTCGTCCATACAAAATCTCTCTAGTTCAGTTAAATTTGATGGCTGCCGAGCATGGACAGCCTGCTTCAAATCATCCCACAGATTTTCCATGATATTCAAGTCGGGGGGACTTTGACGGGCATGGGCGTCCACAGAAAATTTTCCGGGGGGGGCAAGGAAGAAAACATATTAAACAAATTACTTGTACCCAGATTTTGGTTTCCACACAAACCTAACTACAGCTTTTCTATAAATATATAGATTAGTAACTGTTGCACATTTATAGCATTGCCATTCTATCAGTGACACAAACTCCTTGTTTGCCAGGACAACATTTGGTATTTTCTACTTTCTTAACAAAATTACTAGCTAGAGGTTTGTAGAATGTTATTCCCTCTAGAGTTCTAGTTACAACTAGATACATACAGTGATGCACCCTCATTTTAAGTATTTTCATATGTTATACCACTTTCTGTGGTCCCACCAATATTTAATGCATAATACATTTCACTGACTTTACACCATTTTTACATATGGCAAGAGAATAATCTTTATTATGAAGTGTGTGTGTGAGAGATAGGGAGTGTGTGTGTGTGTGTATGAGAGAGGGAGAGTGTGTGTGTGTGTGTGAGAAAGAGAGTGTGTGTGTGTGTGAGAGAGAGAGGGAGAGTATGTGTGTGAGAGAGAGAGAGTGTGTGTGTGTGTGTGTTTGTGAGAGAGAGGGAGGGAGTGTGTTTGTGAGAGTGTGTGTGTGTGTGTGTGTGAGAGAGGGAGAGTGTGTGTGTGAGAGAGAGAGAGAGTGTGTGTGTGTGTGTGAGAGAGAGAGAGAGGGAGAGTGTGTATGAGAGAGAGAGTGTGTGTGTGTGTTTGTGAGAGGGAGGGAGTGTGTGTGTGAGAGTGTGTATGTGTGTGAGAGAGGGAGTGTGTGTGTGAGAGAGGGAGTGTGTGTGTGTGTGTGTGTGAGAGGGAGTGTGTGTGAGAGTGTGTGTGTGTGTGTGTGAGAGTGTGTGTGTGTGAGAGTGTGAGTGTGTGTGTGTGTGAGAGAGTGAATGTGTGTGTGAGAGAGAGGGAGGGAGTGTGTGTGTGAGAGTGTGTATGTGTGTGAGAGAGGGAGTGTGTGTGTGTGTGTGTGAGAGAGGGAGTGTGTGTGAGAGAGAGTGTGTGTGTGTAAGAGTGTGTGTGTGTGAGAGTGTGAGTGTGTGTGTGTGTGTGTGTGTGTGTGTGTGTGTGTGTGTGAGAGAGTGAATGTGTGTGTGAGAGAGAGGGAGGGAGTGTGTGTGTGAGAGTGTGTATGTGTGTGAGAGAGGGAGTGAGAGAGCAAGTGTGTGTGTAAGAGAGAGAGAGTGTGTGCGAGAGAGAGTATGAGTGTGTGTGTAAGAGAGGGAGTGTGTGTGTAATAAAATTACCTGCACGGCGGGGTCGGCCGCCGCTCCACCGATGGGGACGCCCGCCGCGTGTCTCCTAGGCGCCATCATTGTTATAAGATCTGAAGTCACGAAAGGAGGCGAAGTTGAAGTCCAGAAGCCATGAGCTAAATTCTACTGAACACCAATTTGTGTTTTTTTTTTGTTTTTTTTAATCCCCTAGCCACCAATTTATTATTTTAATATTCTATAGGCCCCTGCCACCAATGTTTTTTTAATATATATTTTTCGGGGCCCAATTTTTTTTAACTTGTAAGGGGACTCCTGTCACCAATGTTTTTTTAAAAGAAATTTTGGGGCCCCAAGTTTTTTAACTTGTAAGGGGGGCCCTGGAGCCAATGTTTTTTTAAAAAATATTCTTTGGGGCCCCAATTTTTTTACTTGTAAGGGGGGCCCTGGCACCAATGCCTTTTAATAGAAACTTTTATGGGGGGCCCTGGCACCAATGTTACTTATAAGGGGGCCCTGACCATCAATAGCTTTTTAGAACGTGTGTGGAGGGGGTTGCTTTTTTAGCGCTGATGTCTGGTCTTTTAACTGTGATGTGGAGTGGGTGGGATCCCACGATTTCTAATGGCGGCCCTGTTCCCATCTGTAATATGTATTACACAGTAGATGAGGCTGAAAAAAGACACACAACCATTAAGGTCTACCTTTTTGTGTAACTGCTGATCCAGAGGAAAGTAGGGCCCTGACAGAAATAATGGGCTGATTTGTGGACCAAATAAAATGGGATGGTATTGTTTAAAATGGGGACATGTGGGGCTGGTGGGGAGGGGCATTCTATCTACATAAGTAAGCATTTGTTTCTTATTGGATCCATATTAAAACCATAGTTTCTGAATTAAAGGGGTTCTTATTAAATAAGGTGTAAATATGCTGCTGTTATTACCTCTGCTCTTTATTGTGTTTATTTGGGGGTCTTACATCTTTACTTTAACTCTAACCTTCCCAAATCTCTATTTTATATTAAGGAACATCAAAGATGGGCATGAGTGCAAGTAGCAGGCTTTACTACCAGTGGCGCTATGAAAAGGTAAAGGTGCTCACAGCTAAATCCTCATTTTATTTTCTGACTGCTGAGAAAGGTATCCAAGGGGTTAAAGGAGGGGCTAACCCAATGCTAAACATGGCAAATCTTCTGTGTAAACAGAAATTTGACAGGGTTTAGCATAGTGTGTGCCCTGACCTCAATGTTTTCTTGCTTCTTACATTTTTCTAGCCCTCACTGTGGATCTCGCCTGATCTGGGCATCTTTGAGATCAGGGATTTTGAGGATCCACTCGCGGGCCCTTATCTCGAGTGCATCAGGGACAAGATCACCTATGACATCAGGTTTGCACTCTACGATCTGTGGATGGCCAAGGACTGTGTGAAGATAACAAAATGGTGGAAATTACACCTTAAGAACAAGTTCTGGCAGGACTACAGATAACATCAAGGCCCACCTGAAACACCTCTACAAAGACCTAGAGAAGATCAACAAGGCCATACTGATTAAGAACAATGAGAGATATTCAGGTGCAGTATATAATCCATCCTTTTCTTTCCCACACTTGGTCAATCATTTAATTTTGCTTAATCACCTGATATTAGGTGTTGGATCCGTTATCCAGAAACCCATTATTCAAGAAGCTCCAAATTACGGAAAGTCCAGCTCCCATAGACTTCATTTTATTCAACTAATCCAATTTTTTAAAAATTATTTCCCTTTTCTCTGTAATAATAAAACAGTTTCATGTACTTGATTCAAACTAAGATATAGTTATTGGAAGCAAAACCACCGTATTGGGTTTATTTAATGTTTACATGATTTTCTAGTAGACTTGAGGTATGAAGATCCAAATTACAGAAAGATCCGTTATCCAGAAAACCCCAGGTCCCAAGCATTCTGAATAACAGGTACCAAATACCGATGCACCTCAGTCTAGGCACCACATCCTCAGGAAACAGCAGTAAGTATGGGGCATCTCAATTCCACCAGTGATGCCCCCCTTTCATCCACTGCATTTTCACCAGCGGTGCTTTTACCCACCGTAGTTCCACCAGTGGTTCATCCCCTTTATCCAAAATATGGTGTTATACACAGGAACTCCTTTAAGCCACTTGGTAGACCCTGTATTCCTTTTCATTCCATCCCTTAGCCTGCAAATGCCGGGGTCTGCAGGCTGCTCGAGGTCCAATGGAATGGAAAGGAATGCAGCATTCATCGTGCGGTTTAAATGTGTCCATGTTTATGCTGCCATATTCACTTCTCTTTCTCATCCTTTCACCACAGTCCCTTTCCTTACCATATTCCCCCCACCCTCCACTTCCCTTGATTCAATGTGGCGCATTGATCGTGGGAGCAAATCCGATCGCCTTTAAGGGGTCAGGAAGGAATTTTTCCCTCTAGTGAAGGAAATTCGCTTTTCAGAGGTTTTTTGCCTTCCTTGTGATCAAAAAGTGCAGTTTATCTAATTATTAATAAAGCTGTGGATTACACAGATTAACCACAAAGTCATTGTGTGTATCTTTATTGTGGGTATTGGGCTAGGGATTTGGCAGGGATAACATATAGAGGGGGAGGGAGAGAAGTTAGAATAAGGCTCTTATAGAGCAGGAAATGGTCGCATTGGTTATGTTTCTCCTTGGATCCTAACAATGAAACTGAAACAGCATATAACTGTTTAGCAGTCCTACTGTCCTCCATAGGACTTATAGAAACCAAAGTAATACTGAGAGCCAATAAACATCCTGTAAGGCGTCCTCGGCGCATCCAAGATGGCAGCGCCTAGAAGCCATGCGGCCGTCATACGCCAGCGTGACGCTGGCATTTTCGTGCCGCGTATTTACGCTGGCGCATACTTTAGACGCTGGTGTCCAAAAATGTGCAGACGCTGGTGCATATTCTGGCGCACGTCCTGTGACGTCATCTAGCGCGTTTTGGTGCAAAAATCCACCTATTTAAAGTCGCCAGAAGGTTCTCTCAGTGCCCGAGTATAGGTTCTTCAATCCTGAGTTCCTGGGTGCTTACTATTATTGATTCCTTGATCTTTGACCTTGCCTGAAACCTCGACTTTGATATCTTGCTGCCTGGACCGACCTCTGCCTGAACTGATGATTCTTCTGCCTAAACCCTTTGTACCACGAACTGTGTTTGCCTAGTTGCTTCCTCCTTGGTCCGCACTCCAAACTGCGCCTTCGGGCCCTGACAGTATACTCGGGCCATGGACCCTTCTGAGGAAGCTTCGGCTCCTCCGGACTTCGGAAGAGCATTCCGTGGACTGGCTACGCGCATGGAATCCTATGAAGCTGAACAGGTCCATTTTGGTCAGGCGCTGGAGGCTATCTTAGAAAAATTGTCTATTACTCCTCCAGCTGCCGCAGCTGCTCCTCTTCCGGTGGTCAGCGCTTCACCTTCTCATGGTTCAGAGCCTAAGGTTCCAGCGCCTCCACTCCATCATGGAGATCCGCAGGCCTGTCATGGATTTGTAAAACAATGCCAAATCCAGTTCGAGCTTCAGCCTTCACAATATCCTTCCGAGAGGGCTAAAGTGGGGTTCGTAATAACTCGTCTCCAAGGGAAGGCTTTGGAGTGGGTGTCCCCCTTGTGGGAGAAGAATTCTCCTCTTACTCATGATGTCGAGCTGTTTCTCCAGTCCTTTCGCAAGGTTTTTGATGCACCTGGCCGAGTATCCACTGCTGCTTCCCGCCTGCTGCAGATTCGTCAAGGGAGTCACAGTGTCAGCGAATATGCCATTGACTTTCGCACTTTAGCAGCAGAGACAAATTGGAATAATGATTCCTACCATGCGGTTTTTTACCAGGGTCTCTCTACTCGCCTAAAGGACGACCTGGTATCCCGGGATCTTCCGGAGCAATTGGAAGACCTCATCACTCTTGCCATCAAAGTTGATACCAGGATGCGCGAGCATCTGCCCGACAGAGAGAGAAGCAAGAAATTTCTTCCTCCCCTGGCTCCTCGATTCCAAAGACCGTTTCTTCCTACTACCCCTGTTACCACTACGACCGCCCCAACTTCTGCTTCTACTGAAGAACCCATGCAGATCGGGGGAGCTTGCTTATCCGAAGAGGAAAAGTTACGCAGACGTACGGCCAGCCATCTGTTGATGGTCATCAGGAGTTTGAAGTGGAAAAAATTTTGGATTCTCGGGTGTCCAGGGGTTCTCTTCAGTATTTGGTGGAATGGAGGGGGTTCGGCCCTGAAGAATGTTCCTGGGTCAAACATTCAGACATTCATGCTCCTCTTCTAATTCGGAGATTCCATAGAAGATTTCCTCTGAAACCCAGCCTTGGTGGTCCGGAGGCCCCTCGTGGCGGAGGGGGTACTGTAAGGCGTCCTCGGCGCATCCAGACGCTAGCTGTAAGGCGCATGCGGCCGTCAGACGCCAGCGTGATGCTGGCGTTTTTGTGCAGCATATTTACGCCGGGGTTTTTGCGCCGCGTATTTATGCTGGCGCATACTTTAGACGCTAGCGTCCAAAAACGTGCAGACGCTGGCGCATATTATGGCGCACGTCCTGTGACGTCATCTAGCGTGTTTTGGCGCGAAAATCCACCTATTTAAAGTCGCCAGAAGTTACTCTCAGTGCCCGAGTATAGGTTCTTCTATCCTGAGTTCCTGGGTGCTTACTATTATTGATTCCTTCATCTTTGACCTTGCCTGAAACCTCGACTTTGATATCTTGCTGCCTGGACCGACCTCTGCCTGGAATATCGACCACGTTATCTTGCTGCCTGGACCGACCTCTGCCTGAACTGACGATTCTTCTGCCTAAACCCTTTGAACCACGAACTGTGTTTGCCTAGTTGCTTCCTCCTTGGTCCGCACTCCAAACTGCGCCTTCGGGCCCTGACACATCCTTCCCAAATCTCACCCTAACTGGCCTATGGACAACTCTTCCCTTTGGGCCTTTGGAAAATGGCCGGCCCCACAGTTTAGAAGGGCCCTGATGGTCTGTGTTGGTTTAAGGAAGCCATGGAAATTGAATATTAAGAGAGAAAACCAGTTAGATGCAGATCTGCAACCAAATTCTGTTTTAGAATCATCATCTTATGCTCTTTTACCTTAGTTGTATAAAATTCCCTGGAATTAGGGAGGAATGTACTAATTTAGTAGATGATAACAAAGGCAAGTTATACTTTGTTGCAGCTGGATTATATGGGGTATTTATATAGACTTGACAGCAAGACGAGCAGTTTAGACATACTGTATGAATGAGGGTATTATAGATAAAGTGATCATGCAGGCAATTGGTTGGTGGAAGTGATGTGTACAGTGTAGGGGACATGTTTAGGTGCCTAGGGTGGCATCGGACTTATATACAGCCCTAGGAGAGAAACAAATTATCTGAAATTAAATGTTAGTACCTTAAAATATTCAATATCATGAAATCTGTACGAGTAGTAAAAGGAACCAACGGCACTGCTTCTGGTATTTATTTCAGAACATGGCATAGTACATTAGCTCTGATCTCTGTTTGCAAGTGATATCTATTGTTAATGTGGCTACACTTTTGAAGTTTTGTGTGTATGTCAGAGCACTGGAATGAAATACCTGTACTTGGATTCTTTCTGGCACATCTAGATAAGTACACCAAAAGGGAATCTATACACTTACATATTACAGCAGAGTTCTGGTAAGCCCAGAGGAATGCCCAAGATGACAGTTTTATGGTATTTCTCTTCACTGAAATGCACCATTTCAGGGGCCCCTAACTACTCAAAAGTGCTGCACATTATACTTCATGTTTGTAACTCAACACAATACCTTTTTTAAAAAAAAGAAATATACTAATTTTTGATATACTATCTAGGCGGTTTTTATTGTGCAGCATAGTGAGATGTCTAAGCAGTTACTGAATGAAGAAACGTTGCAGTGAGTTGGGACAAAGTGTATCATTTACGTTATATAGATACTTGTCATATGGTGTCTGAGCAGCACAAAACATTTTCACAGGCAACAAAGGAGGTATGATAATAAAAATGTTTTCACCAGGTGTAATTACCTAGAGTCAGTGTCAACTGGCCCACCGGGACACCAGGAGAACTCCCGGAGGGCCAGGTGTCAGTGGGCCCTCATGCTGCTAAACATTTGTCATATTTCATGGTCATTCTTTATTTCTATGAGAACAAACTTTACATTTATTTTGGCTGCTGATTACTTAAGAACTTTCTATTTCTGCTCAGCACATGTACCAGTGATAGCCATTCCCCCATTCCGTCAAGCCCCAAAAAAACGATGCTCGGTACTCACAGAAGTTCACAAATGCGTGATCTGCCCCAGTGTTCACTCTGGGTGGCCCCAGAAGTTTTGAACCCAGTGAGCCCCCCTGCTCCAGTCCGACCCTGGTGATAACAAATATATATTTTGCTTGTTATGCATAGAAACCTGGATATAGGTAAATGGTTCCTTCCCTCTGTTGAGACCGTCTGTTGAAATGGGTGAGACAGACAGAAGGTATGGAGATGTCCCTTTGCCTTTGAAAGGAAAGAATCCAAGCCTATCACATACAGTATGTATGTTCCCTTGGCTGCTGTAGAAGAGAATCCAACAGAAGGGGGGACTATGAACAATGATCAAGAGGACTGGAGAAGGGTCTGCTTTAGACTTACTTCTTGAATAAGGATTTGCTAATAATTCTACATTTGAGATGAATGAAAATCACCGATGGAGGTTTAAATGTACGTTTAGTTTGATCTTCGGAGCTTGCTCTGTGATCATCATTGCTGTTGTTTGATTGGTTACTGGTGTCACCCAGGCCGTCATGATGGTTGTAAGGAAAACAAAAACCTATAGAATATTTTCCTAAATACTGTGAAGGTAGGATTGATTGTACTGCAGTTTTATAGATCTCACATAGAGTCATACATTCCTATTATACAATATATATTGTCAGTAGTCTAAATTCTTGAATGAAGAGAAAAAAAGAAGAGCACTATTGATCCATCACATATCACCATTAATGTCACTGTGTTTCTTAGTACACAGGTATTAGTTTGTCAGTCTTTTTGTCTCACTAAGCCTAGGATTTACTGATTATTAAAGATTTTCCCAGAAGACCTACAAACTATTTATAGAGAGCAAATAGCAGAAGGCTTGGAAATATAGGAAGGCATGTTGTAGTGATGAACATGCTCAGAAAATGTTATATTGATGAACAAGCTCAGAAACCTCTAATGGGGAAAAACATATCTGAAAATAATTTCATAAATGTGCTCAAATACATTCAGTTTTTTTTCACTTGTTGTCTGAAAACTTTTTTTTTTTTACCTGGGCTGGTCCTTTTATGGGAAGGCCTTGGAAAATATTCTAATTATGTGTACTTTTAAATCCCTGTAGTAGGCTGAATCAGAGTGCAGAAATATTTTAACAAAGCATATTGTCATCTTAAAAGCATTGATTTTCTCGAAAATTACTTTCTGACACAGGTTAAAGAATGTTCTGCTGTAGTCCTTGAAATTGGCATTGCTGCAATTGCCAGATATCACTTAAAACAGCCTGCTCTCGGTACACAATCTACATAAACTGTGATACAGGTATAAAATCCATTACAGGTATGGGACCTTTTATCCAGAATGCTCAGGACCTGGAGTTTTCCGGATAATGGATCTTTCTGTAATTTGGATCTTCCTACCTTTCTACTAAAAAAATTTACATAGTGTGCACCCCTGTCCCCTCCCCTTTATTCGTGCAAATTTTCATCATCTGGACTGGAGCAATGGGGATTGGTGCATGGGAAATTTAAAAAATGATTGCATCTCCAGTGCATCCCCAGTGATTTTGAACCAATGTGGGTGTGGTTGGGCAGCATTCCGTCCCTCTAAAATCCTGCCTTAGGTGGCCTTTCCACAAATACGGGCCTGCTAACATTGAATAAACACAATAGAGCTGTTTTGCCTCCAATAAGGATTATGTATAACATAGTTTGGATCAAGTGTTTTATTAAAAATTAAATAATTTTTATAACTGAATTATTTGTATAAAATGGAGTCTATGGGACACAATTTTCCCATAATTCAGAGCTTTTTGGATCATGGGTTTCCAGATAATCAATCACATACCTGTACTAGAAATCCACTATCAAGAAAGCTTCGCAATACTGGAATACCATTTGCCACAGAATCCTATTTAAGCAAACAATTGTTATTTTTGACTGAGTTGCTTCCTTTTTTCAATAATAATATTGCTCCAGATTATGGTGAAAAAATAAACGTATCTGGAAAGGTCCGGGTACAAAGCTTATAATAGATAATAGATCTCATATTGGGAACCTCTATATCAGACCTAAAATAGTCTATCAAAGGAGAAGGCAAATAAAAGAGACCAAGCTGCAGTAATAACATACATAGACTGCTGCTTAGGCAAGATCCTGGAAAAAGAAAATTAAAGATCAGTATGAGAGGGATTGACAGACAGATAGATAAATGATAGATTGATAGATGGATATTTGTTATAACTAGTGATGAGTGAATCTGTAGCATTTGCTTCGCTGAAAAGTTTCTAAAATGCATTGAAGTCAATGGACGTCAAAATAATTTTGATGCGTGTCGCGAGCGACATTTTTTAAACGCGTGACTATTTGATCCAAATGCATTCGTCAATGGGCATCTGAATAATTTTGATGCGCAACAATTTTGACGCGTGCACCAATTTTGACGCGCAGTTTCACAAATTAATTTGCTTGCAGCCAAACGTGGAAATTTGCAGTGAATGTCTGTCTATATAGCTTAACAAAATGAAAACAAATAACATAAAAAAACAAAAAATAGAACAAATAGCCATGAACCAAGCATAAAAGCACACTCAGTCCTGAGGCTGTTTATTCTTCTACAGAATAATAACACAATAGTATCCTCACTACATAAAGGCAATAAAGTCTTTTAGCAACTATGCCAATTTAGAAAGTCACTTACATTCAGCACACAGAGAAATTATCCATGGCCCTGTAACCTTCAATTACAGAACAAACCAGTTAGAGAAATGTAATTTACAAATAAAGAGCAAACTCCGTATCCAGTATAAAGAGAACTATGCAGCTCAGCCTAATGGTCCACCACAAATCCATATATGAAAACTGTCACTCGAAGACAAGGTTCTTTAAAGCAAGTAGCCTTTAATTTCTGTATCCATACTGTTTTGGAAGCAAACATTCAAATACAATACATTGTCAAACAATCAATTCAGGAAGCCTGGTAAATGTGCAGGGGCATAGAGGAAGAGTGACTGAACAACGAATTCCTTTGTTTTATGGCCTAGTTATTAGGTTTGTAAAACTGGAAACAGTACACATTTTCATTTTTCAGGACTTATATTGTAATTATGATGCCACATAGACCATAAAGGTATTGGGTGGTATACCCAAGAGAAGTGACCTTAGGTGGTTGTTCTCCATCCACAGGCAGGTGGATATAAAGGAAAGCACATGTGTAACAGGTAAGAGCCTTACTGACAGCTCTCCCTTTACTGTTGACTTTTGATATAATAGAAAAAAACATTCTGTTTTCCAATTAATTTTGCTTGTGCGGATAAAAATAACATTTATTTTAGAGGTTCAATGATCATATTGTTCTTTGATGTCACACAGCGTGAATTCACTCTAAATGTAAATCAAGTATTATGCTACTCAGAAAAATCCATAAAGGACAGAACATTTTGTAGAAAATGTGATGATCTAAAACAATTGCTTAAATAATTCTTGGAGAGTTTGGAATAAAGTACAGCAGGTTAAATGGTCAGATGTAGCTGCAATTCACAATACCATTTATTGGCTGCGTGCGCCTATTCATTTGAGTTGGGGTGTGTATTATTAACGTGACTGGGGAACAGCAGTATATATACAGTATCTTCTCCAGCATAATAATATATATATGTCGGGTTATTTTGCTATAATGCATACTTGAAACTACTAGAAAAAACACTTCTTAACTCTTTTCAGTTTTTTTCCACAATTGAATTTTTTCCCAGTGATTTTTATCTTATAAAAAAAATCTTGAAAAATCTTCATCTCAGTATTGAAGAAAAGGTGATTCTAGTAAGAAAACACTATTGCAAAAATCCCAACGCAATTA
This sequence comes from Xenopus petersii, assembly GCA_038501925.1. Classification (NCBI taxonomy): domain Eukaryota; kingdom Metazoa; phylum Chordata; class Amphibia; order Anura; family Pipidae; genus Xenopus; species Xenopus petersii. Next base: position 43,796,993 of record CM076684.1, on the reverse strand, counting down.
TGATTTTGTTCATTATCCAGAGGTTATCCTGTTTTAGCAATATATGTTGAAATTGCTCAATAATTAGGGTTTTATGGGCCCCATATACCTCCTTGGCCCCCTTGCAGCCGCAGGGTCTGCTTCCTCTGTAGTTACAGCCCTGGCTAAAGAGACACTTGCTATTTACCTCTATGGTTAGATATTCTTAAACTGTGATTTGATATATTGGGATTAATAATACATTAGATATGGCACAAGAGGCTGTTTTTCCTTGATTTTTGGCCAGATTAGCAATTAATTTAGGAATTTTGATTTTGGAATAATTGTTAATTGTAGAGCAGAGCTGCCTAACTGCCCAGAGCTGATTTCTGGCAAGTTGTGGACCCCCAGCATCTATAAATATGTTCCATAATCCATTGGCTCCCAACACTGAAACCATTGGACAATGCTCAGCTCTTAGCTGACCATAAGAGTCTGTTTGTTGATTGGAAATATGAAACAACTGGATTAACTAATAGCTGAATGCCATATGCAGTGGTGTAGTTCGATTCTGCCAGGCCCCTTCCTGCATAAACATTTTTGGGCACTGTTCACATCAGGCCAATACAACCACTCCACAATAGACAATAAAAGGATTGGAACAGGTGCAGAAAGGATTCAGCAGAAAGCAGGGTTGGTGAAGGCTGAGTATATGGCAGGTCCAAGCCCCCACTGCCCTGGGTCTACTATATAGAGTAAGGCTACTGGGCATATTTATAACTCTGCTGCTGCTGTGAGCAGGGCAAAATGGGCTCCAAGCGCCAACAGATTCTTTGGCCAGATATCTTCTCAAATTACGCATTGTTCAACTGTGCAATGTATCAATTTCATGCCTGGCACAGAATAACCTGTATTCATGGTGCATTTACTGTAACTGTTTGTACTATAATAATTCCCTGTTTTTGATGTCTGTTCAGAATAGGTTCACATCACATCAATGGCTTTACACGAGTGCAAAAAAGATAAACTCTAACCAAGCTATGCCACTTACATAAAGGGAAGGATCCCTTTTTTATTTATGTGCAGGACACATTGAACACCACATTTAGCGCCTAAGGCCTCTGTAAGATGTTAATAGCCAGCAGCGTGTGACCAATTTACATGCATACATGACAGAACCCTGAAGAAAAGGGAAAAACATATACTGTATATCCACTAGCTCAAAGTAATGGTCCATAATGATTGTAAGCAAGCATTGTTATGAGGTATTAACATAAGAAATGTTTGTAAGAACAAGGATACTAAAGCATTACATGTCCATCAATTCAGAAAGAAACAGAAATTTATACAGCAGTTACATTATGGAAATAAAAAAAATAATGCCTATGTGCCTAACTAGTTCACAATTTGGATGTGAACCGGCCAAAGGGACCTATACAGGGAAACCACCAGAATTGTGTAAAGAATTACATATAATAACAAATATAAAAGTGGTAAAATCACATATAAACAGTCAAGGACCACAGAATGTAATTTTATTCTAGTCATCTGTTGTTTTCCTTATGTATTTACATTGCTTATCAGCCATTTTCATTTCTGACCACTTTCATATACACTACCCATTCTTAAAGACAGATCGGACACATCTGAATATTTGCTATCCTTGTGCTCAACTTCAAACCAAGCTTACAGCAGAGACAGAAAGACCATGCAATGTCATTGTAAGCTGTATCCTAAAAATAACCGTCTTATTAAAAAATTAATCAAATATACTATTGATATTTGTTTTATTGTGGGACATAGTTCAATGTCAGTGGACCATAGAATTATGATACAGTTAGAGACAGATTTATTAAGGGTCAAAATGAAAACTCGAATTGTGAATTATTCAAACTCGATTTGAGTTTGAATTCAAAATTCGCAAATTTATCAAAATTCGGGCCCTTTAAGAACTCAAATTCGACTATCCACCACTTTAAACCGGTGATGTTTGCAGCCTTCCTGACAGTCGAGATTTTTATAATTCAAATCGAATTCAATTTGGGTCAATTCAATTTGGGTCAATTCAATTTGTCTAAGATGAGAAAGTTCGATTTTATTTATAAATTTCGATAGATCCAATTTCAAATTTAGTTTATGGGAGTTTTAAAAAAACTTACATGAATTCGAAATTCTGACCTTTGATAAATGTGCCTCCCAATGTTGATTTTTTTCTAAATAATATATTGATTGTACGAAATAAGGTGATTAGCGATATATTGCAAAGCTGCTACTGCAATTAATTGTGAGTGATCTGCAGTTGCATTGTACCCCAGAAGTCCTAAAAATAACTGGCTTATTAAAAAATGGTTTGCAAATAGTTTAATCAATGTCTGAGTTACTATGACAACATTTGGGGCAGATTTATCAAGGGTCGAATTTCGAAGTACAAAAACGTCAAAATTCGACCATCGAATATCGAATTCGAAGTTTTTTCAACGAATTTGGCAATCCTACGATTGAATAAAATTAAATTAAATTGTTCGAATCGAACGATTCAAACAATTTTAGTGTATGATCGAAGGATTTTTATTTGATGTGTAAAGACGTAGAAAAAGTTTGTAGAAGGTCCCCATAGGCTAACATAGCAATTCGGCAGGTTTAAGTAATGAAGTCAAAGTTTTTTTAAAGAGACAGTACTTTGATTATCGAATGGTTGAATATTCTAACGATTTTTACTTTGAATCAAAGTCAAAGTAAATTCGAAGTCGTAGTATCCTATTTGATGGTCGATGTATCCAAAAAATTACTTCGAATTTCAATTTTTTTTACTTCGAAAATTCCCTCGAATTCACTTCGACCCTTGATAAATCTGCCCCATAGTATTCATAAAGGGACTCATTTATTAAAAGAGACAATCAGCAAAATTCACAACAAGACAGTAGCTGAGAAACCTTGTTGTAAACCCCTTCATATTCTCTATTGTATTCTCTTTGAGGGTATTCTAAAATTGCACAGTGGTAACATTACACTTACAAGGCATATTTACTGTGGGTATAATTTGAGTTTTCCATTGCTTGCAAAATAAACTCGTCAGTCTTCTACGCAGTTTACTGTGGCCTCCAAGTAAAACTAATGGACTGAGTGCCATGAAAGTGCAAGATCCAAAATTTGCAAGGATCAACAAGAACAATGAGGAGCCCTCAGTGAAGTTGTAGATATTAACAGCGGAAACATTGGTTCCCCAGCAAGCCACAAACAGAATAACTAGAGCAGTGATAACCAAAGCTGCTCTGCGTTCAGAAGCTATTCGGTGTATGGTCTTCTGTGCTGAAATTGCTTTGGAATGGCGACTGAGTATGTATAATGTGCTTATATTTGTACTGACCATTAGAATAATAGGTACTATCTCATGTATAACCAAGGAAGCTGTTACATAAACCAGGCTCATATCTGGGTTAGGAAAGTTCCACGCACAACCCATTGCAGGTCTTGTTGTACTGCTTACTAATTGTACTGTAAAGGTCAAATTTCTATCCCCATGAGCTGTATACAAGAAAGAAGGAATATAATACAAGCAGTTGAAAGCCCACAGTCCACACAGTGCTTTAACTGTGTTCCTGAGAGTATTCCTTTTCAATTTTAAGTGATGATTCCTGATACTTATATAGTGGTAAACGCTTAGTGCGAATGTGCTCCATAAACACATAGACTTGAGCAGGGTCCATACAAACATAGAGACCCTACACCATTCATTAGAGAAAACAACATCAAAGCCAATCTGGAAGCCAATAACAAATATATTTCTCAGGATGGAGATTAGAAAATTGATAAAAGATAGGTTTACAAGAATTAGATCAGATGCCTGGAGCACTCTGTCCTTCATGGCATTGCTAGTCACAGTTATGATTACGGCAAGGTTGCCAAATACACCTAACACGACCAAAGTGGCGTATAATATAGTCAATGTTGATATAGAAGTCATTTCAGCCTCCTCCAATGGCTCCTCACACGAATCTTCAGTTAGACTCCCCTACAGGAATATCTGAAAAAACACATAGATAATCAAATAAATATTATTTTACACTTATGGGGTACACAGTTCTGGTTAATTAAAGCTAAGGGGTCTATTAAAGTTTGAACTGGGGAATCCAGAAAGATTCCCAGCAGTCTCATCTGTTTTAGGATTTATAATATCTTTTGAATGTTTTAACTAATTATGATGTCTTTATCACTTAAAGGGGAACTATCATGAAAATTAAAATTTAATATAAGCTTCATCATACTGAAATAAGTAACTTTCTAAATACAAACAATTAAATATTGTGCATTGTTTCTGAAATAATCAAATTTATCTTCATTATCCCTCTCTCAGCATTTGTTTCTCTTGATTTAGTTAGATCCAATATATCTTATAGGGGGGCTTCCTTTCCTAGCAGATGTGAATGATTTTATAGTAGATTTAAAATGGAGATCTAAATTTTGGAAAGATCCCTTATCCAGAAACCCCAAGTCTCAAGCATTCTGGAAAACTGATGCGATACCTGTTTATTATTTTGCTGGTTTTGGTCACTGGTAGGACCCCAGCACAAGGCCACATAGGTATTGAATTTCAAAAAGATTTAGTAAATTTACTAAGTGGCGAAAAATCGCCAGCGACGGCTTCACAGCCATTGCAACACTTTGCCAGGTGAAAATTCACTCAGACTAATTTACTAGAATGTAAAGATGCGTCCAGGCCACGAATTTCTCTAGCAGTAGTTCGGCAATATCAATTTAAAGTTGAATAGATGAATATGTTGCAGCAAATACATTACATTACACAAGTCCAGGGAACCTTAATAAAGACAATAGAGTTGTTATAATGCCCTACACATGAGCCCACTGTATAGTTAATGTTTCATATGTTAGAAAATGTATGGGGGAACCCGGTTACCCAAAAAAAAATTGAACGACTTTTGTAGGTTATCACTCTGAAAAAAGGAAAAGACGCCAGCGTTTTTTGGAAACTTTTTCCACTAAAAAATATGATGTAAGTAACAGAAGAATGAGGAACATATATGCACTTCAGTGCACTTCACCTGGTCTGAGCTGGCGAAGGCAAGTCTGGTGAAAGAGGTAACGTTCAGAAAAATCTGCATCTTAGTGAATTTGTGGAGTAAGGTCCATTCACCAGAGCAAAAATTTGCCTGGTGATAGAGTGTGAATGAACGCTAGTGTCTGTCTCTTTCACTAGCGAAGTTACGTCTGCTACCGTTAGTAAATCAGTGAAGTGCCTAAAAACGCTAACGCTGGAGAATCGTCGCCATTGTTAGTCACCTCACACTTTAGTAAATCTGCCCCTTAATATTTTTACATCATGGTACTATGTTCCATTTGACAATGCCTTTACTTTACCAACATTTCACACTTTACCAGTAATTTCACACACTTTTGCACAATGAGTTCTCCCCCTTAGAAAAATAAAAACTGTAAAAACCTTAAAAAAACACATATTTTCCTGAAACATGAAATACCTGTATAAACAAAACATATTTTTGGACCTGCCATACGCTTCAAATGCTGTCAAAAAAGCCAGTTAAATCACATCCCTACATTTCAATGAATCTAGCCAATATTTCTGAAGAATGGAGCAATGCTTGTGTAAAATAAGCACTCTTGTTTAGCTTACCTGCTTTGATATGCAGGTCCTCATTATTTAAACTAAATATATTGCTAACCCAAATGTTATTGTACACCTATAAACCTGTATGCAATATTGGAGCCATAAAAATAATTTACAGCTAGAATACTTATAGGCAACTCATATAAAGGATTTCACATAATTGAGTGCACATCATTCTAATTTAATAATTCAGGTGCTTCTGTTTGAAAATTCTGAATATGCAGATTATCCCAGCAAGACAATTTATATTAAATACCTTATAAAATGATTTAAAGTAATGATAGGCACTTTCTAGATTAACAGAAATCTGAAATCAGAAATATGCATTAACATTGGAGCATTATCAAGTAATCAAGAACAATTGCAGCACCACTGTCTAATGGAAGTTTATTGACTAGCTGCATCCAACCATAAAACAACCATAAGAAGTTAAAACATTTCAACTTACAGAGACTTATGAGACTCATAATATGGTAGAAGAAAGCAGGGTATTTGCACAAGAGTTTCAAGCCCAACTACACTCCTGTAGGGGAGAGGATGTGCCAACAAATGCCAGTTGAGGAAATTCACTTTCAAAATTATTTAATACCCTTAGAAAGCATTTTCAGTAGTATAACCTACCTGTGATATTTTCCAGTTGTTATTCCACCATGGAACACCTCTGTCCTTATGTTTTATTGAAAGACTGTAACTGCACTGAGACATCATTTTACAGCCAATTTACCTGTTACCAATTAAGGCCAGTTCCTGCAATGTTCTTATCTAATCCCTAAGCCTGTGAGATTTACTTTACCTACTAAATCTGAAATAAACTGAAATAATAAAGGGTTGAAAAAAGCATGTAAATTTGTCTCAAGACCCTTTTTGGATGCAACAGCCACCTATTGATTTGCGTGTGCTTGAGATGTTGAATTCCCAGTACTCGCTCTACTGACCCAGGAGGCACCTTTAATATTGAACATAGGAACCCATTTCAAACCATGAGAAACTCTAAGTTCACTGCCAGCTTTAATAACATTTTCTGTCTACCTGTGCTAAACTTCAGGTATGTTTTTGAATGCCCATCAGTTTGGTCACAGCCAAGCCCTGGTGGTACTGTGTATAGGTCAACATTTGTTAGAGGGGCATTGGAGTGAAAATTTTCCTTCTTATGCTACTCCAACACTATTGCAAAACAAATATTTTTAAATGTTAGCCCTTACACAAGCACCGATATTCTGCAGCTTCCAATACACATTCAGTTCTTTCAATGACTTTAACGTTTTTTGTAACTGTAATTGTTATTTAAAGAAGTGTCTGTCTGTCCCTTTAAGTTTCCTTCCCTTCATCACCAGCTGCTCAATGAGTAAAATTTCATTAGAAATACCTGCCCCATGGGCTTAATTGGATGGCTCCGGTAAAGCATAATCTTCTGTAGACTCATTATGAAATGGAAGTGACTGCCCATGGGACATTTCGCTGCGTTAATCTCAAATTAGTGAGGATCAGGGGATAAAAGTCACAAATATAGAAGATGACAATGTAACCATGTTTTTAAGAAGGATATTGATGTGCATGTTTGTAACAGTTTATTTGTATATTTGTATGAGCAATAAGTGCGCCATAGGCAGTACAGTGGCTTGTATTGCTGCCTTGGAGGCAAACCATGTGTGAGTTTCTCCACTTCTCCAACTATTATTGAAAGGTTAAAACTAAACACATAAGATAGCAGGTGGCAAAAAGCAGAACTTTACTGAGAGCAGAAGGTGGTTGCACAATGTTTCAGGGTTTGGCTCAAACTCCAAAACAGAACATAAAAAAGGCAGGTTCAGAATTATTATTATATTCCCAGTCCATACTGTGAAAGTGTTAAGAAGTCTACCATGAGCCATACTATTTATTCAATGTTCTATGGTGTCTGAATATCCATTAATTGTCCATTAAAAGAAAATGTTCATATTTCTTTAGAGTAGAACAGTAAAATATGCACCAAACAAATCTCACAAAGGTATAAGTAGAAATGTACAGACCTAAATTGACCACAGTAGTTGAATAAATAAAAGCTGAATGTCTGACCTATATTTATACTATATTGTTTCACAATAATCCCAACTGGCTGTCATAAAGCTTTAAGATTTCTTTGGGTTTAGTTAACTGGCTTTGAAATCATTCCTATCAGCTGTCTCCTGCTGAAAGAAAAACACAAAAACCATAAGGGCAATGGCTAAAATTTTGTTGCTGCATTTTCAAGAGATAATGCTATTACACTTGGAGGGTCAAAGCAATTACCAAGCTGGCCTATGGTGTCGAATTTTGTCACACACCCCTAGGGTGAAGACCAAGAAAACAGGTAACTAAAAAAACCCTGTGTGTCACTGACACTTCCATAATTCTAACAGTCTAGCAGGCAGCTATTAAAATTAAACTATTAAAGGGGTTGTTCAACTTCCAACACTTTCAACATATTGAAAAAGTCTTTATATCTGATGAACAATCTGAAAACAACAACATACAAGGCCTTGAACTGTATTAAAGGGGTAGATATAGATAAAGATTTGAGGGAGGAGGGAGTTATTCTTCCACTGTACAGAGCGCTGGTAAGGCCTCATCTAGAATATGCATGCAGTTTTGGTCTCCAGCGCTCAAACTGGACATTATTGAATTAGAGATGGGTCAGAGAAAGAAAACTAAGCTGGTAAAAGGTATGGAAAATTACAGCTATGAGCAAAGATTGGCCAAGCTTGCGTTGTTCACACTGGAGAAGAGGCAATTAAGGGGGATATGATATCAATGTATAAATATATTAGGGGATTGTACAATTACCTCTCTTATGCTTTATTTGCCAGTTGGCCCTTCCAGCTGACAAGAGGGCACCCATTCGGATAAGATGTAAGGAGGTTCCGGTTGAATATTCAGAAGGGTTTTTTTTACAGTGAGAGCTGTGAAAATGTGGATTCCTCTCCCTGAATCAGTGGTACAGGCTGATACATTAGATAGCTTTAAGAAGGGGTTGGATGGCTTTTTAGTAAAAGAGGAATACAGGAAGTTATAGAAGATAGCTCATAGAACAAGTTAATTCAGGCACTAGTCCAATTGCCATTTTGGAGTCAGGAAGGAATTTTTTCTCCCTCTGAGGCAAATTGGAGAGGCTTCAGACAGGTTTTTTTTGCCTTCCTCTGAATCAACTATCAATTAGGCAGGTTATATATATAGTTTTAAAACTATGATGAACATGTGTCTTTTTTCAATCTAACTTACTACTATGTTACAATACATTAGTATATTCCTGTAAGGTAACATTACCTAATCCCCTCTGTCCACCATGACAATGAAACATTTGCCCATATCCTCTAGGGATGCACCAAAACCAGTATTTGGTTTGGGAGTGTCCCTTCTCAGCAGGCCAAATCCAAGTGGCTGACCAAACCGAATTCAAATCATTAAAATCATGTGACTTTATGTTAGGGGTGCATCGAATCCACTATTTTGGATTCGGCCGAATCCCCGAATCCTTGGCGAAAGATTCGGCCAAATACCGAACCGAATCCTAATTTGCATATGCAAATTAGGAATGGGAAGGGGGAATTTTTTTTACTTCCTTGTGTTGTGACAAAAAGTTATGTGATTTCCCTCCCCACCCCTAATTTGCATATGCAAATTAGGATTCGGTTCGACTGGGCAGGAGGATTCGGCCAAATCTGAATCCTGGCCGAATCCCGAACTGAATCCTGGATTTGGTGCATCCCTACTTTATGTCACACAAAGAAGTTGAAAACTTTTTACCACATTTCGAGCATGCGGTTCTCTTTAGCCCTTTGCTGTAATTTGCATATGTAAAATAAGGATTGGATTTGGCTGAGGATTCTGCAAAATCTTTAAAGAAGGATTTGGGATTCACCTGAATTGCAAAATATAGGACATCCCTAATCCTCTAGGATTGACAACGATTCAGACCACATTAAAGTAGGGTCTACCATACCATAGAGGCTACTTCTGAATGAATTTGACTTCTATTAATGCAAGGAGCACTACTTTTATTATAGAGCCACTTACTGTACAGGTTTTGAAGCACATAATCCAGAACAAGAAAGATTTCATAAAATTTGGTTCCCATGGTTGGAATTACATAATTTTGTTATGGATTACCATTGATGTTGTTGAAAAAAAAACTATACACAGCTGAATTGGCACAGAACATGTTTCCTGCAGATGGTCAGTATTTATGCCCAGTTCTTGCAGATATAATTCAGCAAGTGGAGGGAAGTCCAGCACATAGAGTATGGCATGGAAGTGTGAATATACAGTATGTGCTTTTCAGTGCCAGTTTAGGTTTTAATGTTATATTTTTAATACAATTGCTATTCAAAGCAATATTTACACCTTTCTGCACAATTGCCTCTGACTCTTGAAACAATATAGCAGATGCCAGCTCTCTTCCAGCAAAGACCACAATGCCTTGCATGTCACTTCACAGCTCTGTTTTATGATGCTCACCTTTACTACTGCTTACTGTTGTCAACTAGTGATGAACGAATCTATCTATTTTACTTGGCCAAAAAATTAGGGAAATTGCGAAAAAATTTGCGAAGCAGTGAAAAATTAGTGAAACGCATTGAAGTCAATAGGCATCAACATTTTTTATGCACGGGGCGTTTTTTCTTATGGCGACTTTTTCATCTCAGCAACAATTTTGTCTTGGTGACTTTTCTTATCTTGGCAAACTTTTTCTCTTTTTTCCACAGTTTCATGAAAACATTTGCAGATGGAGCAGCTCTGTAATTTCGTCACAAATCCATGTATGGCAAAACAATTCACTATTCTCTATTGTCAACAAATAAATTAAATGTTTTTGGAGATTTTTCTGCATTTCAGTACATCCTGATCACCAACCATAAAAAACACGCACCTATTGATGCTGGGCACAAAGCCAATCCAGGAGCTATTACCTGGTGTTAGCTGGCAGTAGCTTCAGGGTTCCTCTGTGTCAATAGGTTCAGCAGCACTCGATTAGGAACTAAAGGCAGGAAGGACTAAGCAGCGCAGCGTGCAACTATACAGAAGGGCAAGAAGGCCATTTTGATGCAAGTATTTTAATTAAAGTGGTTTTCCACACAAATGACTGCAGGGAAATTGCAGGGACTGCAACTGCACTTTTGGGTGTACTAGAGCCCCGTAAGATAGAAATACTGCACATTATGTTTTGGGGTTCTGTACCAACCCAAGGCACGTTGTCTATCCCCTCCTTTGGCAGGCTAGATCTCTTCCTCCAAAGATGCCCCAGTAGCTCCCCTTCTTCTTTCTGCTGATTCACTACACACGCTCTGTGCTGTTGTCATTTACTGAGCATAGAATATAAAGTAGCAATACAAGACTGATTAATTAATTCAGATTATCATTACATGGCAGCTCAGAAACCAGTGCAATAACACCAGACATTAATAATTATCCCTGGACATCAGCTTTTATGACAGGCAATTCTCATTTTCTGCTTGGTAATTTGCGACAACCTCAAACCTTTAGCTTCTCAACAGCTGCAGAGAGCACACTGAGCATGTGCAGTGTCACTGACACTCCTAACAAAATCCAAGATGTTGAGCTTATGTGCACAACTTTGAAGGCCTGGATCATTACTGTTATAAAGATGTTTAACGTTTAGGCTCATTCTGAAAGTATATAAAATCCGGCATTTCTAACTATATTGATTTTTAGGCTTAAGTTCTCTATTAAAAACACTAAGGAAACCACATATAAAAACCATTTTGAAGGGTAATATACACATGTTTAGTGGTCCTTTAAATTCTTAAACATTTACCTTATAGAACTTTCCCACAATGTTTTAACTTGTTTCATGGAAAAGGATACAAATCATTACCTGGAAAGAAATTTCCTTGAGCTTGCTTTCTAGTAAAGACATCTTGTCCCTAAGATTAATTACCCATGTCTGTTGGATCAGCACATTAAGTTTTCTTTTAGAGAGATGCTGAGTTCACTATAATTTTACTGCCACCTAATTCCTCAAGTCCCTTGGGCCAAACTATAATTAGCAAAGCAGTGGGCTGTTGTTTGAAGGTTATAACCTGGTTAGAAGTTATTACTTCATCTTCATATGCATCCAAATGTGCCCATGTTTCACAAGATAGAGTTAGTTCTACATACTGTACATTCTTAGAACTTGCTATATAATACTGCCATAGCAGCCAGCCTGCAGTCCCAGTAAGGATTCATGTATTTCATTATGGTAAATGTGTGTAAAGCAGTAAATATGAACCTATATAACCTCTACTCCTCAAATACAGGCTACATGAGCTCTGGTGTAGGTTTTAGGGTATATTGAGCAATATATAGAGCAACTAAGAGGCTGACAGTCTTTGCAATGTAAAGGACTAGAATGTTCACCAAAAGTAAAGGGAGATTCATCCACTGCACAGGTTCTTAAAGGGATGGGTCACCTTCAAGTGAACTTTTAGTATATAGAATGGCCAGTTCTAAGCAACTTTTCAATTGGTCTTAATTATTTTTTGTTTATAGTTTTTGAATAAATTGCCTTTATCTTCTGACTCTCTTCAGCTTTTAAATGGGGGTCACTGGCCCCATTTAAACAACAAATGTTCTGAAAGTCTACAAATATATTGTTAGTTAGCTACTTTTTATTACTCATCTTTCTATTCAGGACCTCTCCTATTCATATTCCAGTCTCTCATCTAAATCACTGCATGGTTGCTAGAATTATTTCGATTTCAGCAACCAGATAGCTGAAATTGCAAACTGGAGAGTTTCTAAATAAAAAGCCAAATAACTCAAAAGCCACAAATAATAAAAAATAAAAGGCACTTGCAATATCAGAATATCACTCTCTACTTCATACTAAAAGTTAATTTAAAGGTAAAAAACTCCTTTAACTGCAGAAAGCAATGTTTCTATTCTCCGTTGGGAGTGGTTTTTAAAGGGATCCAGACATAAAAAGCTGTATAATAAAAGTTATTTTCATAAATATGAAACCCATTTTTTTAAAATGAAAACTTTCATACCTGTTCTAAACTTGTTTAAAGGAAAACTTTACCCCCAGAATGAATATTTAAGCAACAGAGAGTTTATATCATATTAGGTTGCATATTAAAGAATCTTACCAAACTGGAATATATATTTATGTAAATATTGTCATTTTACATCTCTTGAACAACCATTTTGTGATGGTCTGTGTGAGCCTCATAGATCAGCTGACCAGAAATACTGCAACTCTAACTGTAACATGAAGAAGTGTTGGAAGCACTAATTGTGCCACCAGTGCACAGGCATGGGCATCCGGGACCTGATTCTGGCATGTTGTAAAGCTCGCCTTAATAACAGTGTCTACAAAATAGCTCCTGCCTGCTTGAAGTGATTGCAAGTGAAGTCTGTTTTGCTTGGCTAACATCATAAAACAGGATTTGGAATTATTTTTTAAGGTGGCAGGCCCCCCTTTAAGACTTATTCAAATTCCCTCTTAACAGTTCTAATGGTTATTCTACTCACTGTAAGCCTTTCAGGAAGCTAGGTGACACGTGGTACAGTAAATGCTGCTAATATTGCCGTATTGTAAGGCTGTGTTCATGCCATGGTTTGGGCTTTTGCATTTTTCCCATCAAAATCAGCCAGATATAAGGTTTTTGTTAGCCATGTAGGTATGTCAATGACTTGTTCATAGACTATAAACACAATATGGATGATCATGACAAATAACAAATGGTCCAAAAAGAAATATTGCTGTTACCTTCAAACCAATAGCGAAACAATAATTAGTCGGAATCCATGTGTTGCACCTCCGCTGTGTATGCTGCAGAATTATCCAAGAAAAGTAAAGTTCACAAGGATCACCCAAAATGCAAGATTAACTGCTCAAACTTCTGTGTTTACTGTTTAACAGTGTTAAACAATAAACACAGAAGTTTGAGCAGTTAATCTTGCATTTTGGTCGATCCTTGTGAACTTTACTTTTCTTAAATAACTAATGGTACCAGACACTTAAATGAGTATCTTCAAAAAGCAGATTAAAGATGTAAAGCTTAATTTTACATAATGGTCAAATAAAATTGTCTGATGGGTGGATGGCTTCAGGGGCGATTCCAACCCCTCTGCCAACCTGAGGCGACTTTTGTGCTGCCACCCCTCCCCGCACACTCACCTTTCCAGCCCCAGAGGGAGTCAAGTCGAATTTCCGCAACTAGTGTGTTGCCTCCTTATACAAGCTTTTCACCTTGCCTCATTGGCACAGCAACTCTGCATGGCTTGCTCTGATTAAGTGCCCACACAATATATGTTAGGCCATATTAACATGATAATTTATTTTTCAATCTATTTCTTTTTCAATCTGTCTAATGTATCTGCTAATACAACTGCTTTGGGGAGAGAATTCCACAACTTCCCGATTCTCACTGTCCCTTGTTGCACATGAATGAATACATTTATTTCCAAGTGAAGGATCTACTGTTGAATAAAGTTTAATGTGTAGTCCATTGTATATTTATACATAGTTATCATATCCCCATCTTAAATTGCCTCTTCTCCTGTGTAAATTAAATAATTCCAACTTCAATTAGTCACTCCTCTCTGGACTTTATCTGTTCCAATAATATTCCATTTAAGCAGCAAAGTCCAAAACTGCTTGGCATTTTTTAGATGGGGCCTGACAAGTGCTTTGTAAAGGGAAAGAATTACCCTCTCCTCCAATGAATCTATACCCCTTTTATTTCAAGAGAGGACCTTGCTAGCCCTCGCTTTACCGTAAATATCCATAAATTATTTTATATCAAGCATTTACCTTAGTGTATTTAATGGTGTAAATCGCTTGAATATTCTTTTGGCGAATAAAATGTTTATCAACACTGAGGGGCCTATTAACTAACATTTGGATTTCCTCTTTTTTTCCACTAATCATATTTTTTCTCTAAAAATTTGTGTTTTTTACAATCTCTCTACTCTAACCCCCATATGTAATAAGGGGCACTAACACATTTTTAAAAATTATCTTCTTTTTCTCTGTAATAATAAAACAGTAGCTTGTACTTGATCCAAACTAAGATATAATTAATATTTATTGGAAGCAAAACCAGCCTATTGGGTATTTAATGTTTACATGAGTTTCTAGTAGACTTAAGGTATGAAGAGCCAAATTACAGAAAGATCCATTATCCGAAAAACCCCAGTTCCCAAGCATTCTGGATAACCGGTACAATACCTATTCATATTTTTTTTCCAGATCGTTCAGCACTTCTTTTCAATTCTTACTTTTTATATTTGGATCTTTTTTTTTTCTTTTTTTTTTTATGACTTGCAAGTTTATTGTCAAACAGCAAGAGTCAACATGTACATACTGAGAGTGGATAGACAGGTCGATATTGTACAAGACCAAGGCAACAATTGTATATTTGGATCTTTTCATAACTTTTGTGGTATTCATGATTTTAGAGAAATAGATTTTCAAAAAGCTCTAATACCAACAATAATAAACTAACTAATACTTAAATTCGACCTTTAATAAATGGGTCTCCCCATCTCTGAATCACTGAATCACAAAGCAAGAGGCCACAGGGTGAGTGCTTGTATACAAGAAACATGTCCTCATATTTCAATATTGAAGGTGAATTTTTTATTATAATTATAATACTTTTCAATGAACCATGTGCAACAAGCTATATTTATAAGAATATACAGGTAATTACTGGTTTGTGTGCATTATAAAAAACATTGCATATAACGAGTGTTATAAACACTATATTTTTACAAAATATTTTTAATTTTTTTTTTATGTAGAACAAGGGGAACATTTTTAGAAAGTACTGCAGGGACTTTCAGAAAGCACTATAGAAAATGAACAGCTCTGTGAATAGACTTCTGCTGGCTCAGGTTTTTACTTGACATGAACAGAAACATACTGAGAGCAGAAGAGGAAAGCACTTGTGTGCAAAGACCCTTAAACAAAGAGGTGGGAAGATGCTCGTTGATCCATAATTGATTATGCTATTGTTCATTTTGAATCACTGCTGAAAAACAAGGCAGTTTTGCTGGTGATTACACTAATGCCTATTTTATAATCTAAACGCCTCTTTCTCATGCACTAAAGACTCCATGAATTAAAAATATAATCCTGCTTCCAATTTGGTGTGAATAAATATTCTTCCACAAGGATAAATTACAGAAACATATGTAGCGCTTTGGCTAAATGAAGATCCTTATTGCATTTAGCTGTATAGTCCCTGAAAGATTCCTGCTGTCACGTTTCACTTCCTTCCTTACCAATTAAATGTAGGCAGAAGAGAAGCATTATGCAAATGATACTGTAGAGAGGCTAGCGTTGTGTATGTTTGCATAATACTCTGTTCTTCCACATTTTTCCGAGACTGTATAAATATTGTGGTGCTGCATACATTTTAGGAGGTGGTTTAGAGTGTGGAGGTGTCTCCTGTCTCTTTCAATACTGGCTAAACAAAATGGAAATTCCATCTCTTTGGTTACCAGGGGTGGATATTTGCCACCCCTTGTTAAGTGCCATCTGAGGCAAGGTTAGAAATTTCACAAGAAAAGGGGGTCTTTTTAGTATGTGACCAACAGAGGCAAAAACTCACCAGTAGTTACACGTGGTTTGGGTGCACCTTCATACAACAGAAGATATAGTAGACACTCACAGATCCCATGGCAGCAAAATGGAAGGCGGATGATGGACTTCCGGCACTTGTCTTTCCATCACTCTCCAGAGTTAGTTAAGACACAACCAACCACAGTCAATTTGGCACTGAGTTTTCAGCAGAGGTTGGAATCGAGCCCATGACTTTGTGGACCTCCCAGACCAGGGGCATGCACTTTACTGATGCTGCTATTTGGGAAGGCTCCGCAGGTTGCTATTGACTCTATTAAGCAGAAGATGGACTTCAGGCACTGCCAGTCAATGCAGAGGCACAAGGGGACTATCGGTTATTATGGTCATCTGGAACAGGCATAGTAAATGACATAGTAAGGATACAGCATAGACTTACGCATTTCATGCACTGGACACTTGATCTTAGGATATAGCCTTTGACTATTGTTGGACTAATCTGAATATGCTTTCCCATTGTGTCGACATAAGTCACTTTGAGTTTCTTGATTAGCATGAAGTTTCCTTGCGAGGAATAATCAATTTATTCACAAGGAGTTGAGGTATACATGTCACTAATAGAATAGTGCAGACTCATCAACACTATACAGGTGATCTGTGACTTTAATGTAAGAATAGACATAGCACATGAAAAGAAATTAGAAAGAGATAACACTGTTTTGTGATATACACAATGATTTGCAGACAGAAGGTCAGTGATATCTAAAATAATGCTGATGGCATGTTTGGTAAGTGTAAGA
Source organism: Xenopus petersii (assembly GCA_038501925.1). Classification (NCBI taxonomy): domain Eukaryota; kingdom Metazoa; phylum Chordata; class Amphibia; order Anura; family Pipidae; genus Xenopus; species Xenopus petersii. Next base: position 43,780,042 of record CM076684.1, on the reverse strand, counting down.
CTGTGTGTATGTGTACCACAGAAGAAACAAACTTTTTCTGCCTGTAACACACCAGCCCCTCCAGACAGAGGTGGTGCACTGGTTCCAGGTTCTGTTGCATCCAACTGTATATAATCATCTTTTTGTGCCAGCACCCACTGCCCTCACTGTAAATTTAATGTACATTTGTGGTGTGGATTACAGAGCGTTTGACTATATATAATGTCTATTTGGGTGTAAAATCTCACCCCTTAGGACCCATACATACCACATACATACTGTGCACTCTTTATGAACCACATAAAAAAATAAAAAACAACATAAAAGAAATTAGACTAAACACAATACTACAGTTTACACCATACAAAAGTTGAATTTACCCCTTAAAGGGCCAGTTACAACTTTTCATAAATCCTGCCAATAAACATACCTCATATTTTCCATGGTGGTGTTTTATGGTGTATCCATTGATGAGGGGTAGGTAGAGGATTTGTCTTTTTTGGAGGGGCCAGTCAGCATCACTGCCATGCTAGTTCCCCCGAATCACCTCCAAACTCCCTAATTCCATCCACTTCCAGTCCTAGTTGCCTCCAAATGCCATTGCATAATAAGTCAGAAGTTAGTCCAGGAAAATCAGAATGTACTCAGAGAGTTCTGTATAGTAGATAGTAAGGATGCACCAAATCCAGTATTCGGTTCGGGATTCGGCCAGGATTCGGCTTTTTTCCCGCAGGATTCTGATATGCAAAATAGGGGCTGGGAGGAAAATGTCATGACTTTTTGAAACAAAACTTGGAAGTAAAAAATGTTTTCCCCTTTGCATATGCAAATTAGGATTTGGATTCAGTTCAGTATTCGGCCAAATCTTTTGTGAAGGATTTGAGGGTTTGGCCGAATCCAAAATAGTGGATTTGGTGCATGTGGTCTAACGGCAGTTATTTTAATAGTGAAGTTGTGGCAGAGTAAACCTATTAATGAAAGGGCTGGTAAGTTTTTTCTGATTAAACATGTTAGAATTTTAGTCCTGTTAGTCCTTCTAATGCCACATGCAGGTTTAATCACATGCACAAAAAGCCTTTGCATGGAAAATTAGTCACCTTATCATAGCCAGATGAATCACATAGGTGTAATATGTGAAAGGAAACATTTCCGCATTTTCTGCCACCAGCACAAGAAGCGAATTTATGCAGACACCAAAGCAACCGAGTGGCATCACCCTAAAACGCTCTGGCACATTCATGACCCCTGGGCTCAGACAGGCCCGGATTTGTGGGAAGGCCACCTAGGCCCGGGCCTAGGGCGGCAGGATTTTAGGGGGGCGGCATGCTGCCCAACCACACCCACATTGGTTCAAAAACACTGGGTATGCACAGGAGATACAATCTCCATGAAAATTTGCACGAATAAAGGGGAGGGGACAGGGGCGACAAATGGCAGTGGGCCTAGGGGCGTCCGCTATGTAAATCCGGCCCTGGGCTCAGATGTGCAAGAGCGTTAAGTGCTCATTTCCTAAGCACTTGCTTTTTCCTAGACACTGCACTCTGCACTGAGGACTGGATACATGTGTATCCTGGATGCTCCTACCTTGTGCCCTTGAAGATGAGCAAGGTAGGGCCGAAATGGAAGGTCACCTTAGCGCAGTGATCCCCAATCAGTGGCTCATGAGCAACATGTTGCTCACCAACCCCTTGGATGTTGCTTCCCTTGGCCTCAAAGCAGGTGCTTATTTTTGAATTCCTGGCTTAAAGGCAAGTTTTGGTTTCTTTAAAACCAGGTGTACTGCCAAACAGAACCACGTGTAGGCCTACATTGGGACTACCAATAGTCAATTACAGACCATAATTGACACCCTCAGGAAATGTTTCATGTTTGTTTTCCTCTCCAAATCATACTGATATATTTGTTTATATTCTGTCACACAATTTTCTTGTCTCTTTACAAATTTTGAAAAAAAAATAGTACTTGTTTAATATATAATTGCCACTAGATGGCACATCTTACAATTCATATATTTTCACCATTTTCAAATACTTCCAGCAGAAGCATCGCTGCCTGCAATAATAATGTGATAATTTGTAATCAAAATTCATTTTATAATAAGGAACAAAAGCCAAGTGGTACAAAAAAACTGATTTTATGTAGAAACCTGTGAGCAATGACATTTTACTAAATAAACCACTGTGATGATCATTTACATAGCTGGATCTCTCCCAAAAGTTCAATGTTGTTATTGTGACACAGAGAACCCCTTTCCCACTATTCTCTGTGCATTTATGGTCCCAAATGTGAGACATAGAAAGTTACATATTTAAGGCTAGTTACTTTTCCCTTTAACTCAGGTGAGATGAAAGACCTTCTTGACGTGTCTACTGTCATTTACAATTTTGGTTGTAATTTGATCCAGGGACTAATTATACCATTATGGGACTAAGAAAGTTTGTATTTTGGGTTCAGATAGCAGCTGGCCAAATGGTGTGAAGTATTTGCCTTCTTGTGGATCAGTTTGTAGAGGGTTTTAGACAGACTAAATGAAACTGAGAATACCATTGCTCCAGGCCGAAGCACAATGCCAAAGGTATACAGTATTTAATTGCAAAGCATCAATGTATTCTTGTATTATTCAAAAAGGTGCTAATCATGCACAGCTTCATATGTCATTTGCAAATAAAAATAATTTTCTGCTCATACATAATACATTGGCATTGCCTTTGGTAATTACAGGAAGCTCTTTATTCCCTTTGGATATTAAACTATCATGCATCGGGCCTTCTTATCATTTTCCCGGCCAATTTCTGCATGTAACACGGTTTGTGCTTATTACAAATTCTGTTACAAGAACTTGAGAGGCTTGCTGATATTTTAAAATATACTGTATGTAATATATATATATATATATATATATATATATATATATATATATATATATATATATATATATATATATGTTTGCAATATTTGCATATGGGCTCAGGGGGCATCACAAACTCTGAAATCACCCTTGTTGCCAGCTATGCCAAATTTCTGTCCCTCATTGCCTTTAGAATGACATAACCTAGCCCCACACCTTCCTTTTATATATCCCTGTATAAGTATTTATCCCTTTCTGTATCTCTGCCTTTTCTCTCTAATATTTTTACACCCCATGATACAAAGCATATTTGAATAGCAAAACATAGCATGCATCATGTAATAATAATATAATAGTTTGTATATGACTGTATAGGAGATATAAGAAGGAAAACATCCCTACTGTGAGGTTGTGTCACTTATGCCCTATTTCCCTATTCTATATAAGGAGAACAAGTCTCCTTGGACTTCACCCATGGAGAGTTTGAATGCTGATGGAGTGAATAAGGCAGGAGGCCTCAGTAAGTCAGGACCCTTTACTGATGCCTTAGTAAAGTTGGGGATAAGACATTCTGCTATTAAGGTGAAAATAGTGCCAGGTAGCTCCTGTTAGAACAAACTAGCCTCTATATGTACTAAAATGCACCAAGTTTGCCCAGGGGCAGCAACCAATAATTAAATATGTGACCAGTAAATTCTACTTGTTGCTTGGTTGCTATGGGTTACTGCTCATGGGCAAACTTAATGCCTTTTATTACATATTAACCTTTGAGTGGTGACATAGATGGAGCAGCATGGTGCACCACCAATAAAATTATAGTATGGGGTACTTCCTCATGAGACAACTACCATATAGTAGGGACTCCAGTTGGTAGGGCTCAGGGATAGCCCCTAAACTGGTGTGTTTTCTTCAGAAAGACTACTATAGCCATGTAGCCATGGGGGCAGCCATTTAATTTTGACAAATTTTAATTCTAAAAACCTACTATTCTGAGCTCAAGGCTTGGTCCTTCCATAGCAGTTTGGAGTGATGCTTCCAATGTAAGGGCTTTGGAGGACACTTGATGGTGTAGTATTTTAATTATGCCAATAAAAATACTAAGAAATGCCAATGAAATATATGACCACTAGTGGTCAGATTCAGTATAATAAGTACTTATCGATTCATGGGTCATATCAGTTTTGGGTAGGCAACAAGGTTTGCTATGTCACTTACATCTGGCTGCTGTTATGGTAATGGTATCAGTAACTTGGCTACAGCAGGCCAGGGTGCGCACCTGGGACCCCTGACCCCCTCCCATATGAATTGTGTGCTGGAGTGCTGCCACCACGTGCGGCAAAAATCTCCCCCTGCCTTACCAACTTCTCACAGCTCCGGCAAGCCCCAAGGGGGTATGGGCCCACGCCACTGACCGGTATCCACATTTCACTGGCAACAGTTTGCTCTTGACAGTTTCCTCATTCTTTAGTGGATAGCCGAAAGTTGCCCTGCATTTGTATCACAAATGATAAATCACAATGTAGGTCCCACAAGAACTTGTGTTTGGAACTCACTGCATCTATTTCTGAACACAGTGCAGTGTACAAGTACAAATTTTGGACTAGGTGTTTTTCCCTGCATTTATCCACAGAATTTCTATGACATTGTGGCAGCTATTGTGCTGGCGTTTTTTTGTATAAGCAGTAACCACATGTAATGTGTGCATTAAGCATGCAAGGTACAATATCATCATAACATGTATAACAATGTGATTTATGCTGTGTGCATGCTATATTTTTTTTTTGCTATTTTACCTATTTTAGGCAGATATGTAGCACTATAACTTGTTTATACACTGCTATGTATTCAAACCAACACTTATCTTGGATAATAAAGCTGAGCCTGACTGCAATAGGTGGTAAACTACAGCTCTGGAGCTATAAATTGCAGCTATGTCAGGGGGGTCACATTCTAGTATGAAGAGTGACAACAGAGTTGAGACATTATTATCTAAGCTGCAATGTAAGAAGCCTTGATTGAAGGTGACCTTTAGTAAATAAGAGTGTGCAGTAACATTTTGTATGAATGCATATTGATTTATGGTGATGTTTGTGTGTTGCATTACTACTCTGTTTTACAAATATTTTGAGTTACCAATCCAGATATTTATACATTAGAGAGCAAGCGTACAGGCCAAGGGGGTAACAATTGAGGCAGCAGGCCCAATTGATACCTCACCAGACTCTAAAGCCAAGTGAAGCATAGCTCATTCTCTTCACTGCCTGTTTTTTTCTTTTCAAATGTATGAATGGGACTAACCAAAAGTTATTGATACCTTTTTCTGTGGAAAAATATCACCATTCCTTTTCTTTCATCCCTATTTATAACATTTGCATCAAGCGTAATGTTTATTGGCCACCTTTCCTGAAAAAAAAATACCAGCCTTCCTATATATTTATCTTTTTTTCCTAATAATAACATTCGATCAACCATCATTTTTACAGGCCAGGCCGGTAAAATACCGGCCACGTGGCAACCCAGCATCCGGGTTGATTTACATGGCCATATCTCACAACACGTGTCCACTTATTAACTACAGGGGGTTCAGGGTGCCCCTCAAGACTTACACAACAATTTCCAGGAGTTATTCTTGCCCCTCTGCCTCTCTGAGGTGACTTGCACATTGGTAGAGACCGAATCGCTAGTGCAGTGAGAACAAATGTGAAGAAGAGCTGATTTCTGGATTAATAATTGGAAATGTGGCTTTTAAAGTTACTAGGAGTGGCCGTTTGCCTTCCCTGGTAACTTGTGGGGCACTGCTGCCTTAGGCAATGTCCAGGCCCGGATTTGTGGCCCGGCCTAGGGCGGCAAACTATTCGGGGCAGCAGGGCCGATCCTATCAAATGTGGGGCCCAATTGGGACCATGTTGGCGGGGCCCCTAGACAAAGTGTTGCTGGCTACTGACACAGCAAGTATTTAGGAAAATAAGGGCATACAGGCACAAAATAGAAAGGAAAGGGGCAGTGCGGGGCCCCCAGAGGTGCGGGGCCCAATTGGGCCCAATTGGTCCAATTGGCCTAAGGCCGGCCCTGCAGGGCAGCATGCTGTCCATCTGCTTTCCAAGGATCACAGCTCCCCAGTGCTCCATGGCAGGCGCGCATATGCGCTCGCGGTGAGGGGAGTATGCAGGTGCCGCCAGAACTGTGCAGCAGGACGATAGGACCACACGGCCTAGGGGCGCCCGCCCACGATATCCGGCGCTGGCAATGTTCTAACCTTGCTTCATTGCAGGAGTGCCCCCGACTTGTCTACTTCAGCATCTGTTGCCTCATAGGGATTTCACACTGGAGCTTGGATCCTAACCTACAGAGTATCTACAGTCTGGCAGGTTTCATATGCAGAAATACTCCACACTACAATTTCCTCAGTGTAGCACAGAACTGTTCTTAATAACTCAAACTGTCTATCTACCGTGACACTAACTAGAAACAATTATTCACAAATAAGAACATTTCACTCCCACAGAGAAACAGTTTAGGAAAGGAAACTCTTTTACATCTTCTACAAGTAAAAAATATTTTTGAAATCTTCTCTTGAGCCAGTCTATTGTCTTATAAGCCCCCCCTGCTGGCCTGTCAGAAGGGTATGTCACTTGACTTAAGAAACTTAGAAACATTTATTGACCAATAACTCCTATTAGCATCCTGACAGAAACTGTAATTTACTAAAGCTCAAGGTTGGGCCACCTTGACTTGAATTACTGCTTTTTAGAGCAATGGGTATGGCATCTCCAACTCAACTCTGTTTTACTGAGCCTCTTTAGCAGCAGGAATTAGTGAACCGAATTTATAAACAAGGCATCCTGCCGCTTTAAATGGTGTTTTACTGCAGACAATTAGCTTGACAGCCCCGCCTTCTCTCAGCACTCGCAATACCATTGGCTGGTTTCAATGTCAGTCAGCCTTTGGGAGCGCTTCTTCCTCTTTGAAAATATTGCAAGTTTGGGGGGGAGCGTTCAAGTCCAGGGCACTGCGCTCTGTTGTTGCTCTGAACATTTATTAGTCGGGTCTGTGCTCAGGGGCTGCTGGTGTGAGGGAGACGTGCAGCAGGAAATCCCGAGGGGGCGCTCAGACAGGGGACTGTGCTACTGTGAAGTGAAGCCCTTATTAGGAGAGTAAAGTTGGACGGTGGGTTGAAGACTGTGTCCTGCATGAACCCGCGCTAGCTGTGGATGTGGGATCCCGCTGTCTGGATGGCCACTGTGTGCCCCCTGCACGTGATACTCCGACCTGCCGGGGAGGTGTAAATGATGCTGCGCTCTTCCTGGGTGGCCGTGCATGTTGCTGCTCTGTTATCTGGGTGCTGCTGAGGGGTGTCTGAGCTGCCCCTGTACCCATGCTGAGCTCAATCCTAGGCTGGCACTAGTGCAGGAACATGGGCACGGGGATGTGCAGCAGCAGGAGGCAGAAGAGTCTGCTCCATACAGGCTTCTGTTTGCTGTTAGTGCTGGCCTTGGCCACCGGCATCTTCCTATACAATCATATCGTACAGAAAGCCAAGAGCTCAGAAGCCCTGGCCCTGAGAAACAAGCAGCAGCAGGAGGCTCTGTCTGCCCAGCTACAAGGTAAGCCATGGGCTTGTGATTTCCTTCTGCTCCTGATATCCTCCGGGGGGGATGGGGAGGGGGACATGTGTTTCCTGATGGGCAGAGCTCCTCATTCCCTTTCCCAATACAGATCCCTGTCTGGAAAGCCAAATTAACCTCCTCCTGCCACATGCCTTGTGCTCAGGCACCTCTGTCGGCTACAAAGTTCCCTGCAGGACTCCCCTAACTCATTGCCACAGAGTCTGACAGCAGTGCGACCACTGTGTGCGATCATGAGATTAGGGTGTGGCAGAACATATGGATCTTATTGGTCAGTCGGTTGGGCACTGTGTATCATTTCTGTAACATGTGTCTTACTGGCTGCCAGGCCACTCTGCCCAGTCACATGATGATGCTGAGGCCAGGCTTATGCAGAACAGCATGGGAAAGTAGACCTGTCACTCTGCTGCTGGCACCCAAATAAATACAGGAGGCTGGACTTGGGTTTAGAATTGCACCAAACTTTCTAAAACCCTTGTGTGGCATCTATGCAGTAGACATGGCCAACTAAATATTCACACTGACAAGCCTATTGGCTGTGCTTTGTAAATCTCTTGTTAAGTGTAGAGATGCTCAGTATCAGACTGGGGTGTCCTGGCCCCTCTAGAGCTACCATGGCCCTCATTGCATATTTCATTGTTGGGCTGCAACCCTTCAAGCACCACATGTCCCTTACTTCACTCACTTGTGGATGTGGTCTGAAGGGACACCTGCAGATCCTGAGTTGTGCGGAGTGGGTCAGGGCCCACAGGATTTTTACCCAAAGTCCAATCCGCCCAGTCTGACCCCAGACAAGCCAAGTTGTGTGCTAGACTGAGCTACATGTATGGGCTGAGCCGCCGCCTGAGGCCTATGTGCAAGGCATAGAGCCCAAATGTGAGTGACCCTGTTGCAGGAGGTGGGGGTTTTATGCATGTTCCAGGGCAGGCAGCATGGGGCAATGGCAAGGGTTAGCTTGCGTTTCAGTAATTCTTGTGCCAAAGTTAAAATTCAACTGAAGCATCTTGTGGGTTATTAGTAAGTTATCTCCTTGTATCCTGTGGGTAATAGCCAATGATGTTGGAAAGTAAGCAGGTGATGGGGCTAGTGGCTTACTTAGGTTGTATAGTTTTACTCTTCAAAGTACTTCTGAGTACCAGAAGCCATGACCAATTATTTCCTACTGGCCCACTTGGATCTCATTGCACATATTAGGCTACAATATATGCCTCTCCCTGTTCCTACTAGTGTTTAGATTAATGTTTATCTATTGGCTTCATCCTTATTTCTACACTACACTAGCAACAAACCTTTTCTTTCCAGATTAGCCTTTTTCTATTACTGACTCTGTTCCCAACTGTTATAGGAATATTGGCTTCATTCTAATTTCTGTAGGTATGCCATTCTTTAAACCACTAGGAACTAGACACAACCCCCCCCCCAATATAATATAAACTTATATAAGGGGATGTTAACCCAATTTTGTATACTGCAAGAATATGTAATTTTTAGTAGTTGTCTGATATACATTCATTATGTAAATTTGTTATATACTTTTGAAACAATAAAGCAGAAGCCAACTGATTGACAGACTTGGTTTGGTTGGATGTAAGCTGACTTCTGCTACTTTAATAGCTAGAACCAGGAGTGCAGAGATGGACCAACAGCTACTGCTTTTAAGAAATGCAAATTATTTAAGGAACTATTTGGCAATTTGACTTTTAAAGGGATGTTTCACCTTTACATTAACCTTTAGTATGTTATAGGATGGTAATTCTAAGCAACTTTTCAATTGGTCTTCTTATTTTTTTTTTTTTTAATACTTGCTTTCTTCTTCTGACTCTTTCTAACTTTCAAATTACTTTTTATTATTATCATGGTTGCTAGGGTAATTTGGACCCAAGCAACCAGACACCGGCCTCAGGCTCCACCGCAGCACCCACTCACTTCATAGAGAGCCGTCCAGAGAGCAAGAACATAGCAGCTCCCCCATTTTATAGCAAGGGTTACCCATAATACATCTGGGCCAATAGGAACACTTTCCTTCCACAGAGCATATGTTATGTTACACATTTGGGGAAGAAAACTCTTATATCTTATACAAGTAAAAATTATTTTTGAAATCTCTTTTGTTGCCCCCCCCCGTGCCTGCCTGTCAGAAGGGTGTGCTCTGCCCCTAGTCACTTGATTTAAGAAGCCCAGACTTTTGAAACATTTTTTTGACCCATAACCGCAGCATCCTGACAGAAACTGTAATTGGCTAAATATCACAGGTTGGACCACCTTAACCTGCATTATTGGCTTAAAATTGCATCTTAGAGCAAAAGGGTATGGCAGCTCCAACGCATTACGATAAAATAAGACCCTTTTCTTACAGGGGAATTGTTTTACTGAACCTATTAGCAAAAGGAACAAGTGAATAATATTTATAAAATAGGCATCCTGATACTTTATGTTGTTTTACTGCAGACCTTTAACTCAACAGCCCCACCTTCTCTCAGCATAAGCCATATCATTGGCTGGTGTCCCTGTCAGTCAGCCCATGGGAGTGCTAGGACTAAGGAAGATATTGTAACAAACAATGTGGTCACTACAAAGCTGACTAACTGCATTAGCACTAGCCTGTCTTTCCAACAGCAGGCTCACTCCACTGTCCGTACTGATAATAATGGCAGCCTTCGACCCTGCATGCACTCACAAAGTAGGGAATAATAACTTGATAAAGTCATATAAACATTGAAAAACATTGCAGTTGTCACAGATCAGAAGCCATATGTTCTAAACAAAGACTTTTTAACTTCATTCTCCAGCGGTGCTGTGTCTAATACTAGAATAATATGGGACGGCAGACAGCCATGAGCAGCGTCTCTCTCTGCTTGGGTATGGAACGACATTTGGGTTATAAGGAGGGGTGACATGATGTGGGCGGGCAAAAAAATGTGCAGAAGACGGTACAGGAACTTTTTCTTTGAGGGAGGTTCCAGAGGAGGGGCTATGAAGGCTATTGGATGAAAACACTGACAGACAGGTGGGGACAATCTCAACAGCAAGGGAGAGTTGTAAATGGCACAGTGACTCCAGTGATCAGGAGCGGACTGGCCTTGTTTGAGGACAAAATTACATGGTGGGGGCATGTACCCCCCCCTCCTTGCCAGTGTTTGTACTGAGCAGCTGCTGGTGTGAGGAAGGAAAATCCCGAGGGGGCGCTCAGACAGGGGACTGTGCTACTGTGAAGTGAAGCCCTTATTAGGAGAGTAAAGTTGGACGGTGGGTTGAAGACTGTGTCCTGCATGAACCCGCGCTAGCTGTGGATGTGGGATCCCGCTGTCTGGATGGCCACTGTGTGCCCCCTGCACGTGATACTCAGACCTGCCGGGGAGGTGTAAATGATGCTGCGCTCTTCCTGGGTGGCCGTGCATGTTGCTGCTCTGTTATCTGGGTGCTGCTGAGGGGTGTCTGAGCTGCCCCTGTACCCATGCTGAGCTCAATCCTAGGCTGGCACTAGTGCAGGAACATGGGCACGGGGATGTGCAGCAGCAGGAGGCAGAAGAGTCTGCTCCATACAGGCTTCTGTTTGCTGTTAGTGCTGGCCTTGGCCACCGGCATCTTCCTATACAATCATATCGTACAGAAAGCCAAGAGCTCAGAAGCCCTGGCCCTGAGAAACAAGCAGCAGCAGGAGGCTCTGTCTGCCCAGCTACAAGGTAAGCCATGGGCTTGTGATTTCCTTCTGCTCCTGATATCCTCCGGGGGGATGGGGAGGGGGACATGTGTTTCCTGATGGGCAGAGCTCCTCATTCCCTTTCCCAATACAGATCCCTGCCTGGAAAGCCAAATTAACCTCCTCCTGCCACATGCCTTGTGCTCAGGCACCTCTGTCGGCTACAAAGTTCCCTGCAGGACTCCCCTAACTCATTGCCACAGAGTCTGACAGCAGTGCGACCACTGTGTGCGATCATGAGATTAGGGTGTGGCAGAACACATGTATCTTATTGGTTAGTCAGTTAGGCACTGTGTACCATTTCTGTAACATGTGTCTTACTGGCTGCCAGGCCACTCTGCCCAGTCACATGATGATGCTGAGGCCAGGCTTATGCAGAATGGCTTGGGAAGGCAGGCCTGTCACTCTGCTGCTGGCACCCAAATAATTATAGGAGCCTGTAGGAATCGATGTAGGGGGTTGTAGTTAAGCACTGATCTTCATTTTTAATTTATAGTATGGCATTTGCCATAGGGGTCACTGCAGAGTTGGACAGAGGCACCCAGTGCCCACCAGGTACCCAATTCAAGATCACAGAAGGGCTCACCATCCAGCCACCGCCACTCCTGCTCTGCCGCACTACTTATTTCACTGTCAAGCCGGCTGCACCTCCCAGGAAGAAAAGTAAAGATGGCTGTGGAAAGCACGGCAGTGGACTTGACTTGCAGACAGGTGGCAGGGCCAACAGGGGAGCAAATAAGCGCAGGCAACTCCATATACGGGGTAAGGTGAGAGCTCTATCCCTCCGTCCAGTCGTTCCATTCTGGTCACGTGGTACAAACGATTCAATTAAATTAATGGCACATTCACTGAAATCAAGAGTGGATGAAATCAAAAGGGGATGAAGCAAAGCAGGGGAGTGCATGGCCATGCACCCCCCCTGCTTTGCTTCATCCACTCTTGATTTTTCATATGTGTTTTTAAATGAACTAATACATTTGGATTTTTACTATTATCCTTACCTACATGGTAATCTCTACCCCTACCATTGAGCCAGTGAATGTGCCATTAATTTAATTGAATTGGCAGAGCCAACAGGTTCAGGGCCCACCAGGATTTTTCTCAGTATCCTAATGGACCAGTCCAACCATGAGTCACTGCATAGGTTAGGCCATTATGGGAGCCTGTAGGGGGTTATATGATATAACCTGGTCATCTATATTTGTAAAGTATGTTTAGGCTAGGCCTATTGGCTAACTTAGTTTGTAAAGCTTCCCATCTTCAAAATATTTTTATGAGCTGATTTAAGGTTTGTGTTTCTGCTGCTGCCATGCCGTGACTAAATATGTCTAATCTCATTACACATATCCGGCTACAATTTATGCCGCTCCTTGTTCCAATTAGTGTTAGGTTAATGTTTGTTTATTGGATGCATCCTAAACCCTGCAGGGATGCCAAAGTTCTACCCACTACCAATTTTTTTTCTACCAGATTAGACTATATTCTATTAGTGACCCTGTTCTCAATTTTTGTATGAATATTGGCTACATATGAATGTTGGCTTACAACTCTGCAAGTACACCATCCCTTAAACCACTAGTAACTAGACACAACACCCCTAATATTGATATAGTTTTATATAAGGGGATATTAACCCACTGTATAGTGAAAAATAATGTAATTTTTGGCAGCTGTCTGATATACATTCATTATATGAATATATTATAAACTTTTGATGGTTATTTGCAAATGTAACTGCCACGGACGGCTGTATCTGTCTGTTCCTTGCTCTTCTCTACAGTAGTGGTTCTGACTTTTGAAACAATAAAGCAAAAGCCAACTGATTAACACACTTGTTTTGGCTGGAAGCAAGCGGACTTCTGCTACTTTAAGAGCCAGAAACAGGAGTGCTGCAAGGTACAGACAGATACTGGTAATTGCAGTTGCATTTACAAATAACTTTAAAACAGTGAAAATAATTATAATATATTTATGATGTAAAGCTGCTTAAAATTACCTTTCTTTTCATTAGGCAGAAGGTTTTTTGGTTGATATCCCGTGCAAATCCACCCTGAATAATGTCTGCATTCCTTAAATAATCTGCATTTGTCCCATTAATATACTTTGCGTGTACCAATTGACTTCTCTGCTGAAAATGACAAGATCTTGTGCACCCAAATAGGCTCCACTGCAAATATAGAGTATATATAATCAGGGGTGTTACAGCCCTATTCAGATAAAGCATCTGTAATGCTCATTTTGAATAACTGCAGTGTGAATAATTTACTAGTTCTTCCTTTTATTCCCTCATACATTGATCATAACACAGAAAACAATAAACTCAGTGTTGGCTTATTAAGGGAATTTAGTTATGGAGAACTGGAGGTTTCCGCCTTGTGAAAATCCATAAAAACGAAAAACAATTGCAAATTGTCTCAGAATCTCACTATCTACATCATAATAGAATTTAATTTTAAGGTGAACAACCCCTTTAAAATACCAGGGCCTATTTTGCATCTCAGTCTGGACTTGACAATGTGCTGTAGTTTTCTTAATGTGTTTGTTATTGCTGTGTGCTTTATATGGCAACAGCTGTAAATAATAAAGTGATGCCACCCCTGTGGGGATTCACTGACAGCTGAATTCTGGGAAGGGGCAAAGTCGAAAGAGCTGCAATAAATTGTATCATGTATAGAGACTGAGAGCAGTAGGGATAAATTACTTGATTCCTTAAAAGAAGTACATACTGTTAAGAATAAATGAAGAATTAAGAAAAAAATTGTTACTTTTATGAACGTACACTGATTAATTAAACTATAGAAACCATTTAGGTTGTGGGCTTAGTGGAACTGGGTATAGTGCAACATAACCCTACTGCAGTTGCTTCAAATGCAGCTTTCAGATTCCAGAAAGACTCCTAAACCTGAGCAGTCCTGGGCTGCATACAATGCGGTTGGAGAACTTAAAGGGGTTGTTCAACTTTAATTAACTTCTAGTATGATGTATAGGGTGAATTCTGAGACAATTTGCAATTGGTTTTCATTTTTTATTATTTGTGTTTTTTTTTATCTTTTTGTTCAGTCCAAATCACCCTAGAAGCCATGCATTGATTTGAATAAGAGACTGGAATATGAATAGGAGAGAGGCCTGAATAGAAAGATGAGTAATAAAAAGTAGCAATAACAATACGTTTGTAGCGTTACAGAGCCATTGTTTTTAGATTGGGTCAGTGACACTCATTTGAAAGCTGGAAAGTCAGAAGAAGAAGGCAAATAATCCAAAAACAATAAAAAATGAAGGCCAATTGAAGAGTTGCTTAGAATTGGCCATTCTATAACATACTAAAAGTTAACTTAAAGGTGAACCACCCCTTAAGGAAAACAAATTTCTCCAAGTTTTTGCTTAGAGTTATAATGTTTCAAAGGGGAAAATCCCTAAACAAGAATAATGTAGAAAAAAGGCAAGAAAGCAATTGCAACTCTTTCCCCCTCCACTACAACAAAGCATGAACGTGTCTTGTTTTTATTTCAATATAATTTACATAAAGCCTAATGTAACAAGGAGGCCCTTTTCTGCCTGGAAGGCATTAACAATTCAAGTGAACGGGGAAACTCAAGCAAATCTGTTTTTGAGAGGGATTAAAATGGAGTGCCAAACCTGGTACAAAGAGGTATTATATTTTCCATTAAATGTAAAAAGGAAATTTCACTTAATGAATGATGTTATTGGCCTTTCAGTTGGCCTTTCTGCATTAATAAGAATAGCACTTCAAAGTAAAGGGGAACCCTGTTATTGCAGTCTTATTGTATGCAGCATTGCAGGAGCATCTACCTGTTAAAATGTGTAGCCCAGTGGCGTCAGGACTGTTGCATGGTCTACTTTTAGTAAAGATATTACATCAGGGTCTACCAACCTAAGTGTTACACTGCAATGGAAACGAATTGTATTGTATTACTGAAACCATGTTGTTGTGTTTTAATAATCGTACATATATTCAGTGTGTTCATTAAAACCTGAATGAAGCGACAGACCTAGAAACAGAGCCACTGGCTTGGTTCCAGTTGGGATGCTTCTCAGAAGCAGGACTCAGAATGTTGGCATGGTGTTGTGTAATAGGGCACTGTCAGCCAGGTGCTTAGAGCCCCATGCCTCCTGCTCCTTTAAAGGTATTCTGTTATGAGAAAACATGTTTTTTTTTCTTTATTGCTGCACTGCAACTTGGAGTTATATCACCCCTCCCCCTAAAAGAACAATGGGAATGTAACCAAACAACATCCAACACCTACATTGCTAAAATGCTTCCATGCCCCACCTAGTGCTTGATATGAGAATAGCACTCAATAGTAAAACACCTGAAGTCTGACCATGACTTCTCCAGTTACATTGAGTAGGAGAAACAATAGCTTATCTGAAAGCAATTCCATAGTGAAGTGCTGGCTCTTTCTATAAGCACATGACCAGGCACAATGACCTGAGAGTGCTGCCTACACAACAATATTACAACAAAAAAAAAAATACATTTATTGGTTCAAGAATAAAATATTGACTGGTCGAATGAATTACTTGCAACTTACAGTGTAATTTAGTAATAAAAAATAAACCATAAAAATTGTGAAAGAATCCCTTTAAATGTTCACATGAATTATTGTTAAACCAACTACTGAAAGGGCCTAAAATGTTACTGATTATACTTTAAAAAAAATGCAGTGATGGGCAGAGCTGGGAGTACAAATGGGTCATGGTCAGGGATGTTATAGAACGTGGACAAGATGCACATGAAATGCAGAATTTGGTATCTCTGTATGATCTGGTGGCAAGAAAGTGTAGTACTTGTGTAAGTATGTGGACCACACCTGTGATTTCACTAATTGGTTTACTATAAATACAGAGAATAATAAAGTATATATGCTTTTAAGAAAAGTGCTTACAGAAGGCTGTTACTTCCCCATGTACAATAGATTTGTTCAGTTCTGCCCATGACACATTCTTTGATATCAGTAGTACTCGCGAAGGATGACAAGGTACGTAAGCACTGGGTATTGTCTGCCTACAGTTTTCTGTTGTTCTGTCTGTAGTGCTGCTGGAAGTTACATATTACATAGTACTGATTGCACCAATGCAAACAAATCGGTTTGGCTTCCTTTATCCTTTTAAATATGTAAGACCAGAATGGGAAACTTGTGGACATGGACATGAGTAGAGAACATTCTCTGGCGGAGTTACAGTAATAACATGACTGGGAGAGCTAAGGAGAATAGCTAGAGGAACATATTTTAGATGTTTAGAGATATCACTGTAGTGCTAGCACGCCAATGAGTCCTTTTTTCTTATGTTTGTGGTTTGAATTTAAGAGAGAGTTTGATCCACGCTTACATCTAGCTTTCTTTTTTAGCCAGTTGTGCCAACTATTTTTGCAATCTACATCCTTATATAGCCTAAATTGAGACTGGACAAGTTAGTTAAAAAATATATGATTTAAAGGAGAATGAAAGCCTAAAAAAATTGCTTTTAGAAATGCTGAGAATTGCTGCTCCAACCAAGGGTTTCAGTAGACCTATAACCGTTTCATGTCTTAATATTTGTCTACAGCAGCTCTCATGATTGATCTTGTTTTTTTTTCTTTCCAGTGGCACTGCACATGGCATGCTCAGCTGATCATTTTCCCTGTCCTCTAAGCTTAGCTTCTCAATACATTTAGCAGAAAGTGAAGTTATATTATATTAGTCTTTTATTGTAGCTTGTGCTACAAGGCTGATTGTTGATTCTGATCTGAATGCACTAGTTTCTAAACTGCCATGCAGTATGAATCTGAATTAATTATTAATCTGACTTTTATTGTGAATTTTATACTTTGTAGATTATGAGTTACCCCTGATAACTCAGGTAATTGACAGTGCAGTGCAAGGGTAGTGAATCAGATTGGGAGCTTCTGAGGGCATCTTTGGGGGCACAGATCATTACTGCCATATGGCTTTGATGGTTTTGGGCTTGTGCAGAATCCCAAAACATATGGCGCATCCTATCTGGAGTTTTAGTTCTTCTTCTAAAATGAGCATACAACTTGATGCACTCTCCAAGGACTCATTGATAGCAGAAAAATCAAGAAGTTTATTATTATTTTTAAATCCTGACACGATTCATGCCCTCTGACATGTTTTCATAGATATATACATATAACGGCTATCAAACATTAAAAGTAGAAGTGATGTCACTGTTGATGCAGTCCATATGTGTCAGTTAACTACTAACATCATTCTTAGTTTTTGTGAATCAATACCTTGATAAAAGACCTCTTCTTTAAAAATGGTAGGTATTTTTTATAGTGTTTGTAGGAAGATTTGAGCAGCTACGTTTTATTGAGGATTTGTGGGAGTGGTAGAATACATTGTGACCCAACAGCTCTTTATTCTGTTGCTAGCTATAAACTTCATAGAAATATTTATAGAGTTTGGCAGCACATCAGTTGAAGACGTGTACCTTGTTTGCAGAGCAGCATTGAAGAAATATGTCATAAAAACTTCCAAGGTTCTTTTTCTGTTCCTGTGCCATACATGATGGTATCTCCCAGCCTGGTCAAGTGTCAAACCATATGACTTGCCATCATACTGTCATATAGGGATGTAGCGAACGTCGGAAAAAAAGTTCGCGAACATATTCGCGAACTTGCGCAAAAATGCGAGCGGTTCGCGAACGGTTCGCGAACCCCATAGACTTCAATGGGAAGGCGAACTTTAACATCTAAAAAAGACATTTCTGGCCAGAAAAATGATTTTAAAGTTGTTTAAAGGGTGCAACGACCTGGACAGTGGCATGCCAGAGGGGGATCAAGGGCAAAAATGTATCTGAAAAATCTGCCTGTGTGTGCTTGGAAGAGATAGTGTAGGGGGAGAGCTGTTAGTGATTTCAGGGACAGATGATAGTAAGTTTGCTGGCTAGTAATCTGCTTGATACTGCTCTGTATTGGAGGGACAGAAGTCTGCAGGGATTTGAGGGACATTTTAGCTTAGGTAGCTTTGCTGGCTAGTAATCTACTGTTCTCTTTAAACAACTGCCATACGTTGACCTTGTAGGCATTGTTTGCCCAGTTTTTTGGCCGCAGCCACTGAAGCACAGAGGCCAGAAAAAATATGCCATATAAATGCTGAAAATATAAATTTTTTTGGTTGCAGCCACTGAAGCACAGAGGCCAGAAAAATTATGCCATATAAATGCAGAAAATATGCATTTTTTTGGACGCAGCCACTGAAGCACAGTTGCCAGAAAAAATATGCCATATAAATGCTGAAAATAGTCATTTTTCGCCATACGTTGACCTTGTAGACATTGTTTGCCCAGTTTTTTTGGTTGCAGCCACTGAAGCACAGAGGCCAGAAAAAATTAAACCAGTAGGGTTTGCACCCTAGTTTGTAACGGTGGCGGAGGGAGGAGGACGCTAAAGGACAGCTGTGTGTGGAGTCATGAGGCTTGAAGAGAAGGACAGCTGCATAGAAGTCAGAACAAGTCTTCCGGCGTGCAGTAACCCTCCGAGATCCACCCCTCATTCATTTTAATAAAGGTCAGGTAATCGACACTTTTGTGACCTAGGCGAGTTCTCTTCTCAGTTACAATCCCTCCTGCTGCTCTGAAGGTCCTTTCTGAGAGCACACTTGAGGCTGGGCAAGACAAGAGGTTCATGGCAAATTGTGACAGCTCTGGCCACAGATCAAGCCTGCGCACCCAGTAGTCCAGGGGTTCATCGCTCCTCAGAGTGTCGATATCTGCAGTTAATGCCAGGTAGTCCGCTACCTGCCGGTCGAGGCGTTCTTTGAGGGTGGATCCAGAAGGGTTGTGGCGCTGCCTTGGACAGAAAAACATTTGCATGTCTGACGTTACAGACTGGCCAAAGGGCTTTGTCCTTGCAGGTGTGCTCGTGGCAGGATTACTGGCACCTCTGCCCCTGGAATGTTGATGAGTTCCTGAAGTGACATCACCCTTAAAAGCATTGTACAACATGTTTTGCAGGCTGGTTTGTAAATGCCGCATCTTTTCGGACTTGTGGTATGTTGGTAACATTTCTGACACTTTATGCTTGTACCGAGGGTCTAGTAGCGTTGCGACCCAGTACAGGTCCTTCTCCTTAAGCCTCTTGATACGGGGGTCCTTCAACAGGCATGACAGCATGAAAGACCCCATTCTCACAAGGTTGGATGCAGAGCTATCCATCTCCGCTTCCTCATTATCAAGGACTGCATCATCCACGGTCCCCTCCCCCCAGCCACGTACAAGACCAGGGGTCCCCAAAAGGTCACCACTAGCCCCCTGGGAAGCCTGCTCCTGTTGGTCCTCCTCCTCCACAAAGCCACCTTCCTCCTCTGACTCCACTTCTGGCACCTCTCCCTGCGTTGCAGCAGGTGCCTGGGTTAGTTCTGGTGATTCCGACCAGAAATCATGCGCTTCCAGCTCCTCGTCACGCTGGTCTACAGCCTCATCTGTCACTCGTCGCACGGCACGCTCCAGAAAGAAAGCGAAGGGTATTAGGTCGCTGATGGTGCCTTCGGTGCGACTGACCATATTTGTCACCTCTTCAAAAGGTCGCATGAGCCTGCAGGCATCGCGCATAAGCACCCAGTAACGGGGGAAAAAAATCCCCAGCTCTGCAGATCCAGTCCTACCACCCAGTTCAAAAAGGTACTCGTTGACGGCCCTTTGTTGTTGCAGCAGACGTTCCAACATAAGGAGCGTTGAATTCCAGCGAGTCTGGCTGTCAGAAATCAAACGCCTGACTGGCATGTTGTAGCGCTGCTGAATGTCAGCAAGGCGTGCCATGGCTGTGTAGGAACGTCTGAAATGGGCCGACACCTTTCTGGACTGGGTGAGAACGTCCTGGAATCCTGGGTACTTGGAGACAAAACGTTGGACTATTAAATTTAACACATGTGCCATGCAGGGCACATGTGTTAAATTGCCCAGTCTCAACGCTGCCAACAGATTGCTTCCATTGTCACACACCACTTTTCCGATCTGCAGTTGGTGTGGGGTCAGCCACCGATCGGCCTGTGACTGCAGAGATGACCGGAGTACAGATCCGGTATGGTTTTTGCTTTCCAGGCACGTCATCCCCAAGACAGCGTGACAACGGCGTACCTGGCACGTCGAATAGCCTAGGGGGAGCTGGGGGTGCACAGGTGTGGAGGAGGAGAAGGAGGACCCAGCAGCAGAGTAAGAAGAAGAAGAGGAAGAAGACGAGGTAGAGAGCGATGGAGGAGTAGAGGTGGTGGCAGAACCGCGTGCAATCCGTGGCGGTGACACCAACTCCACTGTTGTTGTTGTTGAGCTACCCATTCCCTGCTTCCCAGCCATTACCAAGTTCACCCAGTGGGCAGTGTAGGTGACATACCTGCCCTGACCATGCTTGGAGGACCATGCGTCAGTAGTCATATGGACCTTTGGCCCAACACTAAGTGACAGAGATGCGGTAACTTGGCTCTGCACATGTTGGTACAGGTGTGGTATTCCCTTTTTAGAAAAAAAATTGCGGCTGGGTACCTTCCACTGCGGTGTCCCAATTGCTACAAATTTGCGGAAGGCCTCAGAGTCCACCAGCTGGTATGGTAAAAGCTGGCGGGCTAAGAGTGCAGACAAGCCAGCTGTCAGACGCCGGGCAAGGGGGTGACAGTCAGACATTGGCTTCTTACGCTCAAACATGGCCTTCACAGAAACTTGGCTGGTGGCAGATGACTGGGAATGGGAACAGGTGGTCAAGGTGGAAGGCGGAGTGGAGGGTGGTTCAGACGGGTCAAGGAGAGCAGAGGTAGAGCAGTAAGATGCTGGACCAGAAGGAGTGTGGCTTTTAGTTTGCCTGTTGCCTTTGAGGTGTTGCTCCCAAAGTGCTTTGTGCTTGCCGCTCATGTGCCTTCGCATAGAAGTTGTACCTATGTGGCTGTTGGGCTTACCAAGGCTCAGTTTCTGACTGCACTCATTGCAAATTACAATGCTTTTGTCAGAGGCACACACATTAAAAAAATCCCACACTGCTGACTTTTTGGAAGTGTGCGATCTGGCGGTAACAGTAGAAGTTGGCGGCATTGGCGGCAATGGCGGGTGCGTTGGCCGGCTGAACACAGGTGCCGATACATGTTGTTGCCCTACTGATCCCTGCGGGCTGTCCTCCCTGCTTCTTCTAAGTCTTATTCTCCTACTGCCTCTCTGACTCTCCGTCTCTCCATCTGAACTACCCTCCTCTTGCTCTCTTCTACTAGGCACCCACAAAACATCAATCTCCTCATCATCATTCTCCTCAGATGCATCAATTTCTTCTGACACATCACAGAAGGAAGCAGCAGCGGGGACCTCCTCCTCATCACTCATCATTATGTCCATCTCTGTCGTGTTCTCTGCCAGAATTAAATCTGGTGTAACGTCCTCATCTCCTTCATCTTCTTCTGGCAATAATGGTTGCGCATTACTCAGTTCAAGAAACTCATGGGAAAATAACTCCTCTGACTCCAGTGAAGAAGGGGCACCGGTGGTGGAGGAAGTGTTACGTGGGGTGGCCATAGCAGTGGAGGATGAGGAGGATGTTGTGGTAAAGTTAGAAACGGTAGAGGATGGGGTGTGCTGTGTAAGCCAGTCAACTACCTCTTCAGCATTTTGGGAGTTCACGGTCATTGGCTTTTTAAAACTGGGCAATTTGCTAGGGCCACAGGATTGCATAGCAGCACGGCCTCTGCGTGGCGGCCTGCCTTTGCCTGGCATTATTTTTAAAAAAACAACAACAACAAAAACTCAGTTGGTTTTTCTGGAAACGATAATACACACAGCTAGATGGCAGTTTGAAGAAAACAGTGTGCAAATAATGCCTACAAGATCAACGTATACACTACTACAGCGGTGGATACGGATTACGTAAAGTATATGAATGCTGCTTGAAAAAAAGTAACTCAAGTGGTTTTTCTAGAGACGATAATATTATCAATATTTAGACAAAATGTGAACAAGCTCACACAGCTAGATGGCGGTTTGAAGAAAACACTGTGCAAATAATGCCTACAAGGTCAACGTATACACAGCGGTGGATACGGATTACGTAAAATATATGAATGCTGCTTGAAAAAAAGTAACTCAAGTGGTTTTTCTAGAGACGATAATATTATCAATATTTAGACAAAATGTGAACAAGCTCACACAGCTAGATGGCGGTTTGAAGAAAACACTGTGCAAATAATGCCTACAAGGTCAACGTATACACAGCGGTGGATACGGATTACGTAAAATATATGAATGCTGCTTGAAAAAAAGTAACTCAAGTGGTTTTTCTAGAGACGATAATATTATCAATATTTAGACAAAATGTGAACAAGCTCACACAGCTAGATGGCGGTTTGAAGAAAACACTGTGCAAATAATGCCTACAAGGTCAACGTATACACAGCGGTGGATACGGATTACGTAAAATATATGAATGCTGCTTGAAAAAAAGTAACTCAAGTGGTTTTTCTAGAGACGATAATATTATCAATATTTAGACAAAATGTGAACAAGCTCACACAGCTAGATGGCGGTTTGAAGAAAACACTGTGCAAATACTGCCCACAAGATCAACGTATACACTACTACAGCGGTGGATACGGATCTCGTAAAATTTATTATGGCTGCTTGAAAAAAGTCACTCCGGTGTTTTTTCTGGAGACGGTAATATTATGGATATTTAGACAGAATGTGAACAAGGTCACACAGCTAGATGGCAGTTGGTTGAATAACACACTGGGCAAAAAATGCCTACAGGGCAAATAATGCCTAAAAGGTCAACTTATACACTACTACAGCGATGGATACGGATTACGTAAAATATATTATGGCTGCTTGAAAAAAGTCACTCCGGTGTTTTTTCTGGAGACGGTAATATTATGGATATTTAGACAGAATGTGAACAAGGTCACACAGCTAGATGGCAGTTGGTTGAATAACACACTGGGCAAAAAATGCCTACAGGGCAAATAATGCCTAAAAGGTCAACTTATACACTACTACAGCGATGGATACGGATTACGTAAAATATATTATGGCTGCTTGAAAAAAGTCACTCCGGTGTTTTTTCTGGAGACGGTAATATTATGGATATTTAGACAGAATGTGAACAAGGTCACACAGCTAGATGGCAGTTGGTTGAATAACACACTGGGCAAAAAATGCCTACAGGGCAAATAATGCCTAAAAGGTCAACTTATACACTACTACAGCGGTAGTAAAATAAAAAAAAGTAAAATAAAAAAAAAATGAATATTAAAAAAAAAAAAATTAAAGTTGGTGCTGCTGAACTACTAGGAGCAGCAGATTAGCACACCAGTCCCACTCCCCAACACTGCTAGACTAATAGCACTGGGCTCTTATAGTAGTAGTAGTAGTAGTAGTAGTAAAACAACAAAAAAATAAATAAAAGCAGTCCTTACAAGGACTACTGTTATTGCAGCAGTCAGCAGATGAGATCAGAAGCAGGACAGCTGCCCACTGCAGCTACATACAGAGCACTGCAGTAGAAGGTAGATTACTAGCCAGCAAAGCTACCTAAGCTTAAATGTCCCTCAAACCCCTGCAGACTTCTGTCCCTCCAATAACAGAGCAGTATCAAAACGATTACTAGCCAGCAAACTTTCAACTGTCCCTGAAATCACTATCAGGCAGCAGCTCTCTCCCTACACTATCTCTTCAGCACACACAGGCAGAGTGAAAAAACGCTGCAGGGCTTCGGTTTTTATAGGGAAGGGGAGTGGTCCAGGGGAGAGCTTCCTGATTGGCTGCCATGTACCTGCTGGTCTGGGGTGAGAGGGCAAAAAAAAGCGCCAACAATGGCGAACCCAAAATGGCGAACGTCGCGCGACGTTCGCGAACTTCCGGCGAGCGCGAACACCCGATGTTTGCGCGAACAAGTTCGCCGGCGAACAGTTCGCGCCATCTCTACTGACATACAGTGTTATTTCCTTGTCTGTGGATTAAAGGGGTTGTTCACCTTTCAAATACTTATTTCAGTTCAATAGTTTTCAGATTGTTCACTAGAAATAACGATTTTTTTTTCAATGACTTTCCATGTTTTATCTTTTTACAGTTTCTCCAAAATTGAAATTTAAAGTTTAATTGTCTCTGGTCTATCTGACAGCTGCCAATTTGCTACATTGGTTGATACATTTCTCAGCAGCATCTGTGGAATATTAGCAATTATTTTAGCAATGATGACCGCTGCCTTTAATGAAAATCAGGGATTCTGCTCAACAGGGCCAAAGATAAGAAATGTATCAACTAAATGTATAAATTCAGAATAATTTACAGAGTTGGTGACCCCACCCCAGAGCTTCAGAAAGACATTAGGCAAAAAATGAAATTTACAATTCAATATTAGAGAAACACAAATAGAAAATAGAAAGTAACTGAAAAATGTCTTAATTTCTGGTGAACTATCTGAAAAAAACAGAACACTTTTATTGGAAAGTGAACAACCCCTATAAGGAGAAGTTTTCCAGATAAATTGTCTCTCCACCTAAATCATGCCCTTGGCCACCTACTTGGAGCCATGCACCTTGACATGCTACTATTATCAAGTGTGCATGCACATTCTTGTTGTTTGAAGTACTGTGAATGTTGAATCATTGGACAAAGATTCTGAACTCATTCCTATTAAAAGGAAGGCAATGTGGCAGTGATAAGTCATCTGGTGCAGATAAGAGTAGAGGAAACTAACATTTTTGTTGGTTCTTGCAGTGGCTTCCATTACTTTTTTTTTACCTGTATAGGAACAGTAGCACCAACAAACAAAAGTGTGTTAAACTAATTAAAATATAATGCACTTGTAAAAAATCTGATCTGTTTGGTCCAGAAACACTACTATAGTTTGTATAAACAAGCTGCTGTGTAGTAATAGAGAAAATTGAAAATGGCTAAACAGCACAGGTTAAATAGGGCATAACCGGAATACTCTGTAGGACAGGGATCCCAACCTTTTGAACTAGTGAGCAACATTCAGAACCAAAAGGAGTTGGGGAGCAACACTAGCATGAAAAATGTTATTGGGGTGCCAAATAAGTACTGTGATTGGCTATTTGGTAGCCCCTATGTGCATTGTCAACCTACATTGAGGCTCTGTTTGGCAGTGCACTTGGTTTTTATGCAACTAAAACTTGCCTCCAAGTCTTGAATTTAAAAATAAGCACCTGCTCTGAAGTCACTGAGAGCAACATCCAAGGGGTTGGAGAGCAACATGTTGCTCACGATGCTACTGATTGGGAATCACTGCTGTAGGAAATGATTATATTATACAGAGCTTATCTACTAAGTAACCTGAGCCCTTTCTCCTTTAAATTGCTTCCCCTGTGTCTAACAATATTACATTATATTTTAATTGCTTTAAAACACTATCTTTTTTTGGTGTTACTGTTCCTTTAATAGCACGGACATAGGAATGTTGAAATCTTTGTTACTTTATCCACTAGTCACTTCCATTCCTCACCCCCCCCCAACTGCAAAAAAGGCAAAAAGAATAAGTTAGAATGTGCAATTTCATCTTAAGTTAACATAAGCACAAATGATGTATACAGTATTACAGGAACATGGCAGCTATCACATAGAAACAAATAATTCTGTTTACTTTAGCGGTTGTACACACAATTGTAATATGCAACATGAAATATGATAATATAAACATTTTCACCTGCAGAACTCCTTATTAAGATCCCATCTCACTAATCGCCAAACTCTAAATTAAATCACAGACCTGGCTGCTTTCTCTATCATTCATGGCCTAGTTTAGGTTTATCTGCTTCCAGGCATAGACAAACAGTGCACATATACACCAGATTGTCTCTGCTTTGACCTTTTGTATCTTGTATCTACTCCACAATGTCCTGTTGGCTTCACTTCTGTTATGTGCTACTAAAGTAAAGTAATTGAATGTGACCTCTTGTTGTATTTTCTTTAATAACTTATCTGGTGTGCAGATAGCTACCTGTAATAACAGGTTGAGTACACTTTGGGGTATATTTATCAAAAAGTGAAGTTAGAGATCACCACAGTCTGCTAGAGTGAAATACCGCCTCTCTCCATTCATTTCTATGGGATTTTTAAAGGCATATTTATCAAAGGATGAACTTTCACTTTCACCCATTGATAAATACGCCTTTAAAAATCTCATAGAAATGAATAGAGAGAGGCAGTATTCCACTCTAGAGAACTGGCAATCTCTAACTTCACTCTTTGATAAATATACCCCTTTGTGTTTGCATCAGTGAGCAATGTATATAATAAAGATTTTTACTGAAAAAAAGGCTATGTTGCACCAAAAATATTCAAGCCACTTTTCAAGCAGGTGTTAAAAAATGTTTATTTAAAATCTGCATTGTAACCTACTGTTGAATGCATAATATTACACTGCAGAATGTAAAGTTTTATTCCATTTATGTCTTGCATTGGATACAGTCTCCCTTACTAAATGATAAATAAAGCAGAAGTCACCTTGGAGTTGAATTATCTGTAAAAAGGCACCAAGTATATAAGACCTGGGTGACTTCTATTATCTCTTTATTTTTTGTGAGGCCATTTCTTTCCAATGTGTGTATACAACAGAGATAAGCTACCCATGAAACTCATGTCATGGAAACTTTTTTTTTTTTCCAAAACGCATCAGGTAATAGTGCTGCTCCAACAGAATTCTGCACTGAAATCCATTTCTCAAAAGAGCAAACAGATTTTTTTTTTTTTTATATTCAATTTTGAAATCTGACATGGGGCAAGACATTGTCAGTTTCCCAGCTACCCCAGTCATGTGACTTGTGCCTGCATTTTAGGATGGAATTACTTTCTGGCAGGCTGTTATTTTTCTTACTAAATGTAACTGAATCAGTCACAGTGGGACTTGGCTTTTACTATTAAGTGCTGTTCTTAGATCTTCCAGGGAGCTGTTATCTTGTGTGAGATGAATAATAAAATGTAGCAGTAACAATATATTTGTAGCCTCATTTGGTGTTTAAATGGGAAAAGCTGGAGAGAGTCAGAAAAATAAAAGTAAAGTAAAATTCATAAATTAATTCATAAATTATAAATAATGAAGACCAATTGAAAAGTTGCTTAGAATTGGCCATTCTATAACATACTAAAAGTTAACTTTAACGTGAACCACCCCTTTAAGCAGAATTAGTAGTGGTTTGGCCTTTGGATGTTTTATCAGTTTTGCAAGTGGCTTTGCTTTCATAGGATCCAATTAACAAGCAGAAACACCAGACCTCATTTGCAATTTGCATATAATTAATCTGTTAGAAACTGACCAGGAGGAAGTTTACGCTCCTGAGGATGAAGGAGATGTTCAACAGCAGCACAAGCGTGTCCTGTTCACTTTTCCTGGCCATGGAGACCTGGCAATATGTTGAATATTCATTGATCTAATTCCTTCTGGCACTCACCCCCCCCCCCCCCACTGAACCAGTCCCTGCAGATTTCTTCTTTCCTAGTTCTCCCACATTGCTTGTTTCTCGCTCTCTGCAACACTGGACTACAATCTGGGTCTGAAAATAGCCATTGCCCTGCGTAAAGTGTGACAGGAGATATGAAACCCAGATTTGTGGTCAGGGCACAAAAGCCTAGGCCTAGAATAGGAATAGGTGGAACAACATGCTGTCTGCAGACCATATCAATAGAAGGAATAGAGGCACACTGGGGACTGGGTGAGAGATTTATATTTTTGTCCTCAGTGTAGTACCACATGGTTTGTGATGGGGGTAGTGGGGTGGATGATTAGTGATAGGCGAATAAATTTGGCAGACACAAATTTGGCTGCAAGCAAATTGATTTGCAAAACTGCGCCAAAAATTCTGCGACGAAAAAACTGTCATGTCCAAAAAAAATATTGATGCGTTTCAAAATTATTCAGACTCCCATTAACTTTAAAGGGGTGGTTGACCTTTAAACAACTAGTTGTTTTCAGATAGATCACCAGAAATAACAACTTTTTCCAATGACTTTCTATTTTCTGTGTCACTGTTTTCTAATATTGTAGTGTAAAGTGTCATTTTTCACCTTCTGAAGCAGCCCGGGGGGCGTCGCCGACCCTGTAAACTGTTCTAAATGGATACATTTAGTTGATACATTTTTTATCTTTGTCCCACCTGAGCAGAATCTCTGGGTTTCATTACAGGCAGCTGTTAGAATTGATACAATAGTTGCTAATACTCCAGAGATGCTGCTGAGAAATGTATCAACTAAATGTTGCAAAATTGTAACCATTAAGAGTCTGCGTCTGAATTACTGAGCTGCCAGACTGAAACACCAGAGACACTAACATTCAACTTAAAACTTAGATTTTGGAAAAAAACGTAAAAAATAAATAATGGAAAGTAATTGAAAAAAGTATTTATTTCTGGGGAACAATCTGAGAACAACTAAACTGAAAAAGGTGTTTGGAAGGTGAACAGCCCCTTTAAGGCATTTGGACCAAATAGTCACGCGTATAAAAATTGACGCTCGTGTCAAAATTATTTTGACGCCCATTGACATCAATACGTTTCGCAAATGTTTTGCCGTTTGGAGAATTTCGTGGAAAGATTCACTCATCACTATGGATGATGTGCCAGCCAGTCTAGAGAAATCCCCCACTGTTAACCATGTTGTGTTTTCTGTACTTATTAGATGATTGGGTTTAATAAAACATTTTTGGGCCGTTTGCATCAGCAAAAAAAAAAAAAAAAAAAAAAACTCCATATCTTTATGTTTTCTACCCAGAATACAAAATTATTTATCAAAATTACTTTTGGGTTAATAGTGATGTGCGTGTCAAGAAATTCTCAACCCACACCCAACCCAGCCCGCACATATCCGGCCTTTTAGTGCAAGGCGCATGTACTGATGGAGGTAATTTTCTGAATAGGTGTTTTAAGTGGTAGTTCACCTTTAATGTAACTTTTAGTGTTTTACAGGATGGCCTATTTTTGGCAGATTTAACTGGTCTTCATATTTTATAGTTCTTGAAGGATTTACCTTCTTCTGCCTCAGATGGAGGCCACACGTGAAAAAAAAGGTAGCTCTCTGAAGCTAAAAATGTATTGTAGTTGTTGCTTTGTATTCCTTGTCTTTCTATACTCACTCCTATTCATTTTTCAGTCTCTTATCCAAACCACTGTCAGGTTGATAGCATAAATTCAATTGGACCATGGCAATCAGATAACTACTAAATTGCCAAACTGGAGAGGTGGTGAAATAAAGGTAAATCATTTCCAAAACACAATGGCTACATTATACTAAAAGATTATGTAAAGGTGAACTCTCCATTTAAAGAATGTGATTTTATGTACAATGTTGCACTTTTAATCCAAAATAATATATTCTATTAGTATATGAATAATATATTCTGTAGTTAGGCCAAATAATAATGGGACTTGTAGTTTAGAGACATGAATATGCAACACAATAGCTCCAATGGTTTCCTTATGGCTCTTTTAGCTTTTATCTATAATTTGAAGCAAGTAGTTGTACGTATCCAATTTAGTATAAATGCTTTCTCTTGAGCCTGCACTCAACTGGTATGTTGTACCAGTGTATAATTATATATCAAAAATGTGCCTAATTTAGTTTCTGTGGGTAAAGATTATACTTTGTGTAGCATTGCTGAGAGCAGCAGTGACAGGACTAACTGGCAGCTCAAAGGGTAGGCTATATTGTCTTGCTCAGTGAAATGCTGGAAACCTCTGCAACCTACAAGCTCCTCTCCCATTGCCTTTGTCAGCCAGTGACCTACATAGACTTTTATGGGTTAGTTAATAATCTGATAAAGCGTTTGTGAAAAAAAAAACAAAATGTAGAGTGATATCTATTTTCAGCAAACTTGATGCAGTCTTTGGAGCCATATGTACTTCTCTTGCTGCTCAAGGTAACGTAGGCTAAGGAGTAAGACACTTTGGGTTGTTTTTGAGTTCAGCCTTACAAGTTAGATGTCAGGGATTTTGGTCGGCTCTTGGAGGCCAGTATGAAGTATTGGTGGATACTGCTTCATCTCTCCATAGACAATGTAATTTCTCCTACCGCACACCTGTAGTTCACCAATCCTGCAACTGGTGGTGCGTTTCTTCCGTTGACCCGGCAGGGTCACTTAGCAACGGTATGTGTATAGAAAACGGATCTGCACACACACTGGTTAATGCAGTCGGGGGAATATCCCCTTTTATTTAGCCACCAAACATTCAACGTTTCGGGGGGGGGGGGAATACTCACCCTTCATCAGGATCATCTTCATCTCTGCATAGGTAATGCACCCGAAAGGATACCGAGAATAGGCAGGCAAATGGCATAGTTTCTCATCTTGCCTCATGGCTGCAGCACCCCCGCATACAGGCATGGAATCAGTTATCCTGAAACCTGTTATCCAGAAAGCTCTGAAATATAGAATATTTTTAAAAAAAATGATTTCCCTTTTCTCTGTAATAATAAAATGGAAGCTTGTACTTAATCCAAACTAAGATATAATTAACCCTTATTGGAGGCAAAACAAATTTAATATTTAAATTACTTTTTAGTAGAATTAAGGTATGAAGATCCATATTACGGCAAATCCATTATCCGAAAACCCCCAGGTCCTGATCATTCTGGATAACAGGTCCCATACCTGTATTTTGTCTTGAACTTGTGGCTAAAAAGTATTAAGGGAGTGAGTGGATGGTATTTTATTTAATACAGAGGCAGTGTTTAAACCCACGGGTAACTAAATGGACTCTAATGGGGTGTGGACTAGAGGTAGTTGGAAGACACATCTGTGTTCCCTAGAATAGGAAGATGGGCATGTGCAGAAGGGCAAGACACAATCCTATGCACTAGTGTTTTCCCTTTACAACTATATATTGTGGTGCTTATTGGTACTATAAAATCTGGGTGATTAGGTCCAAACTTGGCAAGAGAGAGACTGTTGATTTTGGTCAGACAAAGTTGGAACTGGAACATTCTCCTATTATTTCTAGTTTGTATGGAGAAAGACAAACTATATCTGCATATATTTTTCCCTGTACTAAGCATAGCGTTGCAGGTAAATTGTAGGTTCTTCTACTTTTTTTTGCATCCCATAATAACACAGATTACAGTCTTAGCTCTTTAGCACTCCCCTTTCTGCGCATTTTAAAAAGACTACTTCAAAACAAACTGCTTTTGTGCATATTTTTAAAGACACTTGAATGTCCCAAGTGTTGACTGTTGTGATAATACATTTTGTGCTGCATGGAGGAGGCAGTGTTTATCTTTCTGAGATTCTGTTTGCAACAGCTGTTGTTACTTTGTGCAAACTGATATTTGTAGCGTCTGTCAGAACTCTCTCTGCTAAAGCAGCAAACGTTCAGAAGGAATTCAATTTACTGTTGCTTTTCATATTGCTGTATAATATGTCATGTATGGAATTTCTTATGCGGAAAACCGCTCAGATTGTGGATAGGCTACTGTATCTCCCATAGAGTCCATTTTCTTTTTTTCTGTAATCCAGAACTCTTGGGACCTAGTTTTTTTTTTTTTTTGAGATAACGGATCTTTTCACAACTTGGATCTTCATACCCTACATCTACTAAAAAAATCACGTTAACATTAAATAAACCCAACAGGCTGGTAAGGATTAATTATATCTTAGTTGGGATCAAGTACAAGGTACTGTTTTATTATTACAGAGGAAAAGGGAATCATTTTTAAGAATTTGTGGATTATTTATATAAAATAGAGTGTATGGGAGACGGCCATACCGCAAATTCGTTGATGCAGTTTGCAAAATGCAGTGAAGGGGAAAGATATGGCAGCAGCAATTTGCCGTGTATGTGGGTTGCTGGTAATCTGATAATTGGTGAGAGGAATTTTTCTTACAGCTATAGAGGAAGCAGACCCTGTGGTCTGGGCCCTCCTGTTCCCTCCTGGGCCCCCTACAAACCTGCTTCCTCTTCCTATAGTTACGCCACTGGCAGTTAACTTTTTCATAGTCACGTTGATGCAGTTTGCAAAATGCAGTGAATGGGAAAGATATGGCAGCAGAAATTTGCCGTGAATGTGGGTTGCTGGTAATCTGATAATGCTGGAAACCATTTGCACTTAAAGGGATACTGTCATGGAAAAAAAAGTTTTTCTCAAAATCATTAATAATGTTGCTCCACCAGAATTATTCAGTAAAATCCATTTCTCAAAAGAGCAAACTGATTTTTTTTATATTTAATTTTGAAATCTGAGGGGCTACACATATTGTCAGTTAACCAGCTGCCCCCAGTCATGTGACTGATAAACTTCAGTCACTCTTTACTGCTGCACTGCAAGTTGGAGTGATCTCATCCCCTCCCTTTTCCCCCCAGCAGCCAAACAAAAGAACAATGGGAAGGTAACCAGATAGCAACTCCCTAACACAAGATAACAGCTGCCTGGTAGATCAAAGAACAGCACACAATAGTAAAATCCAGGTCCCACTGCAACACATCAGTTACATTGAGTAGGAAAAACAGCCTGCCAGAAAGCAGTTCCATCCTAAAGTGCTAGCTCTTTCTGAAAGCACATGACCAGGCAAAATGACCTGAGATGACTGCCTACACACCAATATTACAAATAATAATAAAAAAATACACTTGCTGGTTCAGGGATTAAATTCTAAATTGTAGAGTGAATTATCTGCAGTGTAAACAGTGTAATTTAGAAATAAAAACATCATAAAAATCATGGCAGAAGCCATTTAAAGGAATACTGTCATGGGGAAAAATCTTTTTTCAAAATGAATCAGTTAATAGTCCTGCCCCAGCAGAATTCTGCACTGAAATCCATTTCTCAAAAGAGCAAACAGATTTTTTTATATTCAGTTTTGAATTCTGACATGGGGCTAGACATATGGTCAATTTCCCAGCTGCCCCAAGTCATGTGACTTGTGCTCTGATAAACTTCGATCACTCTTTACTGCTGTACTGCAAGTTAGAGTGATATCACCACCCTCCCTTTTTCCCCCCCAGCAGCCAAACAAAAGAACAATGGGAAGGTAACCAGATAGCAGCTCCCTAACACAAGATAACAGCTGACTGGTAAATCTAAGAACAACACTCAATAGTAAAAACCCATGTCCCACTGAGACACATTCAGTTACATTGAGAAGGAAAAACAGCAGCCTGCCAGAAAGCATTTCTCTCCCAAAGTGCAGGCACAAGTCACATGACTGGGGGCAGCTGGGAAATTGACAAAATGTCTATTTTAAAATTGAATATAAAAAAATCTGTTTGCTCTTTTGAGAAATGGATTTCAGTGCAGAATTCTGCTGGAGCAGCACTATTAACTGATTCAGTTTGAAAAAAAAATTTTTTCCCATGACAGTATCCCTTTAAGTATGTGGGTCAGCACAATAAATAAAACATTGGCCTTTATTCTGTGTTCCAAAATGCAACAGTGTAAGCAGTAGGCAGGGCTTTATTTTACATGGAAACATACAATATTAAAAGGAACTTTAATTTTAAATTGTGTAAAAGGGGAAACAATGGCTTTATACTTGATACATTTCACCCTTTAATGG
The DNA here is from genome assembly GCA_038501925.1 of Xenopus petersii. Taxonomy (NCBI): domain Eukaryota; kingdom Metazoa; phylum Chordata; class Amphibia; order Anura; family Pipidae; genus Xenopus; species Xenopus petersii. The sequence continues at coordinate 43,746,401 of CM076684.1, read as the reverse complement.
AAATACCATTACCATCTGTATCGTAGGCCTGTTGCTTATGTTCAGAAGATGTCATTTTCTGCCAATACACACTTTCATCATTTCTCCCCATAATTGACTTGTACTTGGATGTGCTCTAGGCAGGGAGAAACTCTGTTAATATTCCACAATAATACTTGTCCTGCTGATAACTTCTATCCGGCTTCTGTGCGTCCCTGAACGGGAAAGGGTTCAAGAGCATTTAATGGCACTCGTGTGTATGCACTGGGTTCCTTTGAACTCAGAGTAGAATTAGAAATCTAGACATCACAGTAGAATCAAAAACTCATGTTTAGGCTCTTTATGCTCCATTCATCCCCTATGGGGACTTGCAAAGCCTTCATCTGTTTGGTACTTTTACATGCGGATGACAGGGTTCAGCTTGGGAGCTTTTTAGAGAGAAAAATAATCATTATTTTAAATTGTTAATGGCAACTACAGATGAGCCGTTATCATGAGTTGATTTGCAACGTTAATGCATTTTTAATATTTAAAAAGAAAAAAATTGTAGAAGGACTTATTCACAGCTCCCCTGAAGGCAACGCTGCCTAAACTTAATTTCCCGGAAGTCCTGCAAATAGACAGCGTACTGAATTCCTTCATAAAATAAAGTTTTTATCTAAAAACTAAAGAGACTGTTTAGGTTTCATTTGCAACCACAAGTACAGTGGACAAAGTGCAATTTCAGATGCAATTTGCTATGTTTTTTTTTTACTTGGACCCAAGTACCTTCAATGAATGGCATCAATGTGCACAACAAGTTATGTCCATTTTTGCATGACTGCAGTTACGGCTGTGATTGTAAATAAGCCCATGTTTGGTTTAATTCACATTTTGCAATGTTTCTTTGTTTTATGTGTGGTTTGTTAGCTATTTAGCTTTTTATTTAGCAGCTCTCCAGTTTGCAATTTCCCCAAACTGGTTGCTAAGGTCCAAATAACCATAGCAACCAAGCATTGATCTGAATAAGAGACTGGAATACAAGTAGGGCAGGGCCTGATTAGAAAGATGAGTAGTAAAAAGTAGCCATAACAAAAAATGTTTTGGCCTTACATATCATTTTGTATTTTTAGATGGGGTCAGTGACCACAATTTGAAAGCTGGAATGAGTCAGAAGAAGAAGGCAAAGAATTCAACTATTAAAAAAAAAAAAAAAAACGAAGGCCATTTGAAAAGTTGCTTTGAATTAGCCATTCTATAACATACTGAAAGTTAACTTTAAAGGCGAACCACCCCTTTTAAGCTCTAGTGTCAATACAGGTATGGGACCAGTTATGTACCCATGTGGCCTCCACTCAAGTCTCTGATTGGTTACTGCCTGGTAACCAGGGTAACCAGTCAGTGTAAACCAAGAGACCTGAAAAGCAGGAAGTAGTGTCCTGACTGACATGTTATATATAAAATCACTCCAGCCTTTATAAATTACATTTTTGGCTAGTTAACTATATTAGAAACATTTTTTATTTTGCACAGACTGTCTATTTACCCAGTTTTTATTTTTACACTGAACAATTCCTTTAAATGAATCCAAATCCTTTTTTTTTAATTAAACTCATTTAAAAATCTCAGCTGTCAATCAAGTATTGCCTGTCCCTCCTCTATGCCTTAGGCATACAGGCGGGGCAGGCAATTACTTTTACTTTCCATTCAGCACTTCCGACATATCACTGCTCTCCCCACATTCCCCCAGTTCTCGTAACCATTCAATTGTGTAGCCAGGGCATGGGGATGGACATCAGGTCCGTTTTCTGGTGCACAAACAAGATTTTGAGATGATGCAAGGCTTGCCTTAACAGTGTTCACAAAGTGGCTCCTGCCTGCTTGCTAAAATTATGAGTTCCCAGACTGATGGGAACAAGATTGAAATAATGTATACAGTGTAATTAAAATTCATTTTGCTTGACTAACATGATAAAATAGGATTTGGAATAATTTTTTGGGTGCCGGGTTCCCTTTAAGTCTACTAGAAAATCATTTAAAAATTAAGTTAACCCAATAGGCTGATTTTGCTTCCTATATGTATTATTTATATCTTAGTTTGGGTCAAGTACAAGGTACTGTTTTATTATTACAGTGAAAAAGGGCATTATTTAAAAAAAAAAAAAAAAATGTGGATAAAAGTCTATGGGAGATGGCCATCCCGTAATTTGGAGCTTTCTGAATAAATAATTTCAGGATAATTGGTCCCACACCTGTAGTTGCCTGGAAAAGTGGATGCCACATAGCTGCATGGTTGTGAGTCTATATTGCATATTTAATGTAACTAAATGCTCATAAATGGCCCATAGACTAGACGGGTGCTACTGCTTGACAGCCAAATTACTCTGTTTCCCCTAAGGGCTGCAAGTTTAAATCTTTTTGTTTTTAGAATGCTGGAGTTATGGCAATCCAAATTACAGAAAGATCCCTTATCCAGAAACCCCAGGTCTCAAGCATTCTGGATAATGCATCCTATACCTGTAATTAAAGGAATAGTAATACCAAAAAATTTAATTGTTTTAAAGTAAGGAAAATATCATGTACTGTTACCATGCACTGGTAAAACTGATTTGTTTGCTTCAGAAACACTACTATAGTACATATAAACAAGCTGCTGTTAGCAATGATGGAAATTGAAAAAAGCCTATATGGTACAGGTTAAATGGTGGATAACAGATAACTCCATTATGTTCTACAGAGCTTATCTGGCTGTGTAACCTGAGCCTTTTCTCCTTTGAGGCTGCCCCCGTTGCGACACAGCAGCTTATAAGTATGAACTATTGTAGTGTTTCTGAAGCAAACACAGCAGTTTTACCACTGCAGGGCAACACTGCATTATATTTTTATTACCTTAAAACACTTTTATTTTTTGATGTCACTATTCTTTTAAGGCTTCAGTACCTCATTCTACAAATTCTTTAGGCCATATTTAGAAAACTAAAGCTAATCATTCATGGTATATATAAATAAGAGGGATAATGCCGTTATGTTACTTTACAATGCATTAAAACTAACATAACCCATATAAGTTAGCGGTGCAGATACAAATGGCACAGAGTTTCTGCTGTGAAGTGGAAGCTTTCAACAGTGGTTTTATTAGGGATGCACCAAATCCAATACTTTGGATTCGGTCGAACCCCCGAATCCTTTGCGAAAGATTCGGCTGAATACCGAAACAAATCCTAATTTGCACATGTAAATTAAGGGTGGGAAGGGGAAAACATTTTTTACTTCCTTGTTTTGTGGCAAAAAGTAATGCGACTTTCCCTCCCTGCCTCTAATTTGCTTATGCAAACGCCAAACGCTGATTTTTTTCAGCCGGCATTAGGATTCGCCGAATCAGAATCCTGCAGAAAAAGGCAGAATCCTGGCCGAAACCCAAACTGAATCCTGGATTCGGTGCATCCCTAGTTTTTATAGTGCTTACTCTTGTATGCCAGAACTTTCCATTCTGTTGCTTAAAGTAATTACACTGCATGGTTTTACATCCGTGGGGAAACTAGAGATCAATATGCTTTTGCAGCTTGACCTGGCTGCAATCGCCTAGACCTAGGGTTGGCACATTTCCGTGCGTCTGAGACCGGCAGGGGGACGGGGCCATGACAAAAGTGGGCGGGCAGTGATGTAGATGGGAGTGGCTATGATGTCAGGGGCGGGCTATGACGTGGCGATTGGCTGATCGCCGTTTCGATTCAAGGGAATCCTGCCCGGTTTTCCTTATTTGGAAAACCGGGCAGGAAGTTTTGACCCGGGCAGCTCTTCAAAATACCGGGCTGTCCGGGTCAAAACCGGACAGATGGTAACCCTACCTAGATCTGCATATACTCACTCGTTTATACCCACCCTAACTTCCCGAATTCCTCCTGTGGGCTCCATGAGTGGCTCCAGGCCCGGACTGGCAATCTGTGGGTTCTGCCAAATGCCAGAGGGGCTGCTATAAGGTCCCATAGAAAGTCAGTATTTAGTGGGCTGGTGGGGGCAGATTGGGCCTCTATGTGGGCTGATTGGGCCTCTGTGTACCTGAAATGCTAGGGACTATTTTAATTCTCAGTCCGGACCTGAGTGGCTCCATACCCACCCTCTGCCCCCCCCCAATATTTTAAGCCAGTGTTATATATGGAACACTGTTTCAGTGTATTTCAATGCCATTTTTTAACACCGCTTTATAAAACAGACTCCCCCAAGTGTGGGAAATAACCTAGTTGCATCTCTTGCTATTTATCTGCTAATTATATATTTTTCTATGGGTGTCGGCTCTTTCTTGGGTTAACCGAGCACATTTATTTGGCGACCAACCAAAGGTCTGACCACAAAAATGCAAGTATTTATTTCATCTATTACTAGTGCTTAGAGAACACAGGACATCTTATTATGGAAGGCAGTTATTTTTCATCCCAGGACAATCATGTTGGGCTCATTTTATTTTTTTTAGCTCAATTCTTTCAGAGACAGTCAGATTAAAGTTGCTAAAACAAATGCATGATATCAGATTTCACGTCTTTTATTAAGTAAGTAAAACAAATATAGGTATGGGATCTTATCCAGAAAGCTCCAAATTACGGAAAGGCCATTTCCCATAGGCTCCATTTTCTCCAAATAATTATTTGAAAATGTCCTTTTTCTCTGTAATAATAAACCAGTACCTTGTACTTGATCCAAACTAAGATATAATGAATTCTTATTGGAAGCAAAACCAATCTATTGGGGTTATTTAATGTTTAAATGATTTTCTGGTAGAGTTAAGTATGAAGATCGAAATTATGGAAAGATTGGTTACCCGGAAAACGCCAGGTCCCAAGCATTCTGGATAACAGATCCCATATCTGTAGAAACATGAAACAGTACTACTGAACAGTTGGTGAAATTGTACAGCTATTTCATATGATTTATACATCTGTATGTGTAGCTTTATATCCCACATAATTGGTTTCTTTATTTTATGTATATTAGTTTTTGCTACCCCTCCCTAATGTATGTTCTCCCAAGACATCCATTGGCCCCATAAATGGAGCAATAAGACTGGTCAGGAGTGGCAGAGTTAGTAAAAAAAAAATATTGGCCTGTGTATTGACCAGTTTTCTCTGGTTGTTTAAAATGTATGTTTTCAATATGGAACTTTTTTTTTTAGGCATCAGTTACCCATTTTTATTCTGACCATCAGTTACCCATTTTTATTCTGACAACAGTATTCTTTTCTGATCTGTAACAAAATTTATACATACACAATAACTTTTATATCAACCTGATTTTTTTCCCTTTACAAGTGATAAAAGTGCACCTATTGTAATAGAATTGAGCTGTACATCAAATGCTCCCGTACTGTCAGGAGGGCAAATTCAAACTTTATTGTATTTCCTAACCTAAAAGAAAGCTACATAAATAAATTATACCATTCCTTGTAGACTCAACCTCACAGGGGATTATTTTTTTCATTTGCCTTTCTAGTCTTCCTCTGTCCAACCTGGAATGTAAAATTAATTATTTTCTCCTTTCTGAGAAAAGAGGATTTTTTTTATGGATCTGCACATGAAGTTTTCATTTTGAAGAAACACAGCCTCACCCAACTTGTCCTCTAGTGACTTGTAAAGTAAATTGGGCTTCAGCTGGAAGCACTTTTGGCTACTTGATGCAAATTCCCTGTCTAAGTATAATAAAGCTTTGCTTTGGGGCATCTTTGGCTCCACATCAATTATAGAGCCTTTGCGCTATTTATAGTCTGCTAAACATTATAGGACAGGACCAGACATTATCAATTCTAATAGACACACAGCTACTAGTAGCAGCTACTTATCATGGCTACTCTCTAAGCAGACCCTGCGGTCTGGGCCCCCTCTAAGAAAAAAAGTGTAAAAATGTTACGCCGTTTTTTACACGGTGAAGCCTGGCGATGTGTGGTGTATTATCTTTACACAGCATATCCCCTTAAGAATGACTTCCTCTGGAAGCAATGTAAAATAACAGTGGCACCGTGATAAATTCGCATTTGTTTTACACAGCTTTTTTTTTTTACACGTTTTTTTCAGTGAATTTCGTTTTACACAGCCTAATAAATATTCCCCTACTTGTGTTTTAGCAGAAGCAATTTTTAGTATAATACAGATTAAACAATCTTCATATGAAGCTGTGGCCTTGCTGGAACACTCCTCAGATGCAGTTATAATCATGGAGACTAAAATAGGAAGCAAATTAATTCCAGGCCAGGTTATGCTTCAGGGTTTTTAAATGATTAAATTATTGTGTTTTTATTTTTAAATTCATGAATGCCTAATCTCTTTCATCTCACAAGAGGCATAATTGCAAGTCACAGCTTTTCTATACGCCTTGATCAGTGTAAAACTGATGAATTGTGGCTTGGGCTGCTCAATATAACTCGCCTGAGTCAAATTAATGCCTTATTTTTCTCCCGACAGTGGTCTATGAACACCGCTCAAGGCTAGAACGTTCTTTGCAGAAAGAAAGGAGTGAACACAAGAAGACAAAAGAAGGTTGGTAGTTTTTTGTTTGGGTTGATTTTTTATTTGTTTTCTTCCCCTTTCAAGTACTACTTGTTTTAATAAATAGTATGTACGGTATGTTGAAATAAAAGTTTCATATTGATTTAATTAAAACTTTAAAAGTATGGAGTCGTTTTACTCATACTGCTTACTTTTGAATAACTATGTGCCCTTTGATTCTGAAGGTTCCATGTAATATAACAGGACATTTTTTTTGGTTCCACTCTGCCTCCCAGTTCTAAGGGAAGGGGATAATGAGTTCTGTATAATGATCTCTTCCTTCTCAGGCTGTACTGTCTCATGTAATAAAGCAATATTTATTACCCCCCCTTTCTCTACACTTAGATGAACAATTTTAAATAGCGGAGTGATTTTTCTATCTCTCGCTACAACTCCTTATGAGAATACTGGGTCATTTAGCCACATTTACCATTCAGATACTTGGGTGATTGAATTAGATTTTGTCTATGAGAATGTGATGGGCTGTGTTGCACTGTGTGGCCAGTCCTAGATTTAATTTGATTAAGTCAAAGCTTGCTGTGTCTCTCAGAAAGTGAAATATAGTCATATTCATATTACAGAATTGCATTGAAAGGTTATACATCTCATTCAATGTATCTACTCAAATGGGATTTACAACAGATCCATATAAGACAGCATAAAGTCATAAGTGTCATGGACCTTCCATGTAAAAGCCCAGTGTCTGGTCACTAAAATTTGTCTGGTCAGTAACATAATCACTGTAGTCTGGCAGGATGATCAGACAGTTCTTTATGTTCCTCTTTACATCCCAAAATCTATGTAATTAAATAAAACCCCCAACAATCACTCTTACATTTTGGAACTGGACAACATTAATGTACACTACAAAAGCATATGCTAATCAACACTGCCCTCCTAAATATCACAAGTTGTGGGAGCATTGCTGAAATATCCTCAGTAATGTAACCTAGGTTCTTGATGGATAAGAAAAAGCAAATTCAGCTTAAAACTGCATTGTTTCCACCTAGAGATATCTCCCATTCTTTCAGCTACTGTTAAGGCCATACACAGGTCAGCTTTACTGTTATCCTGCACACCTGCAGTTGATCCTGCAGTGATCGTTACCCCAAAGCATTTGTGCTTCCATATTTTTTTTTTTTTTTTTACATTTTTTAATGTAGTGAAACGAGGTTAAAGTTTTTTTTAAGCAATAGTGCAGATTTGGTTTATTGTGTTTTACCCTTTTGATATGTTTTATTTAAACATCAAATAAGAATTGAAATATACTGTATTTGTCAAAACGATACCAATGTATTATTGCCATTTTTTGTTTTTCATTGCAGATTTTCTGGTCTATAAACTAGAAGCACAGGAGGCTCTGAACAAGGAGAAGGTACAAGTTCCATCCTGAAAGGGTTGTTGTGGAATCATCTGCCTGAATGTGGCACAGCTATGATGGCAGTGGCTAAGATTACAAGTTATACGAATACATGGGGGCAGTTAGTTGAGCTTTTTCTTTTTGTAGGGTTGTTTCATAAAGCTGTTTGTATACTATATTATAGGGATTAGCAGTTTAGAGTTATTTTTATTCAACCATTTGCAAATACATTTTAGTACAGGGTTTACTCAGGGCATGGCTGCTCATTTGGGGTCAGGAAGCATCTTTTTCTCCCTACAAGGTTAATTATTGACTGCTTCAGATGTTTGTTTTTTTGGACCAGCTAGAGCAGGGGTCAGCAACCTTTACTATCAAAAGAGCCATTTTGCCCCCTCTTCCACTAAAGAAAAATTGTCTGGAGCCGCAAAACATAACACGTCTTATAAACTTTTAAAAGTTTTAATCTTTTTTTAATTTTACCTGTTACAACAACAGAATACAACAAACAGAAGTGCAGTGTGTATGTGTAGGCCTACTTTGAAATAAACGAATCACTGAATAGCACTATTAAATGCTAGAGTTCTCATCTGCTTAATGTGACTTCTGTTTCTGAAGGTCCATGTTGATCTTCCTTCTCTTGTCTTGAGTGTGTGACAGCGGTAAGGACCATGATGAATAGTCTTGCAGCGGCTTGGTCTTGCTTTCACTTCTGGGACGTCTATACAGCCCTTGCTTCTGCTGGTGGCTTCCTGAGTGTGTGACCGCGGTAAGCTAACCGTTACAGGCAAAACGTGAAAGGCAAAGCAGCAAGACCGAGCCACAGCAAGCAGGATGAAGAGCCGCATGAGGCTCCGGAGCCGCGGGTTGCCTACCCCTGAGCTAGAGGTTAGGCAGGATCACTTGGACAAATGATGAAACTTGTAGAACATACCTTATCTAGTATGTATTGTATCATCTTAGTGCTAAAAACATACATTGATATTGATTTTAGGAATCTGACCTTGTGCCTCTGCCAATCAGTCAATAAGTACTAACATGGCCCATAGTAGACACCAGGAGAGTGCCATGGGTGCACTGCTAGGTTTTAATCTGAAGGTCCCAGTTATGTATATGTGTGTGTGTGTATATGTATATGTATATGTGTATATATATATATATATATATATATATATATATATATATATATATATATATATATATATGTGTAACAGTGAGCTTGTACAATTTTACTTGGACTGCAAATCTCTGAGGCAAGCAAGCTGCTGTTCATTTTGCACTTGGTCACTGGTATGTAGCAAGCAAAAGAACTACAAATTTGCCAGAAAGAAAACCATTTGCAGTTGATCTTATTTTTACTATTTTTATATAACCAAGCCATTTAACATGTAGCAAACTGTCTCTTGTAACTGGGATATTACATTTTATACATTTTAAAAGTGGCAGCTCCAGCCTACTGTTACCCTTAAAGGGATACTGTCATGGGAAAACATTTTTTTTCAAAAGTTATCCGTTTTTTTCATATTTAATTAAATTATATATACAATTACATATAACAGACATATTGCCAGATACCCGGGTGCCCCCAGTGACTTGTGCTCTCATAAACTGCAGTGACTCTTTAGTGCTGCACTGCAAGTTGGAGTGATGGCTACTGATACAAAGTAACACTAGTCAGACAGATCGGCAAAGTAGTCAGACAGATCAGCAGGAGAGCAGGGGGCTAGGCTTAGGGAACTGTTCCAAACCATTAAAAATCATGAAAAGTCTGCATATTTTTTAATTGATGTATATTGCAAAGTTGCTTGAAATTATGTTTACTTTTCAAAAAGCTCAAGTTATGCTTGTGTGGAGTTCCCCTTTAATAACAGTTCTCCAGGCCTCAACTTGACTGCACTATTTCAGACCACTAGATGGCTCTGTTGAAGACTATTGACCAGTTCTTTTGAACGGTACCGTTAGGCTCACTGCTCATGGGGCAGGTTTTAGTCATCTGAAAACTGTGCCTCCTGGTACCTTATTTTCTTGAACAGGAAACACCTGACATTCGGTACTTGCCCTTTCTGCATCTGAGAAACTCTCTATAATTTCAGGTGTCTGAAAAACATTCTGTGTGCCTTATGAAATTGTCATACTTCCCATACCACACAGAGGATACTGATATATAGATTATTATCTGCAGAGTGTAAACAGTCCCTTACTATAGAGAAGCAAGGCTACCCAAAACAGTAAATGAGCATTTACCGTAAATACTTATTGCCATTCCACTGCTTTGTAGTCCCGGGGGACAACCTCTCCTTTATATGCAGTCACATAACCAAGACAAGAAAAATGGCAGCTTTGGTGGCAGCTTTGGTTTCAGTATTATGCAAATTGGAAAAAACTAATGTTCTGATCAAACTAGGAAACCTGCTTTCATGTTAACAGCTGATGTAAAAGAGAATAGATAGCAGCTGAGTTGTGCCTATAAGATATTTATTTTTCTTTTAAATAGCCCTAATGTGTCCTCTCTGTTAATCTAAAAGAGTTATTTATCCCCAGGATACAGGAGTGTGTACAGTATAGCACTATACGAGTTTTCTATCTATTTTGTGTTTGTGTAAGTGTTGACTTCCCACCTGAGCTAATAAAGCATTGCATTTCTTTGTGTAGTTATGATACCCAATTAATGACCTTCTGTACCCTAATAACATGTTTCTTTCTTGTTACAGCAAGATTCCATGAATCGCTATGGGGCTCTCAGTTCACAAAACAAGATTCTCAAGGTGAGAATCCACACACAATATGTCTTATTATAGAAAAGACTCTTTATGGTTATTCTTTTTTTATTGCCCATATAAACTGAACAAAAGCACAAATTAAGCTTCTATTTCAGGTTGTATATAACCCCCTTCCCTAAACAACTACTATAGTATTCTTCAACATCTGAAGGAATTTGGGATTAGATAAAATAACATTTCAGGTCATGACTCGCATGCACAATGTAAAGTGAGAGCCTGAATTCTGTTCCATTGGTCGCTGATGTCCACATTCTTTTATCCTGCTAAGCCAGGAGCTGGGCTGTCAATCAGTTAGTGCAATAAAAATGAATCTCCTTATCCCTGGTATCAGTCTGTCGTCATGACAACTGGCTAGGTTAGTCCTGGGCTTAGGGTACCCTTACAGTTAGAAGATGTTTGTGTAAGCGCTTTGGTACCAAGGGTTTTATGAATTCAGCACTCCATGAGTTGGAAGGAGTTTTAGCCTTTCCTACATAATTTCTTTGGCATCAAAACAAGCCCCTCTGCTACCAGCTATCCTAAATAATAATAATAAGCCAATTGACCTTGTATAAACTGTATAAACTTGAACACAGAATCCCTCTCTGCCCAGCAAACTTGTGTTTCTAATTGTAGTTCTTACCATAAATGCCCCAGTAATCAACTCACTGTCAGTATACATGGCCCTAGCCAAGTCCATATATGAACCTCTAATTTTTAATGAAATCGAGTCAAATAGGAAAAAAACAATAGTTAGAGATTCTAGCTTTCTGTAAAACTCGACTTTCAGAATAACTGATCCAGGGACCTTTGTGAATCTGTTTATGTTGTAAGGGTCAGTCCACACGAGCAAATTCGGAGAAATAAGAAGTGGGCAACTTCGGAAAACGAAGCACCGCATGTGCATTTTCATTTTAGCCAGCAGAGGGCAGGCTAAAAGAAGGAAGGCAGTTCGGTGGAGATTGTTGCCCCAAAGAATAGGCGATTTGTCGCTGGGGTGACTAATCTCCCCGAATCTGCTCTTGTGGACTGACCCTTATACAATAGTGACAAGACAGCTTAGTGATGGTGATAAGGAAGATTAGCATGGTAAAGAAAACAACTACCTTCCCAGCTTTATGGAATTTTATGAAACCAGAAGGACTGACCAACAATGATTTTAAGTGTACAAAAAATTAGTAATATTTCAATCACTCAATCAATCTGACATAGACAGAATTGTGCTGGTGCCTTGGAACACACTCAGACCGTACCTCTCCTGCTTAATTGGTTAGCTCTTTGTGCGTTTACAGTCAACTGATACATTAGTCCATATACCATATGCCAGAACCCACAGATTGCCAATCCACGCCTGAGTTAACACAACCAAAGTGAATACATCTTCTGTTACAGGCTGCAACAGTCATAGGTATTGCATACTGCCTCCCAGTGGTGAGATTGTAATATTTAGAACTGCTGCAATCAGTAAAATATGCTGTGAGTAGGCAACTGAAAAGTCATATATACCCAGGCTCTATTCATTATTGTGCTTCAGCTACTCAGAAAATCTTTTACAACCATTATATATCCCCCCCCCGTTTGTGACTTACTATTCCAGAAAGAGATATTTAGCTACAAATGTCACTCTTAGTGCTATAAGTGACATGTAGTTCCTAAAGGAATGCTTCTTAGATCCCTTTCTCCCTCCTGGAGCCATAGAACAAGCTGCCCGACAATGGCAAGTGTATCACCCTAAAATACCTCTTAATAGCCAAGTTATCATATTATAATAGATATGCTGTATAAATAATGTATTCATTTTGGATTTGTAATCAAGGTGGGATGTGTCATGCATATTCAGTAGATTCTCGATAGCGGGAGGAATTTCAGTGCATCTTTTTGTGATCAAATCTTCTGTGAATAAAATAACAGGTTAAAAAAAAGGTTACACTGTAACCTTTTAGATTGCATTTTTACTGGAAAACAGGAGCCAAATAGTGACAATGCCTACAACACTGAACCACCAAACACAGGACACAGTCTACCCTAAAACTATTATCATATGAAACTTATGAAAACCAGGCAGAGTTTCTGTTGGTCCAGGACGGCACACATTGAAATACACACAGCATGAAATACCACCTCTCTCCTTTAATTTCTATGGGATTTTGAAAGGATTATTTATCAAAGGATGAACTTTCACTTTCACTCATTGATAATTACTCTTCTATAATCCTAGAAATGAATGGAGAGTGGCAGTATTTCACTCTAGCGGACTGTGGTGTTCTCTAACTTCACTGTTTGATAAATATACTCCATTAATGGAAGAGAGCTGGCTACTGCTACATTGTTTCAGTTGTGACAAGCAGCAGTGTAGAATGGCACAAAGACTGCTTTCATCACAACTTAAAAATCGTTGAAAATTTGTAATGAATGTACATTGTAAAGTTGCTAAAAATAAATATTTTTGTTGGGGTTTGTTCCCCTTTAAAGGGTCTGGAACACACAACAAAATCCTTGTTTCCCAGTGGAATTTAGATTTTAGTATCTGATGGATCAGTGAAATTGACGCCTTATGTTGTTTCAGAAATATAATGGATTATCAGTGTTAAGATTAGGCCCATGGCTGTTGAAAGTGGGCTATGATTGGCCAATGAGCCTTAAAGGGTGGTTTACCTTTAAGTTAAACTTTAGTATGTTATACAATGGCCAATCATAAGCAACTTTTCAGTTGGTCTTCATTATTTATTTTTTATAGTTTGAATTATTTGCCTTTTTCTTCTGACTCTTTTGAGCTTTCAAATGGGGGTCACTGACCCCCTTCTAAAAAATAAATGCTCTGTAAGGCTACAGATGTATTGTTATTGCTACTTTTTACTTACTCATCTTTCTATTCAGACTTTCTCCTATTCATATTCCAGTCTCTTATTTAAATCAATGAATGGTTTCTAAGGAAATTTGGACCCTAGCAACCAGAAATTGCAAAACGGAGAGCTGCTGAATAAAAAGCTAAATAACTCAAAAAACACAAGTTATTAAAAATGAAAAATAATTGCAAATTGTGTCAGAATATCACTCTCTACATGTTACTAAAAGTTAACTCAAAGGTAAACAACCCCTTTAACTGTCTGTTAAATGTTTTCTTTGATATCAGGCTAGGATCATGGGAACAAAACTATCTTACAACATATAGTGAATTATGTTAAATATATTTTTACTAAAGGGTATATTTATTCTCTTTTTGTTCTGTGAGTTCCTTTTGTTACAACTTGTCCATTATATAGAATGAGCTTAGATAATGTTCTTTGTATCTGCTAGATTTTTCATTGGTTGGTTATGTAATGAAACAGGTCATGTTTTCCTTGGTGTAATTTGATTTTAGCAATAGCAGAAGTCACACTCTTGAAATAAACAGCATCATTCAAATTCTTATTGAAAATTGAATCGCAGCTCATTAAAGACTTTTCCAGGAAAAGAGAAATTGATTGTTTCCAGCATGAAACTAAAAACTATTTCTCTGTTCTGTCTTGGGCTTCAGAACCAGCACGATGACCTTAAGAAGCAGTTCTCAGATCTGCAAAATGAGCACAGCAATCTGAAGCTGGAACATCGCAAAGCACTAGAGACCCACGGTCAGAGACTTTCTCAGCTGCAGAGGGACAAGGAGAAGGAGATGCTTGGGCTGCAAGGTAACTATTTTGCTCTTAATGAACATGAAATAGCCGTGGATTTAAACATTTAAGGGATTGCGCTGTGGAAATTTGCAGCATTAAAATCCCATAGGTAACATAGAAAGCTAGTTGATCCAAAGAAGCACATTCTGAAGCCTCTATAATTTGCCTCAGAGGTAAATAATTCCTTCCTGACTCCAAGATGGCAATGGGGCCTTGTACTAAGAACTATTTTTAATAGCCCTATATTTCCTTACTTGCTAAAAAGCCATCCAGCCCCTTCTTGATGAATGTAGTAATGGCATGTAGATATTCGGTTGCCCTGCCACTGCAGAATATTTTGTGAATTCTACATGGATATATAGGTATGGGCCTTGTTATCTAGAATGCTTGGAACCTGGGGTTCGGTAATTTGGATCTTTATATGTTAAGTCTACTAGAAAATCATGTAAACATTAAACAAACCCAATAAACTGGCTTTAATGATTAATTATGTCTTAGCTTGGATCAAGTACAAGGTACTGTTTTATTACTGTTTTAATATTACAGGGAAAAAGGAAATAATTTAAAAAAAAAAGTAATTATTTGGATAAAATGGATTCTATGGGATATGGCTTTTCCTTAATTTGGAGCTTTCTGGTTAACTTGTTTCCGGATAACGGATCCCATATCTGTGTGATTAAACAGCCTAGATGGACCAGTTATTTCACATGACCTTCATCTTAGATGTTTGTCTACTTCACTGATTCGACCATAGGACTGCTTTCTTTAGACCCAGTGAAGAACCTGACCCCTTGGGCCCACACTCACAGTAACTAGATATATAGGGGGTTATGTAATAAAAGGCACTAAGTTTGCCCAGGAGCAGTAACCTATAGTGACCAATCAGTAGGTAGCATTTACTGGTCCCCTGTTTAAAAGCAAACATCTTATTGGTTGCTATGGGTTACTGCTCCAGTGCATTTTAATACATATGGGTGATGGTATCCATTTTTATGAGGATAGGCTGATGGAAGTTCACCAAGGTTAGAGTGCACTATAGCCTGGGCACACTAGGAGATTTTTGGTACTGTGGTAGACAGTCCAATACTGATATGGGAACAAATAAGCCACTTTTATTAATTACTATCATAATATGTGACAGAGTCAGACAAAGGGGGTTTGTCCCTCGCTGTTTTTATGCCAAATGGCAGTGGTGGACAAGCCTCTTATGTACCATAGACCTAAGAGGGTGGAATGAATACACATTGCTGTTTCAAGCACTCACTACAATATAAAACATGTATGACTTTTTTTTGCTCTTCCTTACTGAGTTGCTTTACCTTATTTACAGATACAATACTTAAGCTGCGTGAAGAAAGCAAGCTCCTCAGAAAGGCTCATAACGATGTCCACACGCAGCTCCGCAATGCACAGGTAGATGGAATCCAATGATCATAATGGTTTGAGCGATTAACTCAGGAATTGTGCATTTCATATTTAGCAGGGAGACTTGATGGGAACAGGCGTAAAGAAGTGCAATTCTCAAAATCGAATTTAGTGACTGCTTTCGCAAATGCCAGAAAGATGATAGTTGTTGCAGTTGAAAATGGAGTCTGTCAATTTGAGTCATTTAAATATTTCATTTCAGGACAAGCTGAGAATCCAGAGTACATATAGAATAGGAAGCACAGTGGAGAAAATTCACATAATGCCTGCAATTTTAAACCCATTACAGCTAATCAAAGTTTTACTAAATAGATTATGTTTGCATGTATATAAGTTATAACTAGCACAATCAGCTACAAGTAAATCTGTATACTCATTTGTACAATTGTATTTATAGAGAGTTGAAATACTGTGTGGATTTTCTCTTTTCCCCAAAGAGCCCACAGAAATGCTGAGATTTTCTCAGCGCTCAGCCTGCCAGTCACATTGCCCCTATTGTACCAGACACTAAAGTAGGTCACAAACCCATCATCAGAACTCAGCAGGGTAGCGCATCTCCTTAAATAAATCATTTATTTTGTGACCTTGGCGCTTGCAAGCCAGACATTTTCTACAGTTTAATAACTCTCACAGGAGCTTTAGCTGGAAAAAAGGAGATGAATGCAACCTTAAATCCTAGGCAGTCATGCTTCAGGGCTAAAAATACATGTTTAGTAGAGATCTGCTGTAAGAATAATAGTGAGGTACAGCTCATGTACAGCCCTCTGTGATGTACACAGGAATGCTGCTGAGGTGAGACGGCAAGGGACTCTGCCCGGGGGCATGTTTTGCTCTATTGCTGCAGAAGTTCAGCTTCCATGACTTACAGACAACAACTGACTAAAGATAATGGGAATTGGAGCTCTACAGCAGGTAAAGGGCAGTATAAGGGATATCCAGAATCATGCCCACCCGCTGTTGCTGAAGTCCAGCACTTCCACCATGTCCATGACTGACCTGAACCCAAACCTAGTATTATTGGTTGTAGAGCCCTGATGGCTTTCCCCCTCAAATGCCTACTCTTGCTGCTTTGGAGGGTCTGGCAAAGTGGACAAGACTTTAGCAGATCACCACTATACAATGAAAATCTAAATTAAGGGGCAGGTATATTAACGATCAAGTTGTGTTTTCCGTGAAAATTCAAGTTTTGGAGATTATTTTTTTTTTTGGTAAAAATAGATTTTTTGGGCTAAATATTTTTTTTTTTTTTGATGTTTACTATACCCCACCCTGGAATTAGCTTGAATCTGAATCTAAAACCTGTCGAGGTTATTTAGAAGTCAGTTGGCAGAGGTCCCTTGAACAGTGCTGGAATTGTGGAAGGGTGCACGCAGGGATGCCATCCCTTCACTTCTTTATTTCTGTGAAATAGCATCCCCTCAGTGGAGATGCAAGAGTTGTGAATCCCAAAACGTTCTTTTGCTCCTCTCCACTCCTGCATGCAAATAAAATGCAGAGGTAATATAAAATATTCTGTAGTATAAATACAAGATAAAAGGAGAGGAAAGATTTCTGGGTGAGAAGTAGAGAAGAGCTAGAGTAGTGTTAAACAGATAAAGAAGGTGGAGGCATCAGAGAGGGTTATAGAGAAAAGCAGAGAACAAGAAAACGGGAAACAAAAAGAGAAAATGAATGTATTAAACAGCAGCAGATTAAGGAATAGTGAGAGAATTATATGTATTAAATAATCTTGGGTAATATAGAATATGATAGGGTTATGCCATGTTATGACACACAATAGGGAAGGTGCTCTGTTTGCAGAAGCTGAATTGGCAGCTAAGAAAAGCCAGATGCACAATTTCCATTTTGGGCTCCCTACAGGTCACATACGTACTTGGGTTAATCTATGCATACTATTGAGAAGGGTACTCCAAAATTGTTTTGCACATGATGTAAGTGAAATTATAAGGGAACATTATAATCCAGATCTAGAGCAGTAGTTTCTAGACTTTGGTTCTTGCACCCCTGGTGGAGCTGAACTCAGCCTGAAGACCAGTTAGGGTGAGATTTGGGAAAAATGTTCTGATATTCTCCTGGTTACACCTGAAAGCTGAGACTGAAGGTCAGTTAAGGTGAGATTTGGGGTGTATATGTATTTTATTCCCGTGATGTTATATGGTGAGTGACTGATGCACCAATATTTTTCAATGTCTGCACTCAGTTTATGAGCTAAGAGGGGCCCTGACCTTCAATGGGTGACCTAACCAAAGGCTAGGCCTTCAAAGATATTTTGAACTGAAAAGGTCTGTCAACCACTGGTATAGAGACTGGAAATACTTAAAAGGGGTGGTTCGCCTTTAAATTAACTTTACTCATGATGTAGAGAGTAATATTCTAAATCAATTTTCAATTGGTTTTCATTGCAAGCAGCAGCTCATTTAATTTTCTCTCCTTTGGTTGGTTTATTCATGTGATCTTTGATGCTTTGCACCTTCCTATTCATGCATCTACTGGAAGCCAATAGTCTCTCCTGTTTTGTCAGTGCACCTACTGCTTGGTGACCTTCCTGGCTCACTGCTCAAAATCCTCGCAATTCATACAGCATTCTAAAATAGAATCTAATCAGCCCCATATTCTAGCATGTCTCGTTGTCTCTGTAATCCTTTCCATATGTATCAGTATTGATCCCTTCCTTCACTCCCCTGCTTTTCTTATGCCCAGCTGAAACCTCTGTATATTTTGTACCTGTTATACCTGTATATACTTATCCAACAAGGACCCTAAGCTTCTACATTATTCATATTGTTCTGCCAACTCCCAATCAGTGTGACCTTCCACTTACTGTCTTAAGGCCCCCATACACGGGCTGATAAAAGCTGCAGACAGACCGAGTCATCCGCTTACTGGATGCGTGGAGCCATCCGACAGGCGCCCCCGATCGATATTTGGGCGATATCCGGCCACATCTTTTCACTGATGCGGTTCCCGTGATCTGAACGCCTGTATGGCCTCCATTCTGATCCAATTTTTGGGCACTAGGGCCCACGATCGGATCAGCCCGTTTTCTGTGTGTCTCTGGGATATTTTACTTTGCTCTGTTAAATATTTCAAGTCCACTGTGTGCATATAAGGCAAGAGGCCACTAACTAGGTGTATAGAGAACTCCAGCTACTTCTAATATCAAAGTATTGTGTTTTTTTTTTTCCTTTTTATCAGAAAACTTTAATGGGCTATGTCAGTGCTGCATCAGTCAGTATTTGTTTGTATTATAGTAAAGCAGGCACTCAATGAACAATCTCACACACAGACATATAAAAACATACCTCCCAACATTTTGGAAAAAGAAAGAGGGACCAAAAGATTTGCTGCGCGTAAGGCTACTTTTTTTTACCACACCCGCTTTTGTGGCCACACCCCCTAATTACCATTTTCATTTTAGAAAATTTAGCAGGTTATGAAAGTTTAAATACTTTTCTGTGGTTTTTATGTGTTATTACAGATTTGCTAATGAAGGTGAATTGGGCTCTTCAGCTGCAAGTCGGTTTCCCCAAGAGACCTGCTTATATTTAACAATTGCTTCTTTGCTTATCTTAAATTGTTACAATTGCTTCTTTGCTTATCTTTAATGGTTACAAATGTATCCAAGTATCAAACCTGGGCTCTGCCAAAAGCCAATTTAGTTAGAAACGTTGTATCTTTTTCGGGCTGTTCAGTGCAGGAGATCAAAGAGAAAGTCGGGACATTTCAGTAACAATCCGGGACTGCTGGTTGAGCTGTCGAAACCGTGACTGTCCTGCGAAAAACGGGACAGTTGGGAGGAATGTAAAAAGGAGCCTATGATTGTTTGTGAAGATACGAAACGCATAAGGCTATGCCTTAGGTATCTATTAATCTACACTCCTTTTTAAACCTCTGTTTGGGAGATTTGTTCTTTGAGTGGCTGCTCTACTTCAGTAAGGTTTGGATCCGCTCCCTTAGCTGAAGGTTCTGGGTAGTGAGCCTGGACCTCCTCCTATACCTGGTGAGTTAACACTTAAGTGACCTTCCTCTATTTTGGTGTATTAAGTATTTGTTTGTAATCTGTATGTTTGATTTGTACACCTTTCAATTGTACAGTGCTGCAGAATATATGGGCACTACATGTGCTAGTAACACATAAGGTTTTTCTATGTAGGAAAGTACTTTAGTAATAGGCGCCTATAGAGATAACGTTTGGAGAAAACCAGAGGGCTGCTTGTGCTAAACATCAGCAATTAATTACTTGCCTCACTTATTGGCCGGACTGCACTACAAGGCATTCTCTGCCAATGAGCAGTAGAGTGTTGACCCAAACCTTTGACGTTTTACAGATAAGACTTGTATGAGGACGCCAGCTAGTCTCACAGGGCAGAGCATGTCTTTTTATTTGAGTGACAAATATAAATGTATTTCCTGTAAACATTATGTACAAGCTATGCATATAAAATTGTCAATATTAAATTGTACTCACTCCAGTAATATGGGCATTTATAGATACTGATGCATATTCAACAGCATAGAGGTTTTAGCATCAGTAGGGAATTCTGTGCTGAGCACCATCTATGGCTAAATTATAATTACTCTTTGGCTGATCTCCTGCAAGCCCCCTTGTTATTTGGAAAGCAAAATACCGTTTGTGATTTTGACTCTATTGCTTCTCTGCTCGGCGTTTAAGCAATACTGCAGCTAGTGTAGATCACATACAGTACATGCAGTAATTTCAATAGATAAATAAATGTACCTTAATGTACCTTAATTAATCATTGCTGTATCAAAAATGACAAAGTGTTTATATAATCCTAATGTCTCAATTGTACCCTAACCTTTTAGTTTGTAAACTCTAATCTCTAGGTCCTTCTAACCCTATTGTACTCTGTAATCCTTGTTTTTTATCCACCATTTATTCCCTGTTTGCTATAACTGCAGTAAAGCACTGCGTATCTTGACAGCGCTATATAAATAAATGATGATGATGATGATGATGATAAATGCAGTAGATTATGTTAATATATACGTTATGAGGGCAACATACAAGTTATTGCTTTTAAATCCCAAAAGATATTGGAGGAGTTTTGTTTAACCCATTTATGCATAGTTCTCGTGTCTGCATTAAAACATTTTAATTGCCCTTGAAATGTCTAAAAGAGTAATGCAACACTAGGAAACCCATAATGGTATCTTGTAGGTAATATCCTGGGCGGTGCAGAAAGGCTGCCTCTAAGCTTAGTTCAAGGTGATCTTAGACAGGCCTGGAGGAAATTAGTTCTTTGCCATAAATTCCTGCATTTCTTTTGCAATGCAGCCTACTCACCCTGCACGGAAGGACTATTCATACGTTTTTTTGTTATTTCTCCCTTGAACATAAAAGCTAAATTGAGTTTTATTTAAATCATACAATATTCTGTGGAGGTCCGTGACTTATTAAAACAGATGTATTTTTTTTCTGCTTGCTTTTAGACGCAGATGGATGAATTTCGGCAGCTTAAGGACGCATTGAAGAAAATGCCAAGTTTTAAGAACTCCGTTCCTGAAACTGAAAACCTGCAGTTGCCATCCAATAAACAGGTGTACAAAAGAACCCATGTTTATATCTACTGTCAGTAGGAGAATCCCAAAATGCATAGAACACACTACACCCACACTTCCTTTAGCCCTAAGGCTAGGGACATTGTGGGAACTTTTTAATCAGGATATTACAGCACTTTGTTGGGCCAGATAAATACAGAAAGGTGCTTTCTTTTCATCTGAGGTTCCATTAATGATAACCTGGCAGGGTTATTGCAATTGGTTGCATTTATGAATTCTACCATGTGTCATGTATCTTGCCACATTGTGTTGTGTAGATATTACAGGTGAGTTTTGCCAAGATCTAGCTGGCTGAATTCCAGAAAAAGAGTAACAGCTGACACTCATGTATGTGTCTTGTGCTGTGAGGCAAGCAGCTTGCATCCAGGCTGTGTGCACATTGCTAGGTTTGCAGCATAAATTACGGCATAATAAGGTGTATTGATTTTAGCTGATCCAGTAGTTTTGTGTAATATTCTGGGGTAAAAAAGCAGCAGCCGTTGAAAATTACATTGATCCGTTGTGACTTTTGTTTGTTTGTATTGTTTTTTTTCCAATCACTTGAATAGGTTACATCATTCAAATAAATGAAATAATTGTGTAAATATCCACTGCTAGTTACAAATGCTATAAAATGGTCATGAAGGTGTGGTTTGTTCTGCTTTTTAATAGCAGAACAAACTTTGCTTTTTAATAGTTTTAAGATGTAGTACCGTGTTAGCCATTGAAAAAATGCAGAAAATGTAATATATAAGGGTGGGTTGTAAATATTTACAACCCACCCTAATTACGTTTATTGTCTCTACAAGTTATCTCTATCTGTAACTTTCTAATTTATTGCCCATAAACCCTTTTTCAATGATCTAACAGTATACAGTGTTGGACTGGCCCACCGGGATACCAGGAAAACTCCCGGTGGGCCCAGCTGTCAGGGGACCCTTGTGCTGCTAAATATTTGGCCTATTTCATGGCCATTTCCTATTTCTTTGAGAACAAAGAGGCTAAATAGATGGAATAATAGATAATAGTATGTAAAGAATAGAAACTAGGAGGTTGGGTGAGGTGCGTAATAATAATAGTACTGAGAGTGGGCCCCTGGTCTATGGTTCTTTGGTGGGCCCCTGGTCTAAGGTTTTTGGGTGGGCCCTTGATTTCCCAGTCCGACACTGACAGTCTATATGATCTGCCTTTCCAGCCTTTCATTTCTATTTTGCCTGACAATGGGGCCTGTGGGTTTCCGAAAGCTTGCAATTGTTACTTATACAGTTAGCCAATAAAAGGTATCACCAAGCTTTACATTTTTGGCTTTTTAATACAGAGCCTCCCAAATCATTTAAAAGGGTAAGCATAATATTGTTTGGGACATTGCTGCCATACTGCTCTCTAACCTACCATATTGTGGTTGATCCATAGGTTTCTCAGTTGAATGATGCATCTCAGAACCGCCTGGGAAATTATAGGTTTATGGCTGATCGGCCAATACCTGGAGCAGAAATGAAGAGGGTTTCACATGGGCCTCTTCACAAACAGGATGGTGCTGTCTTTCAAAGTCCCTCAGAAGGGGTGACCCCTCATGGATCATGGTCACAGAATGAGAGCATCAGTCACGTAGTACGAATTGCCAGAACAGTAAACAGCCTGCAGAGTCTGAAGAAGGTAAATCTTTATCCATTATTCTTTGTATATAGGAAGAGTTCAGCTTTGATGTTAACTGTTCCTGAGTAATGTAATTTTCATCCTCTTAGTCTTTCCCAGCTTTGTGTCTGCTCAATGTTCCTTTATTCCTAGACATTTAACCCTACAAAACACCATTTTTAACCGTGGGCAGACACGAGTGTTGGTACATGTGAAAGAAGGGCAATAACCCAAGTACATTTGACATAGGATGGGTCAGTTACAGAAAATAATGATATGTTGCTCAATTTTTACATTTGTTTAATTTTGTGTTGTAGTTTTCATGTTGCCTTGCATTGTGCCCCTGCTGGAAATTAGCTTCAACAATACATATACACAATTGTCATGGCTCAATACTGTGATTATGGCAGCCCAGCATGGTTGTTGGCTGAATATAAATGTTATCTTTGTTTTCAGACAACAATTGTTCAGGCATTTCAGTGTCCCAACAGGAATCAGCAAAGCAGAACACTTTCCAAAAAACGCAATGTTATCCAGCAATACTCAAGGGTAAACTGCACCTCCTGCTGTCCTTAAGCTATTGCCCCCTTTCTCCCAGCAACCCATTACCTATTAAACCAATATTCCTTTTTAAACATAACATTCCGATAATGCTCTTATCATGGAGTGCATGACTGGGATATGAGATTCCATTTCCAGTGCTTAGTGTTAAAAAACATTGCCCTCGGGTTTAGAAATAGCTCAAACAACTTTCAAATCCAGTAAAATTTTTAATAAATATGACAATGTGTAAGTATTATTACTCTTTCTGCTTCTTCTTTCTTCTCACTGGTGTGCATGCACAGTAGAATAAAAAGTTGAACTTTTAAAGAAAAAAAAAGCTGGCCTTTTCACTCTACTGCATAATGCATGGGTACCAGGGTAGCAAAGAAAGAAAGAAGAAGCGTAAGAGGAGGATAGCTCAGTGGTGCTAGTCCCGGGCTGTTTTCTGCTCACAGGAGCATCAGACCAGGGTATGAGGTGAGTGAATACTGTGATTCTGATTTTCCTTCTCCTTTAAAGGACAATTCAACCATTTACCAAGAAAAACCCTACACCCCACCCCACATAGAACCCCCTACCTAGCTGCCCCCCGGGCATTTCCCAGGGGGCAGCTAGGCTGGGGGGAGGAGGGAGGTTCCGTCTATGTGAGGTGAGGGTTAGGGTTTTTTTGGTAAATGGATGATTTCTCCTTTAAAGATGACTCTGGTCGGCTGCAGCGATGTTCCTTCTACAACCTCAGGACTGCTGTGGCACAAAATGAGACCCATTGGCTCCCTGTACTAACTGGATTAGAATTGGGACTCTCTGGCTTTATAGAACATTTTAGACTTAAAGTTCGGTATATGCTTTACGGCAGTTTACTGCTCCAGACTAGAGTTGTTGCAATGTACAAAATAAAACTGCATAAACGTCTGTAACTATCCTGCTGAGCCCAGTTCTGATTGCACACCTACAGCAAATATCTTTGCATGTTAGCTGGTCCCAATCAGTTGTGTGATCAAACATTATAACATTATAATACCCCATAATGTCTCCGTTTAATATTCCTTTAGTAGAAGAAACCATTAGCACCATGCAGTGTACTGTAGACGTTCTCATTACAGTGGCATCATTTATAGAGGGTGCAGACCCCATGCCTGCGAAAGCAGAGGGCCTACAAAAAAAGACGAGGGTGTTTCAGGTCACCTGCAGTTTTGCCCATGACCTAATAATTTATTTTGTTATGTCAATATAGTGGTATTTTAAGACAGTTAATATTACATCTTTTTTTTGCCTTTTTGTAATTGTTTAAATGTGTTGTTATGCAGCTGCCAGACTCAGAATTCTATCTGCAATCTGATTACTAGGGCTTAAAGCGGTTGTTCACCTTCTGACACTTTTTTTAGTTCAGTTGGTTCCAGATAGTTCACCAGAAATAAAGACTTTTTCGAATGACTTTCTATATTGTATGTGTGACCACTTTTCTTTCACCTTCATCTTCTTAAAGCAGCTGGGGGGGGGGGTCCACCGGCTCTCTCAACTATTCTAATTTGATACATTTAGTTGATACATTTCTTATCTTTGTCCCTGGGTTTCATTACAGGCAGTTGTTAGAATTGATACTTTTTGAAGAAACCAGTAACTGTGATGTGTATGTTAGGGGTTTCTGTGTTATGTGGGCCTCTTTATCAAATTTTGGTTTGGAAGCCAGAGTTCTCCTTTAATCTTCGATTTTGGAAAAAAAACGGTACAAAATAAAAAATTTAAAGTAACTGAAAAAAGTCTTAATTTCTGGTGAACAATCTGAAAGTAATTGAACTGAAAAAGTTTTTGGAAGGTGAACAACCCCTTTAAGTACTCTAGAAACCAGGCAGCAGTCAGCATGAAGACTACAAGACCTGAACAGCAAGATAAGCAATAAAAAATAGCTATGAAATCAAAACCTCATAGCAAATCTGTTTTTTGATTGCCAAGGTCAATTGCAAACAAAACATTTTTACTTGCAGGCCAGAGCAAAATAGGAAGGCTAATTATGAAAAAAAGACTCCTAAACTATACAGTTGAAAATTTGCTTAGAATAAGGTTTATCTATAATATACTAGAAGTTTATTTTATATTGTATTTACAGGATACAAATCAACAAGTGATCCAGAAGGCTGAAGAAAGGCAAGACATTGTTCCTGGGAATGAGTTTATTAGTGATTTGCCAGCTGTCCCGGGCAGAGAAAGGCTTAAAGTTAGGATTGTGACTGCCAAGGAACAGGTGCCAATTCAGAGGTATGTGATTTATGCCAGTGCCCCCTCATTCTGTACAGAATTCTTTCTCCTCTGAGCAGTGACTCAGACCATCATGTTGGTTAATCCTGTAACTGGCTGCCTCAGCACGGAATAGATTTCAGGTTTATACGCACTCTGAAACTTCAGCTAAAGAGATAATTGTCATTATTGTTGCATTTTTCCCTAATTAGACACCCGATGGTGTCTGTATGACAAGGTAATTCATACAGCTAATCAGCACGCGCCAAGGACGGCTTAATTTTAGTATGAATAGTATTTTACCTCATCAACATCATTTACTTTGATCAGTTATTTTAGAATCGGAATATTTAATGTAATTTGATTATAGTGATATGCTTTAACTAAAGTTTATATTGAGTACAGCTAAGGCATGGCCCCCCAGCTCCCTTTACCGCAATGCTTGTCAAATGTTTTCAGTTTAATTTCCACTTGAATGTCCAACCATTGGCCGGGCCCCTCCTTAGCTAATGAAATAAGTACTACTATAGGAAAATATCAGTGTTACAGTTACTCGCCAATAATTCCAAAAATATCCTAGTCAGCAAATACATATTCACCCCAAATGTTACCCTGAGCTGGACTTTCAGATTTATCTAGGAGAGCAAATTCTTCCTAATTTTTACCCTTGCTGACCTTCAAGCTGAACCCCTGCCACTGCTTTCGGTTCCTCCAAAGGGGCCAGTGCCACATTTGGGAACCACTGCCCTACAACATGTGAATTCTAAGAAACACAGGTTGCACATCTCTGTCCTACATATTTTATTCCAGCATTGTAGTAAAAAAAAAAACCTTTGCTTTAAAGATGTTTAATCATCTCCTCAAAGTTGTTGGCCATAATTTAAAAATTATACAATGGGTAAATGTTACAAAGCAGCAATTCCCATTTCCTATTCGTTACTTGAAAGGTAAAGAATGAAATATTGCAGGGGGGGGCGACTAGTAACTAATAAGCAATGTCTGCAATAATCCGCTAGTGCAGTGATTCTTATCCATTAGTGTTCATGACCCATTTAGTGAAGTAAAATGTGATGCTACAATAGGCCATAGTAAGTAAAATGTGGGGAATGTTTAATACTAAACTCTCTCCCCAAGGATGTTGTATTGGCAGATACATTAGATGTAGATCAATGATTGATCCAGGGACTGGTCTGATTATCCTCTTGGGATCAGGATGGGATTTTTATTTTCCCTCAGAGGCAAATTAGAGAGGCTTCACTTTTCTCTTGATCAATTAGCAGTTAGGCAGGTTTGACTTCAACAAAAAGGTTGTGTTGATGGATATCATCATCTGAGTTGCAAAGCAGACTCTCAGACTTAATTTGCGTCCACTGTGATAATGATTAGGAAATCCTCCGTTAGTGTAAGCCAGGTCTAAAGACAGCCCCCACCTGCAGAAGAAAATCTCTTTCACTGGAACCCTAACAATTATTGGCCAGTAAATTTGACATTGATGGTGGGCAAATTATTTGAAGGCTTGTTAAGGGATCACATTCAAAATGTTGTCCTAGTGAATGGCATTATGAGCAGCAATCAGCATGGCTTTATGAAGGATAGTTAAAAGAGAAAAAAAGAAAAGAAAAACCCCTCTAAAGTGCTATTTAGTACTTTAATGTAATTTAATAATTTTAATCAGATAATTTATTTATTCCAAGCAATTGAGCTAATCACAAATTGTTAATTAATTTTGCACAATTAATTACAAGTATGAGCAAGTGGATGTATTTGAATTTTAGAAGTGAACCATCGAATTATCAGTCAGAAGAGGGGTTTTTCTTTTCTTTTTTCTCTTTTTACTAATTGCACTAACTGAATCAGACCTCTCGAAAGACTGAAGCAGTAAATTAATATAAAGAGTCTCTTTTTTTCTTTGTTCAAGTTTATGAAGGATAGGTCATGTCAGACAAATTTGATTGCTTTTTATGATGGGGTAAGTATGCTGGACAGCAGAGTAGCAGTGGATGTGATTTATTTGGATTTTGCCAAAGGGTTTGATACTGTGCTCCACAAACAACTGCTTTCTAAACTAAGGTCTGTTGGGCTTAATAAAGTCATTTGCACATAAATAGGAAACTGGCTACAAGGTTAGGTACATAGGGTGGTTGTTAATGGGACATTCTCTACTTGGAGTAAGGTTCTTAGTGGGGTCCCCCAGGACTCTGTATTCAGTCCATTTTTATTTAACTTGTTCATTAATGACTTAGGGGAGGGTGTTGTAAGTAATGTATCAGTGTTTGCAGATGACACAAAACTATCCAGCCCAATTAATTCCATCCAGGATGTGGCATCCTTGCAACACGATCTTGTCAAACTGGCAATCTGGGCAGCTAAGTGGCAAATCAGATTCAATGTAAATAAATGTAAAGTCATGCACCTGGGATGTAAAAATATCCACTTATACCCTTAATGGGACTGCACTAGGCAAATCCATTATGGAAAATGACCTTGGAGTCCTTGTAAATAATAAACTTAGCTTTAGAAAGCAATGCCAGTCAGCAGCTTCAAGGGCAAACAAGGTCTTGAGCTGTATTAAAAGTAGGGATGCACTGAATCCAGGATTCGGTTCGGGATTCGTCCAGGATTCGGCCTTTTTCTGCAGGATTCGGATTCGGCCGAATCCTTCTGCCCGGCCGAACCGAATCCTAATTTGCATATGTAAATTAGGGCGGGGAGGGAAATTGCGTGACTTTTTGTCAGAAAACAAGGAAGTAAAAAATGTTTTCCCCTTCCCACCCCTAATTTGCATATGCAAATTAGGGTTCGGATTCGGTTCGGTATTCGGCTGAATCCTTCGTGAAGGATTCGGGGGTTCGGCCGAATCCAAAAAAGTGGATTCGTTGCATCCCTAATTAAAAGTGGCATATATTTGCGGGAGGAGGGGGTCAGTTTTCCACTCTACAGAGCATTCATGTACCCTTTAATGGGAGCATTTATGTATAGTTTGGCGGCACCTGGCATTGCTGGATTTGCAGGACTCAATTATAGGAGCTTCTGTTAGGGTGCATCTGTCAAGCACAAGATAAATAAACTGGATATTGTTGGATGCACATGGGCCTGAGCCACAACCCAGTCCAGTTTCTTAATCTCACCTTACAGTGAATCCATATCTTTCAACCCCTGCATATTGTATTGTATTTTTTTCACATGTTAAAACTAGTGTTTGTATCCATGGTGCCCTTTTAGGCATAGGGGCTCTATTGCAGTTTCAAACCCTGCAACTCCTTTAGCAATATCACTGAAACCTGAACAATAAATGCACAGATGAAGTTGCTTCCCACTAATAACAAGATATGGAGTTGTTAGCTAAACCAGGGCAACTACGAGTATGATTACCTGACATTCCATATCACCCCTGTATAGCTTTTATTTATGTTCCTGTGTACTTCTCTTACACAAGGGGTCAGTGTTTGTGTAACAGCAGTCATGGAGTACATAATTAAGTCCATAACTAAGTCTGTTTGCCTATCAATCTGCTAGATAGCACAGGGTAAGTAACCTGTCCCAACCCTAGGTTGAAAGGCATGGCAGAAAAGAAAGCAGTATCAATGTTCTTGCTAGGAACAGCAGGAGTGGAACCTAATGCCTTTATTCATTACTTTTAATTGAAACGCTTAAGGCTGCAGATCGCTATTTGTCCTTTTAATTAATCAGGCAGGGAGGTCTCTCTGGGCTTTGTCTGCCTGTGTTTCTATGAGGAACAGAAGGCTGTTTGTGATTGGAGGAGCACATGAACACTTCATTGCAGAGGTTACAGAGCTGCGTGGGAAGAGGGGCTGTCATTTTTAATATATTGTGTAAACAACAGAGTTGTAAGCTTGAGGCACCTTAATGGCATGTTTTAAATTTGTTCCATATTGCTAGCATCTCTCCTTGACATCCTCCAAACCATTGTTTGCAGTTGGTACAGTCATTAACCATGATTGGTTTAAACTGATACCGTCATAAACAAGGTCCCTGTTAAAAAATTTAATTCTTCGAATGTTATTTTTTAAATGAGTAACAGTTGGATAGATTTAAAAGGGATATTTTTTGGTGTAAATGTAAACAGGTCAGCAGGGTTGCCATGGGAGGGGCCTGGACCAGGTCCGGACTGAGAATTAAAAAAGGCCCTGGCATTTCAGTTACACAGAGGCTCAAATAGGCTCTACCAGCCCACTAAATACTGACTTTCTATGGCACCTTATAGCAGCCCCTCTGGCATTTGGCAGAACCCACAGATTGCCAGTCCGGGCCTGGCCAGCACTCGTAGCTCATGTTTATTCAGATTTGTGTGGCCTGTGGAAGATGATAGATGTTCTACTTACCCTAGCAATGTTCCCTGTGCTCATGAATGTGATAGCATTGGCTGATATGACTCTATGCAACTTAAAATATACCCCATTCTCATATCAGTAGGTGATCTTTAGTATAAAATCCACCATCAAGCAGACAGTGTGGGCTGGGTACCCTGTGCCACTTTGGTGTGCAGTACCCTGCATCTTGGGGCAGAAATATGCACTACACCTTAGAATTATAGCAGGGCAAGGGATATGCCTCGGGAACAGGGAAGGTAAAGATGACCGTAGCATACATGGCCAAGTTACGTCTTATATTTTCTCCAAAATGAAGCCAAAGATCTGCACATTTAGGTAATAGTCTTGCCATTTACTGTTTAAAGGGGAACTATCACGAAAATGAAAATGTAATAGAAGCTTCATCATACTGAAATAAGAAACTTTCTAAATACAATCAATTAAAAATTCTGTATTGTTTCTGAAATAATCACGTTTATCTTCATTATTCCTCTCTCAACATCTGTTTCTCTTCATTCTCTCTTAATGCAGGAATTGGGTGTCAGATAATTATTGACAGTTAGATCCAGTATATCTTATAGGGGGGCTCCATTTGTCTAGAAGATGTTTTAGAGCTCACAATATTAAAATCGCCAGAAATCCTGTCTCTCTACATGTAGAATTTGTGCAAAAGGCAGTTATTTTGTTAGATTTTGTTTGTACTGAAATCAGTTATTTGAATGAGCTCTAATACATCTGCTAGGAAAGGAAGGCCCCCTGTAAGATATATTGTATCTAACTGTCAATAACACCTAACTGCTGCAAGAAGACAGAATGAAGAGAAACAGATTCCGAGAGAGGGATAGTGAAGACGAACTTGATTATTTTAGAAACGATGCAGAATATTTAATAGATTGTATTTAGAAAGTTTCTTATTTCAATATGCTGTATCTTAGATTACATTTTCACAATAGTTCCCCTTTAACCAACTTTAGTTACGGTTGCAAGATGGAGCATGGTTTTAGTAGAACAGCAGCCCTATAAAAATATTAATACTGCTATTTTAAAACATTTTGCAGTTGAGTTGGTCTTTGAAATATTGGATTCCCATTGTGCTTTGGGCAACCTTGGTGTGAACTGCAAAGATCCAGTAGGCAGACTGGCGTATTTTCCTAATGGTCCAATTTTTTTTGTTGTTTTGATCACCTGATACATGAAAAGGCACTTATACATCAATTCACTTGCATGACCACAAACTGAAACACTCAGCGATGAAGCTGATTTCATCTTGTGATGTTTTCTGCTTTTTGGTGCAGCTGGCAAGCCATTGTCAACAAGGTGAATGCCAGGATGACAGAAGAAGACATCAGATTTGGCGCTAGTGATGCTGCTGCCAAGCTGGAGATCAGTAATGCCAATGTGCCTGTGGATAAATGGGATAAAGAAGCGGCACTTCCACCCAGTTACAAAAAGGCAGAAAATAATGAAGAACTGGAAATGGGTAGGGCTCTTTTGACATTCTGCAACAAGCAAACTATGGTAACTCTCACATCAATATACCTTGTTCCTCCCACTCATTATTTGGCCATGGTCCTCCGATGCTGTGTTTACATGTTATATAGATTGCCATAATCTTTGTTTGCTGTACAATGGCACATTCCCACACAGTTGCTTGTATAATAAGGCACAGATGTACAAAGTCATAAAGATGTTTAAAGGGGCAATCGAATAACTGCAATGTGCTAGTGTGACACCATAAAAATGCCTCAGTGGCTGTTAAGTCTATCCAATCATCTTGTTTAATGGAGTAATTTGTAAAAGAGATTGTGCCATATTTTTAGAATTTTATACCTGGAGAGAACAAAGACAGAATGGAAATTACTCTATTACTCTTGCTGGGAATGGGTACAGGGAAAATCTTGTTTGAAAGTATGGTTATCTTCCATTCATTTCACATAATAATAATATAGTGTTTATTTCCCAGATATTTTTTTCCAGTTCATATATGTGTTTACATTTTAGTGGATGCTGCTATATAGTTTGCCCCTGCCCCGAGGTACTTCCTGGACTGCTGCTATTTAGGGAGAATTCCTCCGCTATAGTCAACTACAAGAGATCCTCTGCACTCAACCCATTATCAATATATTTAAGACAGCGACATTTTGTGCATACTGCTACTAAAAAATGCCTTACCCTTTAAACAACACAGGGAATTGTTTGTCCATATATTGCAATATATTTAAGCTGGCCAACTACATCAAAGTCATCCCATGTCTGGCCAGTCCTACGCTTAATTTTCATCTGATTCATTAAGAATTCAATTGCTTAATTATACATTTTACAAAGGGACTAAGTTTTACCTGCAACTTACTAGCTGCTTTCAAAGTAAACCTCCATACTTGGCTGCCCTTTTATTAGACACCAGTGGGATCACCTGACTATAGCTGGGAAGGGTGGGAGCTACAACATGGAGCTGGTCACTGCTCCTGTATAACTATAAGAAACAAGGGAAAGTTGTGCTCACCACTATTTTTTTAAAACCATTAGGCGGGGGTGCAATGAGGGCGTGACCACAAAATATATATAGTCAACTACAAGAGATCCCCTGCACTCAACCCATTATCAATATATTTAAGACAGTGAATTGAATTCTTAATGAATCAGATGAAAATTAAGCGTAGGACTGGCCAGACATGGGATGACTTTGACGTAGTTGGCCAGCTTGAATATATTGCAATATATGGACAAACAATCCCTGTGTTGTTTAAAGGGTAAGGCATTTTTCAGTAGCAGTATGCACAAAATGTCGCTGTCTTAAATATATTGATAATGGGTTGAGTGCAGGGGATCTCTTGTAGTTGACTATATGTATTTTGTGGTCACACCCTCATTGCACCCCCGCCTAATGGTTTTTAAAAAATAGTGGTGAGCACAACTTTCCCTTGTTTCTTAGAATTCCTCAGCTATGCCAAGCTTTCTTATCCATCTATAACTTAAAATTTGCCTAGAAGAATATTCTAATGTCCTGAAGGAGATATGTCGTCATTCATTACACCCCACCATCTAATGCCAGAGGATAGAGTCCAGCAGCGGGCTGGGTACCCACGAGTTAACCGCAAAATAAAGCGGTCACCCTGCAGAATGAGGGGAGGATTTTCAGGTGTGGGTATACCCATGGGTCTGCGGGTCGGGTTGCGGGTCTCATCTGAATTTCTTATCTTATGTAATATTTTCTATATTTTACTCCTTTTAAAGTTTACAAAACTTGCTTCTGTCCCTGCCCACTTTTGCTGACGTTACTTCCGGTTTGCTGCACCATCACTTCCTGTTTAATGGTGGTTGCGGGTTGCGGGTCGAGTTGCGTATAAGGCAGTTGCGGGTCCGGGTCATGAGCAAATAACACGTTTCTCTGCAGGAAACAGAGAAAATGCCAATACTGTTCCTGTGCAGACAGCTATTGACGTTAATGACAATTAACTGCCTGTCACAGCACACATGGGGGCAAAATGCACACACGTTTCAGGCTGCAATCTGACCTATTTTCCATGTGACCGTCAGTGGCAATTAAAGTCAGTGTATGTCTGCACTAGCTATTCTGAGCTACATTGAACATTTCCCCCATGTAAAAACACTACTGAATTTCTCCCATTGTTGTATGGGAGAACAGTCAAAATGCAAACGTTGTTTCTAAAATGCTAAACTTTATGTTCTCTATCCCTCTCTCAGCATCAGTTTCTCTTCATTCTCTTTTCATGCAGGAGTTGACCGTTAGATCCAATATGTCTTATAGGGGGCTCCCTTTCCTAGCAGATGTATTAGAGCTCACTAAAGGAGGGTCTGCTTGGCAATAAATCTGGTTTTTATGCAACAAAGCCAGGAATTCAAAAATAAGCACCTGCTGTGAGGCCACTGGGAGCAACATCCAAGGGGTTGGTGAGCAACATGCTGCCACTGATTGGGGACCACTGGTGTAGAGTATAATAATGCTATATGGCAATAACTGCTGCAGCAAAAAACAACATGACTTTTATAGAGAAGGAGATTGCTGGTAACGATATAGTTGGTTACGTTTTTTCTAATACAAAACTAATTTCATTGCTGCGGCTGTTACTAATTATTTGTTAAATATGGCCAAATTCACATTTTATCCAACTAGAGGTAAATCGTCTCCTTGTACATTCTTGCAGGAGCCAATACACTGTGTTAGATAAAGGTATGTGATTGTAAGACTAATTTCATGGTAGGCATAGGGGCAAATTTACTAAGCAGCGAAAATTCACTAACATGCGAAGTTGCTTCCAGGGCACCGAACGTTGGCGAAGTTGTGCTAGCGTTAATTCGGCAAGCAGAACGAAGTTGCGCTAGTGTTGGCTAATTTGCATAGGGCAGGAAGTTAAAGTTGAATGGACGTATATGTTGCAGCAAATACATTACATTACACAAGTCCAGGGAAGCTTAATAAAAGAAAATAAAGTTGTTATATTGCCCTACACATGAGCCCAGTGTATAGTTTATGTGCCATATTTTAGGAAATGTAGGGGGGAAGCCGGTTACCCCAGAAAATTTGTACACTATTTTGCAGCCCATCACCCTGAAAAAAGGAAAAGACGCCATCATTTTTTGGGACTATAAAAAGTCCTATCTACTCTATTGCACTTCGCCTGGTCTGCGGTGGTGAAGGCAAGTCTGGCGCAAGAGGTAACGTTCAGTAAAATCCGCATCTTAGTGAATTTGCGTAGTTACGTCCCTCCGCCAGAACGCAACTTTGTCTGGTGATTGAGTGTGAATGAACGTCAGCGTCAGTCCCTTTCGCTAGTGAAGTTCCGCGTGCGCCCGTTTGTAAATTGGCGAAGTACCGAAATTATGTCACGCTGGCGAATTTTCGCCAGCATTGGTCACTTCCCCTTTAGTAAATTTGCCCCATAGTCTCTATCTGCAGAGAAAATATCACCTGATTCTACCAGTGTCCTTAGTAAGTCACTTATATGGTATTTCCATGACACTGCACAGAGGACAGATTTAGATCCAACAATGCACCAGGAATTGGTTGGTATTGGCATTCTCTCCACTGGTACAAAATACATCTGGGGCATATTAATTAAAATCAAATTTTCAAGATTAAAAAAACAAACATTCCTGATAGCATCACGCTATTGTGACTTTTCCCATGGTTGCATTTGGTTGTGATTTTCATATTAAGGACCTATATATCTGGTTAGGATTCCATTTTCAAGATCTTGAATGGGTTAATTGCAATACAAAAAAAAACTCTGAAGTTGCCTAAATGCTGAAAATACACTTGCTTTTGACTACTGTGGCATGTTGATACAAAAAGTAGTTACACATACTGACCAACCATTGGTTAATCTGTTGTTGTTATTATTATTATTATTATTATTATACTTGTTCCAGTTGTTCCAGTTGAAAGCTAAGAATTTGGTAGCATTATAGCAGCAGAATGACTTGGCCTAACCAACCTGAAGCCCCAGTTCGTAGATCGTCAAGGGGATACATTTGGTTCCTGAATAAAGATACCTGTATGCAAGTTCATAAATATCTAGTTTGCTGAATTTGGAAGGAGCTAAGTAAATTTCAGGGTTATTAACTGCGTGAGATTTCATTGCATCTCCTAATGAGAAATCTCTCTCCAGGGAAAGCAATCTCCACACATGATCTCTCATTAAAACTTCAACTTCTAGCTCAGTTTTTTTTTCATATCTCGTATAATATCATCGTTTTGATTTCAAAATTGAATGTCTGCATATATTTGTAACACTATTTAAAAGATGGGCTGCTCACACTCTCTTATTACCTTCAGATGTAGAACCTCAGACTTGGCCGGACAAGTCACAACTCCCTGCAACTTCTGGTAAAGCATATGTTACATGGGAACTGCACTGAATTCACTTGGGTGCCGCTGGTTCTTGCAACAAATAATAACTCTTTATTTGCTGGCCCATAAACAGTTATTATTGTACCATCTGAACAGAACCACCAATCACTTCACAGATTTGAAGTGTAAACGACAATGTCATTACGGTTAATGGTGTTACAAAGACATAACAGTTGCAGGCACCCTGAGGTAGTACTCACTTGGCCCAAGCACTAGCAGATGCTCACAGCGATGTCTCAGGAATCTTCTATTCCTGAGCTTAACTGCTTAATCCCTAAACTGGCAGGTGATATGTACAACATGCGGTACTAACCCTTCTGGACTGATTAAAGGGGACCCATCACCCAAAAAAATGATTCAAAACCTATTTTATCATATTAGTCAAGCAAAATGAATTAATTACACTGCATAAATTATTTGAATCTTGTTTCCTTCAGTCTGGGAATTCAAAATTAGAGCAAGCAGGCAGCAGCCATTTTGTGGACACTGTTATTAAGGCAAGCCTTGCATCATCTCAGAATCGTGTTTGTGCACCAAAATGGGGGCCCCAATGTCCATCCCCATGCCCTGGCTACACAATTAAATGATGAAGAGAATGGGGGAATGTGTGGAGAGCAGTGACATCTAGGAAGTGCTGAATGGAAAGTGAAAGTAATTGTTTGCCCCGCCTCTATGCCCATGGCATAGAGGAGTGGCAGACAATATTTCATTGACAGCTTAAAATTTTAAATGAGCTTACAACAGCTATGAATGCTTTAATAAAAAAAAAAAATATATTGGATTTCATGTTTATTTTGAAAAGGACTTTTATTATATAGATTTTTGTGTCTGGGTGACAGGTCCACTTTAACTAGCCACCCGGATCCTTCCTCCGATAACATTCAGTGCGACCTATTAAAAGTCTTTCCTATAGTGGTCTTCTCCTAAATGAGTCCTACCTCCACTCCAGGCTCTTTCCACCAGGGCTGGAACTAGGGGTAGGAAGAAGAGGCAAGTGCCTGGGGCGCTACTGTGAGGGGTTCTGGGCCCCTACCTCTTCTGCCTGCGCTCCCCCAAGTTCAGGCACTGGAGGGCCTCAATTGCTGACAAAATTAATGTGCTCATGCACTTTCCAGGTCCTGCATCTGGGATGCCCGTCTAACTTGGCCTGGCCCTAAGTTCCACACCAACCACCCTTCACTAATGGGGAACAAAGAAAGAAACTGAGCACATGGTGACTTCCCTTTATAAATACTGAACGGCCAGGGAACACTTTCACCTGGATAGGGAAACTCCTCCAGCCCTTAGCTGGCTTAATCATTATTGGCACTGCCTGAAGTAAAGTGGAGCATAAACTTCCTTCATAATCTTCTTATGCTGTAGCAGTTAAACATTTTCTGTTGCTCCTACTTCAGCAATAGGACATATTATTTTTTCATTACTCTTTTGACTATTTTGTAAGGATGAATCTCGGTAATTAACTTGATTGGTATTAAAGTCCCCCCAAAAAACTGATGATAGAAGTGCCCTAGAGCCATTCTGGTTAATTCCTCAGTAGAAGTGCAGTACCCTTCAGAACCAATGGCAAAGTAATGCAGCGGTCAGTTAAGGCAGTGGTGGCAAAGCGGGGAAAATCGACTCCTGGTACGTTTAATAGTTGAATTTTAATTTATTTTTACCTGGAACAACAGCACAATTGAGCTGTCTGCACTAAAGAAGCGGACCCCTCATTTCTCTTTAGGAATGCAGTTTAGGTAATTGTGTGTGTTGAGGAGGATTGGTGCCACCAGAACACATATGGTACAGTAGTGGTGCAGTGTTCCCAGAACATAGTAATGCAGTTCATAGTTCAGTACAGGGGCAATGCCAGGGAATATGGTACTGCGTGTAGGGGGTGGGAACTCAGTACAGGTACAGTAAAGTGGGGCTACAGCAAGAGACGGCAACACAACTGGGAATTTTGTATCCGATGTTTAATCTACACTTTCATTTTAGTATATACAACATTAGCTATATCAAGGGGTTCCAAAACTGGGGCAAGGTAAACACCCCAGCCTCCCATGGAAACCGTCATGATTGATGAGTTATTGGATCTCTTGCCTTTATTTCTCCTGCTGCACTGAGCACCGCTGGAGACAGAGCAATAGGACAACGTGGCCTACATGTTTCTTTCCCTTGATGTACGTGTTTAGTGGAGGGTAGAAAAAACCTCTGCAATGAATAATTGAATCATCTTCTCACAGATGCCGGGATGATTGACAGAGAAGAAAACCTGCAGTCTCGGGAGCAGCACGTCGTACAGGAGCCATTGGTAAGAGTGAGCCATTACCATGCAGCACCGCACTTCACCTCGCTGCCCAACCAGTGCGCTCTGCTCATTCCCACCTCATTGAGATTCAGCTGATACGAGACGCAAGCAAAGATGTACAGGGGTGGGGGTTAATCCTTACTGACGCCATCCAAGATTGTTACAGAGATTTCATTTTATGCTTTCACAATTTTCTCCTGTTGTTTTTCTATTACTGAGTTTTTATTTTCATATAATTTTTTTTTAAAGTGACGGCTTACTCATGTGTTAGGTAGGAGACGTGGCAGGTGTTATAAATGGAGAAAGTGCTTATGGTGACAATGAATGAGGAAGGGCACATCTAGTCATACCTGTAGAGCTCATGATTTGACTATGGGTGGCGATAGCTTGCTTGGGTAAGATAAGGGCAAGCTACATGGATACTCTGGAAACGCCAGGCAGGGTTCAGGATGGTGGAACCGCCCTTACGAGTGAATGGTTAGAGGCTTGCCCATCTCACCCTTGTTGGATGTGCTGGAATGTAGGGAACTGGCAGAACAAGCTGGGGTTGTGCCCTTATAAAGGTTTTTATAGTAGCCCATCTCTTTTCTTACAGGTTCCAGATGATGCTGCTGATCCAGCCAAAGACCCTAACAATCAGGGGGAAGATGAATTTGAGGAGGCTGAGGTCGATAGGCCTGAATTTAATCATAAAGCAGCTCCCGCAGAGCAGCTGGTTCAGCCTCTGGCAGCAAAGGTACGTCTACCCATACTTGTA
The DNA here is from genome assembly GCA_038501925.1 of Xenopus petersii. Classification (NCBI taxonomy): domain Eukaryota; kingdom Metazoa; phylum Chordata; class Amphibia; order Anura; family Pipidae; genus Xenopus; species Xenopus petersii. The sequence continues at coordinate 43,707,494 of CM076684.1, read as the reverse complement.
TATATTATCCCCCTTGCTGTCAGTTTGAATAGTAACCGGCTGCATTATCTCTGAGATATTAAAAGACGAGGAAAGATGAATTCACTAGTGTGTGCCCAAGGCCATATTTACCATATAGGCATCCAAGGGCTACTACCTATATAGAAAACCCCTAAATCCAGTGATTTGAAATGAAAGGGGTGTGCTGCTGTGGTGGCAGCAATGCTGGCTGTTAATACAGCCCTGGGTGAGCAATATGTTAGGCAACCATCCCCTCCCCACCCCCCCGGTTGTAGGAAATGCATTGAATTGCATAGCTGATCATAGAACATTGGGACAAAGAGATAATCCCAAAATTATCAGAACATCTGGGACGTTTATTCCACTTTTAAAATTAACAAAAACTGCAAATTATTTGGTAGAGAATTTGGTATGGGCCAAAGCCTAACATTTGTATTTCACTTCCTCTAACTCCTTTGTTTGAAACACAGCAGAGTAGTGATGTTTAATCCACAGCTGTTTTTGAGCTTTGACTCCTACCAACTCATTGGGCTGTCATTGTAATCCTGTATATGAGCAACAGCTGGAGGGCCACAGGTTAACTATTGCTGATTTTAAAACTTGTCTGTTTGTAGTAATCTTAGCATCCCATTAGATCAGCAAGCAAATATGCAGAAATAGCTAAAAGGATCAAACCAGGTCATTAGCTTGTGCTATGCCACCACTATGGATCCCCTATGTAATTGCTACCTGAAACCTCAGAGGGCCACACAGTTAGCATGTTACCTGTGCACCACTTTGGGAAGAGAAGGGATTTCTGTAGATGTGTGACCTGTTATTTTCACTCATACTTGTGGCAGGTGGCACATGAAGCTGAGAGATCCAGAGAAGAACCAGAAGACCACTACCAGGATGACCAAGAACAAGACCTTGTATGTTTGCAGGTTTTTAAGGGTGGAAATTAATGTGATTTTAAGAGCAATATGAAAGACATTGGGTAGGAGAAGGGGCCCTATGCCTCACATCTCATTAGTCTTACTCTGACAGGGATGTGGGGCAGCTAAATTGGTAGCATAGAGAGCATAGGTTTGCTTGCTGCACTAGCTCTACAAATCTGAAATAGGCACCATTTAGCAGGGCAAGCTTTTTACTGCCCATGGTAAAGTGGTGCCTGAAGCAAAGATCTCACGTTGTGTCATGCTAGGAGCACCGCTGACAACAGGGTATTGGGTTTGCGAACACCTAAAACACACGACTGGCAGGGTTGGGCATTGTTTATCCTGCAGCAGATACCGCATCTCTGTTCATTTGTATTCTCATGCCCTCCACATCCTATTCACTCTAAGTCATTGTTTATAATTGAGCTGTTACAAATATAATCTCATGGCTTGGATCCAGAAGCGCTACAAAGTCAAAGTAGAATTGTTCTTTATATACTCGCATCATGCTCTCTCAAAATGCTACACAATCTTCTGAAATGCTGACACAAATGTCATTATGTACTGACATCTGGTGTAGCTTCATTTATAGATTTGACTGGTGCTTTGAGATTGGTCTCTCATGAAAGTGAATTGAAAGTCAAGTACTTTATTAAGAGTACATTGATGCTGGTCAGTATAAATAAATATATACACAGGTATGGGAATAAAAGCTCCAAATAATGGGAAGTCCATCTCCCAGTCCTTTTTAAGCAAATCTTTTTAATGTTTTTAAATGATTTGCTTTTTCTCTGTAATAATAAAACTGTACCTTGATGGTAACATAACTGTCTACATCAATATTGGTGGGAAAACAGTAATTTTGGGCATTTTTTACAGGAAACCCCCTTGCCTCACAGCAGCAGAAAATGCTCTGTTATACAGTATAAAGTACAACTGATAACACCCTCAATAGACTTTGGGGCTAATTGCCTAAAGGGCAAATTTTTGCCTGCTCTAATTCACTAAAATACAATGTTGCGTCTCAGCAGCTGAACACCGGTGAATTTTTGCTAGCTTTACGTCGACTGGGCGAGCATTTCATAGCCAATTTTCTCTAGCGTTCATTAAGGCCTAGCGAAATTACGCTAGCACTCTTACACTTAGGTCAATTTGAATAGTAGGTACCTAAAAGTTGTATGGACATCTTTAATAGTAATGTTGGTGCAAATACTTGAAGTGGCTGCTTTTCCAAACACGTGTCCAAAGAGCCATAATAAAGACTAAAACTAAAGACAAATTAGTTTTAAAAAATTGTTCACATATAAATCTTTTATATTTCGGACTTATGAAGGCAATCCCGCTTTAAAGAAAGAAAAGCTGCAAAGGTTTTTTACAACTTCAATGAATTTCCGGCATACTGGTTATGATGTTGATGACATCAGATTGAGGAAGATGTAGCTTCGTTTTATCAGTGGTGAAGTAAACTCTGGCTAAATAGATAACGTTCAGTAAAATTTGCAACTTACTGAATTTGCGGAGTAATGACCGTTCGACAGGGTGAAAAGTCGCCTTGCAATAGGGTGCGAATACTAGCGACGGTCTCATCGCTAGTTTATTGTACGCTTGTTAGTGAATTGCCGATGTCCCTGCGTATGAGATATCTGGTGAATTGTCACTAGCCATGGTCACTTCGCCCTTTATTGAATCTGCCCCTTTGGCTCATACTTCAGCCCCCACAAACAGTGGGCATCACTGATGCAATATTGTGCCGCCTTATTGCCCTGCTCCCTTACGCTCTTCCTTCCCACATGATCTTCCCTCTGGCACAGGCAGGTGCCCTTTTTGCATAATGCTAAGGACTGCTCTGATTTTGGTTTAAAGCCAGATTCCTCCTCAACAAACACATTCGGGTCACCTTGGATAAGCAGGCAGCCTTGAATCCTCTGGGGATATTTCCTTCAGATTCTCTGCTAGAGGAAGCCTGTCTGTCTGAGTATCATTACGGCTCAGTGAGGAACTTCCGTGGGTTTTATCCCTTGTGAATCCTTGCAGTCAGATATGACATTGCACATTTCCTAGTTGGGGTGCCATGTTTAGAAACATTTCATGACGCTGGTGGGGAAAAAAAAACACGGATAGCACCTTTGAGGGAAACTGCACCATTTATACAAGTAGCAGTGTCCATGTATTTCCCTGTATGTACAGGGAATACTGACTGTCTCGGTAGAAAAGTTTTCTATACACTGGCTTAAAGCCATTGCTATTGTAATCTATTAAAGGTTTGGTTCACCTTTACATTAACTTTTAGTTTGTTATAGAATATTCAATTCATCTTCGTTTTCTTTTTTATCGTTTTTGAATTAAATGCTGTTAGTTTTTTCATGCTTTTATATTAGACTTAAGGTATGAAGATCCAAATTAAGGAAAGATCCATTATCCGGAAAGCCCTAGGTCCCGAGCATTCTGGATAAAAAGTCCCAAACATGTACCACAAGCAACGTTTCTTCTTGTTCTCCATAGGATTCCTAAATGTGGCTAGAGGGCTGTTTATTTTTTTTTATAAGACTGGCAAACATTAGGGATGTCCAACCTGCAGCCCTCCAGCTGCTCTTGCATTGCAGCTCCCATATGCTCTAAAAGTTTTCTGGGAAATTTGAAATTGAATGTTGCTATTGAAAAACAGCTGTGTGATGGACAAGCCAGATTTATATATTATATTTATCCTTTGTGTATTACAGAAAATAGAAGATGCTTTGTGCCCCAAAACTCACACTTTGCAATTTAAAACCTAGAATAGCCTAGTTTCTCTGAACTAAAAGTCCTGCAGAATGAGCCACAGAGGTTCATTTCTAGATATGCAGCCTAAACCTGTGGCAGTAAAGTCTGAGCCTGAGGCTTTGGGATTGAGAGCATTAGGGTAGAACTACACGGATGATTTCCACGTGCTTCATTCGGATCCGATGCTGGGCGTCAAAACGCCTGCGTCAATGTAATAAAATGTCTTACTGAAAAAGTTATGTTTGCTCCAAAAGATTACGACACCTTCAAGCACTTCTTAAAAGTGCGTAGTTAAAATTCGCAATGCAACGACTGTTTAAGGAATAATATTACCCCGTTCCCTAGTTCCAGCCTTGGAACCAAAACCAAAATGTGAAATTAGCCCAACCAATAAATCCAACATCCCTTTTGTATATTTTATTTGTGGGAGGGGGCGTGGTGTCATCTGGAATCTGAAAAATTCTTTCATTTTTTAAAGAAATAGACCGAACCCATTTGCAACATATAGCCTATATTTAAAGTGCTGCACATACTCATTCTCTATACTTTTTGTTATTTGTAACCTAAAGAGGGCAAATAAGGAAACTGAAGCAACTCCATGTTTAGTCTTATGAGGTAGATAAGTAGATTACCAACACACAAATAACTGCCCTGTATAATGGACTTCTGCTTATCAAAAATTCAAAACTGTCACAACACAGGGTGACTGGGGAGGGGTTGTTTATACAGAGCCCAATATCTCTCTGACTCTCACTCAGCAAGTGTTAACGTTAAATGATGCTTTATTAATGTTTTGTAATAAAACTAAGTTAACAATATACATTTTTTTAATTTATATTCAGCATGGTTTATTGATTTTGATAAATGCAGACTCGGACGAAATATATTATGATGCTGGCATGTGCTTGCACAAGGGATACCTTTTGGTGAGTGTATTCAGTGTGGATTATGATCTAATGGGGAAACTTCTTTCAGGGCTGGAACTAGGGGTAGGTAGAAGAGACACGTTCCTAGACCGCAATAGCGATGGTGGGGACAGATGACAGTTAGGAGTTTGCCTTCGGTACTCATCTTTTTTGGTCCTTTCCCAGTGAATGATCCACAGTATTATGGGTAACACAAGTCCAGGGTTGGACTCTCCAGCCAAAAGACCTGTGAATCTCCTGGTGAATGCCATCCTGGGAATATTTCCAACAAGCTGTTTCTTTTTTTCACCATAGTTCTATACAACCGCGTATAGCAATTGCTATGTATAATATTTGACAGCTGGCTTGGAGTTGCAGACTGTACCCTCTAGACCCACCGCAGAAGATGATAGCAAAGGCCTTCCATAACAAAGTATACATGCATTAATATGAGCAATCACAGATCCCCATGTTGATTATCATAAAGAGAAATGTGGTTGGGAGTTGTGCCAGACAACTTCAGACAGACCACATTACCTTCACACTTGCAATCCCTGAAAAGCTGTGACTTTGCACTCATGTAGTGCCGACAACTGAACAGCTGTGTGCTCGTATGTCTCCAGGGTTGGCTTTCTGTAGCAAGATTTTTTATTTTTAAAGGTGAATTTTGTTGGCATGGGGACAATGACTTCTCCAAATGAAAATAGACACAGGCAGAAATGGTTTGGCCCACTGAACCACCCCTCCTGTATAAACTGCCAATCCACCTAAATTAATTTTTTTTGCCATCCATGTTGTAAGATTTTAGGCTGTTCTTGTTATTTCTGCAGCCAAAAGCCTCAAGGGATTAAGGAAATAAACCAAATACAGGTATAGGTTATATTACCTGGAATGCTTACGACCTGGGGTTTTCCGCATAAGGGATCTTTATGTAATTTATATCGCCATAACTTAATTCTGCTCAAAATCATTTAAACATTAATAAAGCCAACACATTTGTCATATATTATGCACATGGCATATATCATGCAGTTTAGTTACTATCAAGTACAAGCTACTATTTTATTATAACAGAGAAAAAGGAAATTTTAGGCTTAGAATGGACAGTGTGGTTAATGGCCGGAACTTTCTGGATAATGGGTTTCCAGACAAGGGATCCTATACCTGTATTCGCACACAGATGGCAAAGAGTAATTATGAATACAATTAAAATGAAACATACCCTATTTATAAAAAGTTGGTCTTGCGTCACATCAGCGTATTATGAATGCTTTGCAAGAACAAAACACTCCTGTCTGGTTTTTACTTCTTTCATAAATTTAAGGTATCTATTATTATGTCTCTGAATGGACTGTTTCAAGTAGCTTTTCGATTTTAAAATTTTTAATGGTTGTCGAATGATTTGCCTTTGTTTCTGCCCCTTTCCAGCTTTTATATGGGGGTAACGGACCCCTGCAACCAAAGACTACCATTTTATTGTTAATGGTACTTTTTATTGCATATCTTTTCTATTCAGGCCACCTCCTATTTATCTTCCAGCATCTCATTCTTAGCACTTCTGGTAGCTGGGGTAAACTAGACCATAGCAACCAGCAGAGGTGATTTAGCACTTTCTGCCACTGATTTAATTTATACATGTAAAATGTTGCTTCCAAAAAAAAGAGCATTTCTCTTTTTATACCGACCAGTGAGCAGCCTTGCAATATTCTGTATCGGGGGGGGGGGGGGGGATTTGTACATGACGTTATTAGCTCTTTAGGCCCTGATTTTGTTGGTTTAAAGGAAAACTATACCCCCAAAATGAATAATAAAGCAACAGATTGTTTATATCAAATTAAGTGGCAAAGAATCTTGTCATACCTATATATATATATATATATATATATATATATATATATATATATATATATATATATATATATATATATATATATATATATAGTAAATATTGACCTTTTACATCTCTTGCCTTGAGCCATCATTTCTTGATGGTCTGTGTGCTGCCTCAGAGATCACATGACCAGAAATACTACAACTCTAACTGTACCAGGAAGAATTATGGAAGCAAAAGACAGAACTGTGTCTGTTAATTCGCTCATGTGACCTAACATGTATGGTTTGTTTGGTATGTTTGTGCGCACCGTGAATCCTACAATCCCAGGGGGCCGCCCTTATTTTTTAAGATTGCCAGTTTTCTATTTATGATTACCCAAAGGCACATAATGCTAAAAAATGTAAATTATAATGAAAATGGTTTATTTACAAGAAGCAGGGTTTTACATATGAGCTGTTTTATGCAATATATTTTTATAGAGACCTACATTGTTTGGGGGGATATTGTTTTCCAGAGACAATGCACAGATAAACACAACAAGCCATTGTTCCAGGGAAGGCCGGTGTGTTTTGTGTGTCTCTGTGCATTCAGTTTATTCATTTTTATTTCTTCTGACAGGAGGAACATGGCGGGGAGCTTGACAATGGGGATGATTTGGATGAAGATCACAAAAGGGCAGATACCCAAGATATAAAAAGCAAGAGAGATGACTATTACTGACTTGTTTTCTTAACTCCAGCACTGAAATAGAGAGAGAAGGAGGATAAAGTGGCCCTTAGGGCAGTGCTGTATGTTATTTATGCACTGCATAAAGGACACTGCCGGACAGAATGCTGCTTCTAGGGACAGGAGCCTGACACTCTGCAAGCGCAGTATGGAGCCTCCTTTATTATGCTGGACTGTGGCCAGGCCACTCAGAGACTGATGGTTCTATTAACCCACGCGCTTTCACTGTGTTTCTCACCACGGAGAGATCCCTGCAGGCAGTCCTGCTCTGTTGAACTTGTGCCTGCATATTTTTTTAGGGATGTCAAGACCAGCAAAGCCATTATTGCAAAAATGAACCTTTGTTTAAGTGTTCAGTGTTGTTTGTCTGTTATGAATTATTCTCCAATACAAACCATTTTTTTAACATTGTAAACACATCTTACACGTATGACTGCTGCAGTCATACAGTCATTAGATTGTGCCATATTGCATACAAGCAGTGCCCTATGTTTGCATTTAAACAGTCACCAGATGTAGCAAAGTAGCAGATTCCAGCAAGTGACACCCATCTGGCCATCACCGCAGGTTTTTAAAAGGGCTTCTGAATCACTACTGTTCTTACAGCACTGACCAGTCATTAATGGGCTGCCAGTATCATTATAAGTGGCACGTCACTAATCTGAATAAGTCCATTCCAAGCCACCAGTGCCATAGCCTGGAGTAGAGATCTATTCATGGGTTGCAGATGCCTAGAGCTAAGCATAATATCCAAGAAGAGGAGCAAAGGATAGATACTGAAGGGCAAGATTGTTGATGGTTCAAGTCCAGCACCAACCAAGAAGCCAATGCTGCTGATGGGAATAGTCTAAACTTCTCTTATCAGTCAGGACCTCCACTGGTCCCTTTCTAATTCTGGAACCCAACAGCATGCAAAAAAAAAGGGGTATCGGGCACTCAGAAAAATTCCACAAGGGCTGCCAAAATCAAAGTTAAAAATTTAATATTTATTGTAGATTTAATGAAAAAAAAGGAACAATATCTCCATTGGCCCTACACGTTTCATGCCCTCCAGCACTTAATTATTATTATTATATAAATATAAATACAAAGACTATATTTAAAAACAATGCATTATCTATATACATCATATATACAACACAAAGAGGGAATGATGAGGGAGAGTATTAGTTAAAAGATACTCCAAACTTGAAAATAGAACCCTACAGATGCAAATACATTAAGATAGATATCAAAAAAACACTCTAGATTAGCACCTCTTATATATAATATATATGCTCTGACTCCGGTCTCTGTTGTCATACCCCTGGAAAGAACTGCTGCAGTCCTTCCTAGCACAATCACCAAGCAAAATCGCTCTCAAAATGTAGATTTTATGCCAAATTCTAAGCACTTTAAGCAAAGAAATTCACATTCTGCTTACAAAGAAAAATCTATTTTTTTAAATCAGATCTAAATATGTACCGTCTGTGTATGCTGTGTGTAAAGCTGGCCATAGATGCAAAGATCCGATCGTACGAATCATCGTACGATCGGACTTTCCCATCTCCCGACCCGCCACTAACCATTCAGATCAAAGTCTTACCAGTCAGATTAGTTAAAGAACAGATCAGCAATGTTCTGTTCTGCCCCTGACCGCAATCGTACGATATCTATGTCCAACCAAAGCTAGTGACAGTCTCCCACTGAAAATCGTACGATCGGCAATACACGCAGAGATATTATCGGCAGCCGACAGAAATTTACTATCCTGTCCGATCAACCAAACAACCGATCTCCGCCGGACTAAAAATGTCAGGACTCTCCACACACGTTCCGAAAATCGTACGAATCCTCGATTCGTACGATCAGATCTTTGCGTCTATGGCCAGCTTAATTCACTTAGCTGCTGTGTATTTGTGAGATGACCCAGGCCAGTTTATCTAATCATTGAATGTAGATAAGGTCATTATGTTCTGCCCTGAGCAAATGGATTAAATCCATTTAATCTGCTACACTGTGACATCCTTCTCCTATACTACCTTTTTACTTGGCTTAATTACTAAAGTACCCACAATGCAACTTTTCCAGATTTATTGTGTTGTTTTTGCTTTACCCACCACTGTCCGGAATAAAATGCTGGCGGTTGCAGACTGCCATGTCAGGGGACACATGAGACACCTCTTGGACACCTGTTATATGAGTGTCATTCAGGGCAAGGCCAGACATGGCGTTTTCACGTTGTGTTTTTAAAAAAGCTCCGTCTGGTGTAAATACACATAAACTGCACTACCACTGAAACTAATGGAAAATGCACTAATCCACCACGGGACGCCGGTATTGGCGTTTCAGCAGAAACGCCAATACGTCAAGAAACTACCAAATCAATAGACTCTATGGGGTCTGCAAGTTTGTAACCACAATTTACGTAAATACACAGTGTATTTTAAATATGGCGTCTAAATTCTCGCAATGATAAATGACGTATATACGTTTTTACAGCCGGTGACATAATTACTTTGTGTATTGACGATCATTCCTGCTCCATTTTGCATGTAAATAGTTTTTCTAATTCTAAATAGCTTTTCTATTTCCAGCCAGTGGAATTATTGGGAACGAGAACAATGAGAAGTGCATGTTGGGAAAAGAAACCTACGTGCTGAAAAACGCATGTTGACGGTCGCGTATGGTTACAGTGGCATATTTACGCCCAACTGAGCTTTTTTTAAAAATGCAACGTAAAAACCCCATGTCTGGCCTTGCCCTAAACAAAAATGAATTCCTGTGCTTAGTTGCTCGAGGCAGGCTTTAAGTGCAGTATTGTGCCAGCAATGGGGCACCTGACACAATGTTTTGAGCTTTAGACAAGATTGAAACAAGCTCAGAAGAAGTGTTTGTGCATGGTGCCCTGTGGCCACAATTTTGCATTTGTTAAAGGAACATTAACATCAAAAAATGAAAGTGTTTTAAAGTAATAAAAATATAATTTAGTGTTGCCCTGCACTGGTAAAATTGCTGTGTAGCAATGGGAGCAGCCATTCCAAGGAGAAAAGGCTCTGGTTACACAGCAGATTGACAGATCAGCTCTGTAGAACATAATGGTGTTATCTGTTATCCACTATTTAACCTGTGCCATATAGCCTTTTTTTCAATTTCTGCCATTGCTACACAGCAGCTCGTTTATATAAACTATAGTAGTGTTTCTGAAGCAAACAGATCCGTTTTACCAGTGCAGGGCAACAGTACATAATAATTGCATTCCTTCAAAACACTTTCATATTTTGGTGTTACTGTTCCTTTAATGCAGGGCTGGAGGCTCATGAGCTGAATATGGCTTTCCAAGAGATTTTTATGCATACATGAAAATGCCATTGACCTTTTTGGATTATAATCTGGTTCCTGAATATGTAGTATAGTGAAAATCACAGCCTTTACATACCAGCACTTGTACCTCTCTGACTCATGAAAGTATCTACTTGAGTGGAACTGTAAAGTAGAGTCCTGCAGCGGGTTGGGTACTCGCGGGTTACCCGCAAAAACCTGCGATACCCTGCAGGGTTGTGGGTAGAAGTTCCGGGTGCAGGTATAGACGCGGGTCTTCTCAATAGTGATATTTACTCCTTTTTTCTGATCATGTCTACTTCCGATGGTTTACAATGACAGCACTTCCTGATTCTTGATGGTCCGGGTTGCGGATAAGGTACTTGCAGGTCGTGTCGGGTAGTGGGTCCACGCGGGTAAGAATGCGGGTTGCAGGTATGTGTCGGGTACAGGTTCCGAAAAATGGACCTGCGCAGGACTCTACTGTAAAAGTCTCTCCTACATTATGATTAGTGTTTGTTAGATATGCATATTATTATTAACATGGATTTATATAGCGCCAACATATTGCGTAGCACTGTAAAGTAAATGTGATTATACAACTAAATCACATGAATTATATTCATAGAACATATGGAGTTACATACGTCACAATCAATACCGGTACAAAAGGTGAGGAAGGCCCTATGCAGAAAAAGCTTACACTCTAAAGGGAAGGGAGTAATACACAAGGTGTGGGAGTGGGCAAGATCGAACTAAGTGGGTGAGAAATGTGGTACTGTATGTGGTGTTGCGTTTGGTAGTTAAGCAGAGTGAGGGTAGGCTTCTCGAAAGAATTGCGTTTTAAGAGATTTCTTGAAAGCAGAAAGTTTGGGAGAAAGTCGGACAGACCGTGGGAGAGAGTTCCAGAGGAAAGTCTTGAATGCGAGCATGTGAGGAGGTAATGAGAGAAGAGTTGTGCTCTGTACCAGCTGACAGTTTGATCATTGCTCATGCAAATATTTCTCTGTCTCCTGTCCTCTGGCTGACCATTAGTAACAGCTGTTGTGCAATCATTTGGCAGCTGCTAAAAGAGTGACAGTGGACACACCTCTCATTGGTATCATTGGGCTGAGATATCTGATGTTTACAGTTCAGCAGTTCCCCATCTATCAGCTCACAGGCTGACCTATCAGATAGCATTTAGAGCTGCCTGTCTTTGCTCAGCTTTACAGTAGGACTTCTTAGACTGGAAAAATATCTAGTTTCCCTGTATATTTCCACAGTTAACTGCAGGATAATTTCACCTGTAACTAGTCACAGAATGTTTATCCTATCCAGTTATGTGATCTATTATCTGGAAATCTCCAAAATACAACAATTCCATATGCTACAGATTCCTGTTCTAACACCAGTTTTTTCGTTTGTGTTTCATTTGCTTCTGCTGTGCAATAAAAAGGCAACAGAGAAACCTCAGCTGCAGTCCTTTCTAACAGACTCACCCTTGCAGGTTATATATCCATGTTAATAGGAACAAAAATAATTATTTGTTTATATTTAAATCTGTTGTCCTGGTGCCATTGTCATTTTGGCCATAAGGTAAGTACAAGAGCATTATATAATAATTTAACCATCATTGTCACGTGGCAAAGCACAAGCTCACTATTTCCACTAGCGACTCCCCTACCTGCTCTCATCCAAGTGCAAACCTAATTGGAGATAGTTGCTAAATCTGAATACAAATCAACTAGAAAGATTGTAACATTTCAAAGAAGCAACACACCAAATGGCAGGTATCTTGCTTTAATCAGCTGAAGGAGCTCCTAATCATGTACCTGCTATTTTACAAGTAGGAGCATATTTATCAAGGGTCGAATTGAAAAAACTTCGAAATTTGAATTCAAAAAGAGCAACCGAAATTAAGTCAAAGGTTTTTTTTGGTCGAATAGGTCCGTTTTCGATCGAATATGTCCGCATTCGGCCAAATAAGAAAAGTACGACTCAAAGTAATAGCGCATTAGATCGAATTAGGTTCAAAGTTTTTCTCCAAAAAAAACTTAGATTTTTCAAAGTCCACCAATTGACTCCAGGAGTCTAGGAGGTCCCCCACAGGCTAAAGCAGCAATTCGGCAGGTTTTAGATGGCAAAATGTCAAAGTCGAATTTTTAAAGAGACAGTACCTGATAAATTTCGATATTTGAATTTTCGAATCGAATTTGGACTATTCCCTAGTCGAAGTACACAAAAAATTGCTCGAAATTCAAATTCTTTTCATTCGAATTCACCTCGACCTTTCATAAATCTGCCCCTTAGTGTTGTACCCCTTTAAGATATGTAACTGAAAGTCCTTCTTTAAACTATATTATATACTGTATTCTCTCAGAATTGCAGCAGCACTACACAGATTGTTTATGAGAAACCACCTGTTTTTACCTGCCGTAGATAATTACGGTGCCAATGAGAACCCATCAAGGTCATGGCAACATAGTTTTTGTTGCTGCGTGTTGGACACAAATGAATAAATACTCAAAGAAGGAAAACAAAAGGGGAAGAAAAAGTACAGCAAAGATCCCAGTTCAAATAATCGTAGTGAGGCGATGTTGAAAGTGAAAAAAAGTTGCCCATACAGGGCTGGTAAAACGCCCAACCTTTACTGCTTCTCAATATACAAACACTGTTATATCGGACACTGAGAGCAACATTAGTGGGGTGGTTCACCTTTAAGTTAACTAGTACATTATAGAATGACTAATTCTAAGCAACTTTTCAACTGACTTAATTTTTTTATTTCTTTCTAAATTCTAAAACCACAAACGATAAAAAATGAAAACCAATTGCAAATTGTCTCAGAATATTTAAAAGTTCATTTAAAGGTGAACCACCCCTTTAATTACAGGGTACAACCCAGGAACACTTTTTGCTACAAATCGCAAAACTTGCTTGCATAGATATCTGGACAATTTTCATCAGGATATCAGTCTGGAATGCTATTGGAATTGTACTTAGCCAAAAGGCTGCAACTTAGACTGGATGAGCCAACTACAGCTTTTATCAGCCTGTGCATTGCCTTCTCCTGTATTTTCCAGCACTTACGCCATTCAAAAGCTTTTACCACCGACCATTCACAATGGCACCAATGTTGGTGTCTTCTCACTCCTGTTGGGGGAGATAAAGCAATGGCTAAATGCAGTCTATTAGTGATAGTGACACTAAAAAACGACTTTTAAAAATATAAATGTACATTAAGGGGCAAATTCATCAAGGGTCGAATATCGAGGGTTAATTAACGACTGGGGAATGAAAATCCTTCGACTCTGAATAGCGAAGTCGAAGGATTTTGCGCAAATACTTCGATCGAACGATCGAAGGAATAATCGTTTGATCGAACGATTAAATCCTTTGAATCGAACAATTCGAAGGATTTTAATCCAACGATCAAAGGATTATCCTTCGACCAAAAAAAGTTAGGCAAGCCTATGGCGACCTTCCCCATAGGCTAACATTGGGTTCGGTAGCTTTTAGGTGGCGAACTAGGGAGATGAAGTTTTTTCTTAAAGAGACAGTACTTCGACTATCGAATGGTCGAATAGTCGAACGATTTTTAGTTTGAATCCTTAGATTCGAAGTCGTAGTCGAAGGTCGAAGTAGCCCATTCGATGGTTGAAGTAGCCAAAAAGACACTTCGAAATTCAAAGTTTTTTTTCTTCTATTCCTTCACTCGAAGTTAATGAATTGACCCCTAAAAGTTACCTGTAGGTTATGTTTTTTGCTGAGAGGTTTGTTTTTGTAAGTAATTGTTAGTTGAAGTTCCAAAACCTGACTGTTTTGCCAACCTGACTATCCCATCTCAACCTGTTAAAGTTTCTAATGCTAACGGACTCCTGCTGCACAAATATGGCAGCCCCCTCATACAGGAACATGGGACATGACACAGGTAATGTAAAAGCATTGTGCAAGTTATAAAATGCTTTCAAAGGCAATATTATGATAGATGTAAAAAAGAGTTTAATTTCTGATGTCAGTATCTCTTTTACAGCAGTTTCTGCAGTTAAACTGCAAGGACACTACACACTGGCATATATTATATATATATATATATATATATATATATATATATATATACACACAATTCTTATAGATTATTGGAGTTAGAGATATATATATATATATATATATATATATATAATTGTGTTTTTTAGTTACATAAAGCCAAAAAATGACTCTTATTTAATGATTATGTGATGATGATCTCACAAAGGCAAACATAGAGAATAGTGCTACACAATCAATCTCACCGCTTGTTGTAGCGTCGGGTGCCGGCTGTGACTGTGTCTGCCCAGGTCCAGTTCAAATACCAATACAAATTTCAGCAGCACTCCGGTATAGTGAAAAATAATTTATTTGTGCAAATGAACCATTCATTTGCACAAATAAATTATTTTTCACTATACCGGAGTGCTGCTGAAATTTGTATTGGGATCTCACAAAGGCAGCCACTCTAATTTTTCATAAATTAGCAGGAAAAGAAAACCATTAAGTTCTTAATACAGGTATGGGACCTGTTATCCAGAATGGGGTTTTCTCGATAATAGATTTTTCGGATCTTCATACTAGGAAATCATAACCATTAAAAAATACAGCATTGTAAAAATGTCCAAAGCACAGTAAACATGAATATTATGGATTATACTCACAAACTATTTTGTTTGTAAGATTCTCCCAACACACATAAAGCAGTGACAAAGCTTTTCCAATAAGCAGGGCACATGTTGCCTTTAAGTCTGCCATTGAAGAAATGTAATTTGCTCCTTAATTGACACAGAAACAAACAGATTGGTTAATAATAACAAATACCAGGCCTTGGGGTATTCATTTCATTGTAACAAGGACATCATGTGGTTTGTGCAGTGACTGTCTCAGAGAGATACATAAGGCTACTGGTTAGGGATAAAGAAGATGAATCCAGTCTTTTTCATGTTTTTTCACGGTTTAATCCACAAGGACAGCATTACAATGGGTGTGTTCTTTATACTATAATATGGACAACACTGTAGTGCCACTGGTCAGCTATTTGTGTCTATCTAAGCTTTAACTGCCCCTAATGTGATATCCATTTTGAGTTATTTAGATTTTTATTCAGTAGCTCTTGAGTTTGCAATCTCAGCAAGCTGGTTGCTAGGGTCCCAATTACCCTAGCAACCAAGCATTGATTTGAATAAGACACTAGAATATGAATTGGAGAGGGCCTGGATAGAAAGACGAGTAATAAAAAGTAACTATAACAATGCACTTGTAACCTTACAGTGCATTTTTAGATGGGGTCAGTGACCCCCATTTGAAAACTGAAAAAAGGCAAATAAAAAAATAAAGACCAACTGAAAAGTTGCTTAAAATTGCCCATTTTCTAACATACTAAAGTTAGTAAACCACCCTCATTCGGTACCCTACTGGTCCTCCGTATCCATCAGCTCCATGTAGTTGATGATCAGTGCAAGTTCAGCTCCAGTGTTTCAAGAGAGCATGGGATGGGGATGGAGTGATGCAGGTACAGGGTTGCTCAATAGATATTACCTGAGGGTTTGTACTTTTGCATTGCATTTCATTTTATGAGGTCTTTGTGGACAAATAAATGCAATATGTTGTACAGGGCCGGACTGGGGGTAAAAAGCAGCCCGGGCAAAAAAAAAATCAAAGCAGCCCACATGTAAAGACGCAATGGTCTGACTTGTACACATCCACTCATATATTGGGGTAAAACTGAAAAAATGTATGCGCATAAAGAGCTGCCTTAGGGGTTGTTCACCTTCAATTTAAGTTTTAGTATGACGTAGAGAGGGACATTCTGAGACAATTTGCAATTGGTTTTCCTTTTTTATTATTTGTGGTTTTTTACTTATTTAGCTTTTTATTCAGCAGCTCTTCAATTTGCAGTGTCAGCCATCTGGTTCCTAGGGACATAGTGACTGAGAGTGTAGAGAGAGGAAGAGAGAGGGACAGAGTGACACAGAGAGAGGACAAGAGACAGGGACAGAGTGACTGAGAGACAGAGGGACAGAGAGAGGGGTAGAGGGAGGGACAGAGTGACAGAGAGAGAGGGACAGAGTGACAGAGAGAGGGGAAGAGTGAGGGACAGAGAGAGAGGAAGATAGAGGGACAGAGTGACAGAGAGAGGGGAAGAGAGAGGGACAGAGTGACAGAGAGAGAGGAAGAGAGAGGGACAGAGTGACAGAGAGAGGGACAGAGTGACACAGAGAGAGGGGAAGAGACAGGGACAGAGTGACTGAGAGACAGAGTGACAGAGAGAGGGGAAGAGAGAGGGACAGAGTGACAGAGAGAGGGGTAGAGAGAGGGACAGAGTGACAGAGAGAGAGGAAGAGAGAGGGACGGAGTGACAAAGAGAGGGGAAGAGAGAGGGACAGAGGGAGAGAGGAAGAGAGAGGGACAGAGTGACAGAGAGAGGGGAAGAGAGAGGGACAGAGTGACAGAGAGAGGGGTAGAGAGAGGGACAGAGTGACAGAGAGAGAGGAAGAGAGAGGGACGGAGTGACAAAGAGAGGGGAAGAGAGAGGGACAGAGGGAGAGAGGAAGAGAGAGGGACAGAGTGACAGAGAGAGGGGAAGAGAGAGGGACAGAGTGACAGAGAGAGAGGAAGAGAGAGGGACAGAGTGACAGAGAGAGAGGAAGAGAGAGGGACAGAGTGACAGAGAGTGCATAGAGATTAGAGAGTGACAAAGACTCACAGAGAGAGATCCGGTCTTCAGTTCAGCGATGTCCACGATTTTAAGGGGGACCAGCTAATCCTAAAATAGCAGCACAGCTGGGCCCCCCTTTAAGCCTAAATCCTGCTGGGCCTGGGAAAACGGACCCCCCTTTGCCCCCCTGATGGCCTACACACAGCATTGCAGCACGATAACAGAAGTGGGAGGGGCAGAGCCACAGTGGCAGAGAGGATGGAGGAGCGGTCCTAGAGCCCGCAGGATTCTTTGAAAGGAACTTTCTAATACGGCGATTAGATCAGGAGCGGCCCATTTATGGAAAATATACAGCAGCCCCTCGCGAATTTGCCCGAACTGAGAGATTGCCAGTCCGGGCCTGGACTGGAAAATAGTTATGGTGGTCAGAATGCAGGAAGCATCAATGTTTTATCTATAGAGGAGCAATATTGTGGGAAATAGTCTAAGGTAGGTCTTTTTGTTACCCAGTGCACTTCCGGGTCACAGACAATTGCCATTTGAAATGGCGATATATACCCTAAATATAGCTTCTAGTTACACATTTTGTAGCTGTGAAATTGGTGATGAGCAGAGGTCGCTTTGCCAGTAAAAAAACATACAAAATATACAAAGGTGATAATCACCCAGAATATGCAGGGGGCATGCCCAAGATTTCAATGGGGAATTTGATAATTGCATGTCACGAAAATATTTATTGTTTTGGACTTTTCCTTAAAATGGACAGATTTTACATGTCCTGGAAAATGTACTGCCACTGCCCTAAAAAGAGGAGCTGATATTGGTGCTTCTGTCGTGTCACAAATGAATGGTCAGATTGAAGCTTGGAAAGCGGAATGGGGACTAAACAGAACACAGCTAATTTGTATATCTATCTATCTATCTATCTATCTATCTATCTATCTATCTATCTATCTATCTATCTATCTATCTATCTATCTATCTATCTATCTATCTATCTATCTATCTATCTATGTATCTATCTATCTATCTATCTATCTATCTATCTATCTATCTATCTATCTATCTATCTATCTATCTATCTATCTATCTATCTATCTATCTATCTATCTATCTGTCTATCTATCTGTCTAATTATGTCTAACTTGTTGCCCTGCCGCTTTTGTTCAGCTGAATAAATGGTTCATATAGAGCAGTGATACCAAGCAAGATTCTTCTGTAGAAGTCATTTAGAGTCTTTTTTCTGATGCACGGATTGTAGTACACACAATAAAGTGTTATATTTCCAAATAAGTATAGGATACTGCACACAAGGTATTCAGTTAGTGATAAGTCAAAGTTGCTTAATAGTCTTAAAACATTTCACCACTCACCGAGCAACTTCCAACTAAGGTGTAAATGGCTGAACAATACCCTAACACTCTATTGAACTTGAGACGCGCCTTAGATGAGACGTGATACCTTTTCAAAATTACTCAGAAAGTCCAGTTGCTATAGACCTTTTCTGCTGTGGAAGAAATGTTTTGTGTGCTTTTTGTATTTAAAGGGGTTGTTCACCTTATTTAGTGTTTTCAGATTGTTCACCAGAAATAAAGACTTTTTTCAACTGCATGTTTTATTTTTTACCGTGTTCACAAAATGTAACGTTAAAGCTTAATGTTCCTGTCTCTGGTGTCTCAGCAGCTCAGTGATGCAGGTGCAGGTTCTCAACTGTTACAATTTGCTACATTTAGTTGATACAATTTGTTGACAGATTTCTCAGCAGCATTTCTGGAGTTTTAGCAACTATTGTTTCAATTCTAAAGCTGCCTTTAATGAAACTCATGGATTCTGCTCAGCAGGGACAAAGATAAAAAAAAAATGTATCGACAAGATGTATCAATTTAGAAGAGTTACAGAGTTGGCGACCCCCCCCAGCTAAAGGGCGAAAAATTCAATGTAACACTTCAATATTAGCAAAACGATCACAAACAAAAAACAGAAAGTAATTGCAAAAAGTCTTTATTTGTGGTGAACTTTCTGAAACCAACTAAACTGAAAAAAAAGTTGAACAACTCATTTAATGGAGATACTGGAATGGGTTATCATTTGAAGGATATGCTTCTTGTAATACAAGGTATCTATTGGGCTATTACCATCTGCATTTCCTAAATAGATTTGCAATAGAGAGAGAATCCATGGTGATGCAAAAGGTTAGGTAAACTCATTGGCATGTATAATTGTTTCTCAAATCCTAATGTCTCCATTGTACCCAAACCTTTAGTTTGTAGAGTCTCATGTGTAGGGCCCTCGGTATTGTACTCGGTAAAGCCTTATTTGTTATTCACCATTTATTCCCAGTTTGTTATAACTAAGGTAAAGCACTGCGTAATTTGTCAGCCCTATATAAATAAATGATGATGATGATGATGTATAGGAAAGTGTACCCATATAGGGGTCTATTCACCCCTGCAATAGAAGTCTTGAGATAACGGTGGACTCTTCTCCATGTCTTCCAGAATCAAGAATACATAATCAAGTCTTTTATTATAGAATAGTGCCTGAAAGAGATTAGGCAACATAATCAGCCATGCGTCACATGAAATGATTCAATGGAATCTGGGTTCAAACAACAGGTTCTGGGTTCACATATGCACTTTAAAGATTGCAGAATGTTTTTAGCTGTGGTGGGGCACAGTAGTTGATTCTCTTGGTAAACTGTACAAAAACAAGATAAGATACACTTTGGGTCAAAATACACAGCATTTTGAGTACTATTTGGAGAAACAAAACATGGATTTGGAGGGGTGGTACACACAGAAGTTCTGGGCAACGCACTCTTCGGATCACCCAAGGAATCGCTCAGTCTTCAGATTACTGGTAAAAAACTTTAGTTTTATTGAAGATTTAACATTTTAACAAACTGTGTAATCCTGCGCCATGAGGTCTGACGCGTTTCGTGTCACTGCACTTCATCAGAGACCTCGTTTCCTCCTGGCAAATCCCTCTTTTAAACCCACTCAACCCCTCCCCAAATTAATTTAGTCATAAGTTAACCCTTCAAACATTTCTTGGATATATATAATAAAACAATTGTAGTATCAATGTGCCTTTAAAAACAAACAGTTCATTGCTCATGTTTGGATCCATTGGATATTTAATTTCCACCTATATTCATTATTGTTTCCGCATTCATTTGACAAATAGTCTTATAAATTTTGTACTTCAATGCATGATTTCTAAGCTAAAAATTAATATTGTAATTATTCTGATTTATTACTGCTTATATATATTTATGTATTTCTTTCTTTTCCCCCCACATAAATATCAATTCATTGTAATATAGATCAAATTAAATTAAATTAGATATCCAAGGTTCCATATCTCCAAAAGGCTTTCCATTTTTCCATTTCATCAATTTCATTAAGATACCCTTGTTCAATTAAATATTACAAATGTGTTACAGTAAAGAAATTGCAATCTTAAATGCCAGAACGGACATAATTACTTAATACAAAAAATCAATTAATTTGTTTAAATTCATTCACTTGTAAATATCTAGCGATTCCATACGATATATCTCTTATTTACATTTAATGTTTAGAAGTAACAGCTGATATCAAACACTGAATTTAGGCCCCTAGGCTGTCTCGTACACAACTTAAAAATCCATTTGGCCTCTGCCTTCAACAGTCACTCTCTCTATACCCTGAACCGAAACGAACCGCAAATCCCCATCGTTGCAGCTTCTAAAATGTCTAGAGACTGGGGTGCTGTCACTGCCCGACTTAATGGTGTTGAGGTGTTCCCTAATTCGACTTTTAAGGCTTCTCATTGTGCATCCAACATACTGCACTCCACACTTCTTGCAGGTAATTAAATACACGACCCCACTCGTATTGCAATTTATATAGCTTCTTATCTGAAATGTTTCATGTGTGACACTGCATTCAAAGTCTTTGGATAACTGAATAACACCACAGGTCAAACAGCGTTTCGATCCACATCTATACATTCCTAGGCTTTGAAGCCAGGTCTTTGGCTTGGAGTCCGATTTAAATAAACTCGGCGCCAAAGCCATTCCAAGTGTAGGTGCCTTCCGGGCCCCTGGTTCAAGTATTTTCTTAAACATCTTATCTCCATATAACACAGGTAAATGTTTCAAAAATATATTTTTAATCTGGTTATACTGAGCACTGTATGTCATACTCATAGTGATTTTTTGTTGTTCCTCTTGTTTCCATGGAGCTATCTCTCTGACTTTCTTTACTTGTCCACGATCCCTTACACTTTTCTTTCTACCACCCGTAATCAGGTCTCCCCTCTCCATCTTGAGGGCTGATGCGAAAGCACCCTGTAATGTTTTCATGTCATACCCTTTACATAAGAACTTGTCACGTAATTTACAGGATTCTTCTATGTATTTTCCTTCGGTACTGCAATTCCTGCGTAAACGCAGGAATTGCCCCCTCGGGATCCCCCTGTTAAAATGCCTTGGGTGGCAGGAATCTGCCCTTAATAGGGAGTTCCCCGCACAAGGTTTCGTATATACTGTGGTAACAATCCTACTCCCTTCGGTATATATCAGTAAGTCAAGGAAGATGATGGTCTCCCTATTATGCAAGCTGGTAAATCTTAAGTTTAACGCTTCATTATCCAGACTTTTCACAAAGCTGTTAAAAAGTTCACCATCACCTGCCCATATAAACAGTAGGTCGTCGATGAAACGCCTGTATAGAACAACATTATTCAAAAGGGGATTCTCACCTTCAAACACGTGGGTCTCTTCCCACCAGCCCATGTGTAGGTTGGCGTAGGTGGGCGCAAACCGTGCCCCCATCGCTGTCCCACGTGTCTGAAGGTAGAAGGTATTGCCGAACATAAAAAAATTATGTGTAAGTAGATATAGGATGGCCTCCAGTATAAACTCCTTCTCTCCTTCATTATAGTCACTGTATTTATCAAGGTGGTATTTGATTGCTATCATACCCTTCTCATGTGGTATACTGGAGTATAATGAGACTACATCTGCCGTCCCCCATCCATACTGCTGTTTCCACTCAAATCCATGTAAGAGCTGTAACACATCCCTCGTATCTTTTAGATAGGAGCTAAGGCGCTTAACCAA
Source organism: Xenopus petersii (assembly GCA_038501925.1). NCBI lineage: Eukaryota > Metazoa > Chordata > Amphibia > Anura > Pipidae > Xenopus > Xenopus petersii. The sequence continues at coordinate 43,685,275 of CM076684.1, read as the reverse complement.
GGGCTGTAACATAAGATCAATTAGTTCAGAAAGCCCTTCATTTAAGGATAGAATTCCCGAGATAATCGGTCTCCCCTTAAGTGGTGTTTCATGTTTATGCACCTTTGGAAGGTGATAAAAAATGGGTATTTGTGGATTATCCGGTACTACTGTATTCCAATTCCCTTCGGTAATTATACCCAATTGTTTACCAAACCAAGCTATTTTCTCAATCTCCTTTCTGAACTTGTGTGTGGGGTCAAAATTCAGCTCCTTATACGTATCCTTATCCCTTAGTTGTCGTAGGGCTTCCCAGGGACGCGCCGCCAATGAGGCGAGCTGAGACGCTCGCCTCAGGCGGCAACGCCGGAGCAGTTTCCAGGGGCGGCAAAAAGCCGCTCCTGCACCTTTAAGAGCCGAATTTCCGGTTTTTAAACCGGAAATTCGGCTTTACGAATGCGAGAGAGTGCAATTGCGCTCTCCGCATTAGTGTTCCTGCCTCCCCTCCCGACAGGTAAGTCGGCGAGGGGGGGCGGCATTGCAGGAGCCGCCTCAGGCGGCATTAAGGTACGAATCGGCGCTGGGGCTTCCCTCTCATAATCCTCTGTATTTAAAACCACTATTAGGCCTCCTTTGTCCGCTTGTTTAAATGTTAATGTTTTATTATTTTTAAGTTGTTTTAATGCTTTTTTTTGGCCCATTGTAAGGTTCGTCTGCTCACTTCCTTTTTTCCTTTTTTCTTGTAGCCTCATCAAGTCTCGTTCCACTAGTTCCTGAAAGGTATCGGCTATTTCTCCCCTACTATTTACTGGATAGAAAGTGGATTTCTTATTCAAACATCTGTTAACAATCGCGGGATTTACCCTCTCTCTAACCCCAGTGCTCTCCCCACTATCCACAAGTAATGATTCTAAAATATGTGCAGCCCTTTGATCCACAAAATATGATGATTTTTGTGTGTCCTCCTCTACAGAACCCGTGTACGGGACTGTTTCGCACGGGCTCTCATGCGCAACTCTTGGTAATACTAAATTAGTGCACATGGCCCTGTCATCTCCCTCGATTGCATTTTCTTGTAGTTGTGCAAAGTGCTTACGTAACACCAATTTCCTAACAAATTTACTCACGTCTATCAACACATCAAACATACCAAATTCAAACGTAGGACTAAACGAAAGACCCTTTTCCAAGAGTGTCAATTGTTCGTGAGTCAATACAGTATCAGATAAGTTCAATACATTACACTCCGTTTCTTGCCGATTCGATCCTTCAGTGGGTATTTCTTGTCCCCAGTGTCCATTCTCTCCTTTCCTGGAGGGGTGGTACTGCTTTATTTGTTCCTTAAGGCCCAAGGGGTTGACTACAAGTTAAACTCCACAATGTACAAACTAAATATGGAATACTTAGCAGAGAAGCTAAAGGCTTATTAAAGTATTTTTATCCACATGACAGACAATATGAATGACATTACAACTATCGGTGACCAATTTTCTCCTCCTTACAGATAAAAACTAGGTGGAGATAGAGCCTCCAAAGAATACAGATGATGGGAGCCTATCCACAGCTTATTGATCTGAATCAGGTCATGTAAATGGGCTCATTCACACAAGCGTGATTTTTTTTTATTGTATGTCCGAGAAAATATATTTGTCAGTGAAACACCCCTAGTCATATAGCAAAGAAGGGTCAAATCATTTTTGGGTAAGGATGAGATGCACGTGTACCTCTTTCCATTCCCCAATTAAAAAGATATGCTGCAATGTTGGTATGTTGAGCAAATAAATAACTGAAATAGTTGCAACGTTGTTCGGATAGTCTGTAGTGAATTTCAGACTCAGATCTGATTGTAGTAGAAGTCAGTTTAAATCTATGCTGTGATGTACCTGATTAGACAGAGTTTAAACGCTGGTTCTTGGCAGAGAGCTAAAGGTAGAGATTTGTGTTGCAGTAAATGACTATTACTCAGATCTTACCTTTCACTATTGTCAGACAAAATACAAGAACGCAGGATAAATAACATTAAAATGTACAAAATACAAACTAACTTTACAGTTTTTTTTAAGGGATACCAGAAACCTATTTATGGATTTGGCAGAACACAGAATCCTCCACAAATGATTTGACCAAATGCTGAAACAACAATGGAGCCTAATCTGAATTTATAATACTATTTTAGACTAGCTAGCTTCAACTCAAGCAGAAAATACTTTCTCCTAATTCTGCTTCAGTTTTTCATATAGACTTAAGTAGAGTTGTCCTGTACTAAACCATGAGATCAGCTTTCTCATCAAATGAAATCACATAATTTTAAAGGAAAACTGAAGCTTAACAAAGAAATAGGATAGAAATGCTGCACATTGTTTTTCAGGGATCTGTACACGCACAAGGCAACCACAACCCTTTACCACGCAAAACTCACGATCTGCTTGATAATTGGTGATGATCCTTAAAGGAACAGTTACTTTCTACCAACGCTTTATGAGTATAGCTTGGAAATTGTGTCTAGTATTCCCATTGTGATAGGTTGTTGTCTTGTATTTATGATGCATTAATATAATAGTACTGGTGCTTGCTTTCTATGTAACAGTCGGTGCATGGTGACTTTAACAAATACTTTTTCCCTACATATTACGCTACACAATATTTCCTTTATTTCAGAGCAAAACTTTGTTGGCTGTGCTAAAGCATGTATGTGATGCGTGAGTGCTTGTCAAAAATTGATACAACAATTCTCAATGGCAGCACAGGAAACAATATTCATTCTCATCATTTGTTTTAAAAAAAACCCATTGTGGCAACCATGCACGTGCATCCTCGGTTACGCACAGTTACGCATGCGCGTCCTCAGTTACGCACGCGTGTCCTCGGCTGCGCACGGTTACGCACACGCGTAATCGGTTATGCACAATTATGCACGCGCATTCCCGCTTTCACATGATTACGCACGCGCGCCAGGGTTACTATCAGCAATCATCATGGCGGCCCATACTACCAGAGGATTCCCCTCCTCAGGACACCCCAATTATTTGGCCACTGATCACAACAAGTAAAATGGAACCTTGATAAAATAATGGGACACTTAATTATGCCACTGGCAGACTGAGCCTTCTCAAGGTCTCCATACACTTCTTTATCAGCCAACCCTGGCTGGGACACGCAGCATGACAAATAAGTGATCAGTGCATGAAGTACTATCTGTAAGACTTACACCTGGTGCCATGTATGGAACGGAAGGGTAGGAGCTGAGGTCCAGAGGTCGCAACATACACACGCCCCCTCCTCACAAATGTAACGTTTGAAGCCAGCAAAGGCGCCGCCGCATGTCTGGGGAATGACTGATGCCGAAAGGCCGCTGAATAAGTAACACAGGCTGCTTCCCAGCCCTTATCTCCTTCGCTCACAGGAACAACGCTGCAGTGAAAACAGCAGTGGAATGCAGACTTGTTCTAACTTCTAATTCTAACCCATTGCAATCTCCTCCTCTACTACTACCCCCCCATAGTTCCCTGTGTCTCCACCTCTCCCTCCCTCCTGTTCTGCTCCACCTTTCTCTCCTTCTTTCTCTCCTTTCTGTCGGGGCTCACAGGACATGTCAAGAAGGGCTTTGCGCACGAACGCACGTCCTCGATTGCGCACGGTTACGCACAATTACACACGCGCGTCCTCGGTTGCGCACGGTTACGCACAATTACGCACGCGCGTCCTCGGTTGCGCACGGTTACACACAATTATGCACGCGCGTCTTCGGTTGCGCACGGTTATGCACAATTACGCATGCGTGACCACGGTTACGTATGGTTGCGCACAGCTGCGGTGAGGACCGAAGTTGCTAAAGGCCAGCTGGGTTGCCTGGGGAAACTGACAGATCTGGCCCGGCACTGCTCACAGTTTTCTATGATGTCACCCTCTTGACTTATTGTTTGTTTGCTACCCCTGCTGTTCCCTCCCTCCCTGCCCCTGTCTACAATCTTGTACCCGTCCGCTCACTGTACATATCAATATTTCCTTTCATTTGCTCTACATCTGCCGCATTATCCTCTTCATCTATAACCAGTCTTATAATACAACAATGGAGATCTTTTTCTATTTTTATTCTATTGTATTTATTTGAATGTTGCAGAAGGATTTTATATGTTATCCAGCAATACTAAGTTGTTCTAATCACTGTGGATGCCTAAGCTTCTTCGGCCATTTGCTCCCCCAGCTGCACCCAGGCAGGTGCCTCCACTGCTAACCTCCTAGTTCCAGTCCTGAACTAAAGGTAACTGTGCTGAAACATATTTGTCACTAAACCCTTTCCACTATAATCACATGCAGGTATGTAATATGTAATAAATCATTATAACTCAGACATGGTGGTGTGAATTGTTGAATGAAACAATCGCATGTTCGACACAATCCAAGGGATTTGCAGCAATTCCTGAAGTTTTGTTGCTGCAATTTAGCTGTGTTAGGAAATCACCATATGTGACATCACCTTACATCAAGTGGATGGGAACAAAAAGTCTCACAAAGGATTTTACTCACACTCTTTGCAGCTTCCAAAAGTGCCCCCACTCCAGTTTAGGAATTATACGAGTTACAAAATCCTGATTCAAATCAACAGAACTAAGCTTGACCTCTTCTACCTGTGGGGAGGTGTGAAAACTACATTGTCATAAAATGGTAACATTTGGGTCGATTGAGTGGTTTTCATCAACATAGCTTGTACCAAGTGTTCCCAGTTTCATTCATTTTGCCCATCACTGTTATAAAACAAATAGGAGCTATAAACGGAGCTGTAACCAGATATATTTTAGTAATTTAGGGGTTTCCATGGTTTGTTTTGCAATCATATGATAAAATATCTTCAATACAATGAAATGGAACTGCCATTAATACATGTAAAATAGTAGAACAATGAGATCAGGGAGAGGTAAGGGAAAGCACCAGAGTGGCATTCTGGCGGGTAGCGGGTCTGGGTTGTTTTTTTCCGGTGTCCCTCCTCTCCAGTCTGACCCTGAAACCAATGGAGCACCATGTCACCCATGCCCCTAAGTACAACATAATGGAAAGAAGTGGTGCCTTGGCTGTGACAAAGATAAGACAATGGCACACAGATTCCGGAAGCTTATAACTACCTGTTGCTGAGCTGGAATTGTCAGGCATGCTGGGAATCTCACTGTGCTGTTGCCCTGTGTTACTGAGATGCTCCCTCCTTCCATCATACTGTGCTTGGGAGGGCAGATCACTGTTGTATTCCCAAATTAAAATTGCCCAACTCATGAGTACACTGGCAGGGTCTAGGTAATTAATATTAAAATCAATGTAGGAGCGATTCCCACTTGTTTGCATCCACTGAGCCAGAAATCACAAAGGCAGCAAAACGCTAGGAATCTACCCAGATGTCAGTACCCTTTCCTTAGGAACTCAGATGAAATATGGATGACTAAGTTTTGACCTTTGTGAATTGGTTTAACATAAATTATAAGTAACTGCAGTGACACTCACACTACTGCCCCTGCTGTCAGGGGATGCTGGGAGTTGTGGATTACTAATCAATGTAATTAGTAAATGACATGCAATGCACAAAACACAACAAATACAAGATGAGCAGAGGGAATCCACAGGTGAACCCGGTACCGTGGCTCTGTAGCATGTTATGTGTCAGTAGCTTCATTCTCTTCGGTACATCTAAACCACGTGTGATACTCAGCTGCCCCTTCCTGAACTGCTGCCTCTGCCCCACCAACTAGAACCTTCGTTTTGAAAGGAGCAGCCCACTATTCCCAGCAACCACCTCCTACCAACTCCTCCTAGGGCACCACCATATCAGCTGTCATGTACTCTGAAACTTCATTGCGCTAACGCAGGGCGGAGGAATACTGAATGTAAAGAAACATGGCTCCTCTCATATACCTGGAGGGATGTTTTTCAGTCATAAAATTGTGCTGAGGGTTTCTCATTGTAGCATCATCACCTATCACATCACATGATGTCAAATGGCAATGTTTCTACCAATGATATTGTTTTGGAAGCTCGATAACAATAACCACAAGTTATTGAGAGCATACGTGGAGAACTGAGGGGTCTGCTGCATGGTTGCTGAAAAAGAAAAAAATATCCACAATCTTGCCAGGTTGCAAAAAAATAGACATTGAATATTTGGGTGCTCTACTACATTCCGTCTGGATGCAAATGTTAATAAAAGATATTTATTTGTTTAAAGTAAGTAGTGTATTTTTAGGGGCATATTGTGAAGCCACTGGGCCCCTGCAAAAAATGTTCAGTGGTTATTTGAAGCCCCCTCATTTTTGGCAGGTGACAAAGATGAAGGAGACCATGTGGCTGAGGAGGGGGACTACCATACAGCAGACCTTATGGCCTGAGACCCACTGTGACATAAGGGTCTTTTGTATGTTAATTACACCACCTAGTGTTTTATGGGTAATTGCGAGGTCCCAAAGGCCTGGGCCTTGGGCAGCACAAATGAAGGGGTGGAATGCTGCCCAGTCTCACCTGAAATTTACTCACACACTGGGGTCTAGGCACTGCTCATGATCCTGGGGGAGCAGGAAGGATTTGGTGGAGGGTGCCGGCCTCTGGGTGCCCTGAAGAGAAATCCGGAACTGGGGCCATAGCTCCCAACATTTGGAAAATAGAAAAAGGGGCCAAAAGTTTTGCTGCGTGTATTGCAGCAACATTTTTTAACCACTCCCATATTATTGGCACACAAGGTGCATACACACACAGGCTAATTGGAGCAAGGGCGAGGTCTTTGACCTATGTAAATTAAACTTTTCAGCCATTTTGTGAATTCATATTGCTGTGCCTGCTTTATCTGGCTTATTATCTGCTTTTGTTCTAGCTGGCGAGGGTCAAGGGTGTCGCACCCATCTCTTACTATAGGCTATTCAATTGTAACCTTGTGACGATGTGTGTGTTTATATATATATTTACATATCGCCCAAAAGCAGGAACATTCACACAAAAATATATAGTTTTCCTGGGTAGGGATGTAGCGAACTGTTCGCGCGAACTTCGACTGTTCGCGTCCGCCGAATGTTCGCGAATGTCGCGCGACATTCGCCAATACGAGTTCGCGTTCGATTCGAACAAAAATCGTTCGACCATTCGATCATTCAATTCCTTCGACCGCTAAAATCGAAGGGTTTTCGTTCGAATCGAACGATCGAAGCCATTCGATCGAATGAAATCATTCGATCGAATGGCTTCGATCGTTCGATTCGAACGAAAATCCTTCGATCGAACGATTAAAATCCTTCGATCGTTCGAATCGAACGATTTTGCGGATGTTCGAAGTTCGCGAACTGTTCGCGAACTGTTCGCATTTTCGCCGGTGTTTGCGAACGGCGTTCGCGAACACATAAACGGCAGTTCGCTACATCCCTATTCTTGGGTGCTGGTTATAACTAGTGTAATAGATCCACAAAGTGCAGCACTCAACAGGACTTGTGCAAATAAAAATAAAATGTTTTTGCCCTACTGCCACCTGCTCACTCAGTTTCCTTGTTGCGTGCAGTGCCGATTCTGGGGCTTCTGCCATCTGAGGCAGCAGCCCAGATGGCGCCCCCTCCTCTCCCCCTCCTCTCCCGCTCCCCGCTTAAAAATTAGCATCGGAGAGGGTATAAGGGGGCAGTATCGATATTCCGTTATGTGCAATGGCTCTCTCTGCACTAGCGGAGCCGAATTTCCGGGATAAAACCCGGAAGTTTGGCTATTAAAGTTACCAGAGGCGGCTTTTTGCCGCCCCTTGTAAGTGGCCGCTCGCTGCTCACCTTGCCTCATGGCAGAAGCAGCCCCAGGGCCGGATTTACATAGTGGGCTCCCCTAGGCACACTGCCATTCGTCGCCCCTGTTCCCTCCCCTTTATTCGTGCAAATTTTCATCATCTGGACCAGAGCAATGGGGATTGGCGCACTGGAATTTCAAAAAATGATTGTATCTCCCACGCATCCCCAGGGTTTTTAAACCAATGTGGGAGTGGTTGGCCAGCATGCCGCCCCCCTAAAATCCTGCCGCCTTAGGCCCGGGCCTAGGTGGCCTTTCCACAAATCCGGGCCTGAGCGGCCCTGGTTGCGTGCTGTATATTTTGTGAGCAGAATGCAGTGGCACTGTATATATCAGAAGGAAGTTGATATGCTGCAGGCCTGTGTCCTGTCATGTGGTAGGATTAGCAATACCATTGATTCAGAGGGTACCCAAAATATGTTTCTTCTGGAAACCAGAACATATAGACATTACATATGTATTTTCCTTTCAGTCATTTGAGTCTTTTGAAACAAACCTTATAATGAACCCTTGTGAAACTCAGCAATTGTCTCCATCTTCTCTGTAAATGTTCATCTGTCTGATTGAAAAATCCTGAGCTCCGTAACTTCCTGACAACCAAGGGTCACACCTCCAACCATCACCTGCTCTGTTCTATTGCCGCCTATACCACAAAGCCATGCCCTAAGTGCTGCCCGCTTACAACAAGTTCTGCCTGCTTCCCCTGATGGCTCAGTATATAAGGCCCGCCAACCTGCTAAGCTACGCCTATAGGAACCAGCCGAATGGCTCGATTGTAGTCGTATTCCCACCAGCATTCGTTTAGGAAACAATCTGTATCAAAAGATTAAAAAATTCCCTTTGTTTTTATAAAGCAAATCCAATTAAATGTGCTTAAAATGATTAATGAGGCTATACACATTAAACATGGGAAGCTATGTAATGTTTCCCTGTATAACTGTCATTCACAGCAGTGTGCACATGGCCATTTGGCAGTTGCTGAATGTCAGTTGGCCATAGAGCTGTCTCAGCGCTTGGTAATGTTCACAGCGTCTCCCCAGTGAGAAGCAATTTTTTTTAATATTTTAGTAGTTTAGAGGATCTATCCACCAGCTAGGGATAGATCTGCCAATTCTCCAAAATCCGGTGGGCTCACGAGGAAGAGAAACATCAAGGAGAAGAAAGAAAGGGCACCTAAAAAGAGCAAGCTTATGGGTAACAACATGGAGGAGAAATGCTTGTGCTAAGTAGAGCAAGAGGAGAAGAACCAGGGGTGCTTCGCCAATGAGACGAGTTGAGGCTGTCGCCTCAGGAGGCAGCGCCCCAGTAGGTACCAGGGGCAGCAAAAATGCTGCTCCTGGTACTTTAAGAGCGAATTTCCGGGGGCGGCGGAGGGGCCAGGATTGAGAAGAAGAGAGAGAGAGAATCAGCAGAAGGTAAGAAGGACCAGACTAAATATACACATTTAAAAAATGTATTCTGTAACTCATGCTTTGTAGAATGTTTCTCTGACCCCTGCTAGTTTGTCAGTTGGGCTCAACTTAAAGTTGGGGGGGATCTATGGAGAATGCCCATTTGCTCTCTTAGTAACAGTTGGAATCCTATCTAAAGAGATTTTAGGATTTCATTTGACATTTACTGCTCTACTATATTTGGGACTGGTTGGTTAACAAACATATATTATAAAAATCACCAAAATCCCATAGCAGCCAGCCAGTCAGCAAGTAGGCTTAACAGTCACCTATAAGTCAGAAAATCAAAGCAAAGATCTGACTGATTGCTGTGGGCAACCACACTTGTGATATTGCTATCTATGCTAAAAGTGCAGCCTCAGTAATATATCCATGGCAGGTTTACCCTGTTAATACCCAATGAGTTAATGATTTCTCACTGATCCACTCCAGCTTGTACAGGCTGTTGTCAGTGGCTGTTCTCAGACATCATATTTCTGCTGGCTGGGAGAATCAGATCTGCTCAATGCCTCTGCTCCATTGCTTTGAATTCAATCAGCCTGTGTGTGGTCACAGACACTGACAGCACGGGTGCCCATAGCCTAATGAACCATCTTTTTCTGTAGTTGATTTGCTTATGTAAAATAACAAGTACATTAAACAAGCGTTCAATCCAAATCTCACTCTGTTTGACAGTTTGTCAGTTGGGCTCAACTTAAAGTTGTGGGGAGTCTATGGAGAATGCCCATTTGCTCTCCTAGTTACAGCTGGAAACCAAATAAAGGAATATTAGGATGTAAAAAAATAAAAATCACCAAAATCCCATAGTAGGCAGCCAATCAGCAAGTAGGTTTAACAGTCACCTAGTAGTCAGAAAATCAAAGCAAAGATCTGATTGATTGCTGTGGGCAACAGGATTTGTGATGTTGCCATCTGTGCTATAAGTTCAGCCTCAGTAATATATCCATGACAGATTACCCAATCAGTTAATTCTTCCCCACTGATCGACTCCAGCTTGTATCATTTACTAACCATCTTTTTCGGATGATGATTTGCTTATGTAATATAACAAGTACAGCAAACCAGCGTTCAATCCAAATCTCACCCCAGATTGGACTTTCATAAGTAGCAAGAGAAGCAATGTAAAAAAAGTGCTACATTTGCAAAAATTAAAAAAAGTCTAGTCACCTAAGACAGCCAATCAGCAAATAGCATTTATTGGTCACCTGTTTAGAAGCAACTATCTTATTGGATACTATAGGTTACTGCACCTGGGCAAACTTTATGTATTTTATTATACTGTATATGGGGTTATTGGATAACAATTTTAATATGAAGCATAACAAAAGTTTTTCAGAACATTTCAGTTCCTTTTTCTAAACTGGTTACAAAGTTGCTATGTTGGCTGTGACATATATCTATATATAAAATAGTCCAACGGGTGCTCACCATGTGTAGTAACAAAACCTGGGTGCTAGTACAAAATAAATGACACTGGACCAAGGATAGCACTCCTAGGATTTAACCCTTCCACTGTCTGCAACATTTTTGAACATTTTGCACTCTTCCACTTTAGGGGTCTTTCCTGTGGGGATCTTTTAGTGTAACCAGGAAAACAATATATTGTTTTTTTCAGGACAACCTAAGCTTTGTAATTTATGCTAGAATTTTGTGTATGCTTCCATTTTGAAGCATCTTATCTCCCACACATCGTTAAGTACCAAGGTAAAACACCCTAAATATGCCAGGAGTCCCTGAACAGTTTGCTGCACAATGCACATGGGTTTACCTAAGTAAGTGGCATATATGGGCCCCAAAATGAAGACACCCCATACAATCTATCAGTACTGTAATTCCAGATACTGCAAAATTAACACATTTAAAGCATTTTTTGAGGGGCAAATGTACACATTCCCTTGAATTCAAATTGGGTATGCATGTCTTTCTACTACAAAATACCAAGTCGCAAGGCTTTCCTGCAATTGGCAATTTTGTGACATTTCCAAAAAATATTTGAAAGCTTCAACTTCACAGAATCTTATTTCCCACATATCATTAAGTACCAAGATAAAAGACTCTAAATATGAATGCCTGGCATCCAATAAACAGTTCAATGCCCAATTTGCATAGGTTTACCTAAGTATGTGGCATATAAGGCCCCAACATGATGACACCCCATATGATCTATAATTTTAGGCACTGCAAAATCAACACATTTACACCATTTTATGAATGGTAAAGCTACAAAAAAGTACTCACCCCAGACAGTCATATATTTTTGAAAAGTACACATTCCCCTAAATCCAAAATCAGTACATGTCTGTTTACACCAAAGTACCAAGCCGCAAAGCTTCCGAAAGCCTCTGCATGGAGTGGACTGAATTCCATGTCAGAAAAATACTAATGAACGGTGTATATTGAGCCCATGATAACTTTCAAAATAAAGTCCAAGGCACCTCACCTTGTATTTTAGACAATTTCTTTTTACAGTAATGGTCCAAGAGAATTCCACTATTCACCCAGTCCATGGTTGTATGTAACAATTGAAAAATCAAGGTATTTGATGGGTTTTTCCAAAAGAATGAAAGACAAAAAGTGTATTAAAAATATAAAGCCATTTATTAGGACAAAAACGGTTCTGGCCTAATGTGTTTCGTGCCTGTTTGGGCACTTACTCATAGGCTAAAGGACACTTCCCTGTACACATCTTTTATAGGAATTGTAGCCAATCAGAAAAATACAATAGCCAATCAGAGATCACCCTTGAGAAGTATTTACAACTACCAATCAAAAACACTGACATGTGCATGCACACAGCATGCCACCACTAATATATTGCCGCCCTAGGCCGATCATTTGTGGCCTCTCCACAAATCCGGGCCTGCCTGTCTCTAACTATTCATGTTATTTGCCTTTTTGTATGCTCCACTTTCTTACTCTCTACTCCACTCTCTTCAGTGTCTTTCTTTCCTTGCCTTCCAGTTCCTCTCTCTCTCTTGCAGAAACCTTAGCCACCCTTTCTCTGTCTTGCTGGAGGCATTGACATTTGTGTCCTGCAACGTTCTTTGCGGTCCTGCGATTTCAAGGCTGAAGCCCCTTTGCTCATTGCCTAAGGGGGTTGGGGGCTATCTGACTCGCTGCACGGTGGCAAACGCTGCCAGTGCAGCAAGGAAGATCCTTAGAATGCAGCATGTTGGTATTACGTGCTTGGCAGTCAGAGCATTTTCTTGCCAGCACTTAGTGTAAATGTTAAGAAAAGACACTTACCATTTCTGCGTGCAGAACTAGGGATTGTTGAAAGTCAATTGCCATACATATAAAAGTAGGCAGTGAATGGCCAATAGATAAAAAGTGTCCAGCAACAGGTTGTTCTGCTTTTCCTTCCCAGAGAGCCTTACTGATCGCTGATCAGTGGTTCTGAATACGGTCTTTTAGCATGGTGATTGTCTTGCCCACATAATAAAGACCACAAGGGAACACAATGATATATATCACATAGAAAGAAGTACATGATAGTCTATGGAAAATTTTAAAGCATTTTTCTGTGTGTGGATGGGGAAAATCAGGGCCAGCTAACAAGCACCTACATGTGACATAGTCAGGGCAGTGATAACGTCCCGATTTAGTACGTTTGGTGCGCCTTCATTCTGAGCTTTCTCATTACGCCTAACACAGGCAGTTTTCACTAAATAGTTCCTCAAGTTCCTCAAGAATTTATTTGACCCAAACTAATATATTTTCTGTATTCTGATGCCAGAGACAATAGGGCATCCTGGGTTTCCTTGTGATTTGTGAATTTTTGGCAGCTTATAGAAGGTGTCTATTTTAAGGGAATTCTGAAACCAAGTATGGAATACTTTGATTAGGTTTTAAAGGAGAAGGAAATGTAAAAAACAAATAAAGTTCTATACATCTTTGTAATCAGGGCTTGCAGAAGAAATGTTGCAAGCCCTGCGCATGCACACATGATCACTGTACTTCCCCCGGGCAAGCAATGGTAATCTGGTCAGGTGGTACCAGGCAACGTCATCGGGGAGGTTATTGGGGAGGAATAAATGTTGCACATGCACACTTTTGTCAAGGTGATGCAAGATGTGACGCTTACATAGCCAACATGGCGGCCGCAAATTACGGAACAGGAAATAACTTCACTGACACGACACAAGTTCTGGAAACCGAATTATAGTGGTTCAGGAGGGGTGCGTTCATTTTTTATTATTTGTGCTTTCGCGTTATTTAGCTTAGCTATTTAGTAGCTTTTCAATTTCAGCAAACTGGTTGCTAGGGTCCAAATGATGTTTTACGGAAATGTTGGTATTCTGAACCTTCTAACAAAATGCCACCAATAGAGTCCAAAATAGGGCCAATATAGATGTGCCGACAACTCTTCTATATAGAAAAATGGACTAGTACCGAGAAAGAAGGAAATACTGAAGAGAGTTAATAGCGTTGCACAATCTATAACAAACTAAATGTGAATTGACTGTTACTGGAATAAAGTGTGAACTTGAAAATCACCAATTAGTGTAATTGATAAACGAGTGGTTTCAATTAATAAATAAATTCCCTTTGTGAAAGCCAAAATTCTGTTTCAATTCATAAATAAAGTGCTGACAATGCTTAATTCTTGATTGTCTGATAGATAGTTCGCAATCCACTAGTCAATAAATTACCCAATAAAACATAACATTTAATAGCTCCTTAAAAATATATATTAAGGGAAAATGCATTAGTTAAACACTTAAATATTTAGATGTAAATTGATCTGGTATGAACGTATTAATGGATTACAGCATATATGGTAACTTATTATACTGGTGCCACTTAGATACTACATCGACCTAAATGCCCTCAAATGATATAATATGTTGTGGGGATCACGGGAGAGTATATGCGTTACAGTAATTACAGTGGTTATTGTTGTAAAAAGGAACCATTTAATAGAGTACCAAATCCTTAAATAAAAATCACTCCAGACATTATATCCAGTATGGTATGCAAACAAAACAGTTAACTATCACTTTGTCCTCTCAGAGGCACCTAATGATAAATGGCCTCCACCACTCCCCTGAACTCATTTATTTCTATGGGATTTTTAAAAGATTATTGATGGGTGAAAGTGAAAGTGCCTAAATGCCATAGAAATGAATGGAGAGTGGTGGAATTTCACTCCAGCGGACTGTGACAATCTCTAACATCACTCTTGATAAATAAGCCACAAAGTTTCCGCAAAAAAGGAAAAAAAAACTTCACAAGATGCATATAAGACAGTGGTTCCAAAACTGTGGATTAGGCCCCCTAAAGGTACAAGACCACAGGGTTGTGGCTCAGCCTAAAGACCCAGGCAAGTATGTTCATTTCCCAGTACCCTATTTGTGATGCAGCCATCTGAAATGCCTGTGTGCTATTGACCTAAAGAGTATTCTGTGAAACCTAGCCTAAGTTCACATTAGGGTGATATTTGGAGTAAAAGGAAATTATTGGAATAGTTATTTCTAAGAGTTTTGCATTTGAGGTAGCCATTCCTGTTGTCAATGACTCCTGGTTAAAATATAAAAAAGCAACAGCCAATCCGAAGCATCTGTTGACTCGAAGCGCATCTGCCCTTAATGCCTCATGCGCGCGTTGATGTCATCGCGCATTGCACTGCGTCATGTGACATAGGCGGCCAATAGGAAATGCACAGAGCTACAGAGACACGCTGGCAGATGAAGCTCCTTATCTCACCCCACCGTCCCCCTCCTTTCTCCTCCTCCATGAAGATAAACTTACTTGCTTTTGTAGTAAGTTTGATTAAAGACTGTGCAGTGAATTCCTTTCTTCAAGCAGCTGAAGACTGAGATATCGCGAT
The DNA here is from genome assembly GCA_038501925.1 of Xenopus petersii. NCBI lineage: Eukaryota > Metazoa > Chordata > Amphibia > Anura > Pipidae > Xenopus > Xenopus petersii. The sequence goes on along the minus strand of CM076684.1, from coordinate 43,670,224 downwards.
GAGTGACGCTGATTAGGAAGCATTTCTCTGAGGCAGCAATGTGTCAATGGACTGACAGGAAGCATTTACCAGAGGCAGGAAAGTGCCAGTTGGTCTGCCGGGAAGCATTTCCCCGAGGCAGCAACGTGTCAGTTGGACTGCCGGAACGCAATTCTCCCAAGGCAGCAGCATGCCAGTTTGACTGCTGGGAAGTATTTCCCCAAAGGCAGCAACTTGCCAGTTGAATTTCCGGGAAGCATTTACCCGAGGCAGCAATATGCCAACTGGAAGGCTGGGAAGTATTTCCTAGAGGCAGCAACATGCCAGTTGGACTGCCAGGATGCAATGTCCCCGAGGCCCAACATGCCAGTTGGACTGACGGGAAGCATTTCCCAGAGGCAGGAAAGTGCCAGATGGTCTGCCGGGAAGCATTTCCCTGAAAAAGCAACGTGTCAGCTTGAATGGAGAGAAGCATTTCCCCGAGGCAGCAACATGTCAGTTGGACTGCCGGGAAGCATTTCCCTGAGGCAGCAACGTGTCAGTTGAATTTCCGGGAAGCATTTACCCGAGGCAGCAACATGCCAGTTGGACTGCAGGGACGCAAATCCCAGAGGCAGCAACATGCCAGTTGGACTGCCGGGACACATTTCCCCAAAGCAGCAACATGGAAGTTGGTCTGCCGAGAAGCATTTCACAGAGGCAGCAACATGTCAGTTGGACTGCCAGGAAGTATTTCCCCAAGGCAGCAATGTTCCAGTTCGACTGCCGGGAAGCATTTCCCCGAGGCAGCAACATGCCAGTTGGACTGCCGGAATGCAATTCCCAGAGGCAGCAACATGCCAGTTGGACTGCCGGGAAGCATTTCCCCAAGGCAGCAACGTGCCAGTTGGTCTGTCGGGAAGTATTTCCCCAAGGCAGCAACATGCCAGTTGGAATGCCGGGACGCAATTCCCCAAGGCAGGAACATGCCAGTTGAATTTCCGGGAAGCATTTACCCGAGGCAGCAATATGCCAGCTGGAATGCCGGGAAGCATTTCCTAGAGGCAGCAACATGCCAGTTGGACTGCCAGGATGCAATGTCCCCAAGGCCCAACATGCCAGTTGGACTGACGGGAAGCATTTCCCAGAGGCAGGAAAGTGCCAGATGGTCTGCCGGGAAGCATTTCCCTGAAAAAGCAACGTGTCAGCTTGAATGAAAAGAAGCATTTCCCCGAGGCAGCAACATGTAAGTTGGACTGCCGCGAAGCATTTCCCCGAGGCAGCAACGTGTCAGTTTGACTGAGGGGAATTATTTCCCAGAGGCAGCAAAGTGCCAGTTGAATTGCCGGGAAGCAATGTACCAAAGGTATTAATGATCCAGTTGGTCTGCCGGGAAGCATTTCCCCCGAGGCAGAAAAGTGCCAGTTGGTCTGCTGGAAAGCATTTCCCTGAGACAGCAACGTGCCAGTTGAACTGCCAGGAAGCAATGTACCAGAGGTAGCAATGATCCAGTTGGTTGGCTGGGAAGCATTTCCCAGAGACAGCAACATGCCAGTTGGACTGCTGGGAAGCATTTCCCCAAGGCAGCAACATGCCAGTTGGATTGCCAGAACGCAGTTCCCAGAGGCAGCAACATGCCAGTTGGACTGCCAGGAAGCATTTCCCCAAGTCAACAACGTGCCAGTTGGTCTGCCGGGATGCATTTCCCAGAGGCAGCAACATGCCAGTTGGACTGCCGGGAATCATTTCCCAGAGGCAGCAACATGCCAGTTGGTCTGCCGGGAAGCATTTCCCAGAGGCAGCAACATGCCAGTTGGACTGCGGGGAAGCATTTCCCCAAGGCAGCAACATGCCAGTTGGATAGCCAGAACGCAATTCCCAGAGGCAGCAACATGTCAGTTGGACTGCCGGGATTCATTTCCCAGAGGCAGCAACATGCCAGTTGGACTGCCGGAACGCAATTTCCGAGGCAGCAACATGCCAGCTGGACTGCCGGGAATCATTTCCCCAAGGCAGCAACATGCCAGTTGGACTGCCGGAACACAATTCCCAGAGGCAGCAACATGTCAGTTAGACTGCCGAGAAGCATTTCCCCAAGGCAGCAACATGTCAGCTGAATTGGGGGAATGCATTTCCCCGACACAGCAACATGCCAGTTGGACTGCCGGGACGCATTTCCCCGAGGCAGCAATGTTCCAGTTCGACTGCCGGGAAGCATTTCCCCGGGGCTGCAACATGCCAGTTGGACTGCTGGGACGCAATTCCAGAGGCAGAAACATGCCAGTTGGACTGCCGGAAAGCATTTCCCCAAGGCAGCAACATGCCAGTTGGAATGCCGGGACACAATTCCCCAAGGCAGCAACATGCCATTTGGACTGCTGGGAAGCATTTACCCGAGGCAGCAACATGCCAGCTGGACTGCCGGGAAGCATTTCCTAGAGGCAGCAACATGCCAGTTGGACTGCCAGAATGCAATGTCCCCGAGGCAGCAACGTGCCAGTTGGACTGACGGGAAGAATTTCCCAGAGGCAGGAAAGTGCCAGTTGGTCTGCCGGGAAGCAATTCCCGAAAAAGCAACGTGTCAGCTTGAATGAAGAGAAGCATTTCCCCGAGGCAGCAACATGTCAGTTGGACTGCCGGGAAGCATTTCCCCGAGGCAGCAACATGCCAGTTTGACTGAGGGGAATTATTTCAGCAAAGTGCCAGTTGAATTGCCGGGAAGCAATGTACCAAAGGTAGCAATGATCCAGTTCGTCTGCCGGGAAGCATTTCCCCCGAGGCAGAAAAGTGCCAGTTGGTCTGCCGGTAAGCATTTCCCAGGGACAGCAACATGCCAGTTGGACTGCCGGGAAGCATTTCCCCAAGGCAGCAACATGCCAGTTGGATTGCCAGAATGCAGTTCCCAGAGGCAGCAACATGTCAGTTGGACTGCCGGGATGCATTTCCCAGAGGCAGCAACTTGCCAGTTGGACTGCCGGGAATCATTTCCCAGAGGCAGCCAGCGCCGGACTTAACTTCTGCGCGCCCCTAGGCCGCGCGGTCCGACCAGGCGAAAAAACGCCGGTGCAGCTGGTGCAGTTGAACGGCGGCTGGGCGGCATGCCGCCCCTATTTCTTTGCCGCCCTAGGCCCGGGCCTATGCGGCGTTGCCGCAAATCCGGGCCTGGAGGCAGCAACATGCCAGTTGGTCTGCCGGGAAGCATTTCCCAGAGGCAGCAACATGCCAGTTGGTCTGCGGGGAAGCATTTAAAACATAATTATGCCTCTTTATAGGTCCCTGGTAAGGCCTCATCTGGAGTATGCAGTTCAGTTTTGGACTCCAGTCCTTAAGAGGGATATAAATGAGCTGGAGAGAGTGCAGAGACGTGCAACTAAATTGGTTAGAGGGACGGAAGACTTAAATTATGAGGGTAGACTGTCAAGGTTTGGGTTGTTTTCTCTGGAAAAAAGGCGCTTGCGAGGGGACATGATTACACTTTACAAGTACATTAGAGGACATGATAGACAAATAGCAGGGGACCTATTTACCCATAAAGTGGATCACCGTACCAGAGGCCACCCCTTTAGACTAGAAGAAAAGAACTTTCATTTGAAGCAACGTAGGGGGTTCTTCACAGTCAGGACAGTGAGGCTGTGGAATGCACTGCCGGGTGATGTTGTGATGGCTGATTCAGTTAATTCCTTTAAGAATGGCTTGGATGATTTTTTGGACAGACATAATATCAAAGGCTATTCTGATACTAAGCTCTATAGTTAGTATAGGTATGGGTATATAGAATTTAATTAAAAGTAGGGATGGGTGTATGTATGGATGCTGGGTTTTCATTTGGAGGGGTTGAAGGCAGCAACATGCCAGTTGGACTGCCGGGAAGCATTTCCCCAAGGCAGCAACATGCCAGTTGGTCTGCCGGGAAACATTTCCCAGAGGCAGCAACATGCCAGTTGGAGTGCCGGGAAACATTTCCCAGAGGCAGCAACATGCCAGTTGGACTGTCGGGAAACATTTCCCTGAGGCAGCAACATGCCAGTTGTACTGCCAGGAAGTATTTCCCGGAGGAAGCAATGTGCCAGTTGGACTGCCGGGAAGCATTTCCCCACGGCAGCAACATGGCAGTTGGATTGCCAGAACGCAATTCGCAGAGGCAGCAACATGTCAGTTGGACTGCCGGGAAGCATTTCCCCGAGGCTGCAACATGCCAGTTGGAATGGCGGGACACAATTCCCCAAGGCAGCAACATGCCAGCTGGACTGCCGGGAAGCATTTCATAGAGGCAGCAACATGCCAGTTGGACTGCCAGGATGCAATGTCCCCGAGGCAGCAATGTGCCAGTTGGACTGACGGGAAGAATTTCCCAGAGGCAGGAAAGTGCCAGATGGTCTGCCGGGAAGCATTTCCCCGAAAAAGCAACGTGTCAGCTTGAATGAAGAGAAGCATTTCCCCGAGGCAGCAACATGTAAGTTGGACTGCCGGGAAGCATTTCCCAGAGGCAGCAACGTGCCAGTTTGACTGAGGGGAATTATTTCCAAGAGGCAGCAAAGTGCCAGTTGAATTGCCGGAAAGCAATGTACCAAAGGTAGCAATGATCCAGTTGGTCTGCCGGGAAGCATTTCCCCCGACGCAGAAAAGTGCCAGTTGATCTGCCGGTAAGCATTTCCCTGAGACAGTAACGTGCCAGTTGAACTGCCAGGAAGCAATGTACCAGAGGTAGCAATGATCCAGTTGGTTGGCTGGGAAGCATTTCCCAGAGACAGCAACATGCCAGTTGGACTGCCGGGAAGCATTTCCCCAAGGCAGCAACATGCCAGTTGGATTGCCAGAACGCAGTTCCCAGAGGCAGCAACATGTCAGTTGGACTGCCGGGAATCATTTCCCAGAGGCAGCAACATGCCAGTTGGTCTGCCGGGAAGCATTTCCCAGAAGCAGCAACATGCCAGTTGGTCTGCGGGGAAGCATTCCCCAAGGCAGCAACATGCAAGTTGGAATGCCGGGACGCAATTCCCCAAGGCAGCAACATGCCAGTTGGACTGCCGGGAAGCATTTCCCCAAGGCAACAACATGCCAGTTGGTCTGCCGGGTAACATTTCCCAGAGGCAGCAACATGCCAGTTGGACTGCCGGGAAGCAATTCCCGAGGCAGCAACATGCCAGTTGTACTGCCAGGAAGTATTTCCCAGAGGCAGCAATGTGCCAGTTGGACTGCCGGGAAGCATTTCCCCACGGCAGCAACATGGCAGTTGGATTGCCAGAACGCAATTCCCAGAGGCAGCAACATGTCAGTTGGACTGCCGGGAAGCATTTCCCAGAGGCAGCAACATGCCAGTTGGTCTGCGGGGAAGCATTTAAAACATAATTATGCCTCTTTATAGGTCCCTGGTAAGGCCTCATCTGGAGTATGCAGTTCAGTTTTGGACTCCAGTCCTTAAGAGGGATATAAATGAGCTGGAGAGAGTGCAGAGACGTGCAACTAAATTGGTTAGAGGGATGGAAGACTTAAATTATGAGGGTAGACTGTCAAGGTTGGGGTTGTTTTCTCTGGAAAAAAGGCGCTTGCGAGGGGACATGATTACACTTTACAAGTACATTAGAGGACATGATAGACAAATAGCAGGGGACCTATTTACCCATAAAGTGGATCACCGTACCAGAGGCCACCCCTTTAGACTAGAAGAAAAGAACTTTCATTTGAAGCAACGTAGGGGGTTCTTCACAGTCAGGACAGTGAGGCTGTGGAATGCACTGCCGGGTGATGTTGTGATGGCTGATTCAGTTAATTCCTTTAAGAATGGCTTGGATGATTTTTTGGACAGACATAATATCAAAGGCTATTCTGATACTAAGCTCTATAGTTAGTATAGGTATGGGTATATAGAATTTAATTAAAAGTAGGGATGGGTGTATGTATGGATGCTGGGTTTTCATTTGGAGGGGTTGAAGGCAGCAACATGCCAGTTGGACTGCCGGGAAGCATTTCCCCAAGGTAGCAACATGCCAGTTGGTCTGCCGGGAAACATTTCCCAGAGGCAGCAACATGCCAGTTGGACTGCCGGGAAACATTTCCCTGAGGCAGCAACATGCCAGTTGGTCTGCCGGGAAACATTTCCCAGAGGCAGCAACATGCCAGTTGGACTGCCGGGAAACATTTCCCTGAGGCAGCAACATGCCAGTTGTACTGCCAGGAAGTATTTCCCCGAGGCAGCAATGTGCCAGTTGGACTGCCGGGAAGCATTTCCCCACGGCAGCAACATGGCAGTTGGATTGCCAGAACGCAATTCGCAGAGGCAGCAACATGTCAGTTGGACTGCCGGGAAGCATTTCCCCGAGGCTGCAACATGCCAGTTGGAATGGCGGGACACAATTCCCCAAGGCAGCAACATGCCAGGTGGACTGCTGGGAAGCATTTACCCGAGGCAGCAACATGCCAGCTGGACTGCCGGGAAGCATTTCATAGAGGCAGCAACATGCCAGTTGGACTGCCAGGATGCAATGTCCCCGAGGCAGCAATGTGCCAGTTGGACTGACGGGAAGAATTTCCCAGAGGCAGGAAAGTGCCAGATGGTCTGCTGGGAAACATTTCCCAGAGGCAGCAACATTCCAGTTGGACTGCCGGGAAACATTTCCCTGAGGCAGCAACATGCCAGTTGTACTGCCAGGAAGTATTGCCAGTTGGACTGCCGGGAAACATTTCCTTGAGGCAGCAACATGCCAGTTGGACTAACGGGAAGCATTTCCCCGAAAAAGCAACGTGTCAGCTTGAATGAAGAGAAGCATTTCTCCGAGGCAGCAACATGTAAGTTGGACTGCCGGGTAGCATTTCCCAGAGGCAGCAACGTGCCAGTTTGACTGAGGGGAATTATTTCCAAGAGGCAGCAAAGTGCCAGTTGAATTGCCGGGAAGCAATGTACCAAAGGTAGCAATGATCCAGTTGGTCTGCCGGGAAGCATTTCCCCCGAGGCAGAAAAGTGCCAGTTGATCTGCCGGTAAGCATTTCCCTGAGACAGTAACGTGCCAGTTGAACTGCCAAGAAGCAATGTACCAGAGGTAGCAATGATCCAGTTGGTTGGCTGGGAAGCATTTCCCAGAGACAGCAACATGCCAGTTGGACTGCCGGGAAGCATTTCCCCGAGGCTGCAACATGCCAGTTGGAATGGCGGGACACAATTCCCCAAGGCAGCAACATGCCAGGTGGACTGCTGGGAAGCATTTACCCGAGGCAGCAACATGCCAGCTGGACTGCCGGGAAGCATTTCATAGAGGCAGCAACATGCCAGTTGGACTGCCAGGATGCAATGTCCCCGAGGCAGCAATGTGCCAGTTGGACTGACGGGAAGAATTTCCCAGAGGCAGGAAAGTGCCAGATGGTCTGCTGGGAAACATTTCCCAGAGGCAGCAACATTCCAGTTGGACTGCCGGGAAACATTTCCCTGAGGCAGCAACATGCCAGTTGTACTGCCAGGAAGTATTGCCAGTTGGACTGCCGGGAAACATTTCCTTGAGGCAGCAACATGCCAGTTGGACTAACGGGAAGCATTTCCCCGAAAAAGCAACGTGTCAGCTTGAATGAAGAGAAGCATTTCTCCGAGGCAGCAACATGTAAGTTGGACTGCCGGGTAGCATTTCCCAGAGGCAGCAACGTGCCAGTTTGACTGAGGGGAATTATTTCCAAGAGGCAGCAAAGTGCCAGTTGAATTGCCGGGAAGCAATGTACCAAAGGTAGCAATGATCCAGTTGGTCTGCCGGGAAGCATTTCCCCCGAGGCAGAAAAGTGCCAGTTGATCTGCCGGTAAGCATTTCCCTGAGACAGTAACGTGCCAGTTGAACTGCCAAGAAGCAATGTACCAGAGGTAGCAATGATCCAGTTGGTTGGCTGGGAAGCATTTCCCAGAGACAGCAACATGCCAGTTGGACTGCCGGGAAGCATTTCCCCAAGGCAGCAACATGCCAGTTGGATTGCCAGAACGCAGTTCCCAGAGACAGCAACATGTCAGTTGGACTGCCGGGAAACATTTCCCAAAGGCAGCAACATTCCAGTTGGACTGCCGGGAAACATTTCCCTGAGGCAGCAACATGCCAGTTGTACTGCCAGGAAGTATTGCCAGTTGGACTGCCGGGAAACATTTCCTTGAGGCAGCAACATGCCAGTTGGACTAACGGGACGCAATTCCCAGAGGCAGCAACATGCCAGTTGGTCTGCCGGGAAGAATTTCCCAGAGGCAGCAACATGCCAGTTGGTCTGCCGGGAAGCATTTCCCAAAAGGCAGCAACATGTCAGTTTGACTGCCAGGAAGTATTTCCCCGAGGCAGCAATGTTCCAGTTGGACTGCCGGGTTACTTTTCCCAGAGGCCGCAACATGCCAGTTGGACTGCTGGGACACAATTCCTGAGGCAGCAACATGCCAGTTGGAGTGCCGGGAAGCATTTCCCCAAGGCAGCAACATACCAGTTGGTCTGCCGGGAAGCATTTCCCAGAGGCAGCAACATGTCAGTTGGACTGCCAGGAAGTCTTTCCCAGAGGCAGCAATGTTCCAGTTGGACTGCCGGGAAGCATTTCCCAGAGGCAGCAACATGCCAGTTGGACTGCCGGGACACAATTCCCAGAGGCAGCAACATGCCAGTTGGACTGCCGGGAAGCATTTCTCCAAGGCAGCACCATGCCAGTTGGAATGCAGGGACACAATTCCCCAAGGCAGCAACATGCCAGTTGGACTGCCGGGAAGCATTTCCCCAAGGCAGCAACATGCCAGTTGGTCTGCCTGGAAACATTTCCTAGAGGCAGCAACATGCCAGTTGGACTGCCGGGAAATATTTCCCTGAGGCAGCAACATTCCAGTTGTACTGCCAGGAAGTATTTCCCCGAGGCATCAATGTGCCAGTTGGACTGCCGGGAAGCATTTCCCCAAGGCAGCAACATGCCAGTTGGATTGTCAGAACGCAATTCCCAGAGGCAGCAACATGTCAGTTTGACTGCCGTAATGCATTTCCCAAAGGCAGCAACATGTCAGGTGGACTGATGGGACGCAATTTCCGAGGCAGCAACATGCCAGTTGGACTGCCGGGAAGCATTTCCCCGAGGCAGCAACATGCCAGTTGATCTGCCGGGAAGCAGGGCTGGAACTAGGGGTAGGCAGAGAAGGCACGTGCCTAGGGCGCAAAGCTGGGGGGTGCCAGGCATGTACCTCCTCTGTCGCCTACTCCAAGTCTGGTTCCCGACTGTATGGTTGTTATCGCGTTTTTTTCGCTTTGCGCATGCAAGCGCTGGTTCGCGCATGCGCACAGGAGCACAGGTTCGCCCATGCGCAAGGTTCGCGCATGTTCGTGCATGCACACGTGAGCGTAGATTCGCACATGCACAGATTCGCGCAGGCGCCGCTACTGCCCGGCTTGCCTACGGCGCCTTGCCAGCATGGCCCGCCTCTGCCGGGAAGCATTTCCCATAGGCAGCAACATGCCAGTTGGTCTGCCGGGAAGCATTTCCCAGAAGCAGCAACATGTCAGTTGGACTGCTAGGAAGTATTTCCCAGAGGCAGCAATGTTCCAGTTGGACTGCCGGGAAGCATTTCCCCGAGGCAGCAACATGCCAGTTGGACTACCGGGACGCAATTCCCAGAGGCAGTAACATGCCAGTTGGACTGCCGGGCAGCATTTCCCCAAGGCAGCAACATGCCAGTTGGAATCCCGGGACGCAATTCCCCAAGGCAGCAACATGCCAGTTGGACTGCCGGGAAGCATTTCCCCTAGGCAGCAACATGTGATCTGGACTGCCGGAAATGCATTTCCCCGAGGCAGCAACATGCCAGTTGGACTGCCGGGACGCAAATCCCAGAGGCAGCAACATGCCAGTTGGACTGCCGGGACGCATTTCCCCAAGGCAGCAACATGCCAGTTGGACTGCCGGGAAACATTTCCCTGAGGCAGCAACATGCCAGTTGGACTGCCAGGAAGTATTTCCCCTAGGCAGCAATGTGCCAGTTGGACTGCCGGGATGCAATTCCCCGAGGCAGCAACATGCCAGTTGGACTGTCGGGAAGCATTTCCCCAAGGCAGCAACATGCCACTTGGACTGCCAGAACGCAATTCCCCGAGGCAGCAACATGGGAAACATTTCCCAAAGGCAGCAACATGCCAGTTGGACTGCCAGGAAGTTTTTCCCAGAAGAAGCAATGTGCCAGTTGGGCTGCCGGAAGCATTTCCCCGAAGCATCAACATGCCAGTTGGACTGTCGGGAAGCATTTCCCCAAGGCAGCAACATGCCAGTTGGACTGCCGGAACGCAATTCCCAGAGGAAGCAACATGCCAGTTAGACTGCAGGGAAGCATTTCCCCAAGGCAGCAACATGTCAGTTGGACTGCCGGGATGCATTTCCCCGAGGCAGCAACATGCCAGTTGGACTGCCGGTACGCAATTCCCTGAGGCAGTAACATGCCAGTTGGACTGCCAGGACGCATTTCCCATAGGAAGCAAAATGCCAGTTGGACTGCCGGTAAACCTTTCCCTGTGGCAGCAACATGCCAGTTGGACTGCCGGGACACATTTCCCCTAGGCAGCAACATGCCAGTAGGACTGCCGGGAAGCATTTCTCAGAGGCAGCAACATGTCAGTTGGACTGCCCGGACGCAATTCCCCGAGGCAGCAACATGCCAGTTGGTCTGCCAGTAAGCATTTCCCCGAGGCAGCAACATGCCAGTTGGACTGCCGGGAAGTATTTCCCCGAGGCAGCAACGTGCGAGTTGTACTGCCGGGAATTATTTCCCAAAGGCAGCAACGTGCCAGTTGGACTGCCGGGAAGCAAGGGCCTAGAGGTAGCAATGATCCAGTTGGAATGTCTGGAATCATTTCCCCAAGGCAGCAACATGCCAGTTGGACTGCCGGGAAGCAATTCCCAGAGGCAGCAACATGCCAGTTGGACTGCCGGGAAACATTTCCCTGAGGCGGCAACATGCCAGTTGGACTGCCAGGAAGTATTTCCCCGAGGCAGCAACATGCCAGTTGGACTGTGGGGACGCAATTCCCCCAGGCAACAATGTTCCAGTTTTACTGTATGGAAGCATTTCCCCAAGGCAGCAACATGCCATTTGAACTGCCGGAACGCAAATCCCAGAGGCAGCAACATGCCAGTTAGACTGCAGTGAAGCATTTCCCCGAGGCAGCAACATGCCACTTGGACTGCCGGGACTCAATTCCCCGATGCAGCAACATGCCAGTTGGACTGCCGGGAAACATTTCCCTGAGGCAGCAGCAGCCAGTTGGACTGCCAGGAAGCATTCTCCCGAGGCAGCAACGTGCCAGTTGGACTGCTGTGAAAACCTTCTCCCAAAGGCAGCAACGATCCAGTTGGACTGCAGGGAAGCATTTCCCAGAGGCAGCAACATGCCAGTTGAACTGCCAGGATCACCTATTCCCCGGGGCAGCAAAGTGCCATTTGGACTGCTGAGAACCAATGTCCCTGTGGGGCAGCAACTTTCCAGTTGGACAGCTGGGAAAGAGATGTCCCTGACTCAGCAATGTGCAAATTGGGAAACCAAATGCCCCTAAGTGTTTACTTACACCTCGGTGCATATTCTGTCCAGCGGAGTTCACGGGCGCCATCTAGGGATGGGTGAATTTTTTCGCCTTCTTTCTTCAAAATAAAAAGACGCGCGTTAAAAAAATTTTGTCGCGCGACTAAATCTTTTTTGATGCCCATAGACTTTAATGGGTGTCGGCGTAATTTCGCCGGCGGCAAATTTTTGGCAAAATGAAACGGGTTAAATTCGCCCATCCCTAGCACCATCTTCTTCTCTTTGGTAATCTTTGGGAACTAAGTGCTGTATTGGTGCATGTGCAGTTGCAGCAATTTTCTGTTCTTCGACAACTGTGCATGCTCTGAAACTCACGAAAATTGCCATTGTGCTGGTCAGAAGATAACCTAAGCGGCTGAAGATGGCGCCCGTGAACTCCACTGGACAGAATCTGCACAGAGGGGTAAGTTAAGACAGGGGCATTTGCCCAGGGTAACACTTAGGCTGGGGTGGAGGAGGGAGGGGTCTATGTAGGGTAGGGGTTTTTTAACTTTAGGGTTAGGTCTCCTTTAACTTACAAATCTGTAGGCTGCTGTCTTTTAAAAATTTGCTGGTACTCCCTATCTGTATGTGGTCTTCATAGCTCAGGTCCATAAAATGTTTAATCATCAAACTTTAAAGGAACAGTAACACCAAAAAATTAAAGTACTTTTCCTTTTTCAGCTTTGAATGGCTACCCCCATGGCTACACAGCAGCTTGTTTATATAAATTATAGTTGTGTTTCTGAAGCAAACACACCACTTGAATCCTTTCTTCCTCAGTCCTTTCTTCCTGATGCCAGTTCCTGTCACTGCGTATCATGAGATCCTAAGTCTGCTTATTCAGACTCCTCTTATCCTGATCCTTAGTTCCTGAGTCTCCTGATTGAATCTACTAGTGGAGTTTCTAAGTGTGCTGAACTGGATTTCACGAGTTCCTACGATTCCTGACCCTGCACCAAGTTAAACCACAAATCTTTGTTGATATTGGAATAATATATTTTATTAATCTTTTAAATAAACATGAAAAACTATTTTTTTTGTGGTTTTGTTCTCCTTACATACTATGCTATAACCAAATGCAAAGAATCTTCTCAGGGCCCCCCTAATCAAAGAAGAGGTCAACCAGTACTTTGTGTGGGGCAAAACAACATTGGACCTGATTCTTTATTTCATGTTAGCCCATATTATTTATTTGGACACATAAACCATGATTCCTCCCCTACTAGGGCCCACACCATTATATAACGCTACAGGGGGGTGCTAAGGGGCACAGTTAAGTTGAAGAAGAGAGTGTTAGCTCCCCTTAGAATTCTAGCATTTATTTGATCAGATCCCGAATGTCTATCCCATTGGGTTACTGGTTATGTCTGCTAAAATAATTAAATCAATTACAAACATGTCACAGAATCTACTTTTTTTTGCTGGGGGCCCAGTGAAATCAAGTTAAGCCAAAGGAAGCCACCAGAAGGAAGGGAGACAAATAGTTATTAGTATTAGCTTATTAGTTATTAGTATTATTGTATTAGAATATTCGTTTTAGTTTAATTTTCAGATTCAAGCAATAGATATAGAAAGACCAGTAGAATTTCATAGCAGTGGTTCCGCTTTGGTGAAGACTTGAAGGTGTCCATACTATTAGGCAGTGCTTAGTAGTATGGAAAGAATGGTTTAACAAGTAATTGGGTAAATAAGGTGGAGTAGAGCAGTGTGTTAGTAGCTGCAAATGTATCCTGAATGGTATCAGTTATCAAAACAGCGGCAAAAAAGGCTAATATACCCCCTACTTTAAATGATAATTATATCAGAAGTCACTGAGGGAGTTCTGTGACCATATAAAGGCATAAGGCTGTAAGATGAGTTCTACAGTGAACTCTGAGTATCAATCATGTATTGTAAGGAATAACGTACGCCCTACTGCAAATTATAAGGATATTAGAAGTCACCGTGGAGTTCTGTGACCATACAAAAGGCACAAGGCTGCAGTGTACTCTGAGTGTCATTCATTATAAAGGATAATGTATCTTTATTGCCCACACTCTCACCTACTAGAGATTTAGTAGAGATTTACTTCTCCCATGCAGGGTGTCGCTTCCTCTCCTCTAAAACCTGACTGGCTCAAGTTCCATAATCTCTGCTAAAGTTTGTGAAAAAATTTGCAGAATTACCTGCCTGCCAAAGACTAGGTCATGTCATTAACTCAACTGAGAAAACGCTAACATATTGGGTGATGTGTATATTGTATATCGTGCTTTGTATAGATGGATACCTTTGCTGCTGTAGTTTTGTGGTATCTCTTTGTACAGCTTTGGGTACCATAAGGACTGTTCCTGCTTATACACACATAAAAGAGATCATGAACATGTTACTGAACAGTCAGTGTATGGCACACACAGGGAGCATAAAATGGGCAGACATATAATGAAACAATGCTGGTGCCCCTTTGCATTAGATGTGGGCACATTCAGTCTGGGTCTGAGGTGTGTACAGTACAGGGCTTTAGGTGTGTGAACAATAGAGGTGTCACAGGTGTGAACAATGCAGGGTGGATTACAGGTGTGAACAATACAGGATTTTACCGTCTGAATTTGAGTTGTAAACAATGCTGGGGCCAGTTAATTTCAGTACTGATATCTTTTAAATTTTACAGAAGGTAAACAGTCACAACAGTCAGACTTTCACAAAGAAGGGCCACACAAGGGGGGGGTCCACATCCAGCCGAGGGCCGTCAGTTAGACGGGACTAATTGTTAGTGGGAAACGTCTCCGGTAGACGAGGGTGTAGTATGGAGTTCAAGTGTATTTTGTATAGAGTAGAAGTAGTGCGAGTGAAAATCATAGTCAGGGCTTAAAAGGAAGAGGCATTGCACCATACTGTATAACCCATAAAACACAGCAGCAGAAAAGAAAAAGAAAGAAAGAAACAAATATGGCGGGCTCTAGTACAGAAGGCTCTGAAAAAAATCTGCATTCGCATTATCGACAAAAAATGTCATTAAAAGTAACTTTCCACATTATTTTGCTTAAAAATGTCTGGGATTTTGCAGGTCTGTGCCACATGGAACATGCAAGGAATTATGGGAATTACAGTCTTGGCTGGAGGAGAGCTGACTACTGAGACAACATTGTGATAGAAGCAGTAGTCAGGAAATATACAGAGCAGGGGATTGCAAAGAACACACAGAGGCTGCTTTCAGTAGCACTTGAGGCTATTCTATATTTTCACTTCAAAAAAATGCACCTTGAATAATATAACCATATCTCAGGTAGGTTATTATAAAACCCGGTAGGACCCCACTGGCCCAGACCTGCCCCCTGGACTTTTCCCTCTCCTTTCCCTCCAGATGAACTAAATCAAAAGTATGCTCTGTTTTGGGGGGCATGAAAGCCCTTTAGTTTTCATAGAGACAGTGACCTGAACGTTGTGCACCTGGTAGGTCCCAGACACACCAGTCCAACCTTGGGAAAAACTACAGAGAAAGCAGACCTTGCAGGGGCAAGCGGGCCCAGGGAAGTAGGGGGTCCAGTGAGACCATAATTCAACAGCAATTTTTATTGATGAGTTACCTGGCGCAGCAAAAATCTGCTCCTGGTAACATTAAGAACCAAAATGCCAATTTCTAAATCTTTTAAGTAGCTCTCTGCACTAGAGATGCTACCTCTTCTCACAGAAAGCCCATTTCATGGTCTGAATACATGTGCATTAGTCCAATTACCATTTGCTCTATGTAATTCTCATGCATTAGAAGGCTGCCCATCCCACTGGCCCAGTCCGACCCTGGATACTACATTGGTGTGAGTGAATGAATTATCCACTAGCCTAAGGACTCAGGTGCATAGACTTAGGGTAGTTTATTCCCCTGGAAGTCAATTAAGCAGGTGCCCTTTAATGGCTGCTACTGGAAGCCATGTTGGTGCTGTAACCAAAAAGCCACTGTTCATGTTGGTGTAGAGTGCAGAATTGTGACTATTAAGAGAGTGATCCAAAAGTGTCCAACTACCCACATGTTCAACACATGTGTCTGTAGATTAATAAACATACTTAACAAATACACACAATGTACTGCGATATTCTGAATACGTTATTCAACTAATGGCAATGGAATGCAAGCATTGAATAGGCAGAATGAAATATATCTAAGAATGGACCCTCTTTTTAAAACTTCTGAACCTGTACCTTCTCATCATGTAATGTACATACAGATCATGTTGCGTTTATTCATTAACAGATATCTCTGTGGGCAGCTTCCAGAATAGCATTAACACATGACCCCAAAACTAATCAGAACTAGATAAAGGATTTGAGAAACTGCAGTAAAAAGTAACAATATTGGCCAGAATTCAGCTGGTCCCATAAACCAACCAGATATTGGATTTCTGATTTCTAATAAACAAATGCAGCAACAAAATATAAACAAATACAGCATTGCAA
The DNA here is from genome assembly GCA_038501925.1 of Xenopus petersii. Taxonomy (NCBI): domain Eukaryota; kingdom Metazoa; phylum Chordata; class Amphibia; order Anura; family Pipidae; genus Xenopus; species Xenopus petersii. The sequence continues at coordinate 43,654,302 of CM076684.1, read as the reverse complement.
TGTATGGGAAACTTCCAATGGCACATGACTCAATCACACAGAATTCCTTTTTATCATAAAGCTTATGGAGTGTTTATATAGGCAATTGACAATTCTTTCACTAATAATCATTCTAAGCTTACTGCCATGTTTCAGCACTACAATCGTCTGCCACAGTGGTGGGTTGCATGCAGGGCCGGAACTAGGGGCAGGCAGGGTAGGCAGTTGTATTTGAGTCTTCAGAGGTCAACAATAAGCACAGAAAGTGCAGTCAATCAATGTGATTTTATATTAGGAAAATGTCCTACTAGGAGAGGAGAAGACTCTCTTAAATGATCCAGCTTAAGAGTTATGGCTTCTTGGGCTCAGTGAACAAGCTGGTTTATTGAAAATACAAAATGTGTTGCACAGATCAATATTACACAAATGTTGCTACAACCAGGGCTGATCCTATCAAATGTGGGGCCCAATTGGGACCAGTTGGCGGGGCCCCTAGACAAAGTATTGCTGGCTACTGACACAGCAAGTATTTAGGAAAATAAGGGCATACAGGCACAAAATAGAAAGGAAAGGGGCAGTGCGGGGCCCCCAGAGGTGCGGGGCCCAATTGGTCCAATTGGCCTAAGGCCGGCCCTGGCTACAACTCCCATAATAATCAGTCCTATTACTACCGCATGCTGGGAAGTACAATTCAGCAGCATCAGGGTTTATATTTTAAGGGCTCAATAATTATGATTTTGCCTATGGATTTATCTATAGCTTTTGTTATGTCTTGCATTAAACAGAGCAAAATCTGCTTTGAAATTTAAAGTAAAGTCATAATTTACTTCCTGTCGCAAGGTAAAAGCAAATTAGCAGTCCACAGAGAAGCTGGTGAGTTGCTTCTTATTCCAAACCCTCAAAAAGCTCCAGCTGGGGAAAAGGAAGGGTTTGTTTATACAGAGGGATTTTCAGTGGACCGGAAATTCCCTTGCTTGTTTCGTAAGTAGGCAGTAGTGATGCGAGGGTCGCGAAAAACTCGAACTGCACCAAACCTGACCTGCTCCTGAACCCGCCTGCACCCGCCTTCTCCCCTTTATATATAGACCTGCCCACCTCACCGATGATGTCATAAAAGGGGTGGGGTGAGCATGGGTTTAAAGGTGTAAGGTTGCAGACTGTGAGAGCAGGAATAAGAGCTCATCCCAAACCTGCCCACAATTCAGAAAGGTTGTGCTGTGGTTGCCCGATTCCACCAGGTCCCACAGGTATCAGACAGCCGCACATCACTAGTAGGTAGTATCCATTCCTCTTAATTGTGGTAGAGCCCAGAGCAAAATACACATTGTTAGACTCAATATTTTGGGATCCAAACTGCAGCTTTCCAGTGGTTGCTAAACTCCATCTACCAGAAAATGATGAGGAGAACCTGGGAGTTGTAGTTCAGATCAGCTGACGTAACACATTTACTTGACCTGTGCTACAAGTATATACTGACTAACGACACATGCCATTGCCCTGCGACTTCATTATGTTATATTGAGGCTGCCACTACCAGATACAATGACTTGGGCTAACATTGGCCAAGCATTTATACTTTTCAGACTGGAAGGAGGGGCAAAACTACAGAGGAAGCAGAACCTGCAGTTGCAGGGGAGCCCAGGAGCTATAAGGGGCCCCATGAGGCCATAATTAATGAACAATTTCAATATATATTAGTATATTTTTAAAACATAAATATTAGGACAACCTCTCGATGTGTTTGGGGCCCTAAATTTCTTTCGTTGTGGAGCCCAGTAACATGTAGTTATGGCACTGACTGGAAGAAAAACATTAGATGCTTTTAAGTAAAAGAAGATTGGGAAAGTCGACATGATGATGAGGGTATGTACTTTCTGAGAGTCCTTATCCATCAGTCAGCTGTGCCCTTGTGTCTTATCAATAATTTCCCTGCTGAGCCTTCAGTTTTCATGCCATTAGCCAATGAGTCTCTGGAGTGTCATTTAACTCTTCTGTGTAACAGAATGACTGTGCGCTTGGGTCACTTGCTTTACTGAACAAGCCATTTTATGATCTTACAGGCTTGCTTGTCACAAAACAGATGTATTTCCCCAAGGACTCCCCTTATAAGGCACATTGCCATTTAGCAGAGCATATAAAATATCACGTGCTGGTAGGCAGGGCAGCAATCAAGGGGGGGACAGGGGGGAGAGTTGTAGGGGGCCCCAAGGGTAAGGGGGGCCTGGCCACGCCACACTTGATTAGCTGGGCCCCCCATCTTTGTGAGAGCTGCTGAATTCGGGAAGGCATGGATGTTTAAGGGGCCCTGGCCACCAATTTTCTTATAATGTGTGGTGGGGGAGCTGGCCACCAATTGTTTTTTTCTCATGTGGGGTCCTAGCCACCAATATTTTTTAATGGGGGGGCCACAAATGTTTTTTATGGGGGCCCTGATAACCAATATCTTTTTATTAACAAGAGGGAACCCTAGCCACCAATATTTGTTTTGTTTTTTTACTGTGTGGTGGGGGGCGGACCTGTGGGTTGGGGGGGCGGGCCTGTGGGTTGGGGAGGGTGGACCTATGGGTTGGGGAGGGTGGACCTATAGGTGGGGCTTGCGGTGGGCGCAGCCCAGGGGGCCCAGGAAATGTTGTTGTATGGGGCCCTATGATTTCTGATGGCGGTCCTGCTGGTACGGCCACTAAAAACGACATATTAAGGGAACACAGCACTCAAAGCCATTAAAGCACTGGCTACATTCAGTCTCTGAACATATACGGTGATATTAGTTGACATTTTTTGGGCTAAAGGCATTAGAGTGGAACCCTGTCAAAGTCACAATCCACAAAGGGCCACAATCATAATAATGCATGCATTTGGCTCCAATTACAATATATGTAACATATGTAATTTATAAATGTAATTTTCCCTTTTGAGGAGGTGCTCTCTGTATAAATGCCTGGCACAGGAAAGATAGTCAGAAATCCACTGAGAACTTCCAATACAGTAATTTAGATAAAATGTAGCCTGTAATTCCAGGAATATATGGGACCTGTCATCCAGAATGCTCTGGACCTGGGGTATTCCAGATAAGGGGTCTTTCCAAAATGTAGATCTCTGTACTTTAACTACTACAAAAAACTTTTTTAAGCATTAAATAAATAGGCTGGTTTTGCCTCCAATCAGGATTAATTATATCTTAGTTTGGATCAAGTACAAGGTACTGTTTTATTATTATAGAAAAAAAAATAAATACAGTAGAACCCCCATTTTACATTTTTCAGGGGACCAGGAAAAAATTATGTAAAATCGGGGAAAATGTAAAATCAGGGAAATGTGTTGAAGTAACTTATTTCTTCAAGCACTGAAAGGTTATAAGCACAGGAGTCCATTTTACTTTGAGATACAATAATTACTGTGTTCATAACAAGGGTTAAACACTGCAGTGTTAATGTTACACTATGGGGGACATGTACAAAACTCTCTGTCACATACACAACCTAAAGCAATAAGTGATTGGTGCAGGACTGTATAAGGGACAGACTAATTGGAATTGACCATTTACAGACAGAACCATGGCAAAATATACATCTGGTTAGTATTTTAAACCTCTTTATTTCACAGATAATAACATTCATAGCGGGGAAAAAAGCAGTTTTTGGGGTACATCAGGACAAAATTTAGATGTAAAATCTGGGAAAACGTGACTTAAAATCAGGGAAATGCACACATTGAAATGCATTATAAATTGGTGGGACCACAAATAAAAAATGTAAAATGCGGGAAAACTTAAAAATCACGGGACTTAAAATTGAGGTTTCACTGTATTTTTTTTAAAAAAATGTGAATGATTTCAGTAAAGTGGAATCTATGGGAGATGGCCTTTTTGTAATTCGGAGCATTCTGAATAATGGGTTTCCAGATAATGGATCTATACCTGTTATAGAACAGAACAGAGAAAAATAAAAGAGAAATACTAACAGCCTGTATATACCAGCTACATCACAGTTATGTCTGGATTGTGTATTTTTCTATAACTGGGGGCTGCACATCTGCCTTACAGGGTTTCATTTACTACAACTGGGACGATTTGGCTCAGTACAAGTTTAGTAAATTGAACCTTTGTCCCTTGTGAGGCAGGTCCTGCTGGGCTCTGCTCACTGCTCACAGCCTGCCTTCACAGCTGCCGCATGTTGCCCAATGGTACACAGCAAACCTTTTGTGATGGGCGCATTTGTCCTGTTTCACTCCGCCACAAATTTCGGACGTAAAATTCAAGAAACGCAGATGTCGACAGCCAGCGTCAAAAAAAAAGAATTTGTGAATTTATTTGCCAGCGATGAAACGCAGAAATTCGCAGCGAAATCATGCCTGGCGAATAAAGTCGCCCATCACTATCCACCATCTTTCTGGCCCTGTCATTTCTTCATCTGTCGTCCTTATGGGCCCCCTGCCACCCACTCATGCTCCTGGGCATGCTGCTGGCTGTGCACTTTGGGATGGAGAACTCCTTTAGAAGGAGACAAAAAAATGTAAAGATGGCCATGTGTTCCACTGTGGAATGAATAGACCCTTCACGCTGCTTGGCTGCCTGGTATCACCCCACTGGCCTGCACACGCATGTCATCTTGCTGGCCTTGCACACCCGTCAATCTGCTCATCCCCCTGTCCATCAATCTATTGGGCCCTGTGCCTGTTGAGCAGTGTGCGACTGAAACACACAGCCATTTTGAATTTCTTTGCTGGAAGCAGAGGGGACAAGGAGCAGGAGAAAGAAGAAACTTGAATGAGGTAATGCTTCCAAACTATTCATTTTCTGCCATGATCTTCTTGGCATGTCTGCCATTAATATGCTGATTGGCCATTTCTTGCAGGTATGGCCAAGTTAAAATGCTCATTGGCTTACTGTCATGCAGGCCTGGACTGGGAGTCAAAATAGGCCCTGCCATTCCAAGTCCACAGAGGCCCAAACTGCCCCCTACCAGCCCAAACAGACCCCTTCCAGCCCACTATATGGTGATTTTCTATGGAACCATACAGCAGCCCCTCTGGCATTTGCCAGAACCCACAGATTGCCAGTCCGGGCCTGCTGTCATGTCCTGGGTTAATATTCTGTTTTGCCATTTCTTTCGGTCATGTCTGGGGTTAATAGGCTGATTGAATATTTCTTAGTGGTATGTGTGGGGTTAATTTGTTATAACAGCTCGTCATACCTGTGTACATGGGGAGGGGGCTAACAAAAGCTATGAAGGGCAGTGACAGAGGTTTGGTGGGCCCCTGGGATGAGATTCTCTGGTGGATCCCAGGTACCCCAGTCCAACAATGTATAATATACAGTATTAAAAAGGATCAGAACAGTCGTTACTTTGGTGCAGGAACTTGCGAGTATTTGGAGCAGCCAAGATGTTATTTTTCCACTGTATAAATGACATGCCTTTCCTGAGATATCCAATAATCCCATGTAATTGGGGCGATAATGATCTAATCCATGCATCTTTGATACCTTGATTTCATGTTGCCATTTAATGTGGAGTAATTAGCTTTGAAACAAATTCAGAACTGGATCATTATAACTGTAACGTCATGGGGTTAGCTGACGTCTCTGCCTTTGAGCATACGCTAAATCTGTTGTGGCTTTGCTGCTCTGTGTGTACAGTGTGCCTGTATCATGGTGTGTATGTGTTGATCTGCTTCCCTGCATACTTATGTTGTATTACATCTCATAGGCTGCTAAAACTCTGGAACAAATACAATTCTGTACAATCTATTTGTCTAAATCTCCTAATACAGGTAAGGGACCTGTTATCCAGAATGCTCGGGACCTGGGGTTTTCTATAATGTGGATCTTCATACCTTAAGTGTGGATGCATCCAATACTAAAACGAGAAGTTACTGGGGCTTCCAAGCAAACCTTAAAAGGGACCGTGTACCCCCTGTCCATCCCCAAAGATGATCGTTTTTACACACCCATATTGAAACTGGCAGTCAGAAAACTCAACAAGCCCTCTATAATCCCAAACCACTTCCCAGCAATCACTTCTGTCTCTACTGTCCCATTTCTGCTCCCAAAGGCATGAAGGCAGGACTGGAATGGCTTTACTTTCTGAGCAGGCAGCACTGGTGCAATCGCTCTGCCACAAACATAAAGGTGATAATATTAGCAGTTCCTTGGAGCAGCTGTCATATAACAGGCTTACTCTATTCAGTCTGAGATTGCATTGCATGATTCCTGAGGCATCAGAACCTATTGATATTCCCAGTGGAAGTGATGTGTTTCAACGTGGCATGAACTGGTAGCATTCACCTATTCCAACAAAAGAAGTCAGTACATCAAAAGTAGTCTGGCAGCCGAGAGGAATTTGATGAGATTCATCACTTCTAATCAGCCTGGAGTGTGTGGGGAGGGCGGCTACTGGTCGATTGGAAGCCATTCTGTACAAGTAGGAGTCAAATAAAGCGGGGGAATGGTTTTCTAGGAAGCAGTGAGTCATCTAGACTGAGTGCTTTCATGAAACTATAGCAACCCTGCTTTGTACATCATTGTGGACCCTGCAGGGCTCTCTCTCCGTCTCAGAGACTGCATGCATTAGTACAACAGTCAGGCTCCTGTAATGTGTGCGCAATACTTACTGGGTAAAATAGACTCAAGCTGCTCGGAGATTGACAGCACGGCTTTACAAAGAAAAGAGCAGCAAGTTGAGCTTAGTTTTCCACCTTAGCATAATAACTGGCTCAAGGCAGTTAAATCTGAGCAAATGGTTTTCATCTAACCTGTTGCAAATAGAAAATGGGATGGGATGGAACTGTGTGCTTTTTAAAGGGTTGGTTCACCTTTCTGTTAACTTTTGCTGTGTTATAGAATGGACAGTTCTAAGCAACTTTTCAATTGGTCTGACTCTTTCCAGCTTTCAAATGGGGGTCACTGACCCCATCTAAAAGCAAATGCTCTGTAAGGGTACGAATGTATTGTTATATCTTCATCTTTCTCTCCAGGCCCCCTCCTATTCATATTCCAGTCTCTTACTCAAATCAATGCATGGTTGCTAGGGGATTTTGGGCCCTACCAAACAAATTTCTGAAATTACAAACTGGAGAGCTGCTGAGTAAAAAGCTAAATAACTCAAAAAACACAAAAAAATTAAATCAATTGCAAATTGTCGCAAAATATCACTCTCTACATTATATTCAAGTTAACTCAAATGTGGACAACCCCTTTATTGATGATATAGATCAGTGCTGTCCAACTGACGTCCCGCCGGCTGCATCTGGCCCACAACACCCCTTGTGTGTCTCCCCCCCACATGAAAATCTGCCTCCTCTGACTGCTTACTTTATGTATTATTTAAAATGGATCAATTCTGAGATTAAATGGCCCCTGCATTGTTTACACTTCAAATTGAGACAGTAAACTCCTGCATTGTAACACCTCTATTGTTCACACCCGTAAAGCCCCGTACTGTTCTCATCTCATACCCAGACTGAAAGAGCCACATTGTTCACCTGTTAACACATCAGACAGATTGTAAAAGCAGCACTGGCATTGTGTCACTGTATGTATCCAGGCACGTTTCATGGGCAGCTGCGTCAGGTGTGCCACCCTCCCTCACTCGCGCTTCTAACTTCTAGCATTGGAGCGGGTGGAGGAGGGGACGCACCGCTAGTGCAGTGAGCGCTATTATGCTAGCTGCACTAGAAGAGCCGAATTTCCATTTTAAAAAACTGAAATTCGGCTCTTAAAGTTACCAGAGATGGCTTTTTGCTGCCCCATGGTATCTGGCCACTCTGTGCCACCTGAGGCAACATTCTCACCTTGCCTCACGGCCAGAGCCGCCCTGTATGTATCACAGTATGAACTGTTCATCTGGTCCTGATAGGTTTTCCAGTCTCCTGCTGTATTCTTTTCTGTCTGTCCTATGCTCCCTGTGTGTGCCAAACTCTGCCTGCCCTATGCTCCCTGTGTGTCAAACTCTAAGTTCCCTATGCTCCTTCTGTGTATCATACTCTGCTTTCCCTACTCTGTCTATTTGAGCTTTGCTGTGTCTGTGGGATGTGAGACTGGTGGGGGTTCGTTATAATTTGGATATACTTGTTAGGGCAGTGCCGGGCCTACTCGGTCGGGCGCCCTAGGCAACCCGGCCAAGTACTTTGCCCCCACCACTCGCGCATGCGCAGAATTGTGCAAGCAGCAAGGAAGTGCGAGTGCGCATGCGCAGAATCCGCGTGCGCAGAAAATTTGAGCGTGCGCATGCGCAGAAGACCATTGAGCTTCAGCCACAGCTTCTGAACATAGCGGTCAGAGCTAGGGGAAGGCGTCAGAAGAGGTACGTGCCTGGCGCCCCTGTGCCTTTGCGCCCTAGGCAAGTGCCTCTTCTGCCTACCCCTAGTTCCAGCCCTGTGTTAGGGGTCCTCAAGGTGTTTAATCATGTGTTGTGGGTTGCTGTGCTATCCACGGGAGAGAATAAGGCATATGGATTTAAGGTCATGTCTTAAAGGAGAATTCAACCCTAAAGTTAAAAAAACGCTACCCCCTACCCTACATAGACCCCTCCATCCTCCCCCCAGCCTAGCTGCTACCCAGGGCAAATGCCCCTAAGTCTTTACTTACCCCTGGGGGCAGATTCTGTCCAGCAGAGTTCACGGCAGTCATTTTCCAGCTCTTCTGTAATATTCAGAACGAGAGCAGCGGTTCGGCAATTTCCATGACTTTCGGCACATGCAAAACAGAAAATCACTCCAACTGCACATGCGCTGATATTTACCGAAGAGAAGAAGATGGCTGCCGTGAACTCCGCTGTACAGAATCTCCACCAAGGGGTAAGTAAAGAGTGAGGGGCATTTGTCCAGGGTAGCAGCTAGGCTGGGGGGGGTCTATGTAGGGTAGGGGGGTAAGGGTATTTTAACTTTAGGGTTGAAGTCTCCTTTAATATGACATAATAAACTTGTTTCACATATTAGTGAGGAGTGATATCCCTGCAGTGAGCACCAACCATTTGTTTTTTTGGTGTGCTATCACCATAAATGTGGACATGGTCTTAAAAGTTCTAGTGGTAACATGGGTATGTTTTAAAGTGGGTGCATTTTAAAAACAGGGAGTGGTAAACATTAACTTTTTTCAGAGTGCAGGTCCCACAGCAGCCAATTACTGCTGGATATACAGACCAACTTCAACATAGACAGCACTTGTTTCTCTTTTTCATAAATAGCCTTTGTTTTCATTTTGGGCACATACTAAGACACTATACTAACTCTGGAGCATGACATGATATAGTCCAACAGCACAAGCTAAATTAAGTGTCATTAACTGTGCTGCTGTGGGGCAATTCTTAGTTTATTGAGTTGCTATAGATACATAGGCATGGATGAAACACTTTTCGGATACCAGGTATCCTTCTTCAAATCACTGAATGTCCCACAACAGCTGGTGCAATAAAATCTCAGTTGTTACATATTAAATAATATGCTATTTTACAAATTTATATGGTAGTAAGACTCACTGCAAAACCTGTCCTGGTTAGTCTTGAACTCACAACTGTCAGTATAATTACATTGATTAGTAAGCTAATTGTACATATTTATTCATGGGCAGCTAGGCTCCAGGGAACAAGGAAGGTAAACTAATTGGACTAAAACTGACCATTGAAGCAACAGTGTAACCCTTCCCTCAATGTGACTTAATTATCCAAATCCAAAATGAGAACATTGGAAAGGTTTTACAGCTACTATAGGCACCATCTCTCCCTACTATACCTGCTATCCCACAGCCACAGTCCCTTCCCAGAGTCTATTATCCCACTGTAACTATAGGCACCATCTCTCCCTACTATACCTGCTATTCCCACAGTCCCTTCCCAAAGTCTATTATCCCTCCTGCTACTATAGGCACCATATCTCTCTACTATAATTGCTATCCAACAGCCACAGTCCCTTCCCAGAGACTATTATCCCACTGTTACTATAGACACCATCTTATACCTGCTATCCCACAGCCATAGGCCCTTCCCAGAGACTATTATCCCACTGTTACTATAGACATCATCTCTCCCTACTATACCTGCTATCCCACAGCCACACTCCCTTCCCAGAGACTATTATCCCACTGCTACTATAGGCACCATCTCTCCCTACTATACCTGCTATCCCACAGCCATAGTCCCTTCCCAGAGACTATTATCCCACTGTTACTATAGACACCATCTCTCCCTACTATACCTGCTACCCCACAGCCATAGTTCCTTCCCAGAGACTATTATCCCCACTGCTACTATAGGCACAAGCTCACCCTACTATACCTGCTATCCCACAGTCACAGTCTCTTCCCAGAGGCTATTATTCCACTGTTATTATAGGCACCATCTATCACTATAGGCAGTGATGCAGTTCTGTACAGGAGAAAATCCCTTTCATATAGAATAACATAGCAGGGGACAGACTGTCAAGCAAAGCCTTTGGAGTGGTGCTGCTATATGTGCAGATTGTGCAAGTAAAATGGCACCCCCCATCCATTGGTATAATTAGATATTACTCGGCCCCACAGCAAATTAATTTTAGGGCCCTCAACATATCCAGAGGTTGTCTTTTTTACAAATAAATGTCGAAATTGCTGATTAATTAGGGCCTCATTGGGCCCTGTTTCCTCTGTAGGGCCCCTGTCCCCATCAATTTTTACAAAAGCGTCAGTAGAAGAAGAGCTGCCTCTGTACTCTGCAGTAGTGACAATTAAATGCTACTCATAAATGCGCTATTCTTTTCTTACAGTTTGTCCTAGTTACAATATACATCTTTTTTATTGCTATTCACCTTTCCTTTGAGGACGTTCTTCCTCACTGTGACATTGTGAGAGTTAACAAGTAGGTCAAAGTAACGGTTTATGGAAGCAGGTGCAGTGGGTAACAAGGCTGGACACAGAGCGCATGTGGCTAATTGGACGTGAGTGCCGGTGTTGAGCAGCTGTAAGGGTTAAATGTCGCGGGTTTTCTATTGGTCGCCAGGAGGAGGAGCAGCGCAGAGCCAGTCTTACAGGCGACACAGAGACAAGACGCAGTGTTGGTTGGACTGAGGATTCCCAAATGCGACTGACTGGCACTGGGGGCTGATGTGGGCACGCAGCAGGGCGACAAGTTAACCGGCTTCTTAGGCTACTTGCCAAATGTCGATCACACACACTGAGCGCTGATCACTCCCTGCTTTGCTAAGTCACCTTCAATGTAAGGACATGCGAGCGGCTGCTGAATGGAGCGACCCCGCTGCCTGAAACTAACATCCGACACTAACACTAACACCCGCCACTAACACCTCCTCTCGCTCGCACCGTCTATCTCTCGCTTCCACGCTGCGTCCGAGCCGCTCCTCTTCATGACTGCTCTGAGCGATTTCTCCTCTAATCGACATGATCCTGCTGCTCTTGACTCTGTTACACTGGGGCTCTGGGGCTGCTGTAAGGAGGCAGGAGGTTGCCGGGGTTCAGGCTTGGAGGGTCCCTCCCGCACTACAGCGCTACCGAAGGGGACTATTTATTGCCAATACATCAGACTCAGTGGCCGCTGACATCACGTGCCCCTATAAAGTCATGACAGAGGGAAAACCCAGGAACATTTGCTTCAGGACCACGGACAGCTCCTTCCGTTGCGATTCAAGTAAGTGCAAAGTGTTCCGCTCCGACTCCGGCTCCTTATTGGCCAATGTGCTGAGCAACAGCAGCGCCCTCCTGCAATGGCGCCCCCCACAGGCCCACACTCTCAGGGGCTTTCTCCTTAACTGCTCCTGGAATGGGACTTTCACTCGCTTCCAGTGCGACAATGTCCATCTTGGCACCAACTGCAGAGATTACCTCCTCTCCAACCTGCACGACAATGTCAACTACAGAATCTGCCTGAAAACGCTTTACACAAACAGGACGTCTGGGGAGGAGTGCGTGGAATTTACTGTGGAGCCCGTGGGGATGCAGGATCTTGTCATTGCTATGACGGCAGTGGGGGGTTCTATCTGCGTCATGCTGGTCATCATATGTCTCCTAGTGGCCTACATTACTGAAAACCTTATGCACCCTGCCTTCACTCACCCCTCTGCCAAAAGAAGGCCATAACAGGCCACAATGCTGCGACTTTACTTCATGTAGGTCTGTCTTTCTTACAACCAGTGTCACTGGGACACCAGGGACCCACCAAAAACCTTTAGACCAGGGGTCCACTCTAAGTATTATATTCTTCCGCTCCTCGCTCAACCTCTATTCTCCTAGTCTCTTTGCTTTACATACTATAACCTATTATTCCATCTATTTAGCCTCTTTATCTGCATAGAAATAGGGAACGGCCATGAAATAAGCCATAAGGGCCCACTGAAACCTGGGCCCACCAGGACTTTTCCTGGTATCCCAGTGGGCCAGTCTGACACTTTGCTTAGAGCAAGTGATTTTTGTCAGATGTCAAGCCTGCAGGCCTTTTGCTGCTGTAATACAACTCATATCATTCACTAAGGCTCCTGGGACACTGAGAGAGACTTATAGTTCCAACAGCTGAAGGGCTGCAGGATTAACAGTCCATGTCTTTGTGTGAAAACAAATAAAAGTTGCCAGTCCTGTTTGTGTAGATAACTTAGTGCTCATTCAGTAACTGTGGACCCGCGTTAACCCCTGGAGAGTTGCGATGGGCAAATAAATTCGGCAGACACCAATTTGCGGTGAATTTCCTTGTTTCGCCGCAAGCAAATCCATTTACGAAACTGCGATGGCAGTCAAAAAAATATTGGTGCTCGTCAGAATTGTTGCTCGCGTCAAAATTGCTGTGGGTGAAAATTATTGACTTTAATGCATTTGGACCAAATTGTCGTGCATATAAAAATTGGCGCGCATCAAAATTATTCGGATGCCCATTGAGTTGAATGCATTTGGCCCAAATAGTCGCGCGTATAAAAATTAGTTGCTCGCATCAAAATGTACGCCATTATGTAACACATATTTTTGTCCATTTTGCGGTAATTCGCTAATTGAAACTGCACAGATTTGCCCATCTCTACTTGACAGCAAACATGTACATCAAGTTCAAGGTTTTGCCCAAGCAAAGTAAAACTGCTAGCTGATCCAAAGGAAGTAGGAAAAACCTCACAGGGGAAAAATCCTTCCTGACTCCCGAGAGGACAATGGGATGAGTCCTTGGATCAGCTTTGTACTAAGAGTTCATTAGAGAAACCCTCTATTTTATCTAAAAAGGCATCGAAATCTATCATGAATTCTAATGCATCCATCATGACAACTACTTCAAGGAGAAAATTCCACAAATTAAATCAAGGTAGAAAAAATATATATTAGTACTAATTCTAGAAATACAGAGAGGAACTCCCTAAAAAGAAAAGAGACCTGCTACTGGAGTGGCCCAATAAAAATGAAACTGCTCTTCGGAGGCTATGGTTTAGCACCCATGTGCACCTTTGTTAGTAAATGAGCCTGTATGCAGTGGCGTAACTAGATGTTACTGGGCCCCACAGCAAATTAATTTTAGGGCCCCCAACATATTGAGAGGTTGCCCTGTTCTACCAATATATATATTGTAATGGTTTAGTAATTAGGGCCTCATGGGGCCCCTTATACCTCCTGGGCCCCCCTGCAGGCACAGGGTCTGCTTCCTCTATAGTTACGCCCCTGCCTGTATGTGTTTTATGTGAAGTGCAAGAGATTTTGAAGCCCATCATCTGTTTTTGAACTACAGCTTCCGAAGGGCCCTTTTTGCTTTTTAGCATGTCATCGACCTTTATTTAAATGCAAGATGCTGCATTCCTTACACGTCTTGCATTAAAAATATATACAAATAGAAAAATGCATGCTGAATTCACAAAAACACTTGCATTTGACAATGCATACACAGTGTGTGCATTTTGATGTGTTCAGCATGCATTGCAATAGAAGCAAATTCAAAAGCCTTTTTTAAGGGCCTAAGTAAGTTTGTAACAGGGTCCCGAATAGTTGTAGTTTAAAAGTAGCTGGATGGACTTCCTTATCTACTATTGTTTGACAATAAGTGAAAGTTGTTTATTTTTCTGTAGGTAAAGGCAGAGACACATGGTCAGATTCTGGGAGATTATTCGCCCAGCAACAAATCTCCTCTTCTTCTGGCGACTAATCTCCCTGAACTGCCTTCTCGCCAGCTAGAATAAAAATCGCCGGTGGGATGGCACGTGTGCCTCTGCCTTACAGTAACTCTGTCTAAAAAAACAATAGTATAAATGATACTATAAATGTATAAATGTGACAACATTAATCCCTTTTGGCACTGAATCACTGTGCAGGTTAAAGGCAAAGAAATACCATAATAGTATAGACATTCAGCAAGCCATTGCACAAAGAGGGAATGTTTGTAGCTGTGTATGTGATGAGCCGTTATTCCTAGCGGTTTCTGCTTGGTGCAGAAAATGCATAAAGAAAATATGCTGCACATTTGAATTAAATGCAATTATATTCTCTGGTTTACACTGCATTTTTTTTTTCATTTCTAATCTGAATTTTGAATATGCTTTATTGGTATAATATAAAACAAGCACATAAATGTAAGGAGAGAAATGCATTTTAGACAGACAGCCATAAAAGGCAACACAAATGATTATTGTGATCACTGTATGTTTTCTAGAACAATGTCCCATGTGTATAAAGCAGGGAGTGCATTTGTGAGATGTACTGTATGTAAATGTTTCCAAAAACCGAAGGCAGGTTTATTAAAGGAGACGTATAGCATACATGAAAAAACCCTAATTTTGTAGGCATGTAGACAGTATGTGGTTAAATGTAGTTTTCAAGCTGCATTTTTGAATGGCATTTCAGATGCTCAGATGGAAAGAAAACTGTGGGGTGCAGCCAATGTTTCAGTTTATAATATGTCCTAATGTAATATTGCTGTTGTTTCATCTTTTGGAATAAATAGAAAGGAACAAAAGTATATCAGGGTTGCAGATGACCGGCATCTATGTACTAGCTGAGCTGGCAGGCTTGTGAGAACCACAGCAACCACTATCCACTGTAAGAGAACAAAAGGTGTTGAACATCACTTTGTTTTTTCGCATTACCACATTTTATAATTCTACCGGCCCATACAACCTGTGACTAGAACATAGAACATGGTCATAACATACCAAAGGAAACACTTTTAACTGAATTTCCCAGTGACTGTTAGACAGCAGGTACCTGACTAAAGCTATTTCTCTACCAACCAGCCTTAAGCCAATGCCTTTAATGGAAAGGAATCTTAGCAGTTTGTGCAATATTTTATTTAGCATAATATAAAGCAGATAACCTACCAATTGGTCAATATGTAAAATTTGTTGTTAGTAATATCAAATAATACATATGCGTGGTTACAATGAAATATACTGGCTGCATATGGTGTTCATCCATATTCCCATGTATATATATTTAAATAGAGCCCAAAAGCATCCCCACTTTCCCCCCTTATATATGTATACATAGGCACTATACAGGCCCGGAATGGCAATCTGTGGGTTCTGGCAAATGCCAGAGAATGCTATAGACTAGGGATGCCCAGCGTTTTTCACCTGTGAGCCACATTCAAAAGTTAGGAGGGTTGGGGAGCAAGATAAGCATGAAAATAGTTCCTGAGAATGCCAACAAATGGCTGTGATTGGCTATTTGGTAGCCCCTTTGTGGACTGGCAGCCTGCAGAAAGCTCTATTTGGCAATACAACTGGTTTTTATGCAACCAAAAGTTTCATCCAAGCCTTGAATTCAAAAATAAGCACCTCCTTTGAGGCCACTGGTAGCAACATCCAAGGGGTTGGGGAGCAACATGTTGCTCGTGAGTTACTGGTTTGGGATCACTGTCCTAAACAGTCATTATTTAGTGGGTTGGTGGGAGGCTGTTTGGGCTTATTTTGAAACCCCTATCCATACCTGGCAGTATGTATGGTAGTGAAAATACTTTCCATTTGTGTACATTAATCTGAAACTTGGCTGATATCAAGGGCATTTACAAGAGAAGTCAGCAAAATCCACATGTAGTGTATTCTGTCAACACCTGATACCAGTATAGTCCACTGTGGAGAGAACTGGAGGCTGGAAACCATGTAAATCTCCCTCCTGGGATTTACACATATAACGATATATAATACACAAGAGCCATGAATATCCTGTAAACTATATCCTTATAAAAGGAGCTTAGTGCTGTCATTGGTTATAATCTGAGTTAAGTGATGTCATTACTGTCACATGACTCACTGAAAGTTGTGTATTATAATAAAGTACGCCCTGTTGCAAAATATGAGGATATTAGAAGATACCGAGGAGTTCCATGACCTGTATAAAAACACTTGGCCTTCAGCCTCGTGCTTTAATATTGTAATGGAACGCTTTGGCAACTTATAATGCCCTTATATTTTACAACAGGTGGCATTCATTGCACTATATACCTGCCATGTTTACATTTAATGAAAATAGATTTTAGATTTATGCTTATCTTTATTTTGCTAGCCCTGTGATCCTATGAACAGGAATGGTACCCATTGCACAATTGTTTGCAGTTTTCCATTATAGTTTCCACTGGCAAAATCCCTCATTGTCATGCATAGGGCTGAGGGTGGAAATACAAGACAAGATGCTTGCTGGTAATAAACAACATTTTGAATTTTGTAAATTAAACACAATTTTAATTCATTTTCTAATGCCATTAAAGTATCTTCATGCCTTAGTTAGATTTTAGTATCCAAGATTCATGCATAATCATTATATTATATATTTTTTTTATTAGAACGACACATTTAACCTGGTATGATTTATTTAAATATGTCTGGATTCTTTATAAATGTTTTTTTTAATGAGACATTGTCACCAGTGAGCCACAAATCATTGTATTATAATTATTCAAAATTATTCATGTTGTTTCTCAATTTTAATTACCCAGATATTGACTGGAGCAACAGTACTGCCAGGACAGAAAATGGGAACAAGTTTATAATGACCCAGAACTTATAGCAAATGTGCAAGTCTTTGAACCCCTGGGTAATAGTGACCATAATGTTATATCATTCAATGTCTGGTGCAACAAACAAATACCTGTATACACTGGGGCAAGAAAAACCCTGAATTTCAGAAAAGCACATTATAGAAGGCTGCCCTTCAGAGCATAGATTGGGGCATTAAGAACACAGAACAGCAATGGAGGTCATTTAAAATTATAATAAATCGTTACTGTTCTCAATTTATTCCCTTAAGAAGCAAATGTAGAAGTACCAAGAATTGCCCTATGTGGCTTAATATAGAAGTAAAAAAGTTAATAGGAATGAAGAGAAAGGTATATAAAAAGTCTGTGGGGACAGAAGCTGCATTTAACAAATATAAAACACTATAATAAATGTTGTAAAACAGCAATCCGGGTTGAAAGTGTGGCTCCTTTAAATAATGGTACCAGTATGGTTGTAACAGATACAGAAATGTTCTAAATCATGTATCACCAATGAGATAATATCTTTTCCTTTGATATTTCTACTGCTTGTACTTTTATCCACTTTGTGAGTAACGTAGTTCTTAAGTGAAGGAAATAATAAGATGTAGTTTGGAATGAATATGCAATATATTCTGTTATTTCATTCAGAAACACTATGTTATAAATCACTTTTCTATAATTCTGGATTTTTTCTTTTGTTAGCCATGGTTGGATGCCTTTTTTAGTTTTACTGAGAACCTTTAAAGCTTTAGTACTTCATAGCTCTGGAATAAATCAGTATCCATTTGGCATTGTTTTTGGACAAATAATGCATTTTTTTCTGTTTAAATTAAGATTTATATTGGGGTAAAGCCTGCAAGTATATCTCTTCTTTAGAAACCCCAATTCACAAACCACAAACAAATACCTGACAGGATAGTATATATTCTTAACTGACTTAAAACATATGGCTTAGAAAGGAAAACCACACATACACACCCACAAAAAATAGCCAAAGGTATTGACAAACTAATACAGGTCAATGTGGAGCTTTAGCATATTATTAGATATTGATAAAATATAGGATTTTACATAGTAACATACAGTAGTTACATCATTAAAAGCTTTAATGCACGACTGTATCTTCTATTGTTTTCTCACACACCATTGCTGAAACACTGAGGGATCAAATTGTATTTGATCTGTGTTCTTGTTTCCTGTCCTCTGAGGACTAGGTAATTATTAGGGGTCCAGCAGGATTCCTAGGGGGGGTTAGGCAACCATTTTTTAACCACTCGCCCCTAGGTGTGGTTTCCTGGTGCGATCTCCTCCCTCCATTATTTTGTATTTCCTGCCAGCGTTGTGGGAGAGGAGTTCAGTCTTGCGACTGTTTGGAGGAGTTTGTGCGGCATGGGGAGTTCTGTCGGTATCCGGATCTCTAGCTGGCAGGTCCGTCCCTCTGAGCCGCGGGTTGCCTCCCCCCCTTTCGGTGTATTTTTTCTGTATGGGCAGCAGCAGTAGATGCGGCGGGGTTAAGCTGCTCTAGTGTGTGCATCCGTGTGCTGTGTGTTACTTCCGGGTTGCGGGGTCACGTGATGGTTTGTGGCAGTTTTTAAAATAAGCCGTATTACAATTGCTAGAGTAAGCCTCCCTGCACTGCGGCTGCTGTGTGTGCTTACTTTGTTCTGGTAAGTAGTGTAGCTTTTGCTGGTTTTTTATGTTGCAGGGGGATCGTTTCTGCAGTTCTTTCTTTTTATTTTTCTTTTTCTTGTAGCCAAGTCCTCCCGTTCGGAAGGTAGAGAACAAGAAAGCGGAAGATCCAAGAGATGTGCGCTATGCACGTCAAGACTCCCTCCTGATTTTCCAAAGAGGATTTGTCAGGATTATTTTAAGGAGAATTTCCAGCAGGGTTTGCCTGAGTCTATATGTCAGAGTTCATGTCCTGGTTCAAGGTTAATATGCAGCAAACCTTTGAGACTTTTAAAGTTACTGCCCAAGCTCAGCCACAGGCAAGTAATTCTGCGGCTAGCCAGGTGGAGGCGCCAGATGTGCATGAAGTATTATTGGACTCGTCTAATGAAGATATTAGAGAGGATACTTATGTGTTTTCAGTGGAAAATATTGATCATCTCGTTAAATCTGTAAGATCCTCGATGGATTTAAAAGATGAAGATAAGCCACGCTTTAAACAGGATATGATGTTTCTAGGTTGTGAGAAGTCGCCCAGAGTTTTTCCAGTGCATGAGGTGGTCGGAGCCTGAAAAGTACTGCCTAGGAAGTTAAAAGCTTTATTTCCATTTGATGAGAAGATAGCGGTAGCTTGGGATCTTCCGCCTAAAGTCGATGTGGAAGTGGCTAGATTAGCAAAAAAGACAACTATTCCAGTGGAAGATGGAGCCAGTTTTAGAGATCCGATGAATCGCAAGGTGGATGCTGCTTTCAAAAAACTCTTTGAATCCTCTGCAGCAGCGTTAAGACCTGGGCTGGCTACAGCTTGTGTCATTAGGTCTATTAGGCTTTGGCTTAGTCAGCTGGATCAAGATATGGAAGATGGAGTCTCCCGAGCGTATATGAAGTCCTCGATTGAGATTATTAAATTGGTGGCAGATCACTTATGCAATGCTTCAGTGGAGACCATTTTGAACCTTCTCTTGTCGGTTCTGTCTGAAGACCCTTTTGAGCCATTATATTCAATTAAATTTCTGATGTTAAAGACTGTAATATTAGTAGCCCTTACTTCGGCCAGAAGGGTGGGCGAAATACAAAGTCTTTCCATTGAAGATCCTTATCTTCAGATATTTCTGGATAGGGTGGTGATGAGGCTTCCACCTACCTTTATTTCTAAAGTAGCTTTGAATTTTTCATTTGTCTCAGGAGATTGTTCTTCCTTCCTTTTACCCACATCTCCAGTGGGAAATAAAGAACGCAACGCATAAACTATATGACTAGATGTCAATGCTGTTTGGTGTTCTACCTGTGTAGATCAGCACAATTTAGAAGACTGAATAACCTCTTTATTAATTTTGCAAGTCATCTAAAGGACTAACTGCTTCAAAACCTACAATTTCAAGGTGGCTTAAGCAGGCCTATTATTTTGCTTATGATGAAGACTCTCTCCTCCAGCTTAACCAATTGAGAGAGCCAGCTAGCTATAGTTGAGCAGAGAGAGTCAACTTCGGCAGAACAATTGATAAGCTGTGACGCATCTACAAGCTTGTCAGCTACTGCTTCAAGCAGGCTCTTTTAGGACTGGGCCTAAAGTTGGTATTGACTTTATTTAGGCAGAAGTATTGACTTCCGGCCCTGACGTGTCAATGCAGAGGCACTAGGGGACAATGGATTCAGTCATCCTGAACAATATCCGAAGGTACTAGGTTACAGTCGTATAAACAGAAAAAATGGGTAATCTACTCAGCCCCCTAGCCATCTCTAAATCAATCAAATCCCGGGTGGCTGACTTTTCAGGTTTCTTTATGCCTGTACAGAACCCTTTATTCTATGTAGATCTGCATGTGCAATAGTGCATCTAGACTCTACTTTCTTTTTGCAGAATCGCACCAAAGCTACACTCGCTAGTCAGCTTCTCAAATGCTTGTTTTTTTTAAGCTTGGCACAGAACACTGTCCCCAATTAAGCAATTTCCAAGGTCAACTTCAGCAGCTTTCAGGCAAACCCCAAAAAGAGTTCTGTATGGGGAAAAAATACCCAAGTTGATGCATAGCAAGTGCTAGATGGGAAGCCTGCATGAAGTAGAAGTACATAGCAGCGTAGCTTAGAAGGACAGCCCCAGTTGGAATAAGGGGCAGCATGAAGCAAATAAGGCTCTACCACTCTCATAGATGTTAGCACAGCATGGCTTACCTGCTCAGGTAAGATAGTTTTGGCATAAGTTGAATTGAAGCCCACAAGCTTCTTGAACCTCACAACCATTAAGACCCTGGTTCATCAACCAAATCGCGCAGCTCTACCAACTGAGCTATTCAAGCAGGCTCTTTTAGGACTGGGCCTCAAGTTGGTATTGACTTATTAGGCAGAGATTGACTTCCAGCCCTGACGGTCAATGCAGAGGACAAGGGTATTACAGTCATACAGACATCCATATCCGAATAAACCAATCCGAAGGTACTAGTTACAGTGGTGTAATGGTTAAAGGCCCGGTTTCTGCCCTGGGGGGTCTGCCAGGGCAATACCCGAGCTTGCTGACTTTTCAGGTTTCTTTATGCCTGTCAGGACCCCTTTATTCTATGCAGATCTGCAATGTGCAATGCAATCTAGAACATACTCTACTTTCTTTTTGGCAGAATCGCACCAAAGCTACACCTCTAGTCAGCTCTCAAATGCTTGTCTTTTTTTTAAGCTTGGGACAGAACACTGTCCCAATTAAGCAATTTTCCAAGGTCAACTTCAGGCTGATGCTAGGCAAACCCCAAAAAGAGTTCTGTATGGGGAAAAAATACCCAAGTTGATGCAAAGGGCAAGGTGCTAGATGGGGAAGCCCTGGCCTGAAGTAGAAGTACATAGCAGCGTAGCTTAGAAGGACAGCCCCAGTTGGAAAAAGGGGCATCCAAATGGAAGGCAGATGATGGACTACTGGCACTTGCCCTTTTATCACTCTCGTGAGATGGTTTAGGCACAGCAGACCTGCTCTGGAATTTAGTTTTTGGCAGAGGTGGGAATTGAACCCACAACCTTTTGGACCAGGTTATCAACCATAGCCGCGCGCTCTACCAACTGAGCTATTCAAGCAGGCTCTTTTAGGACTGGGCCTCAAGTTGGTATTGACTTTATTAGGCAGAAGATTGACTTCCAGCCCTGACGGTCAATGCAGAGGCACTAGGGGACAATGGGTTATTACAGTCAACCAGAACCAGTAGCGAAGGTACTAGGTTACTGTGGTGTAATGGTTAAAGCGCCGGTTTCTGCCCGTGGGTTTTTGAGTTCAAATCCCGGGCTGACTGACTTTTCAGGTTTCTTTATGCCTGTACAGAACCCTTTATTCTATGCAGATCTGCAATGTGCAATCTAGAGCGTACTCTACTTTCTTTTTGGCAGAATCGCACCAAAGCTACACTCGCTAGTCAGCTTCTCAAATGCTTGTTTTTTTAAGCTTGGCACAGAACACTGTCCCAATTAAGCAATTTTCCAAGGTCAACTTCAGGCGGATGCTAGGCAAACCCCAAAAAGAGTTCTGTATGGGGAAAAAATACCCAAGTTGATGCAAAGGGCAAGGTGCTAGA